>JAJQWJ010000002.1:89784441-90984441 GCA_023637945.1 Phaethornis superciliosus
GNTAGAAGGTAAGTTCGAGTTTTCTGGTCAAATGCAAACCCGTAGCCCGACTGTTGATGGTGCTGTGGGTAGGGTGGCATGTGAGGGTTAGGGCCAGCAGAAGTTTTCATTGGTCACTCTTTGCATATTTTGTGCAGTCTCGAGCGTTCGGAGCTTTGGGAGCCCTATTGAGCCCTGCTGGGAGAATACACAAAGTAAGGATAATTGGTTTGGCACTATTACCACCACTTAGCACTGGCAGAAGTCACTGCCTAAGATGAACCACCTGCACAACACTTTCTTGCCTTCTTTTTCTTTCACCTTCTCTCTGCAATCCAAGAATACATTATCTTTCCCTCTAAAAAAAATCCAAAAAATCCCCATGACTTTGAAAGACAATATAAATTATTTTCAGTGAAAAGACACATTAAGGAAAATAGTGCTGTACATGAAAGAGGCTACACCACAGATTTTAAGATCCCAAATTTCATCAGAAATACAGATCTGAGAATGAGATTTTAATTTTTGGGTTCTTGTTGATGATTAAGCTTGGAATATTTTTTTTTTCAAAATGTCTAACTAATAGATTTAATTATTTTTAATAGAAATGTTGATGTTCCTTGTCTACAACCAATTTTTGTTTCAGAATTTATAAAATGCAGAGCAAAACTTCTCTTTCAGAGAATCCTGTATCAATTCTAATGATAACTAGTGGTAGCATTTTATAATTTATTCTCAGACAAGTTAGCATTTTAGAATTACTTGACATCTCTAAGCATAAGCCCTTATATTTTAATAATTTGAAACCCATTAATGTTTCTTGACTCTGTTTGGCAAAACTCAACTTCCTCCTGAAGTGCTGCAGTTCTCACCAATTATTTCAATCTTCCTCTAAGACCTAGGATTTGCAAAAACTAAAGATACCTAAATACATTATTTCAAGTAAGAAGTATATAGATTAATTCATACTAGCAAGAACTCAGAAGTGTTAAAAAATGAGTTCAGGCTTTCCAAAATCACAATATCTTGTGTTCTATTTTGTACTCAAACAAATAGAACTAACCAAGACACTGAAAACTGAAAAAAATTTTAAACATATTATGTTCTTTTCACTGAGCAATCAGCTGGTTAATCTTAGCACCAGCACAGGCTCTCCTTAAATCCTAGACTGCATTCATGGAATAAACTGATGAGTATATCAAAGGAACCTTCTTCTTGCCCAAGTATTTGATACCTGTCTGCCATTTTCACTGGGCAAGTGTGTTTTGCACACTTTAAAAACCATGCTGTAGCTTATGCTATTTTTGTTCTATGATAGCTAGAAGCAGCAGCTGAGACAGATCCAAGCCTGTCATTTTCTAATCTAAGTCATCACATGCATGGTGCTTCATCAGTGATGAAAAGCAGAAGTATAGCAGCTGGATCTATCTTAGGCTGAATAGTGTCTCTGGCCATATAGTACCAAGAAAACATTTCAATGAATTCTAATGTCCATAGCTCTGATTTGTTTTGGATACTGCAAACTGAACTGCACATACACACTCAACACAGACCCTCCATTCATCCTCAAAGAAAACTAAAATGACTTTGATTCTGGAAATTGTCAGGTATAACAGCATTGTTTAGGGAAAGAGAGCCATGCTATTCTCCATGGAATGACTCGACAAGGAATGACTTGCTCCTCAGCAAGGCAAACAAAATTACATGATATTACTATATTAAAAATTACTGCCCTAAGAATGAGAAAAAATTAAGTAACTTTGCCCTCATCCATGGGCCAGCAATATGTAATTTGGGAACAGATGGACAGGTGGAGTTGCTAGGAAGGGGGTGATGGTTGGTGATGAAGTTATTGGACTAGAGAGTAAGGGTGAGGACCTGAAAGGGATTACCAAATATTCCTAGGGTGGGGGTACCAGCAAGGAGTTACAGAGTTCTGAGTTGGGCAGAAGGCTTAGGAGCCATCAGAATGATTTGGGCCCCATAGCTGTCTTTTTTTTCCCCTCCTTCCCCCCAGCCTGGACTCACTGCAGACAGGCCTATTGCTTTTCAACACTTCATCTTTTTTCTCTATCTTTCTCTCCATAGCAGGAAAAGCATCCTAATTTCTCTCCCATCACTCTTAAATACCTTTCTCCATATATTCCTTTTCTTCCACTAGCATGTAAGAACAATAATGTGAGATTGAAAGGAGTTGGAGGAGAGAAAATTATAAAATGGACCAACAGTGTTCTTTCCCAGCTCTCTTTAGAGGCTGTTTTGGTCAGTTAACACTTCACTCACCATCAGCTGTAATTTTCCATGACCAGTTTATTTCTTCCTTGTAAATTCATAACCCCCTTTTGGATACTGGATATTTTGAATCACCGAGCCTTAGGAATGTGAAAGAAAAGCCAAATGGAAGTCTGTCTCTCCAATCCTGAAACAGTTCAAATTGATCTCCTACTCTTTGTGTCGACTACACCATTACATATATTAACCTCCAAAAATTACACTTGGAGGCTGGATGTTTTGTACAGAACAACCACACCAAGACCTAAAAATAAGTTGCATATACCTGTGACTGGAAACAGTATAGTACGTCCAGGAAAACCAAGGAAATGGGAAGTGTTTGACAGCCAAGAAAATTCTCTCAAGTAAAACTACACTGCTGCTGCCAATATTATTTAACTCAGAAAAATCTCCACTGGTTTCTAGGGCATTGGTCCCACCAACCAATTATCTTTAAATCTATCCTTCAGGTCTCATTTGCTTCTTCAATGATTGGCTTGCCATAGGGAAAAAATGCCCTTCCTTTTTCTAAAGAAGCAATCTACACATTGTTCTTCACAAACTCTTATCAAAACAAGTGTGTACATTTGTGTGTACATAAAGGCTTTACATTTCAAAGTACTGTTGTATATATTTTGCTGCATAATTTCAGACTTCCCTCTGACAATGTAAAATTATGCTGCCTAGACTGATGCAAATTGGATACCATAATAACTAATTCAATTTGTAATGTCTCTCCCTTTCTCTAATATCAATTAACTTCTACAACACCACAGTGTCATTGAAAACACTAGAGCAAATTATGCACAAGAACCACTTTACAAGGAAAAAAATCAAGAAAAAATTATCTGATTACAAAGACTGTGTACGCTGGGAAAAAGAGATCACCGTGGCCCTATAGCTTACAGAGTGGTCCTATTTTACAGGTTTTGCCACCAACATAGAGCAGGTTTTGCAGCTTTCTGCTCCCATTCCCTGAAATGGTATCAGTTAACACTGTAATAAACTCACTAGGTCCAAATTTCAGTCAGTGTAAGATTACAAAGCCTTCCCAGGCTGCACTAGATATTCTCAGTATCTAAGAATCATTCTTGTTATCGACAAAACGTATGATGTTTGATCATTTTTTATAAAGCAAGTATAAAATGATTGAAAACCACTTCCAAACAAGCATAGATACATTTTTCAGTCAGCCCTGCATACAGTGATAGTATGTAATACAATGCAACACAGGTTTGGCAGTCATAAGACAAGGACGACTATAAATCAATTAGAATGTAAGGAAAGAAATTTAAAGGTGGACATACAAGCAGAAAGAAATATAAACTATATTTTTATTTTAAAATAACCCTCTTGGAATGGGAAGTTGAGAAAAAAAAAAAAACCACACAACTGACAGATAATCAGGAAAATGTGTAAAAAATTTGAACCAGTTATACGACCACACATTAAGGCCACACTTCTCAAAAACTCAAATGCTTCTACATCTTTCAAAGACACTGACTTTTTTTTTTTCCTTGAAAAGGAAATCTTCGCATTCTTCTAATGAAGACAGAGGTATATTTTTATTATCCAATTCAGTATAACAAAATGCCTCATACACATCCCCAGTTATGACAGTGATTATTTTACAGCAGTCTAAGGAGCCCTCTAGTGTTCAGCATTAGAAGGCATAATAAATTATTTCAAATCACAAAAGAAATTCCTAGCAAATCTCTACCTATTTGCTTTTCCAAAGACCTCTACCTACAAGATTGAGAGCAAAGCAAATTTTAGGAATGGAGTGAAACATCTCCATGAAGAAAATAATCTAAATTCCATATTTAAAACTGTTTCTCAGAAAACAATTTTCTATATAACCGTCTTTGCTACGGGTTTGCTTTAGTACCAAACACCTCAAATATGCCACCCCTTGGCGGCCACTCTCCCATTGTTGCTCAGTATGGCTCCAAAACTCCATACGAACAGGACCAGCAAAAAAATTCAAAGAGGGAACACTGAAAACTTTTGCTGTCCCTAACCCTCACATGGAACCCTACCCACAGCACCCCCACAGCACAATCAGACTATGGCTTTACATTTTACCAAAAACCTCAAATATACCACCCCTCGGTGGCCACTCTCCTCCTGCTGATCAATGGGGCTCCAAAACTCCATATGAATGGGACTGGGAAAAAAATGCAAAGAAGAACCACCAAAATCTTTTTCTGTCCCTAACAGTCACATGGAACCCTACCCACAGCACCACCAACAATTGGGCTACAGCCTTGCTTTAGTACCAAAATCCTTGAATCTATAAGCCCTCGGCGGCTGCTCTCCCACTGTTGCTCAGTATGGCTCCAAGATTCCATACGAACAGGCCTGATGAAAAAATGCAGAATAACCTCTGAAATCTTCTGGCCCTAACCCTCACATTTAACCTTACCCTATACATCACCAACAATCGGGCTATGGGTTTGCATTTTACCAAAAACATGGAATATACCACTCCTCGGTGGCCACTCCCCCACTGTTGCTCAAAATGGCTCCCAAAACTCCATACGAATGGACCTGGCAAAAAACTGCAAACAGGCAACACTGAAAACTTCTCCTGGACCTAACCCTCCCATGGAACCCTAGCCACAGCACCACCAACAATCAGGTTACAGATTTGCATTTTACCAAAAAAATCAAATATACCCCCCCTTGGTGGCCATTCTCCCACTGTTGCTCAATATGGCTCCAAAACTCCATACAAATGGGCCTGGAAAAAAAATCCAAAAAGAACCACTGAAATCTTTTGCTGGCCAGAACCCTCACATGGAACCTTACCCATACCACTGCGAACAATCGGGCTATGGGTTTGCATTTTACAAAAAACCTTGAATATACCACCACGCAGCAGCCACTCTCCCACTGTTGCTCAAATATGACTCCAAAAATACATAGGAATGGGACTGGCAAAAAAATGCAAAGAGTGACCACTGAAAACCATTACTGGCCCTAAACCTCACATGGAACCGTACCCACAGCACCATCAACAATCAGACTACTGCTTTGCTTGAGTAACACAAACCTCAAATATGCCACCTCTTGGCAGCCACTTTGCCACTGTTGCTCAATATGATTCCAAGCTCCATATGAACATGACTGGCAAAAAAATGAAAAGAGGGAACACTGAAAACCTTTGATCGCCCTAACCCTCACATGGAGCCCTACCCCACAGCACCACCAGAAATCTGGCTACAGGTTTGCATTTTACCAACAACTTTGACTATACTGCCCCTCGGTAGCCACTATGCCACTGTTGCTCAGTATGACTCCAAAACTCCATACGAACCGGACTGGCAAAAAAATGCAAAGAAGAACCTCAGAAATCTTTTGCTGGCCTGAACCCTCACATAAGAACCCTACCCACAGCACCACCAACACTCAGGCTGCTGCTTTGCTTTAGTACCAAAACCCTCAAATATAACTACTCCTCGGCAGCTACTGACACACTGCTGCACAATATGATTCCAATGCTCCATACAAACATGATTGGTAAAAACAATGAAAGGAGGGAACATTGAAAACTTTTTCTGGCCCTAACCTTCACATGGAACCCTACCCACAGCATCACCAATAATTGGGCTACAGCTTTGCTTTCGTAACAAAAACCTCAAATATACCACCCCTTGGCAGATACTTACCCACTGTCGCACAGTATGACTCCAATACTCCATACAGACGGGACTGGCAAAAAAATGCAAAGGGTGAACACTGAAAACTTTTGCTGGCCCTAATCCTCACAAAGAACCCTACCCACAGCACCACCAGCAATCAGGCTACGGGTTTGCATTTTACCAAAAACCTCGAATATACAACCCCTAGGTGGCTACTCTCCCACTGTTGCTCAATACATCTCCAAAAGTCCATATGAACAGGACTGGAAAAAAAATACCAAGAAGAACCACTGAAATCCTTTGCTGGCCCTAACCCTCACATGGAACCCTACCCATAGCACCACCACCAATCAGGCTACAACTTTGCTTTAGTACTAAAAACCTCAAGTATACCACCCCTCAGCATCCCCTTTTTTCCAAGAGAAACCTCATCATTCTCACAGATCTCTTATGACATCAGCTAGCTCCCTTGCTGCTGTATGAGTACAGCATGTGAACTCAGCATCACAGCAGTCTAGATGATGGATGGTTCATGTTGAAGGGTGTGCAATAAATTCCTGTAACCTGTAGCTTTGTGTTAGAGGTGGGAAGCAACCACTGAAAGTTCTTTAACATGTCATTGATGGTGATGAACTGTTTCAGTTCCCTGCTAATCTCTAGCAGCTATTGATGATACAGATATTTAGCCCTGTGAAAGGATGGGCATGAAGAGGATTCTGGACCCATTTTTGCTGGTCCTGACTTAAACACTAGTTCAGCATCTCCTAAAAGGTGCATGGTTTTTTTAGTCGTTTCTCCTCCCCCCTTCATGAAGCATCCCATCCTCTCCCCATCTCTTGTCACTGCAGTTCCAGGCAAGAGATAGCCAGCTCCCCAGCTGCTGGCTCTGTCTCAGGAGTGGAAGAGCAAGAACTGATGGTGATGACTGGCTGGAAGCACAAACCCCACTAGCCATGACTTGGCCAAGCTGAGGGTCTGCCAACAATTAAAGAATTAAAGATAGATGGCTTCTTCTGGAAGCATGTGAAAGCACTTTATTTTCTCCCTTGACTCTTCTGTGTCTCAGAGTGAAACACCACAGTACTTATACAATTCTTGCAACTGTGTCAATCAAATAAATTTTGCATTTCACAAGAGTGCTCAGTATTTTAAGTAAACAGCCTATGAATGCAGTGAATTGTTACGGATACATAAAATGTAATATAAACTGCTTTTGTCTCGTTACCACGTTGTAACAGTGGAGTTACAACTTCTCCAAGAAAAAAACGAGATACAATCCAGCTGACCCTGAGGAACAAGCTTTAATATTAAATTGGAAAAATAAAGCTGAATTTCACAATATTATATTATATGTCAGTTTGGTATAGTAAGTGTGGTTTGTTTTTGCCTTTTCAGTGTAGCTATCCAGTAATTTAATGCTCTAATGGTAAGTAAATGAACATGTGTTTCCAAATACAGACTCTAGATTAAATCTTTAAAAATGATAATGTGGAGTTTGACCTCCATAGTTGCTGCCTGATAAAATACAAGTAAATATGTTGTTTAAAGTATGCAGTAGAAATTTATAAGCAAAATATTTCAGATATTACAGTGATACTGTTTACTGAGATTATTTGCATTTACTGATCATTCCTATCATTGCTGCTATTTTATATTTACAAATCTTTAATTATGTGCATACCAGAAGGGTAAATTCACAAAAAGGCCAATCACTTTACATGTAACTTAGTGGGATAACGATGTCTAGAACCTATGATGACATACATAATTCATTCAACAGTCTGCCACAACAGGAAATTACTTCCTCTAATATGCAATGAAATAAATAAGGTCAGATGATTCATTTGTCTGCATTTACTTTGCACAGTTCTACCAATAAACCAGGATGTTTTCTGTTAACATCACTCCAAGTTTCCTGGTAAGAATAGCACCAAAAGAAGGGCCAGATTTTTTCAAGGTAAAATTCACTCCTTCTTCATAAAGTCCTATGCCTAAAAGCTTAAAATTAAAAAGCTGAAGTAAGGTGTGGAAGCTGCTAAGTTTATGTGTAAGCACGAAGCTGTGATTGTTCAAACTTACAGGAGTTAAATACTCAGTTTCCACTGAAACTGACAGGAGCTGGGCACCTTTGTTTTTAAAGCATTCTCTTAAAATAAATATTCCAGCCCTGTAGGATTTAATGTTCTGCCATTAATTGTTCAGGGACATGTATATACACATGTATGTTAATGGTGCCTGGGTGTTCAAAATCTTTTCAAGTGAAGAGCATAGAGCATGCAGCTTCTTAACTGTGAAGAAGCAGCAGCCTTGCAGTCATACTGCTTATGAGACAAACTACTGGATCTTCTTCATGGACCACAACTGACTTGTGCTCTTAAGTGATCTTAAGCTCAGCCAAAAAGACAAGCAGCTGTGAGTTAATTGTTGGCAAACTTTGAACCACATAGGGTTGAAGAGGAAGGAAGGGCTTTAAGATAGGTGCATGTGCACTGAATGTTCCTCCTAACTGGAATGCAGTTTGTGTTGAGGTATGTTTCTTTAGCTATTTTTCCTGAAATGTGCAATCACAAAATTTAAAATATTTACATTAATTACAAATGAAATGTCAGTGCCAGCTTTTTCTGTCATTAAATGGAATATTCCTATGTGCAAGAGGTGAATTATTTTCCTTAGGGATCAAATACAAAACTATTTTCAATACAGAGAACAATAAACAGATTACTACAGCTATATACTTTCTGATCAAGAATTTTCCCTGTCTTCAGTGGTGATGCTTGTCCCATAGCTCCCACACTGTCTGTGTGCCAGGCTTCACAGTAGTTGTTAACCAGTCGGATCCCATTTGCAGTTGAACCATGCCATATTACTTTTTGAGGCCTGAAAGGTAATGTTAAGAAGTTACTTCCTGAAAAAAAAAACTATCTATTTTGCTTTATTCAACTTCTATGTGTGGGGACATTTCCGCTTTCCTTCTTGAAGCAGACAGTGAGTGGGTAGGGAAAGATGAAGAAAGAAGAGCACATAAAGGAGAACACAAACTGATATCCCATTAGGCTATCAGAAATGGAGAAGAAACGTGGCATAAGGAAAGGGAGAGACTTTAATCACATTTCTAGTAGCCTAAGATATAGATAAAAATAAAAGTAATGTAATACTTCTAAATGATAATGTAAACCCACCAAGATGGATCACTCATGATGTTCCTCCCATCGAAGGAGTAGATTGGAACATGACTGTTGAATTGTCCACCATTTCCATTAAATACAGATTCCCAGTTATTGAAAAGTATTTCTCCCTGTTAAAATTTGAAAGCATATTTTACAAATAAACACAAAATCCATGGGATACATGACTTTTATAGACTTATCTAAAATTCTGCACTGAAGATCACTTGTGATTCCAGCTTTCATATTAGTTTCTACATGATGATCCTGAACAAACCTATCTATCATCTCTATTATAAATGCTCTCTGATCCACACCTTTGCATCACAGTTGCAGCTTTTCTGTTATCACTCCAAATATTCAGCTTGATCATTTCCACTATCCTTTTCCTTCAAACAGTCTAAGATGTTGTTTGAAATTTGCCTACAACTACTGTTGCTACAGAGAAATAATAGAGATAATTTATATTGGATCAACTGTTGAAGTCACAGTTTTGTGCAAAGTGTTGCAAATATTCAAGGCAAAAGCTTTTTGTTAGCCTGCCCAAATGGCTTTTGAGTTTTTCCAGTCAAAGTTGAAACATCCGTGTCTTTAAAAACTTGTCTCTGAGGTCCTGTATTTGTATGTACTTCAGAATAGCACCCATTCACCACGTTCAAAGCTTCATGTGTTATTACTGTAGGTTTCTTTGGCTGCTTGTTCTGGGAGTCAGCAAAAGCTACAGAGATGTGGGGTTTTTCCCCTCAGTTTTAGTGTCTGTTTATGTGAGATCACAAAATAGGGAGACTCATGTGAGACTGATGTGAGATGCATGCACTAGATTCTCCTCTCAGTTTTATTGGAGTAAATCCAGCATCACTCCTAAACACAGAATTTCCTTTTATCTTTAGAAATGAGAAAAAGACATTTTAGCCTACTATACTGAAGGTAGAACACAACCACGACCTTTGAGAAATAAGGATTCACTTTCCCTGCTGATACAAAAAATAGCCAGAAAGCTGAACATCATACTGTTACTTTGTCAGCAGTCTCCTCAAAATAGGTTATTCTTATAGTTTTATTTCTATTATTAGCTTTTTAGGATCTTGAAAAAAGCAGCCCTTGAAAATGCAAAGGAAATGTGAGACAATCTGTAATTTTCTACTTTAAAACATTTTTGTTTCTTGAACTCTACTCCAAAATATGAAGTAAAGCTGCTTCTTTATAAACTGCACTTTGAACTGAAACTTCCTGCTTTCACCACTTTCCAGGAGTTTGGGGCACCTACAGCGTATCTTAATATAACAAGTACTAAGCACTTATTTTTACCTTAAGATTGACTATCGGTAAATGGTGTCTGTCTGTTTTTCTGACAACTGTGGCCAAATCTTGCAAATGTGATGAGAGGAAGGCTCTATAGGTAGATGTCAATCCTGCTTGTTGGGCCTGTTGGAAACACTCAAAATCTGCCCGCATGTCACCAGAAAATGGCAAGTTTAAAGCCACCAGATGCAGCTGAAGGAAAAAAAAAAAAAAAAAAAAAAAAGGCAAAGCTACTTTTTTATCTTTAAGTTTTATAACACTAGGAAGGCATTCTACTGAAGACAAACTAGACTCCCCTTCCGTCTGTCAGCACAAGAATGAGAACCTATCATATCAGGTATGAAAGTAATTTGGTGCCATAACATTACATTTCTTTAAAATTAAAGCTATTAAAGTCAGAAAAAATACCTATTTATCTTTGAACTTTAAGGAAACCATGAAGATTATATACTCCTAAAAAATAAAAATTCTTCTAAGAGCAACTAATATTTTTAAACAGAAGTCTTGGAGTTATAACACAAACAAAATCCCAAATCCTACAACATGGAAATAACTAGTAAGGAGTGACCATACACCATTTAAAATTTAACTTATCAATTACAAGAAGTAGCATGCTTACATCAGACAGTACAGATGCAAGAAACTAATCCACATTTTTTAGGTTTTGGTTTCTTTTGGGTTCTTTTTTTTAGTTATAGCTCTGTTACCTTGCTTTCTTTGTCTGAATATTTTAAAGCATTTTTAATGAAGGTATACATTCTAAAGTGTGTATCTCAAACAAGCAGTGACATGAAGATAGAAAATATTCAAATAAGTATTTGCTTATAAGACTATTAAGAATTAGTGTCTGTTGCAGGTGCAATCATTGAATGAAAAGGTATTTTTAACTCAGAATAAGGATTAGGTTTTTTTTCTTTGAGATGGGAAAGGGGCTAGGATGATGAAAATAGATCTGGAAGAAAAAAATTTTAATTTTCTGTGAGATGTCTAAACCAGTTCAAGAAGTGTATTTGTAAATTCTTAAAATAAAACCCATGAATGTGAAGAGGAAATATCACAAACCTCCCTCAGATTGCAAAGTGTTGCATTTCAAACTACATCTATGAAGCTGCAATACAGATCTCATACTTACTGCTGGTTGTCTGTGGTTCACATTTGATATTGGACTTGGTGCTGGAAGAGACTGAAATCCCTGTTATTTGAACACATGCAAACAGACATGTTAAACATGTTACTTGGATCAGAATTTTAGACAATAATTTTCTAACTGAAGCAAATGTTGAATACTGGAGAATCTGAAACTGTTCTGCCTCTGAAAAATAAACCCAAACCCTGTAGCCAGAATAGTTTATCTATATACCACCATCTTGGTGTGTCACAGAAATACATGGTTGAAAGCTGTTCTGGCAAGTGTTGTTTTGCTGTACTCATTGACCAGTGCTCTGCCAGAGCTGGTGTCACCACCAGATTGCACCTAGAGTCCTGCATGGAATCATTCTGCTCTTGGTGACCACAGAAGACCAGTTCAGGACAATTAAAATTTAAAATATAATGAAGATACAGGAAATATGGTGGGTGGGAATGTTTCTCAAGACCTTGCTAATTCCTTCTCCTAGCAACTGGCACGTAGAGTTCAGAAGGCTGAAGGTTTTCACAGCTGTTTCAGGAACAGCAACATTTTCCTCTCTAGTTATTTTAAGTATGAGTAACAAGTCACTCACTGTACCAACTGGGAAACACAAGTAGTGTCTGCTGGAGGCTGCAGACAATTTCTTATAACATGAGGTCTAGATATTTCTCACTGTGTTAACTGCACTTCTCTCTGATCTACTCGAATATTGTATTTCTTTCTGGCCATCTTCCTTCTTGCAGCTCGTTCCTAGTACTCTCTTGCCCTTTCATTATCAGATCAATTAACCTGTCATCAACAAGACTGTTCTCTATCACTTTAGCCACTTCTTGGTTTTCATACTCCTGCTATGATTTGGAAGAGACATCGTGTTCACATGCAGATTGGCACAATAACTTGCAGAATAGGGTCAGGTACAAACTAACAAATGAGGCTTTAGAACAGACTGTTAGGATAAGCTACATGCAAGGCAATGATGATGTAGAATACAGGACTATAATATTTTAAAGAAAACCTACTTTCTCAACTCCCTGGAAGGGAACCAGGGCTTGATATGACCAACTTCAGTGTTTTGAAACAGAATAGTGGTATTCTTTGTTTGTTTGCTTCAGTAGGCAGCATGCTCTGTCCTCTTTTTGTAGATGCTGCCTTGTCTCTGTAATGTTTGGAGTCTCAGATAAGGGAAACAGATGACTGGCCTGTGTGAGCTGATTTGAAACCTTATGCTTATTGTGAACTGAGAAGCATCAGTGGAAAATTATGTTGTACAGAAATCTGCCAAGTGTATAACCTGTTCTGTGTATTTCGACTAAAATTTTCACAGTCCAATATTTTGTACTTACATGGCTTGACATGGATAGAGGAGAAAGGCTGTCAGCAGGGACAGGAATTAACTCCCCAAGCTGCAAAATCCCCAGAGAAAACAAAACAGTATCACCAGGAGCTTCTGAACTAAAAAAAGGAATCTTTGTACTCATACTTCTCCACCTTTGTAAAAAATATCTGCAACGACACCACTTTGAGTACTGAAGTTGGAAATAGTGCTACAATACCTGCAATTTTTTCCATCCATTTCGAACACGCAAAAAAATCTCACTGGTTTCACTCAGATAGATTAGCGTACCTTCTGCTACAAAATGAACTTTTTCCAACATTCCCTCAATGTTTTTTAGTGTTGTAACCTGTCAAGCAGGAAAATGAAACATGCTTTATCAGATATACAAAACATTTTGCAAGTTCAATTGTTAATTCAAGTCTCATTTGAATACATAAATGTCAAGGTTTCTTCCACAAAAGTACTGTCAGTTTTACGTAATTTCATACAAAAAGCTTTAATGACATAAATATCTTACTACTTTGTCATGCCAGCATTTTGTGGATTATAGTAGAATTACAGCACTAGTTAATTTTTCACAGAGTGAAGAGCATTACATCTCTACAGTTGAGTGTTCTGGATCAAAATGGCAGACTTCAGAAGGGATTTGATAAGGTTTATAAATATTACACACTTGCTTTTTTTATGTTTTGGTAGTGTTGTGATCTCATTTCTTCAAGGATTTTTTCTTCCATTCCTTTTGTTTTGTTTGCAGATGTCACTAGTTTACACAGCAAGTATTTTTCTATTTCTCTTCTATAGATCATGAGGATCTGTGAACGGATATCTCTTAGGTATGGATGTTGGACTTACTACCTTTGTCTTTGTGACCTGAAGATAAGAACACAGTTCGTTCTAAGATGGGTTGCTTCTATAATCTGTTAAATAATTACAGATTGTGTAAAACTGGGAGCAAGTTTCTTGAGAGTGTTATTTCTTGACACTTCAGTGTAATTTCTTTATAGAATCATAGAATCATTGAATTTGGAAAGGACCTCAAAGACTATCAAATCCTACTGTCCACCCAACACCACCAGCCAATTAAACCATGTCCTCAAGTCCCATATTTACACAACTTTTAAATACCTCCAGGAACAGTGACTCCACCACTTCCCTGGGTAGGCTGTCCCAATGCTAGACCATTCTTTCCAAGATGGCCTCCAAACATCAGATCTCCCACCAGTCCTCTGTAAACAGCAAGCCTAGTGAGACAATGTCCCTGGTAGGCTCACTTAACAGCTCTACCAGGAACTAATTATCCACACACTCCAGAAATGTCCTGGGCTGCTTCCTCTCTGCTTTGTTGTATTTCCAGCAGATGTCTGGTAAGTTGAAGTCTCCCACTAGAACAATGGCTACCAATTGTGAGACTTCTGCCAGTGGCGTGTAGAACTATTTCATCAGACTCTTTATCCTGCTTGCGTAGTCTATAACAGACTCCTAACAGGATGTTTGCCTATTGGCCTTCCCCTTCATCCTCATCTATTACAATTAACCTTATTAACACAATTGTTGAGCTCTATACAATCAAAACACTCCCTAACATACAGAGCCATCCCACTGCCTCTCCATCCTTTCCTGGCCTTTCTGAAGAGCTTGTAGCCATCTACTGCAGCACTCCAGTCGTGAGACTCCCACCATGTTTCTGTGATGGCAAATACATCACAAGTATCGCGCTTCACAAAAGTTTCCAGCTCATCCTTTTGTTTCCCATTCTGTGTGCATTTGTGTAGACTGCTCATATCTTCAGTGTCAGAAGGCATATTAATATTTTATGAATCATGCATTTACCTTTCATCTTATCACTACATGCCCCTGTTAAAAGGCTCACCAGAGCTTGCTGGTAGGCCCCCTTCAGGTACTGGAAGGCCACTTTAAGGTCTTTTTCCAGAGATTTCACTACTCCAAGCTGGACAATCCCAAGTCTCCCAGCCTGTCTTCATCAGAGACGTGCTCCAGCCCTCTGATCATTTTCATGGCCCTCCTCTGGATTCCATACCTCTGGATTCACTCCAACAGCTCCATGTCATTCTTATGTTGAGGGGTCCAAAACTGGACACAGTACTCCAGGTGGGCTCTCATGAGAGCAGAGAAGAGGGGGAGAATCACCTCCCCTGACCTGCTGCCCTCTCTTCTTTTGATATAGTCCAGGATATGGTTGGCTTTCCAGGCTGCAAGCTCACATGACTGGCACATTTGAGCTTCTCATCAACTAATACCCCCAAGTCCTATCCTCAGAGCTGTTCTCCACCCAACCTGTATTTTTGCTTGGGATTGCTCTGACCCAACGACAGGACCTTGCTCTTGTCCTTGTTGAGCTTTTGTGGGCTGAATGAACCCAGCTCTTGAGCCTGTCACGGTCCCTCTAAATCGCATCTCTTTCCTCCAGTGTGTTGGCCATACCTCACAGCTTGGTGTCAACAGCAAACTTGCTGAGGGTGTACTGAATTCCTCTGTCTGTGTCACTGACAAAGGTGTTAAACAGTGACCGTTACAATAGCGAACCCTGAGGAATGCCACTCATCATTTGGACACTGAGATGTTGGCCACAACTCTTTGAGTGCAACCATCTGGCCAATTCCTTATCCACCAAGTGGTCTATCCATCAAATCCATGTTTCTCCAATTTAGAGATCAGGGTGCCATGTGGGGTAGTGTCAAACATTTTGCACAAGTCCAGGTAGATGACATCAGTTGCTCTTCCCTTATCCACCAATGCTGTAACTTGGTCACAAAAGGCCACCAGATTTGTCAGGCAAGATGCACCCTTAGTGAAGCCATCATCTCCTTTTTTGACATGTGCTTTAGCATTGCTTCCAGGAAAATGTGCTCCATGATCTGGATGGGGACAGAGGTAAGACTAACTGGTGTGTTGTTCCCCAGGTCTTCTTTTTTTCCCTTTTTTAAAATACGGGGGTTACATCCCCCTTTTCCAGACAGTGGGAACTTCACAAGACTGACATAAGTTTTCAAATACGATGGAAAGCAGCTTTGGAACTTCATCTGCCTTTTCCCTCAGGACCTGTGGATATATCTCATTAGGTCCCATGGATTTGTACACCTTTAGGTTCCTTCGATGCTCTCAAACCTGATTTACCCCTACCATAGGTGGTTCTTCATTTTCCCAGGTCCCTGCCTTTGTCTTCTGTGACTTCAGCTGTGTGGCTTGAGCCCTTGCCAGTGAAGACTGAGGAAAAAAAGTCATTGAATAACTCAGCTTTCATCATATCCCAGGTAACCAGGTCTCCCATTTCCTTCTGGAGAAGGCCCACATTTTGCCTACATGATTTGATCCAAAAGCTGGCTTATTTATTAGTGCATTCTCAAATGATTGCCGAAGATGCCTAGCAAATTTGTTTTTTAAACATATGAGAATGTGGAAAAGGAAAAAAATTACAATGAACCTCCACTAATAACTTGAATATGTATTTTTGAGAAACTATGAATATTTAGTTTGGAAATTAACAAGATAGAAGTCTTAGTTGTAATTTTTACTTTATGGGTGTCTGGGATACAATTCTGATACGACTCATGAAGTAAGAAAAGAAAATAATTACATTTTTAAGTATTTCCTGTCACAAAAATTCTTAGATTTGCTAGGGAAATCTATGGTTGTCTTCTTAGAATTAAATGACCTATATTACAAGGCTTTAATCCAGTCATGTATTTTTTCCATGGGACTTGAGCATTCAGTAGTTATTGTAGTTTTTCAGTATGTTAGGTAGCCACTGTCTTTCAGAGGCATTGCTTGGAATGTGGAATATGAAATTTTCCACTACTTTAGAATGCCATCAATCTTTGTATTTGTTAGTAATAAGACAATGGAGAGACTTCTCTGCACATCACTTTTCCCAGCTACATATATATATACCCTGCTGAAAAATTCAGAGGTTAAAAAAACCAGAAAACATTCTAATAAAAAACCCCACAAGACAGAGCTTTCCCTTGTCTTTCAGCATTCCCAATGGCCATCAATTATCTGAAGCAAGGTTTCAATGGCAAACTTCCTTATTTTGTTGTCTTACCATATTCCTTGTTGCAGGTGAACCTGGCTCTCCAGGAGGACCCGGTGGCCCAGGCATTGGAGCTACTAAAATAAAACAGTCATACAATATATGTTGAAATTATTTTTTTTTTTTTTTTTTTTTTTAAAGAGAAGATGAGTGACATAAGGAAAGTAGTAAGTGGTGGTGTTTAGGAGTAGTGGGAGCTTTAAATAGCCATAGACCTTACATAGTCAAGTTCTGAATCTGTGTTCAATCCAAGTATAGAAAATGAACCTAAGGATTTTTTGAAAGCAACAGTGAAAGCCTTTTCTCTGTTATTTGGGAAGTTAAGGCCAACAGATTGCCATTTGTTGTGGATAGTTGAAAAAAAGGGAAAGAGAAATGCAAAGTGGGGGCAACAAGATGGGTACAGGGGTAGCCAGGAGAGTAGACTAGTATACTGCTGGTAGGGAATATAAAAGGCTCAGTAAGAAATCTGATTAGAAACAGAAAGGAAGTCTAACATGTCCTAGCATGCTGGGGGATCTGGAGCATGAAACATACACAAAGAACTGCAAGATTCAGTTTCTTGACTTTGTTGAATCGCATACAGTTGGTCTCAGCCATTGATCCACTGATTTAGGTAGAGCCTTTCTTCCCTCAAGTAGACCAACACTTCCTCCCAGCTTGTGTCAGCTGCAGTCTTACTGAGGGTGCACTCAACCCCCCCGTCCAGATCAGTGACAATGGTATTACAGAGAACTGACTACAAAACTGAGCCCTGGGGAGCACCACTTGTGAGTGGCTGGCAGCTGGATTTAAATGCATTTACTACGGGAAGAGCAACTTGGCCCACATTAACATCTTCCCAAGGTTAACCAAATCTTGTAGATTTTGCCTCGATCATGTAAATGTCCTCCTAGTCACAGCCACAGTGAGAGTTTTCATGCAACAGCACTCCCATGGCATAAGTCAGTGAAAACTGCTAGCAGACAAATTGTCCCTTTTGTAATCTCAGTTCCAATTTACCCCCCAAGGAGAAATCAGTAGAGAGCATGAGGAGAGGGGGGAGGAAACTGATTCAAGTGTGCAGATGAGGTGGCCAGATGGAAGAACATACATGTAAAGGAAGTGTCCATGTGTGGGATTGTAGGCACATGTCTGTGCACTCATATATACAGTGAAAAGCAAAATCACACCCTCTCACCTGAGCAATACACTGAAGGGGGTCCTGGTGGGCCTGGTGGGCCAGGTGGGCCAGGAAGTCCAATTTTTCCATAACCTGGTAAGCCAGGTAGGCCAGGTAACCCTGGAGGTCCTCTAGGTCCAACAACTGAATCTCCTTTTGGTCCCTAGCAGTGATAAAAAGTGTTTCTTTGAACACATCAGTTCCACAGCTGCAGCATCTTCACCTGCAGTGGCAATATTTTCTGAAGGCCTACCACAACATCACTCTTTAAACTTGGGTTTGCACGTAACTTTCTTCAACAAAGAATGGATATTAATGGAAAATGCAAATTTTTACCATATACTTCTATATTTACCAATTTACCAAGGTCCAGAATTTTTCTGAAAGTTCTCACATCTATTCCTGATATATGCAAAACTCCTGACACTACTTTCAGAGTTGTGGACCTCAACTCTTCTTATGCTGAGACTACTTGCTTCACTGTAAGAATTTGTCTGAAGCACATGGTGGAAAGCTTCAACAAAGTGTCTAGGCAGGTGTATGTCTTTTGATGTGTGTTGTCTTCTCCCTCTTGTGATCAAACGTAAACTTATATTACTTAAGCTTTTCATCTGCCAGTCTTCTGGATTACAAAGACTCCAGCTATCCACTTTTCCAGTTTATCACTGTGTTCAACCTGAATTAAGAGGGCTTGCACGCCCTGTGCTCAACTGCACTGCATACATGGACCCTGGACTAGAAGATTTCAGCCTCTGATCTACCTCAGCTGTGCCATCCAGCTCCTTCCTACCAGTCAAACAGTTTCTAAACAGGGAGCTGGTTCTGAGGAGTGTGGAATAGCAGGTGGATTTTTTGAAGGGTAGGCTTGCTAATCTGATACTTCATTCTCAGTGGTGAGCTACCCATTCATGCTCCTTGTCACAGAACATAACAGAGTAATGCAAAGCAAGCATTTTTTGCCAGACCCCAGAGATAAACTAGTTTCCAAAGAATCAATGCATTTGATTCCAAAGCAGATGTGATGGCAACACCAGAAGATTAAAAAAAAACAAACCAACCAACCAACCAAAAAACCCAAAACAACTAGAGAGAGATTAGACTGAATTTTATAAGAATGATCCAGATGGGTACACACTGGAATTTTGTTTTTTTTGGATTACAGGAATAGAAAATAAGATTAGTTCTTTAAACTGCAAATAATTTTCAAGTCAGCCTCTGTCAAACTGTCTAACTTTCCATAGCCTGCTTTAGTTTATAGATTTAAGTAATAGCATTACAAGTTATATATACTTCCTTGATTTGTAATGCTCTTAATAGCATGAACCTACATACTAATGTAGTTGCATTAGACAGCCAAGTATAACATTACATCCATTTTTCATAGCAAATTACTTCTGTGCACAACAGTGAAGTGTCTGTGTTTATGCCTAATGCAACTCTCATATTCACCTAATGCCTAGGCCATGAGTTTTAACATAGTTTTAAGCATTATCTTAATGGTTGTCTCTTTTTAGTGCTTTCTAAATTAAAACAATGGGTACCCACAAATATTCCAGTTCTACAACCTGTGTGACTTACAACTAATCCTGGTTTTCCAGGCAGTCCAGGTGGTCCTATCGGGAAAAAACCTCCATTTGGTTCTCCTTTTTCTCCTTTTACACCAGTGTCTCCTTTTTCACCCTTTAAAGAGAATATATTTTAAAGCATTGGTCTGAAGTGCAATCAGTACTCTATCCACTGGTATTTTAAAGTTACATGAACTCTCCGATAAAGAAAGACATATGCATAAAATCTTTTTGGCATCACTTCCTTCTTCAGTGATATGGAATGAAAAGGAATGATTTTTCAATTGATCGGCAAGGCTCTAACAGGGCTGGGGTTAGGGAAGGTGGGATTAAGAGGCAGAAAAAGACTCTGGAGGCACAAAAAGTGCTTCTAATACTGTTTGCTGCTATACTACCCAGCAAAACCTTGTGCTGTAGCTGATGGCAAAGCAAAAGCTACAGAAAGCCCAAAAGCTTTTGTCCTTCATCAAGGAAAAAGCAAAGCATGACGTGTAATGGACAGATATTTAAATATTTATGGCAAATTGAAGGTTGCTGTGAATAGGGTAAAGGGGGAAGACTGGAGTGTGTACCAGAATAACAGGGACACACAAAATTGCATACACTTTGAGCTGCACCTCTTCTCCTGTCCTTCACTGTTGAATATCAGTTGGTTTGGGGAACAGAGTGATAAGTAAAAAGTAGCCTTTAAATACTAGGTCACTATCTCGCCATGCAAAATGAGCTGCATATATGTTCTTCCTCACCTTATTTCCTTCTGTTTGTCTAGTGTTTGTTTTTCTCTTTACCTTTATTTTTTGTGTACTTTTTTCACTTTTCAGAGAAACAACTATGTCAATAGAAGAGGGAAAGGGCAAAGCAAGAATGGCAGGTAGTTGCAGAAAGCCAGTATCTATGGCTATGCATAGGTCCTCCCCTGATTTACTCTTATTTTCCCAGTAAACATGATGCATTCTCTAAAGAATGCAGTTTTACAGAGATGGACTAGAGGAAAAACAGGTCTTTGTAGCTAAAGCTGTAAAGCTACAGAGACGACTATGCAAGATCAAAGAAACCATATCTGCTCTGCCATGGGGGCACTTCATGTCACTAATAAAGAAGGTGCACTCAGTTCAATCAAGCAGAAACAAAATCAGGAAACCAGGTGGCGCTAAGAGTCCTTCAAGTATGCTTCTGGTGGCATCACTGAGTGACAACTTGATTCAATTTTTTTCAGACATTCAGAATAGGTAAAGAGCCTTGTTCACTCGAAAAAATGTAAAATACTACATTTGTATGAATTTTTGTCACTTCACAGATAGAATCATAGGATCATAGAATTGTCATGGCTGGAAAAGAACTCTAAGATCACTGTGTCCGATTGTCAACATCCCCGCCCCCAAATTAATAAAGTATGTTTGTCAATATCTGTACCAACATGCCCACTAGAGCATGTCTTGAAGTGCCGCATCTACACAGATTTTAACCTCTTTCAGGTTAATGCAGTCCATTAGAAGTCCATAAATAAATTCTTCCTAATTCTTCCTAGTATAAACCAACCCTGGTGCGACTTCAGGCCATTTCCTCTAGTCCTATCATTATTTACTTGAGAGAAGAGACCAGCACTCACCTCCATACTCTGTCCACTTAGGTAGCTGTGGAAAGTGATCACTCAGCCTCCCCTTCTCCAAACTAAACAGTTCCAGTTCCCTCTGCCTCTTCTCACAGGACCTGTTCTCCAGACCCTTCACCATCTTGGTTGCCCTTCTCTGAACTTGCTCCAGCACCTCAATGTCCTTCTTGTAGTGAAGGGTCCAGAACTGAACACAGCACTCAAGGTGTGTCCTCACCAGTTTTGAGTACATGAACGTGATCATTCCCCATCTCCTCCTGGGCACACTATTCCTGATACAAGCCAGGGTGCTATTGGCCTTCTTGGCCACCTGGGCACACTGCTGGCTCATGGCCAGCAGGTTGTCTACCAGCATTCCCAGTTCCTCTTCTGCCTGGCAGCTTTCCAGCCACTCCTCCCCGAGTCTGTAGTGTTGTATGGAGTTGCTGTCACCAAAGTGCAGGACCTGGCATTTAGCCCTGATAAACCTCATATTATTGGCCTCAGCTCACTGATCCAGCCTGTCCCAGTCCCTCTGCGGAGTCTTCCTACCCTTGAGCAGATCAACACTCCCACCCAACTTGGTGTCATCTGCAAACTTCCTCAACTCATCTAGATCATTGATGAAGACATTGACCAAGACCAGCCCCAAAACTGAGCCCTGGGGAACACCACTGGTGACCGGTCACCAAATTTAACTCTGTTGACTACAACTCTCTGGGACCACCTACGCAGCCAATTTTTAACTCAGAGAAGAGTAAGCCTGCCTGTGTCACGAGACAACAGCTTCTCTAGAAGAATGCTGTGGGAAATGGTGTCAAAAGCTTTACTGAAGTCCAGCAGACAATGTCCACAGCCTGTCCCTCATTGACTGGGTGGGTCACCTGGTCATAGAATGAGACCAGGTTTGTTAGGCAGGACCTTCTTTCCCTGAACTCATGCTGGTTGGGTCCTATCCCCTGGCTGTCCTGCTCTTGCCATGTGAGTGCACTCAAAATGAACCTCTCCATAATTTCTCCAGGCCCAGAGTTCAGGCTGACAGGCCTGTAGTTTCCCTGAAGCAGTCCAGAAAATGGAACAGAGAGAGGACAAAAAGATTAAGGTGTGGGTAGACTTTCTTGCAAGAGATTCCAGATCACTTTAAATTGTTTTATTCAGAGTGCTTAAAAAATAAAAAGCATTACACAGAGTGAATTGCCTCCGCCCCTCATATGTTAATTGTTGTAAAAATTTTAGAAGCCCTCTAGGTAATGGATGTCTCTTACTTGAGCTGTCATGAAAACAAACCCATTCATTTATGTCAGATAATTTACACCAACTTATGTTAGGTAACAATGAATTATGACTCACTTTAATACTACCAGGAATATAAAAAGCCACAGAAATAAAGTTTTTTCAAAAATGATCTCTGTATAATACTGATGTCTTCTATTCCTGTATTTGTAATAAACTTGTCTATGCAGCTGGAGTTTAAGAAATTAATATAATTTGTAATTGATGATGCTCTTATCTGGGGTTTTTTTTGTTATTTCTCCATGCTATACTGTTTTATGCTTAATTTTTACTGAAGAACACTTTTCAAAAGCTTAACAGAACTCAAGCACAAATGAGATGTAATTACCTTTATGCTATTAATGAAGTGGCTGAAATATGATGGGGGCGGAGGTGGACCTGAAAAATGAAAAAAGTACAATAAAGTAAAACAATTGTCTGTAATTTTAATTTTAAAAGCACTTCTTTGGATATTACCAATTTAAGAGTTTAAAGAAAACTTTTTACAGTAATAACATTAACCTTTAAACCTAAAATATTTATTTAGGTTTGCTTCCAAACAAAGTAAGGCTTGTCTTGTCTGTCACTTCTCCACCTTCGTAATTTCTGAATATATGATAAATTTGTGACTTTCAGATAAAGTTGAAAGGGAAAAAGGCTCAAAGATGAACAATTCTTGGTTTTCTGAAAAATGACAGCTGGGCAGAGGGTGAAAGAGAAGCATGCAAATTAAATCCTTTGACGGAAACCAAGATAAAAGGAAAGTTTTCCACATATTTTGCTGCTTCTGTGCTGCTGATCACAGAATAATATTACCTTGACATTTTTTCTGTGATAAAAACCAATACAAGTCTGAATGGTTATACCACGTGTGTTGTGTTATTTGCTGGCAGTGGTCAGCCAAAGTTGCAAGTCCATCTAAAAAGCTTTCAAATATTTTCTGTTTGTCATACACTTGGAAACAAAGACTGGTTTACAGCTGCCCACAACAACTCCATGCACTGTGTTCTGATTCAACTCCAGATGTGTTCTGATTCATTTTGGTATTTTTTTGTCCAGCTCTATGATAGCCACATGGCTCAGATCTATGGATGCTATCTCAGATAAAATTAAGTCAAGCGCACATTGTATACATCTGTACTCTGGGACAGAAACTTATTCCCCACTATAAGAATTATTTTGATTTTGTTCCAACCCTGCCAATTACAGCTCTCTGCTGTGATTTGCTTGATCCATGTGAGTGGATGAGGAATAGACAGATAGAATTGGAAGGTAGGTGCCCTTCTCAGATGTTGCTTAGCATTAATCTCTACAGTAGGCAGTATCAGAGGTCTTTTTTGGGTGACCAGCAAGCAGTATGGAGAAGGTACAGGAGGAAGAAGGAGGTCACCATTCAAAGTGGAAGAGAAAGATCTATGATAGGGAACCAGCAGGCTCTGCCTTCACTGAGAGGTACACTGTATTAGGCCAGTTCCTCAGCTCTGAGGTAAAGTGGCACAGCTTCCATCTGTATAGCTAAACTATCCTCCTTGCTCTTGAAACATGAGAGACATAACCATACAGCCTGTTGCCCTTGCTTAAGCTATCCCCAGATCATCCTAATGTCTGTGACACTAACTTGTTTTGGTCTGTGAAACATGAGAACAATTAAACTGCAGAACAATTGTCTTCTGAGTCCTGTGTTTGTTTAGTTTACTAGAATAAACTAGTTTATACAGTATAATCTAGTATAAACAGTTTCTACTAGGTTAAACTAATATAAAAAGTAATCTGCCCGACTTGGCTTCTCACCAAGGAAACCTAGTTCAGTTCTCTTCTATAAATATTCAGTGGAGCCAAGTTTGGGCAGGACTTTTGGGGATCTTAACACTAGCCACAGGGAAACTTCTTTGTTGTGTGGCTTCTGCTGTAGATCAGACATTTTCATTTCAGTTTGTTGTCAGATGTTGCTGAAACAGATGAACAAAATTTTGCATTTGCATAATCAATGGCAAAATCATGCCAGCCCAATAATCATGAAGTCACAGAACTTTGGTGACCTTTCTTTTAGAAAATGGGAAGATACACTGCTTTCAGATCCCAGACCTCATCTAGAAATTATCTTAGTTCCTGGAGCAACAGAACTCACTTATTACCAGGATTAATGCTTGCTCAGCCAGAAGCTGATTTTCCATTCCTTCCAGGAAACAGAGAAAAGGGTGAAGCTTCTTCATACAGGAAAGAAGGTCTCAGGACAAGCAAACAGGCCAAAGTATGAATTTGAATGAGTGTGAAAATTTCTTCAGGATGACAGATTAGCCTTCTGGGGAATGATCTGCAGGATGGAAAGGGTTTGACTATGGTCAAGAACCAGCATACTGCAATAGCCGCTGCATTTTTTATTAGCAGATCTTTAGCCTTATGCTCTTGGGTCTGAGACTATGGTACAGTGAAGTTTCCTACTCTGTTTCTCAGTGTGTTTTCATACATGGATCCAGACTGTGTTTCTACAGCCAGAAACACTGGGATAGTGATGGAGCATTGCACATGTGGTTGGACCACTGGACACTTAGTACATGTGGCTCTACAGAGAGGAGCTAAATAAAATTATGCCTGCTGTTTACCCAAGGTTTTTACTGGCTTCATATTTTGGCATGGTATCAATTAACAGAACATGCTTATAAGGGCAGAGAGTAGACATTTTGTGAAAAGAAAAATAAATCCATTGCATGGACAAGTACCACAATTCAGAGAGCTTTTCTGACTGCTGGAACTCAACAGATATTATAGTGGGAGAAGCATCAGCCATGTCTCCCTCAGAGAAGGTTTTGAAAAATTCGTATGCTTCAATTGTGTCGTACTACCCTGAAACTTTTAATTGTGAATTTTCACTGTTCAAGAGTATGTTGATATCTATAAGACCTAATGAACTGGTTTGAATGAAGAAATATTTTTGTAACTACATCAAAGATCAAGAACCAAACAAATATTTTTGGAGCAGCAATAAAGATGATCTTAGTCACCACATTTTAACTTGAAAAATACTGAAACTAGTTGATCTCTTTGGATTCAGTTGGGAACAAATTAATAAATTTGTTATTTTATGAGAAAGGTAAATGAAGTTTTCAGTTTATCCAGAATTCTTGTGTTATATTCACCATCCTTCAATAGCAGCAGTTTTCCAACAAAATCATAAGCATAGTCCTTTCATAATCCTCTCCTTCTGAAGAACTTGAAGTGATCAAGTGTAGGCAAAAACACTTGTCGGATAATAATTTGCATTAAATACAAAACCTAAAAGGGAACAGATATGTTCACAGTAGATGAACCAGCACAGAAGAGAACATCGCCTCCTTGTACAAGTTTATTAATTACTAGGAAGCACTAACCACTTATTTTAAGGCACTGGATATTGCTCAGAATAAACACTAATAAAGCCAAGACAAGAAAAGAATAGTGATAAGACCAGGGATAATAGCTTGTAAACTGAAAGGGATTTAGACTAGATGCAAGGAAGAAACTTTCTAGAATGAGGGTGGTGAAACACTGGAACAGGTTGTCCAAAGAGGTGGTAGAAGGCCCAACCCTGGAATCTTAAAGGTCAGGTTGGATGGGGCTCTGAGCAACCTGACCTAATAAAAGATGTCCCTGCTTATTGTAGAGGGGTTCTAACTTGAACCTTTCTATTATTCTATGAAAACACATTTTCTTAGAACAAAAAGATATGCTCTTAAAATAACCAAAATAACACCTTCAGTCAAGAGAAATGTCTTCTGAAAAAGACAGAAATATCCATATAGATATAGTTTTGCATTTATTATCAACACATTAGAGAACAAAGTATGGTATAGCAACATTAATTTCATATACTGCTTTTTCTGTTACAGAGTACTTCTGGCACTTACAAAAGCCTTATCTCAGTATACAAGGGGTCAAAAATATCTAGAAAAGGAAGACATTTTAATAGCAATCTTTTCAAATAGATACTTATTTCTGTAACTATTTTTGATTTTGTAAGAACTAGCAATATGTATCAATTTTTTTGAAACAGAAAAATAAATAATTGTTGCAGAACATGTTATGATGCTCCTATCACCATTAACTTAGTATTTTTAGTTCACATAGGTTTTTCATGATTATCACAAATAAATCACAGAATTTTTAAAAAGTTGGTTGAAATGGCTATCATCTAGTTCTACCTCCTGCTGGAAGTGGGGCTGTCACCAGCAAATGACTTCCTTGAACTCAGAATGCAGAAATATGTTACCCTGAAATGGGTAGTGCTGGGGTTTAGCCCAACTGGCTCAAAAATTGACAACAAAATGACATTTCAGAAAGTAAACATAATGTCTTTCTAAGACTGCAAAAAATCTCTGAACAGTTATGTTTCACTATCTTTTCTTGTAGTTAACACACTCATAATACTAACAAATGTGCAGCGCAGGTATTTCTTTTCAGACGACTATTTTGATAACATTATGGGGTTTGTTTTCCTGCGTGTCATTTCAGCAAGGAACCCAGGTATAAGTCTTTAGGCAGGTGAGGCTGCAGAGGTAAGGATCAAATGACTTTGTTGAATTGCTTTTTAAGTTAAATGTGTATTCTTTTAGAGGATGTCAATGATATATCAGATTTAGTATACCTGGTGGTCCCGGAGCACCTCTGTCTCCCTTTTCTCCTTTTAAGTCCGCTGATCTGTGCAGCCCCCAGGAATCTGTATTTGCTTTTCCACCTGCCATAAAAGCATTACAAATTCTTGAGAACTTGCAAACAGCAGAGACTAACAGCAGTGACAACAAAACCACTGAAAGTGAAAGCAGACTTCTCCATACATGTAAGGTATGTGGTTCCAGTCCCTGTATGCTTGTCTCACTCTCCTCCTGAACACTGAATGGCTGCCTGATTGCCTTCTCTTATCAATCCCAGTTTGTCCAAGACAATCCCTCTCTAATAAGTCAATCTTTCACTCAGTCTTCCCTAACCTAAGACTCTCTACCTAGCCTAAGATCCTCTGAAAAACCTGCTGCATTTGTGCTATGCACTGGGGCAAGAGTAGAAACAGTTCTTGAGGACTTTGCATTTTATACCACATCTTCTATCTTTGGACTCAAAAAAACCAACTAATAAATTATAATATCTGCAACTGTGAACGTAAAATGTTATCATTTATTGCTCCTCCATGTAACAAAAACATTAATAATGAAGACAATATTGTCTGAGAACAGAAATGCTCTTAGAATAATTTTCCACCCAGATGAGCTAAGGGTAGAATCACACAAATACATCTGGATGAACCTATTACTCCAGGTATTATGCAGCTTTCATATAATTCTACCCTGCAAAATATCAGAATAAAGTGAACCCTGAGTATTTAGACTTCTTAGGTCTGATTTCTCTCTTTATTCTTCCTAAGTAATGCCTAATATCTTTGTAAAATTCCTGTAAAATACCATCATTATGCCACAGTAAGATCTTATAGACATTTCCTTCAGGTAGAAATGATTTTTCAAGTTTAAAGAGAGTTATGAACAGAAAGGGTGCTTGGTCAAGGCACTATTTCAATCAGCATTGATAATTTCTTTTTTTTTTTTTTCTTTTTTATTCTTTCTTTCTGCAGAATTGCTACCTGTTTCCCTCTGTATGTACCTAGGTCCACTCCTGGAGCATGTCTTTCAGGGAGGACTAAAGTGCTGCACCAGAAATGTAGGCTTGTGTTAATTTTAATGTCTAGTGTACACAGTAAGTGACCGTAAGTGACCACTTTGTGTTTATGTCGTGGAGTACTACCTCAAGAATGGAACAGTCAGACCGTTACAATAATCTTAAAATGGGATGAAAACTGCATGTAAATGGTGTAAATGGGATGCATGCTTAAATTACTTTAAGATTTACTGTTTGGATTGGGAATTAGTTTACATTTAGAAAAAAAAAAAACCTCTAATGATTAACTGAATGAACCCAACAAGTCTTAAACAAAATCCTCACTTTAAAGTTTTACCTGGGCTGAAAATGTTAAAAGAGGAGCATGCCCCTTGTCAGCTTGGAGTCAACTCTTAGAATTAAGGAAAATGGTGTGAGCCAAGAACTTCAGGCTCTCTTTGGGCATTTCAACTGTTAGATCATAGGATTTTTGTTAAAAATAAAATTATGGACACAGAAGACTTTTGGAGCCCCTGGTTCAGGGCAACACAAACAACCGAGTCTTTGAATTTAGGAGCAGCACTGGAGACCCTAGGCTGTATGGACTTAATTCTGTGGATATAGCCCCAAAGCAAAGTGGAATCTTGCCAAGCACAGGATCTAGGCTTTCACTTGTAAGAGGTCAGTCAGCCATTCAGCAATAAGGATTTGGAAAGAAGGCTCAGAGCACCACTGTACACCACAAATTTAACTCTCTATTGTCCTGATACCCCTTTCAATTAAAAGGAGTGAAAAATAACATAACTTCTCCAGTCTTGTGACAGTTTCCCCAGGGACCTCATGTATGGAGTTCCTGATCTTCCTTCCCCATTAGTTTTACTTCCTTCTTTTTTTTTCTTGTCGGGTTTTTATCCTACTATCAAGCCCCCAAAATTATTTTCTTTTCAGCTTCCCCCATCTTTCTAGTGAAGGACAGCATGAGAAGCATTTATTCAGTCTTACAAGAGAATTCACCCTCCTCCACACAAAGAACTGTTAATACCTTTTCCTCACCAATATTGTCTGGGACTTACAAGCCAATATATGTTGACTGTGACCGTGGTAATTGTTTTTCAAGTAAAATAATTGCAGCTCTGATCACAAACTCAGGGTTTTCTGGTATCAGTCACTTAGAGAAGGGAAGTGCTTTGGTGCCATCAGTCAAACACTGGGCAAATGCCACCACCTGGCTGATTGGTGGGATGTAGTATCAGGTGCCTAGTATCAGTAGTATCAGTAGTATCAGTAGTATCAGTAGTATCAGTAGTATCAGTAGTATCAGTAGTATCAGTAGTATCAGTAGTATCAGTAGTATCAGTAGTATCAGTAGTATCAGTAGTATCAGTAGTATCAGTATCCTAGGAACACTGTCAGAGCAGAGAGTAATTGATTTGTTTGCTCCGAGAGAGAACATCTAAGATTAGATCTTGCAGAAACTGTGTTGCTCTGCTCAGTTTATAAATTTAATTCTCCATAGAGTAGATCTCATTTGTTCTTTGGTCTACATGTCAAGACTGGGCCAATATATGAATTTACAGATTCAGCACAAAACTAAGGGGAACACCTTTTTTTTTTTTTTTTTTTACTTCTCTCCCTCTCCCCACCCTCCCCCCCAATAATTCCAGTTACACAATAGCCAAGAAAAGGCAAAAAGACCTTAACTAAGGAAAAAAAAAATGAAAAGCTTGTTAAAATCAGGGTACAGGAAAAGAATGACTCACCATGGAAATTAAGAGCTTTTTGACTTCCAGGGTAGGGAGTGCTCACCTACAGACAAAGAAATCTATTAAAAGTGATCCAAATTGTCCATACACATTAACCAGTGGAAGTGCACTAACTGGTGTGACTGAAAATATTGGATAGTTAGCATGATATCACAGTAAATATAACAACTCTTGAGGATCATATCCAGTTTGACAAGACCTGAGTATCAATTGATTGAGCTTTTTTGAGGATTGTGCTCTCTCTAACATGGAACATGCTTTCAGCATTCTAATCTGCCACCTGTAACAGCAGGCTTGCAACTACTTCAGAACAAGGACAGTGAAGGAATTAAAATCTGGCACAGTGCTTGGAAATGGGCAGATCTTAATACTAGCTGGTACTATTTATAGTATAGAACTATAGAACTCTTTTTGGTCTTCAAGATCATCTAATCCAACTGCTAACCTAACACACAGCCAAGTCCACCACTAAACCATCTCTCTAAGCACCATGTCTACACATCTCTTAAATACTCCTAAGGATGGTGACTCAAACACTTTCCCAAGCAGCCTGTTCCAGTGCCTGGCAACTCTTTTGCAAAGATATTTTTCTTAATATCCAGTCTAAACCTCTCCTGGCACAACCTACCTTCATTTTCTCTTGTTCTATCACTTATAACTTAGGAGAAGAGACTGATACCCACCTCAATACAAACTCCTTTCCTGGTAGTTGTAGAGTGAGATAACATCTATGTTCATATGAATAATATGAATATAATATGAACATAAGCAACTGTTTGGAAAAAAAAAACAAAACCAAACAAATTGAAGGTGTTGCATCTGGCCAATCCTTTAATATTAGTTCTTGGAAGTCTTACTCACATGGATAGCTCCATTAACTTCAGGAGCTCAGTTAATGAAACTGAGGGGAAAATTTGTAGGCTTCATTCTGTAGTTCTTTATCAATATTCATGTATGTAAACGTATGCAGCAGACTTTTCTATAAGCTTGGATAGGTTTAGATTATTCACAAATGCAGGACAAATCTATGTAGCATACTCAGATTCATGAAGAGGTGTTTATAAGCATAGGTTTCTATTACTTGTGTACAAAAAATTTACTGCTGTTTAAAGGCATTTATCCTCATCCTATCAGTATATGCACTTTCTTGAAAGGTAACTTTTTCTTATTATCTACAATTGAGTTAAGTAGGCTTGTATTGTTTGAATCATTCCACAGACAACCATAGGGAAGTGGAGGTTGGGAGGTAAAGCTGGAGATTGCCTAGCCCAAGGAGGATCATCTACCTCAGGTTCTTCAGGCCTTGTCCAATCAGGTTGCAGAGGTGAGGCTAATCCATATGTGATTATGGATCTATTTTATTAACATACAAGAATGCTATATGGTAAACATAAGAAGATTTAAGGAAGAATTCAAGGAGATAAAAAGATGTTGTCTGGAGGTGGTAAGCCAAAAGCCTGGGAATGTCAAATTACCAGAGAGTAATGACTATTTATCACTAATTAGGAGAAAGGTCCATAAACTGGCATACATCTTTCTTCAGCAGTAAGGATAGGTGTTGATGCCTTTCATTGCATCTAGTATGGTGTAATTCAAGAGCTGCTTCTATAACATAAGTGAAAGAGAACTGGAATAGAGAAAGAGTTGGACTACTGAACTCTGTCCACAGTTCATTGTAGGATACAATTTCCATGATTCATCAAAAATAATTTGCATTAGGGCATTCTGAAAATAAAAATTCCACTTTTTTCACACTAAGTGTGAAATTGCTGGTCTTTTGAAGGTAATGGAGGCATTATCATTCCATTTAGAAAGCAGGGCAGAGCTTTATTTGCTCCTTTTCTTGAGATAATAAGTGTATATATGTGAATAGATTGCATTAGAGGATGAAATAAAGAATATGGTCTTTCTCTCCTAGTGTACCTTTCATGACACAATGAAATACAAAACAAGTTTTATATTAGCCAGGAAAATGAATAACCACTAAACAGAACGTGCATATTGGCAGTATTCATATACATTTCTGAAAAATATGCATAGACATTCAGCTCCCCAAAGTAACTCTTAAACTATGGAAACAAAGGCTTTGAAAGTCATTAAAAAAAGGTTTGGACAACCAAGTAATCAATGTGCTTTAAGCAAAAGGTTATAGTGTTTAAAGTTTTTATATTTTACATATGTCTAATTTTGTGTATTTAACACACGAAAATCTGTTAACCTGAAGACTAGGTAAAACACATACCTGGTACAAAGAAGCAGGGAAGAAAAATTACAAAGCTACTGTGGTTATGTGTATAGATAGTTTGGTTATGTACTGTCATGGTCATGCATTTTGCTAAGAACAGATTCTACATGTGACTTACTGGCATTTTGCAGTGAGGTCTGGGAGGGACTGGGAAAACAGTCTATTAAAAAAAGGAGGGAAAATTATTGCAATGAACAGAAGTATAATACAGCAGATACCACACCAAATAGATCTAACAGACATGATGGAACAAAGCCTGGAAACAAAAATCAACACCTCCTGAGCAAAGAGCCCATCTTGCTGCCTGAGAGTTCTGACAGGTTTCTCAGCAGGTCCCACTCTGGGTGGTAGAGGGGCCAACTCCTACATGACAGTGGCTCCAGTAAAGAGATTTTTTTGCTATCCACACAAGCAAGGCTAACCCTCTGTAAACTGTGTTGCCTGAAACAAATTTTGATATTTCCCTTTAAAAACTGTTTTTTTGAGAAACACGGTTCTGCTACAGAGATAGCCAGGTTGTACTTACTCCTTTGATATAAACATTGCATCCTGGAGGTCCAGGGGGCCCTGGGGGTCCAGGCAAGCCAGGAAGGCCCTGGTAAGAGAAAGTGAAAGGAAGAACATTCCGAGAGATTTTCATATGCAATACAAGCGAGCCTACAAAAACATGGCCAAAGTCCTCAGAGGGCCCCATTTAAAAAAGATGTTTTGTGTTAAAGAATTTGAGGGGAGGCTGAGAATTTACTTACAGAAACCAACTTGCCAGGTCAATTTTAATATTTAACCTAAAACACTCTGTGGAGAACAAAATCTAAGATTGCTTTTTCCCACAACAAAAAACCCCAAAACTGGAAACACAAAACCACTAAAGATTGAAGCTGAATTAAAGGCATTGGATCCTTCATCCAAGGAAAATTAGGTATTCAAGACTGGTCTGGAATTTCCAGTGCTGCTGAGATTCACATATTTTCAAGTACCAGCCAGACAGCCCCACACTAATTAGCACCTTCAAGGAACCCTACTAGACTGGAGGGGTGAATGCCCTTTACAATAAAAAAAAAATATGCCAACTCTTTACTGTGTAATTTACCATGCCACGTCCATCTTTTACTCCACATCAATGCAAGCTTCTGTGTGGTGACACATATACTTTCATAACTGATTAGACATCTTCCTTGATTTTATCTCCCCTTGGCACTCCAGAAAGAACTATTAGAACACATAGCCTCTTTTGGTTACTTGTTTGCTTTTGTCTCCCAACTTGATGTATTTCATCTAGTTGTACTTGCTATAATAGTTTCTGTTTGGTTAAGGCAGACAACCCATAAAATGAACTTTAACACTGTTTGAAGATATAGATTAATGGAAAGTCTACTTTAATATTTTCTGCCAGTGGCTAGTCATCTTTTCTGTCATTTTCTTCTGATCGGAATTTGTCTACTTTGTCTGGTTTGACCTTCTAGAAACCAAATTTCTATTTACATATTTCTCTAGAGGTATATGAAAATGTTAGTATCTTTCTTTGAAGACACTTAGATACTTACCTATTCTCAGTCTCCCTGTTAGCTGGACAAACTAATACAATAATCTCACTTATATTAATTGTCCAAATAGACAATATACTTATGTTTTGTAGTTTATGTGCTGTTTTTTTCTCTTAAACAAAGCAGAACCAGAGGACTCATACAACAAAATACATTTGCAAGAAGTTCTCTACTGAAGTAGTTATATTGACTAGATCACCTCTTATCATCCCTAGACTTTGATTTCCATGCTAACGCAGTAAAAATACTTGTCTTTTTTTTTAGCATTTCTCTTATGCAGATTAGCATCTGATGCAGATTAGCTAATGTTGTGGTATGAGTAACAATTTTTCTAGCACAGATTGACCCATGACATCAGAATAACCACATAAATTACTTAGCTATTGTGAAACACACTGCTTTCAGCCAGGTTTAATGTTGTCTATTTCAGTCTTCATACTTGCCATGAGACTACTTGTATGAAGTCTGGAGAACAACAGACTTCCAGGACCTTGGTTCATCACTTGATATGCCATAAGTACAAACTGAAGGTGGGCATGGATATGCTGTCACCTATGCAGTGGTCATTATTCTGAATATATATCCTGACATGTTCTGTTCTGGCAGCTGGTGCAGGTATTCAGTATTAACAAGTACCTCCTTGTTAGCTGGGTGGATGCCACTTGGTAATGATATGGTCAAGTGCTGTTGGTAGCTGTGCTTCATAGCTAAAGGTCTATGGGCATACCTTCACACCATATGAGTTGCTACTTGTGGAGTGGGTCATGAAGTCATATATATCAATAAGAATTGGTGATCCCAGATTATTTGCTTTTTAAACCAGTGATGCTATCAGGTAATTGCACATGCAGCTGTTACACCTGAGCTGTTACACCTATACAACTATGTATATCTGCAAGAACTGTTCAGATTCTGTCTGATCTGCAAGAACTGTCCAGATCTATAAGTTGACTATTCAGTGATTATTACCAGATGGAAAAAGTAGCAGAAATATATAATTATTTCTAGATCATTTCAGGTTTTTAGTCATGTTAGCATTTTAAAGGAATTCAGATAAATGAGACTTGACCCAAAATTTTAACAGGATTTTTTTTTTCACCTAATTGCAATACCATGAACTTACATTAAATGCTTTTCCTCTATCACCTTTCACACCTTTTAATCCATTCAGTCCTGGACGTCCCTGAAATAAGCAGAAATAGTGTAGTATGTGTCAGAAGCAATCTCCTCTATCTTTATTCCACTTGAGACCATAATACATACAGGACGTCCTGGGAAACCAAGTTCTCCTTTAGGTCCAGTAGGCCCTATTGGTCCCTGGAAAAAAAAAGAAAATGTGATTATGAGGAATATATGGAACATAAATTTGACTTATATTTGATTATTTAGAATAGGAGGCACAGTTTTGTATTTGTGTTAAAAATCAGGCTGTGATTGTCTGCACAGAATACACTGCATGTCCTCTCTACTTGCTCTACTGAGCTCTCAGAAGGTGAGGCATATAACAGTCTTGAAAAAGGTTGGTTATGTGCAGTGAAATCTGAATTCACAGCTATCTGTAGGGTGTTAAATTCAAAACTGAGTCACCGTGTATCAAAGGAAAATCAAATCAGCAGAAATAAGGCAGTTAATGGTCAATGTTTTGTGCATTTCCCTTTCATTTGCCTAGTTTTTCTTATTATTTTTGATTCAGACTGAGAGGAAATATTCGTGGATGAGTCTGAGAACTGTGCCAGGTTTCTACCTGCTTCTTGCCAGCCTTTCTCTGGCCCGAACTCTGAAGCCTGCATGGGGCTCCCACAAAGGGATTTTTTTCTATGAGATGATGTCAAAATGGATCATTCTCATTAGCAACGATGATCAGACCAGAGGTCTGCACTCAGCTGGCTGAACAAAGTCTTGAGACAAGTTCCATGTGCCAAACTCTCCTGTAGTGTAGTCATTCACACCTGTGCTGGCAACAACTTTTCCTGAATGGCTTTGTCTTCATTGTTAAACTGTATGAAGCATCTTGTGGCAGTACAAAAGGAGAGGTAAACACAGAATTTGGGGCAGATAAAAAGAGGACATGTCTGGAGTGGTGCACAACAATTAGATAAGAGGCAACAAACAAATTAGAATATAAGAAATTCCAAAGAATTTTAAGGAACAACTATTCTTACCCCAAAGGTTGTGCTGTCCAGAAAGACTGCAGAATTTCTTTCTTAAGCGATGTTGAAGACTTCATTGGCAAAGTATCTGAGCCACATAGAGTGTGGCCTAGATGACCTCTGAAGTTCACTTACATTCTAAATTATACTATAATTCTATTTTGAGGTAAAGAATAAACTCATCTTGCAGTCATATAAGTAATTCCACGTTTGATAAACTAGGAAAATTCCCCAGTAATTAAAAGACAGCAATTACTCAGCTCTCACAGCCCATTTCAAAGACCGTGGAAACTGATGGCAAAATCTCCTGCACACCTTGTTGTACAGAAACACCACCAGCTACTCACATTCAAGGCACAACAGAGCCCAGGGTATATCAAAAGTAGAAGCAAAGAAACACTCATTGTTCTTGATCTTAGGAAGCAAGAAGACTAGACTAGAGGAAATAACTCCTATTCTCACATTACAGGGTCTTGGCAACTGTTCTTATTTTACAATTAATTTCTTCTCCTTTCATACAACATTCTGTGTTCAGTAAAAAATAACAGACTGAGTACCCAAAAGAAGCTTCTAAATCCTGATTTTGGTAAATGATCTGACTCTCCTGCCTTATTTGGAGCTTTCTCAGAATCCAAGGAAGTTGCAAACTATTGGCACTGGCAAAAATTCTTCTGGGTGTAGTCAGCTGGTTTAGAGTAAATCATAAAAATAGCATAATTTAGAATGGAAGTGACTTTAGGCTTCACCTAGTTAAACTTCTTGCTCAAAGCAAGACAAATGTCCATGTTAGGTCACACTGCTCAGAATCTTATTCCACAATTCCACAATATTTCTGAACATCTATTTCTGTGTTTAACCACTTTTACTGTGAATTTTTTCTTTATACTGAAATTTCCCTTGATGGAACTTGTGTTAATTGGCAATTGTCTTTTTCCTGTGCAACTCTGAGAAGGACCTGGCTTCATTCTATAATTTCCTTTCAGGTGTCAGCATGGTGCAATTAAAGCTCCTCTCAGCCATTTATCTTCAGGGCTACACAATTCCAGTTCACTCAGAGTCATAAGTTAAGTTTCTAGCCTTGATGATATTTCGCTGTTTAGACAGTAATAGATGCTAGCAGAATTTAAATTTTTAATCAAGTCAACAGTTTACAGTAACAACCACATTTTTTTCTGAAGGATTATTCTGACACTGATCATTCTGAATCACAAATACTCCTTTTCACCCCTACTCAAAAGGAATAAAAAGCTAAAAAAATTACATTTACTGTAAACCCAAAGCAAAATAGAAAAAGAATCCACCCATCTTAGGAAATGTCTTACCATTGGTCCCACTGGTCCCACCACTCCAGCTTCACCCTGTTGAAGACAGACACGGATAGAACAATGAAAAGGAGAACTCCTGCAGTATCCATTAGAGGTGGCTGCTAACAAGGCCACCAAACATTCTAGAGGAACACAAAACAGTATTATCTCACCTTCTCCCCTTTTCTTCCTAATAATTCAGTTAAAGATCCATCAGCAGCAATGATAGTTGCAGGTTCTCCCTTTTCACCCTGCAATTATCAAAGTTATTTTACAGTGTTTACAAAGAGGTTCTCAATGAATCAGAAGAAGTCGAAGAAGTTTTACTGCTGTTTGAAGCATGACAGAGTAGTCATGCTCTGATGTAAAATATAAAGTGTTATCAGTGTGATGGGAGTAGGGGGAAAGTCTGGTATTTGTGGCCTCAGAAGTTTCCTTCTGAGCAATGAAGATGCTATTCATCTGTTCATCATTTAAAACATAATTGATAAATTCCAAGCCTTCCTACTACTTATTAGAAAATGAGGTCAGGTGCTTACAAAGAAGAAGCAAAAAATGGTTTTTGTTTTCTTTTCTTTGTTATGCCTAAGACTGTAATAACTTGGATAATCCTCTCCCCTCCTTCCAGCAGTGGCTGAGAAGGGAAGGAAGAACAGAACAACAGATGCAATATTTACAAATTAGCAGAGCCAGTCACCTCTCAGCAGTGTGACAAAATAAACACTGTTATCTGGAAATAAGAGAAGGAATCCTAAGGAGGGAGTGCTCCAAGTTTTGTACTTTCTTTGGGAATAGAACACTGCTGTCTTCATTCTGTAGGAAAAGCCCTCTGTTCCAAAAGATGAAGGAAAGATCTTTTTTTTTCAATTTTTTTTCTTTTTATTTCTTTTTTCTTCTTTTTTTTCCTTTTTTCTCTCTTCTCTTTTCTTTCTCTTTTCTTTTTCCTTTTTTTCTCTTTTCTTTTTTCCTTTTTAAATTTTTTTTCTTCCTTTCTTTTTTTCTATTTCTTTTTTTCATTTTTTCTTTTCTTCTTTTCTTTTTTTTTTTTTTTTGCTTTTTTTCTTCCTTTTTTTTTTTTTATTTGTTCTCCCAGCACAATCCGCTTGCAAGAAGTGGCCACCTCACGTTTCACGTTTATCAAATTCGTCCTGGTAAGTGCACACTGCACCACATAATTTCCACACTGTGGCAGGAACACTAGCCCTCAGGGTCTAGGCCCACTTTCTGCCACAACCAACTCACCACCGCCCAGCTCGCCGCCATCCCCTTCCGTGCCACCTCTGCCCCGGGAGGGCAGGTGGGGTTGGGTCAGCAGCAGGGACAGAGCCCGGGGAGGCTCTGCCCATGGGGATGGGGGCTGGGGAAGGGAAGGGACAGAGGGCAGGGGGAGAGACACACAGTCTGTAAAATGTTCCAGCTGATTAATCTCACCCTTTCATTGTGCTTGGTCATCAGAGCACAATGCAAGTGTTTTCAGCTACCTCACAATTAGATAAAGGGAACTCAATCAAATGTGAAGAGCAAAAAATGAACAATGAAATTTTGCTGCGTGTACTTTTTCCTAGGCATTTTTTCTCACCTGTTGTCCTTTAGGTCCTTGTGATCCAGGCAAACCAATATCACCTTTCGGTCCCTGAGGTCCCTAAGAAAAAACAAGTACATAAATCCATGGTAAGAACTGCTAAGAATACAGACCTAGGCCATCTGACTAAATGCGATTTTAAATAAGCGTAAAACTTGAACTTGAATCACTCTGGTTGCAGTCTAAGGACTCCTGCAAGACTAAATTACTGTCTGACTGAAAGCATTCTTTAAAACAATTGTCATATGGGAAGAATCTTAAAAAGAAAAAAACAAAACCAAACCTTAATGCTTATGACAGTGTAGATGTTACATTCACAAAGAGAAATATGCAATAAGAGTGGAAATTCAGCCTAAAATTCTCCATGACAAATTCACTGACAAATTTAGTAAATACTTTTGAGAGTTGTATTTAAAAATTACATGGCATTTTTTCAAACTGTGGCTATGTGGAGTGAAATTCTGTTATCAGGTACAAATATTCTAGTTTTTCTTGTTTCTTCAGGGGTTGAATGTGAAGGAGAAAGCTGTGCCCACAAAAAAAAGAAAGTAGATAAAATTAAATATACAAACAACAGTCCACAAATGAAACTATCTGTGAAGTAAAATACTTCACTGGGGAAATTAAAATTTTGTAAAGTGAAATATATGGTAACTTTTCAGACAATTTTGAATAGACCTGACAGCCTGGAAAAGGTAGATATCTCATTGGATCCTGCCCTAGGAATTTTAAGTCATTACCAAGAAGAATTCAGAATTTCTAATATCTGACTGAACTTTTTGCAGCTACACTCCTAGCTGCAAAACAGAACCCAAGATTAGATATCTGTTGTCTACTCATGAAATTTCCAGCTTTTCATCCACAGCTATAATTGCTGTGAGACTAAACTCATACACAGGAGCCTAGCATTTCTAGTTGCAGTCTCGAGCAGAATACTTTATCCCAACATTTTATGCCTTGAAAGTCAAGAATAGAAAAAAATAATTGAAAAAACGCTATATAAATCTTGCTCCCCATTTTTGCATTAGTTCCATATTCCTGTCATTTTGAGAATATAGTTCAGATTCAGAGTTAATCCAATTTCTTTCTTTCAAAGAAATGTATAGAAGCAATTAATTCACACAGAATTCAGTTCAGCCCTGAAGTCCTTCCACAGAGGTTAGTGCTGAAGTTTAGCAGGAACACAATTTTAAAGCAAAGGAAACTCAGCCTTAGCTGATACTTAAAGGACACATTGAAGATACAACAAATATGAATATTTAATAAAGCAACACATACTCACTGGAGGCCCAAGTAGTTCTTTAATTTCAGTAAAGTTATAATTTCCATCTGTACCATTGAGTAGTAGCTAAAAAGTGATTAAGGAACAGGTTATTTCAAACACTGAACTGACTAACTAGGGCACACATATATTTTTAGGAATGTATAGACAGTTGAAGCATCCTTTATAAACATGGAGGGAAAACCACAAATAAGGCCACTTCTAATATTTGTGGCACATATAGGATAATAAAAACTAGCACTTGCTTTACACTTTTTACGTAAGGATCTCATAATGCTTTCAAAACTTTAAGTAACAAACACTAATTTTTAATGTAAAATCAATGACACCAAATGTTGCAGCCTAAAGTAATTTCTACTCAGTAAGAAAAAAATTAAAATTAAGATTTTATACTCCAATATGTCACTGGTATTCCAAGTTAGTGAATGTCTGACCATGCTCATCTTGTTATAGAGTTGAAATTATAATTATATTCTGGATATAGTTCCATCACACCATGCAGTGCCATGCAGTCATTTTTAGTCATCTCTGATGATGGTATTGTGGATGAAACTATCTTGGATCCCAAAACAGTGTGGTCACTTGGATTTGGAGCAGCACCTAAGCTATTTATCTCTGAGTCTCAAGAAGCCTGAACAGAGCAGTATAAGAGCAATGTTGTTATACTGATTCCTATTCTGGAATCAGTGAGCTCAGCATTAGTTCAGAGATTTCTGCATAATTTGATCACAGAATCAGATCAATGAATGCAGAGAGTGACCCATGGACATCCAACCCCTCCTCAATGGAGATCTAATTGGATCAGTTCACTCAGGGACTTGTCCAGCTGAATCATAGAATAACAGAATCTGCCAGGCTGAAGGGACACAACAGGATCACCAAGCCCAACTCCTGTCCCTGTGTAGGGCATCCCAAGCATCACACCACGTGCCTGAGAACATCATCCAAATGCTTCTTGAACTCAGGCAGTATTGGTGCCATAACTGCTTCCCTGGGGATCCTGTTCCAATGCTCAACCAACTTCTGGGTGAAAAGCTTTTTCCTTGTATCTAACATAAACTTCCCCCAGCACATCCTCCTACCATTCCCTTGGGTCTATCATTGGTCACCAGACAGAAGAAGAGGTCAGTGCCTGCTCCTCCTCCTCCCCCCCCTAGTGAGGAAGCTGTAAGCTGTGATGAGGTCTCCCCTCAGCCTCCTCTTCTCCAGGCTGTACAGAACAAGTGCCTTTAGCTGCTCCTCATATGGTTTTCCTTCTCAACCCTTCCTCACAGCCCTCCTCTGGACACTCTGTAGTAGCTCTGTGTCCTCTCTGTCCTGTGGTGCCCAAAACTGCACACAGGACTCCAGATGGGGCCAAATCTCCCTCCTCACCCAGCTGGCAGTGCCGGGCTTGATGCACCCCAGGACTCTGTTGTCCCTCCTGGCTGCCAGGGCACACTGTTGGCTCATGTTCAACTTCCCATTGACCAGAACCCCCTGATGCCTTACCTCAGGGATGCTCTCCAGACTCTAACTCCCCAGGCTGTGTGAATATCCAGGGTTACCTGTTGCAAGACGAACCTTTCTTGGGGTATGACTCTCTGAAGTCAGACCGGTGCTCTGGCAGAAGCTGATGCCTTCAGGGTCAGTTAGTCTGGGTCAGTGCTAGTGCTAGTGCTAGTGCTAGTGCTAGTGCTAGTGCTAGTGCTAGTGCTAGTGCTAGTGCTAGTGCTAGTGCTAGTGCTAGTGCTAGTGCTAGTGCTAGTGCTAGTGCTAGTGCTAGTGCTCCCAACTCAACCAACCTCTGCTCTGCAAGTGAGCCAAGCTTGTGCTGGAGGCCAGGCCTTTTATTGGCCTCCTGATCCTGCCCCTGCGCAGTTGGGGCCAGCCCTAACCAGGCACAGGTGGGCTGAATGCAGGCTCACGTCCACTGCCTGGTGATTAGCAGCACCTGGTTGCTGCCTCATTTCACTACAGTTACCATGTCCCAGGTGCAAGATCCAGCACTTCTCCTTGTTAAACATCATATGATTGGCAATTACCCAGCACTCCAATCTGTCTAGGACCCTCTGCAGGGCCTCTCCCCTCTTGGGAGTATCAACTACTCCCCCTAATTTGGTGTCATCTGAAAACTTAATTAGCAATCCTTCAAGTCTTGCATCTAAGTCATTTATTAATATACTAAAAAGAACTGGCCCTAAAATGGATCCCCGTGGAACCCCACTAATGACCAGTTGCCAGCCTGTTATGACCCCATTTAGTATGACCCTTTGAGCTTGCCCCATCAGCCAACTGGTCACCCATCACATTATGTGCTTGTCCAGTTGGATGCTGGACATTTTATTTAGAAGGATACTGTGAGAGAAAGTATCAAGGGCCTTTCTGAAACCCAGAAACATAACATCAGTTGGCTTCTGTTGGCCAACTAGGTGTGTTACCTTGTCACAGAAAGAAATCAAGCTAGTTCATCAGAACCTTCCTCTAATAAAGCCATGTTGGCTGGGACCAATGACTTGTTTGTTTTAAGGTGTTTTTCAATAGGTCCCAGAAATAATCTTCTCCATAATCTTACCAGGCACTGAGGTGAGACTAACAGGCCTGTAAGTTACCAGGATCATCCCTGATGCCCTTCTTGAAGACTGGGACATTTGCCAACTTCCAGTCAACTGGTACCTCTCCAGATTCCCAAGTGCATCAAAAAATCATTGAGAGAAGTTTTGCTATTACCTCTGCATCACCCTTGGATGAATCCCATCAGGCCCCATTGGATCTATCATTGGATAAGAATGCAGCTGGAGCAGCAAATCCCACACAAGTTCAGGGCTGACTGGGAGACTATCATTTGCACAGTCATGGTTCACTTGCCCAGGGCTCTGGGGACGCTCAAGCCCATCATAATTTTTGAAAACAGATGTGAAGAAAGCATTAAATGTCTCTGCTTTGTCTATATTGATATTTATGAGGTGTCCGTGATCATGAAGCAATGGACAAATGTTGTTTCTGGACTGCTGTTTGCCATGAATATATTTTAAGAGCCTTTTTTATTATTCTTCACAGTATAGGCCAGCTTCATCTCTAGTTGAACTTTAGCTGCATGGATTTCTGCCCTGTAGTGGCAAACAGCATCCTGATATGCCTCCCATGTTGTCTGTCCTTCCTTTCACTGGCCATACACCTTCCTTTTGTACCGTAGTTCCAGTAGAAGATCTCTTCTCACCCAGGGTGCATTCTACCTTGCATTTTTAAAACAGGACAGTTCAGAACAGACTTTCTGACCAACAGCAAGAGACAGAGAGACAGCAAGCCTCTGAGACACAGGGTGCTGCTAAATTCTGTGTATATCGGTAAATGGTTAGGTGCCACTGCAGATCTCTCTTTTACCTTACTATGTCATTTTACAGTGACAGAAGTGCTCCTGAAGGAACCAATTCCCTCAGTTCACACAGGGATGAGATTAAATGAGGAGGAAACCAAGGAGTACTTACTTGGTGTTGGCAAACCCTGAACAGCCACCTGGAGAGTTGCGAACCTCATAGTTGTATGTAAGATCTTCACCCATTTTCCTACCTATTTTGTCTTTTGAAACCAAATCAATTTGATATAGAGGCATATTTTTAAAATTGTAAAAATTTATTTTTTGTTTTGAGGAGTAGACTTATGATGTTAACATCAACAGCAAAGTTGCCAGTTTGATAACTGTGTGTACCCCACTCTCTCTGAGTTACAGAGACATTAATACTTGACAAATACACTTACCTCAGTTATTGATATGATTTTTCCTGGTGGTCCTGGTGGTCCCACAGTACTGTTCCCATCTTGTCCTGGATCACCCTATTTCAAAAGAATTGCAGGTGGAAATCCCCTTTACTAAATATGACATGTTACATAGGTTTCTCGGAAAGAATTAAATCTACACAATCTCACCTGAGGTCCTGGGTCACCTTTCTCCCCTTTTGGACCCTGCATGTGATTAAAAAAATAAGCATAAGTGATTTAAAAGGAAAAAAATGTGAAAGTGTGCTTTCTCTAGCTTCACAAAAAGCACATCAGTAAAATACAGGTACAGAAGGATTGATCCCCAGCTCTCCAGTCACAGATGGAACCAGTCAGTTTCAACTCAGACCTTCTGAGGATTTGATGTTTCAAAGTATTTCCCAGCATGTCTGTCAGAGTTCACAGATGACCAGAAGAAAATGGGCTCTGAACATTTAATTTAGTTGGGGATTAATTGAACAAGCTTTTCTTTTACTGTACTGGAATCAGCCATGTCTGGCTACTCTTTTTTTTTTTCATCATTAAACACCTTAATTGTGTTTAGGATACCTAGTAGACCGGGCAGGGGAATACAGGTGAACCAAAGAGTCATTTTTCAGGCAAATTATTTCTAAGCTTGGTGGGGCCCTCAATACAACTCAGTGTGCCTGACAGATGCAAGAGGAAGGTGAAAGAGGATAAGCTGCAGGAATTCCTAGCAAAAGAGCTCTGTAATTCTCACGGCTGTTAAGCACAAGATACATTAAAATCACCTACGAGCCTGTTGGGTTCCCTCTAATTAAAAGCAGAGATGATTTCTGCATAATTAAAAGCAAAAGGTTTACTGAAGAATTGGAACTCTGGAGATGCCTATATCACTTCTGACAGACGAGGAAGGCAAAGGCAAAAGGTATTCTGCTCCTCTGTTTGGTGTCAGAAGTAACTGCTCCAAGTTAAGTAGGATGAACCTAGGCCCAGCTCTTCTAGTAAGTACTGCCAGGGCTCCTGCTGATCCTTAAGACCTAGATTTGGAAGCCTATACGTATTAGGTTATTGCAGGTTATGATAGCCCTACTCACCACATGTCTGGGATCTCCACCAATGCCAGGAAAACCTGGTTTTCCATCTGTACCCAACATTCCTTGCCACAACACATTCATTGTCATTCTCTCTTAACTATATGTAGCTTCCTACAAACAGAAGGCTACCCCTCCTGGGGGACACATAGTAAGATTATGAATAGCCTAGGGGACAGGTTCTTGGGGGGCTCTGTGGAGTCCACCTGTTTCCCCCTCTTCAGAGTAGTTTTATTCATGCATTCAAGCTTCTCCCCTGCTCCCACCTCTGCTTAGCTGCTTAGGTGAATTCTGTTGCTTTCCCCCAGGGTGCATTCTTTGGGTTCTTTCTACTCTTAGTTAAGTAAATAAGTAAGAGAAATTGTGATGGAGGCTGGTAAGAAGGGCAAAAGGTTTCATAGCCCCTGTTTTAGTTTAATGAAAGAATGTATATTACTGCTAAGAATTTAATCTGTTACTCTATTCTATGGGAAAAGCAGAAGTGTCACTCAGTAATGATAATGCAGTTAGCCCAGAATAAAATGGAGAAAAGATTCTGAACTCCTAAAGGACCAGGTGAACTACATTTTTTGCATCTTTGTGTCATGTGAAAGAGCAGAGTTAATGACACAGAACATCCTAATGATTCATCAAGTGACAGATAAGCCCTGTTTTGTTTTAGTAATGGTACTTTTTTTGTTTGCTTGTTTGGTTGATGGGTAGTTTTTTGGTGTTGGGGTTTTTTTGTGTGTGGTTTTGGTTTTGTTTGTTTTTCCAAGAGGCAGCAATTTGGGTGGATTTTAAGGAAAATATGCTTTTTGGTTATTAATTTTAGCTTTGTTTCAATATTTTTTTAATTTTCAGTGGATAGTACCACGAAAATCAAATTAACATTGGCAATTTCATTAAAATGTCAGCTCCATAGCTGTCAAAAAGATAAACTGAATACAAGATATTATAAATGGTACAGGAAACTGTTCCACTACATATACTGATTGTACGCCCATAACTTGAATTCTATGCACTGGAGTTTTTTGGGGTTTTATATTTTTAATCTTGAAAAAGATCTAGTGGAACAAGAAAAACTTCAGAAAAGGCCTGTGGGAATAATGGAAGGCACAAAATGGCTTCTATATCAGACATGATGGTGTAAACTATGACTCTATAGTAGAGGCTTCTAAAAGTGTAGAGTAATTAAGGACTCACACTTCTTTTAGAAGAAATAGTGGGTATTGAATGAAAATAGCTGGAAGAGGGTCATGCATGTGCATTTAAGTTTGCAGAGCACTATGTCCCAAGGTCTTGTAAACTGCAGAAGTTAGCATGATTGTGGTTCAGGCACTGTTTCTAGCCAAGAAAGTCCCTGAGTCACAAATTGTTGGAGGCTAGGAGGTAATTCAGGAGAAGTATGGTCAATTGCAGGTCAACTGCATCTAAGCATCTACTCAAGCTGTATATGCTTTTGACATTTTTGGATACAGGATACTGGCATGGATAGTTGTGACCAAATAAAACCACTGAATAATATGTAATACTCTATGGAAGTGCCTTAAAGAACACCTGAGTTTCAAGTTAAATGGTCTTCTCTGATGCATTTCTGGTGTGATAGAAGAAATTCAAATTAGCAGTTCACAGGAGGCCTTTCTACAGAACCATCAGCACAAAAAAAAAAAAAGTGTCCACTTCATTATGGAAAGATATCTCACTGTTACTATTTTTTTGTTTTCAGTCAAAGCACAGATAGCTCAGGAATAAACGCTGAGTTTATTAAGATGAAGTATAATTTCTGAAGCATCCTAGTTTTCATTTTATAGCCTAGGGCAGGATAGAAGTTATCTCTGAATACTAATAGGATTTAGTCTCCTAAGCAACTTCTGGGATGTGGGTACCTGCATGACAACTAAAAATGATATTTAGGACTCCAGACTCTTCAGTAGTTGTGGAAAATTATATGCATTTATCTGCAGTAAAGGTAATTGAGCAGAGGGAATAACCTTTGACCATCAATACTTCTGCAACAGAATGCTCTCATTGCAGTCACTTTGGTACCTGTAGGTCAGTTTCCTACTACTACAAACGATGAATAATTTCACCAAATAATTTTCCTAATGAAATTCAATTTGGATGAAATGATCCAGGATAGGTAAGAAGTTTTACTGTAAACAATGAATCAGAGATGTCCTTATTTCTAACTCTCTCCATATTTTAAGAATGTAGCTCATTGCTCAAATATAAGAGAATTAGGATCTTCTGACACGTGATGCTTGGAGAGATAGGTTGATTGTTTTTAAATAGCACTGTTGTCACTTCACTTACAATACAGCATGCATTTGAATTATAGCTATCACATCAACAGCAATAATTACGAAAACAAGGGCCATATATCAAAGCACTGGATGTATAATAATTAAGAAAATGTAGTCTTAAACAGATTAAAAAGAAGAGTTAAACACCTGCATAAATACATCAGGTTTAATTAATATGCTGGCAAATATCTCTGAAATTACAACATTCAAAATATGCACAGCAGATGGGATTTATAGCAAGCAGAGGCCTGCTATATTGGGGTTTTTTTGTAAAAAACAAACAAGCAGATGCTGCTAGAAGTCTGTGGCAATACTCTTGTAAATATTCAGCAAGCAAAAGGGCAGATTAATAATTTTATCTTGTTTCCTCATGCAACTGTCCCAAACGCAAGAGAAAGTTTACTTATTTTTTAAGTGTAATGTTTTGATTTGTTTTTATTATTTTCTATGAGTCCCAGCACTCAGCTTATTCAGCTAAGGACTAGCAGAAATGTTAGTGAGTGTCTTAAGACAGCAGTGAAGCATCAGAAAAAGATACCCATAGAGTTTTTTGGAACCTCTCTGGAGGTTCAAAATCCATTGTTGATGTGATCTAGCATCATCTTTGATTGTGATATTTGTCTAGATGACCTCTGGAGGTCCTTGAAACCATAATTTCTATAATTTTGTACCTCCCCATTGGTCAGGTGTTGGTTAGGGGAGCCTGATGTAGGATGATGAGCAGGTTCTAACACAGAAACAAATAACAGTAACCTCTGTGTTGAACACCAGGTTGCAGTTCATGGTTCCTGAGGCCTCTGCACAACACGTCATGAGTCTACTACTGTACCACAGATGTGTGTTGTGGGGGTAGTACTCTCGTGTGGGGTGCTAGCTTAAGGACTACGGATGCACATGGACTTTTGTATATAAATCCTGCTGATTTTCATTTTTGTTCTGATGCAAATGTAAAGGGCCTCACAAAATGATACCACAGTATCATGCACTTGAGGATTTTAAATGCAATTTTAACCATATTTTAAACAGAAGTTCTAAACAAATTACACTAGCTTCTGATGATCACGATTTATCTATGAAAGGGTTCTGTTTTTCAAGAGGAGTCTCCCTAGGGTTTAATCCCTAGGGGTTCAGCCAGGCAGAGAGGGACCTGGGAGTCTGGATTGACAGGAAGCTGAACATGAGCCAGCAGTGTGCCCAGGTGGCCAAGAAGGCCAAGGGCATCCTGGCCTGGATCAGGAACAGCGTGGCCAGCAGGTCCAGGGAAGGGATTCTGCCCCTGTACTCAGCCCTGGTGAGGCCACAGCTCGAGTCCTGTGTCCAGTTCTGGGCCCCTCAGTTCAGGAAGGAGATTGAGGTCCTGGAGCAGGTCCAAAGGAGGGCAACCAGGCTGGTGAAGGGACTCCAGCACAAGTCCTGTGAGGAGAGGCTGAGGGAGCTGGGGGTGTTCAGCCTGGAGAAGAGGAGGCTCAGGGGAGACCTCATCGCTCTCTACAACTCCCTGAAAGGAGGCTGGAGCCAGGGGGGGGGGGGGGGGTCGGTCTCCTCACATGTCCCTAGAGCAGCACATCTATCCTAGGCAGTTCTTTGCACTATCATTCACTAACACATGCTGTGCAAATAACTGATTTTTTTCATTTGTAAGTATGGTTGTCCTTCATCATTTACAGTAGTACCCAATGTAGTGACTTTTTTCAGCCTTATAAGCTGAGCTCTATGGACTCTAGATACAGGGGACTGGCCAGACCTTTAATTGCTGTTGTTCTATGAAACAGATACATGCTCACCTTGCTGGCAATGCACTTTCTGGATAGTCAGTGACCTGTGTTGTCTGTGTTCAGGTGTCAGTTTTAGGAAGAGGATGGGCCCCCCCACCTATCGTTTTCCATTTCCTGGTCCCTCAAGGTTTCTGTAATTTCCCAGGGAAATTATGACTTCAAATTTCTTTAACTTCACATTAAAGATGCTGAAAAGGTGTCAAGCTGTACCACTAATATAAGTGGTACTCAAGCTTTACATAGGAACAGAAAAAGCTTCTTCCTGTCTAAGGCACCATTCTGTGAATCTGCCCTTTTTTACTTTAGTTTTTTAGATCTTTTTTTTTCCCCTCATGGTTTATTTAACCAATAGTAGCATCACAGTGGCAATATTCAGTAGTTGTGACAGCTCCCTTCTTTCTCCCAGGCACCTTCCACAACTTTTTCCTGTCACTTTATGGGATCATGTTAGGTCTCTTCTTGCAATGTTCTTTTTAACAGCAGACAGGCAACCTCTTGGAAACCAGAATAATGTATAAATAAGTGACAAAAAAACTTCTGACCAATGTCCTAAAAAAACTAAACAAAAAGGCTATGCTACACCAACTGCCTTGGAATGTAATAGCCCAGCTGGTATTTACTCTGTTCTGCTGTGGATGTGAAAGAATTCTATCAATACGTATTCTGGGTGGATACCCAGTCAGTATAAATGGGAACAAAATTTGTCCCATAGTTAGCATATGAATGTTAAACAAAATCTGTTTTGTTAAGTCAAATGCTGGAAATGTAAAAATAAAAAACATATGCCAAAGTAAAATATATTAGCCTTCGAATGTTCCTTGCTACATAGGGTACCTTTAGTCCTAGTGGCCCATGGTGTCCATGTCTTCCTGCAGAACCATATAAAATTATATTGAATTTACTGGTAAATCCATGTAGCATGTCATAATAAATTTTCTAAAAAAACTCACGAATTCATATCCACAACTGTTAAAAAAACAATAGTGGAGACCAGTGGTATCAACAAAGAATAATAAAATGTGAGCATTGTTTTATGTTTTTTTACAATAAATACTGTCTTGTTCTATATTATCTTACATCTAGAGATTTTTTTTTCTTACTAATACAGCTTTAATCTTGTTATTGTATACTACACTTATTTTTAGAAAATACTAGAAATAAAGTTGTCCAAGTACATTTGTTGTTTTCAATTCCTTACAAGTTTTCAAATCTGCCTCTTTAGCCAAAATTAAGATACATTACCAGTTTAGAGGCAACACAGCATTTGTCTTACTAGGTTTAAAAGCATCTTGAAACAAACACTTGGGGATGAAAATTCTTCTCTTGTCTCTACATAGTGACATCAGTTGTAAAGTACAATTACGACTCTGATGGTAAAATGAACAACAGTTCACTATCTTTTTAGAAAACTGAGGAGAAAAAAAAGAATCCAACAAAGTGATTGAGTTTTCTTCATCTGGAATATGAAGACAAGAAGACACTAATAAACAAACACAAACAAAACTACACTGATCTGCTGAAGAAAAGAGAAACACTGGAGATTATTGCTGAGCCTACAGACAAAATAATTTTGTTATTTCTAATTCAAAACATAACAGCTACTCTCTTATAAAGAATTAATAAAAATCCAGCAGGAACAAATGCAATGCAAATAAACATACTTTATTTCCTAGCGGCTGCTTTGAGTTATCTCCCTCTTAGAAGCAGATATTCTATTTTCATTCTCACACAGTCAGGGACCTCTGGAATTGTCACGGGGTGTAAGTGGCTCATAACACTTTTGTGCAGTGCCAGTAAGTGTGTATAGTAATTTTAATGATTACAGGAAAGTTGTTCTGTACCTTCTTTATGTGAAGCTTTTTGGAATGATAATGCAGTAACAGGAAAACAGAAGTCCAAGATTTTGCTCAGCTACAATAAGACATTTTTTCAGTATTTATAGCTGAATGACATGGAAACAACGTCTGTTATAAAACCAAAACTGGGAATAGGGCTGTCATTTAGGCAGGTCAGAGTAGGTAATTTTGGAACTGGTTTTGGGCACTGCCTTTCAGACAGTAGCTTGTTTCAACTAATGAATTTTATTCTTAATTTTAAACTCTATTTTTCTTCACTATTTGTTTAGTACCTAGAAAAATATAACTGAACTGTGTCAGCTATAACTCGATGACTCACAGTTACTAGTACTTTAACTCAGCACAGTAAAGAGCTTGTCAAACTTGCTTCTGCCTCTAGTGTTCAGTTAATTTGTGATAATTCATGGAATCATAGAAAGAGGGTTGTACAGGGCCTCTGGAGGCCTTCCAATCCAGTCATCACCTTGAAGTAGAACTGCCACCAGCTCTAGATCAAGTCAGTCCTGGCTTTTGACAGCTATGTCTTCAAAACTTCTAAGAACAGAGCTTCCACAACACCTCTGGGCAAATTGCTCCAGTTCTGCACCAGCCTCCTTGTGAACAGGTACCTTCTAAGGCTTAGCAGGAATGTCTGAAGCTGAAAACTGTGACCATTGTTTCTTGTTTCACCACCTGGCACTGCAAGGACCAATTTAGCTTCACCACATTTGCAATTGACCCTCAAAGACTTATGAGCAGCTATTAGGTCATGCCTTTGTTTCCTTTTTCAGACTAAACCATTTGCTTTTCTTCAGCTTTTCCTCACTGCTCACTCAAGGCCCCATGCCATCCGTATAGCTCATTGCTGGACTCCCTCTGTCTGCTCCAGATCTTTCTTAAAGTGGGGTACAAAAAAAATTGGTTCAGATTTCAACGCAGACTCACTAGTCCTGAGTAGTGGGCTGTAAGAATAACTCTGTATCTGCTGGCACTGCTTTTTGTGCTGTATTACAGTACAGAGTTTGCCTTGTTTTCAGTGATAGAGCTCTGTTGCCTGGCATGCAGGCTGGCATCTACCACAACTCAAAATCATAATCATCAGCACTTGTAATCACAGGGGGAAGACTTCTGAACACCAAACTACAACAACGCAGGCAGCTCAAGGTGAAGGGATGCTGGATAACTGCCTTCTTTGGGGAAGGCACCACAGGCTGCAGTTCTGATATTATTGTTAAGAATTAAGATAAATACAAATAGTCTGGTATGATTGCATTTTATTGCCATATTCCCTAATTTATCTTTTAAAGCAGCTGACACTAGCAAAAATTTACTGAGACATGGTGATGGAGGAAAAAAAATGCTTCTTGTGGGACATAGTTTCCACACTATCGAGAACATTCATTTTAAATGGTATTTCAGGTTATGCAGATTTGATTGTCAAACTATAATATCAATATATGTAATTCATCTTTATTAGGCAAGAAGAGCATATATTAGGGTAACATGAGAAACAGAGGGCTAAATAATACAAAAACCCCTACTTCATCTTTTGATGTCTCAAAAATATACCAGAGCAGAAACTAAAACTCATAAGCTAATCAGGTATCAGAGAAATACCACTTAGATTATTCAGAGGACATAAATGTATGTAGTTTTATGAAGAATGACATTGTAATGTCAGCCTGGAGTAACTGAATCCAGTGGAACACAGTGACTACAAATCTATAACTGACTGGGGTTATACATTTCCCAAAAGCAGACAGGAAGACACTTCTAGTTTTGATTTAAAAAAACACCCACAACCAACAACAAACAACTCTCCTCTCCCCTACAATTTCCTCTTACCTTTGGTTCTCTTGATCCAGGAATTCTGGATTTACTTAATAGGCCAATGGTACCTGATCCTTCCATGTCCTAGTGGAAGAGGAAAAATGTTACAGAATTTAAGAATTTACTTTTTTTTTTTTTTCTTTATTTTTTCCTCAACTTCTGTTTTCTGGAGTCCTGAAGAAAATTTCAAAGAAACTGAACACACATATTTTTATCTTTCCTCATTAACCCTTTTTTTGACCAATGCATAATATTCAGTAGATAACTTCCACACAAATTAAATTAGGGCATGTTGTCTTCCTTACAGAAAATCCAGTCTTTACAGTCTTGCCAATTTAACACTATTTCTCCATCACTTCAGGCTGGACAGCATCAGGCAGAAGTGAGACAGCATCGCAGTTTTAAGTACGTGGAACATTTAAGCATGATGTAGCAGTATTTTTCTGTTTAGCATTTACCTGTCACTTGACTACTGAAATACTGCAATTACTAGTAATGGTTACATTTACAACTGATTTAAGGCAGGGAGAACTTATAGGCAGTTTAGTAAAAGCAGCAGACACTAAAAAATGGAGGTCCTTCCTAATTCTCGCGGTTGAATGATGAACTCCTGAAATTCATTCAGCTTACTGAAATTAAATTGAGTAGAAAAAAGAAGTTCTATCAGAAAACTGTGGAATTAATTATGTTGGGAGGGATCTCAGTCTACCTACTCTCACCTGCTGCTGAAAGCAACATTAACAGTGAATTAAAATCAGGTTGCTCAGTACTTTTTCCTCTCAGGTTTTGGAGGATGGATTTTCTGCAGCCTCTCCAAGCACGTGTTCCAATACTTGTCTGTTGTCAAGATGAAAAATATTTTACTTGTATCAAGTAAGAACTTCCAATTTATGGTTGCTGTTGCTCATTACGCTGTTCACTGCTGTAAAGATACTGGCCTTGTGTCTTTTAAGTAAGCCTTATTTAGGCAGCTAAATCATTTTAGCCTTCTCCAGACTAAGCAAACTCAGTTCTGCATAGATCAGGTGCTCCAGCCCACTGACCTTTTTCATGGCCATCTGCTGACTTCAGAAATATCTCTGTGAATTGGAACACCTTGAGAGGAGTATCTGTATTTCCTGTGGAGATTTTATAGGGATTTTAAAGGAGACTACACAGAAACCAGCAAACTTCTTCCAGCTCTCATTTTTTCTGGCTGTGACATTTCAACTCCATGGCAGAACCAGGAGCTGCTAGTTCCAAAGGAACAAAAAAAATAAACTTGCAGCTTGCTATAGTTATCTTTTTTATACTCTTTTATACTTTTTTATGCCTTATGCCTAAAACAAAACTTGTCAGACTGTGCTTCAGACCATCTGGATGAACCATGGCAGCAGGAAACTATTCACTTGCTCTTAGATGCAGCTTTATGTGCAGCTGAACTGGCTTAATTGTTTCCTTTTCCTGAAAAGGGAAAATCTTGATGTTCCTTTGCTCACAGCCATACCAGCTTCTTTTTTAACATCTGTGCCATGTATTGTATCCTCTTGCTTTCCTGTGAGCCACATTAAATCACTGAAATGGGTTAATACACATTACATTTTTGGGGTTGGATAGCTCTCTAAAATATTAGTAAATTCATTTGGCTTGTGGAAGGATTGATGAAACACTGGATGTTAGTACATGTGAAGGGCAGGCATGTGCCAGGAATGGCTGCATATGGGAAGCAGAGTAGAATCAAAGAAGAATTTCCAGCTCTTAGTGACAAGGAGCTTCTGTATCAGCCAATGCTTAGAGGACCCATGCTCCTTGCCTGCTTCACTTTCTGCTAGTTAGTGACTTGAAATGGCTCAGATTACTATAGGTCTGATGCAGTCTGGAGATGTTGTAAGGGAAAGTGTGGAAGACCAATTAGACCAGCTTAAGCTGCTATGGAATGGCAGCCTAACAATGATGTTATGGAAAACATCAACTAATTTGACCTCCAGGGGAAAAGAGATCTTGTTCTTTTGCCTTTTTTCACCAACTCCATAAGAATGAGACTGTAAGAAGCAGGAGTGCACAGCTGGAATCAAGTTCTTCCCTTTGGGGTCTTTTCTTTTGAGAATCATCAGGTTGGATCAAGTCACTTCATGCAATTTCACCTGAGACTGAATGCTATCCAGACTCCCATTTTGCTCCTCCATCAGTTATCAGTGTATCAACAGAAAATCTGCTGATATTCTGCTAACCTTGTTTAACTAAACACTTGCTACTGAGGGTAAACCCCAAGCTGTGCTGCATCCTTCTTTGCCTTGCCTCCACCCTGCCAATATATTTTTCCCTTTTTAGAGTGTTTGATGCCTGCGTTTTATATCAGACCATCACTTTTGACATCTGCATGTTTTCAATGGGTTTACCAGTCACCTTCTGTTCATTTGGCAAGTCTTAGACACATTTACTTTTTCTTCACTTAGCTGATCACAGATGCCAACAAGTGCTAACAGGAATGTTTTGCAGAAACAGCCTTACAGCAATAAAAGGCAATGTTCCCCTATGAACTGGCAGACCATGGTGTCACCTTAACAGATGGCAGGGATTGGGCATCCAGAAGATCAGCTAGAACTAGAAAGCCTGTTAACAGTACTATTCCTATCAGGGAAATTAAAATCATGCTAGTTTTTGGTCTAGATGAAGTTCAACATTAAGCCTGTCAAGATCATGTTGGTGCAGTTAGAGATAGGTTCCATCATATTTTTGAGAGATCAAGTGATGAAGGCATTATTTTCAGAAGTAGAAAAATATCACCTGCAGTTTGTTTTTTTTAATAGGACATTTTTGTTTTGAGTAAAACTGACCATGGGTTCAGAAATGTCCCGCATCTGTCTCTGTATTTACATATTATATAACTTATATGTCTAAAGTAAATCATAGCCTCAAGAATGACAGAATGGGAAAAGTCATAGCTGAATGGGGATCTGCAGTCTGATTTTAATGAATATTGTGGTCTCTGTGTATATTTAGATCATTGTTTTAAATTACTTACATGGGGAAAAAAATGATTACAAATTTTTCCTTGTAGTAGAGTATTCAAGTATTATATGTTAGCAGTGATATAAGCATCAAAAGATAGCATTTGAACACAGTCACTATTGAGTATATTAATTAAAATTGACCCCAAAAAATCCATTATTTCCATGGTATAAGCATGGCCGATTACATATTCAAATGCAAAAAGGATTGTAGGCTACACTAGACAAATTTCAGTCTACAGCAATGGACACTGCCTTTCATCAATTCAGCCTTAAATAACTGTGAAATATATAGGTCATTACACTGGTCATCTGAAGGAAGTGGATCCATAGCTATGACAAACCCTATAATAACAAAATACCTCATATCCCAAACTGTAGCTTAGTCCTGGGGGTCCACAAGGTCCAGGGGGCCCGGGTGGCCCAGGAGGTCCTGGTGGTCCAGGTTTCCCAGGTGACCCAACAGCACCAGCTTCCCCTTTGGGGCCTATTGGTCCAGCATCTCCAGTATCACCCTAAAATAGAAGTACAGTCTACTGGTATATTGGTTATGCATATGTAGATGCAAGCAAGTAGAATCACACAATCATAGAATAGTTTGGGTTGGAAAGGAGCTTAAAGATCATCCAGATCACCCCATCTACTCTGAGCACAGGATATCTTCCACTAGATGAGGTGGCTTAAAGCTGATCCAGCTTGGCTTCCAACACTGCCAGGGCAAACACATCCACAACTCCTCTAGACAGTTTACTCCAATGTCTTACCACTTCCACATTAAGTGATTTCTTCCTAATATCCAATCTAAATCTATCCTTTTTCAGTTTAAAACCATTACCCCTCATCCTATTGCTACACTGCCTGATAAAGTCCCTCCTCCTATATCTATTCTGTAGGCTCCCTGAAAGGCCACAGTAAGGCCTTCTTTGAGCCTTATCACATATAGGTTAAACAACCCCAACTATCTCAGCCTGTCCTTACTCAGGAGGTGCTCCACCCACCTAATAAGTCTGGATTACTTTGGTCAGCTGAGAAGCTAAGTTTGCCAACTTCATTACATTTCACAATAATAATATTTTAGACTTCTCAACTCTTTCCAGTAATGTATTGTATTAGTGTGATACTGTTATCCTACAAAGACTTGTTTTTACCTTTGGACCAACAGAACCAGGAAGACCTTGATCACCCTGTAAAAAAAAAGTCAATTCTAATTACCTGGAGTAGAGCATTAGACATGCAACAAAAGCACACTTACAATATTTTTTACTAACTGCAGATTTCTTTGATGTTTAATTTGATTTTATAATGTCCTTTACATGGAACATTAGAAAACTTATTAAAAAAAATAATCTCTAATTCACGAGTTACAGTTAATAACTCTGGTCTAGTGTGCAGTCAGGATGTAATTTTTTATTTCAGTTATTGCTGAAGATTTTAAAGCTCTGGAGCACAAAGAATTTATGTCTCTGAACTTAGATTTCAAAACTGTCATGGGATACAGAAGCAGTAACACACATGTTGTCTAGGACACAGTTCCAAACAAGGAACACAATGACTTGTGAGGTTGTACGGCTGCAGCAATCAAGCTCTTTGTTTTGATTTTTTTACACTTTGATGGTCTGCTTTTTTACACTTTGTTTAAATACTGCGTTTGCCACCTCTAGTTCATGGAACAGATAAAATGTCACAGCATGCAGATATTTCTTTTTGAGTTTGCTCACAATCTAAGCAAATAAATTGTTATATTGGTGAGTTCCTGTCCTTATTTATTCAATAGAAATATTGTGTGAGTATGATCTGAAAAAAAAAGAAATAAGTAATCACCTGGAGCGAAAGATAACAATGCTTTCTTTCAAAAGGAATGGCAAAAAAACACATCAGGTTTCACTCCAAGAAACAAACTGACTTTACTTTCAGTGCATCTTGCAGTTTCCTCCTGTTATCTTCTCCGGTTTGATTTGGAATAATGATGAAAAATAGAGATTGCAATACATTAAAAGGTTTTCAGAAAAAATTACTAGTAGGAAGGAAAATCAAGGTTTTCAGAAAAAAATTAATTATAGGAATGGAAAGTTCCTATAATTCCAAGATGCTGGGGACTGTATTGAGCAGATGCAAGTATCTAGTGCTTCATTTCTAATTAAACTTTATCAAATATACACAATGAAGAAAACAAGCTCACTGAGGCAAAACATTTGAGGTTTTTTCCTTTGTTTTGAGAATTATGCCCTTTTTGAACATTTTTTTCCATTTATTTCCCTTTCCAGATCAATATGCAACTTAGGTTCCCCTTACTTCAGCTAGACTTGTTTCTGTTCTTTTATTTAAAACACCACCAATTACAATGGACACAAGTTTCAGATGCCTGCATTTTCTGGATAGCTACTAGTTCCCATGTGTGCTGAAGTTTTGACAAACACAGGCTTTTGAAATCACAACTTCAGTCTCCATATGTGATTGAAAAAAAACCTTGTGATTTAAAAAAAAAAAAAAAAAAAAAAAAAAAAAAGAGTAGTATTCTGGCCATTTATTTTTCAAAATAGTATATAATCTTTCAGTGATCATTCGGGAATTGACTATAAAGTTCTTGTGCATAATGTGGGGCATAGAAGCTCAGTGGAGGCTGAAAATCTTGTGTAGCCTTTGTCTTCATATCCATCTTGAAGTGGGGTGCAAACAAACAAACAAAAAAAAGGATGCCATAATAGGTAGAAATGAAAAATAGTGGCAATTTTGCAATATGTAGGTTTTAGTTCTATAGTGCTCATCTGATCATGCATGGAGCCAACCAGGGCAGCACGTCAACAGAAAACTAACCTTTTGCTGACAGGTTAGGATACTGAAATGTTTCATTAAGGGCTGTGTGAAGGCTGGAATTGCCACAGATGTGGGGCTGGGTTATCATAGTTGGGGCTAGCAACAGTGCAGTAGTCAGCAGCTAAGAAAAATAAGGGCTGCTGCAGAAGCATACAAAATTTCATGTGTCAGTGGACCACAGAATCCAGGCTTACAAGTAATTCCAAGTGCCCTGGTGTACACATGCACCATGGAGGGCACTTTCTTGCAAGGGAATATGACATCAACCTGTGCCAGTCTGGTCTGGCTAAAGTTCTGTCTTTCATTCTCCAGATTCACCTGAATGGTGACTTGGCTTTTATGATTGGCTTTCACTGATGAACCACAACAGAGTAGCTGATATTACATTTTTAATATTGCATGCTGTATCCAATAAAGAACTCTGAATTTCTGAATATGCCTTTTGAGATGTGTTCTAATAAGCCATTAGAAGTTGTATTCAATTAAAAAATATTAAAGCCAACTAACACTGTGTTGCAGGGACAGCTCTTTATCAGTTTTACAGCCTACAACTGACAAAGGTTTTCCACTGAAGTAAGAGAAAGACAGACATTTAACTTAACTTTTCTCCCTTCCGTCCTGGTGGGCCAGCCACTCCATCAAGACCAGGAAGACCTTGAGGACCCTGCAGATGACAGTAAATGTAAAGCAGGTGCTGTTTGAAAGCCCTCTTCCTAGCACATGCATGAAAGTATTTTGCACCAACTGATGATGCAACAGTATGAAAGACAGTAGCATGAAGTGGCATTTAACACCATTAAGTTTTAACATTGGTATTTCTTATCTTCTAAGAGTTTGGTTTTGTATCAAAACAATATTTAAGTATATTTTAATAGAAAACTATATCACAAAAAAAACCCACATTATGTAAAAATAAAGTTGGTGTAAAAATTAATGGTGCTATCCCATCAAGTTTTGACAACACTACTACAGATGTGATGAGTTTGAAGCCCCGTGTGTGATGAGTTTGAAATCCACATGCACTTCAGCCACCCACACTCTTGGCAACCTCAGTGCTACATGAGAGCTTGCTAAGAAGACATCGATGTTGACAAAGTCAGAAAGTGACCCAGGTTTTCTGTGTGATGCCTCGCTTAAGTTTTGCATTGAAAAATGTGTATTATCCACATGATTTCCTGTAAGGATTGCATGACTGAGGATGTTTTTAAGCGAGCAGTCAGATTGGGAAAAAACAGCTTTGCAGGGTCAACTAGTGAGTCAATAGGGGTATTAAAGTCTAGCCCAAAGTCTCTAGATATGTAAGAAAGGGAACAATTAAATGCATATTTGCATGACCTATGTTTTTAAAATTAGACCCTGAAAGCTTTTCATTAAATTTACAGGTGTGCATATTGGCCTTTGAGAACCTTATCAATTTATTAATTCATCTTTTTTGAAGAAGCATGCAAAGGATTGCAGAAGGAAAAGAATTTTCTCTGCTCTGCTGCTTACCAATTTTGTTTCATTGCTCTAAAACTGCTTATTTCTGCTACATTTTTAGAATTGTGTTTCCCATGTAGCTAGCAAGCAATGTTTAAACCTTTGTAATTGATTTCAGTGTCTATTCATGCATTTGTGAGCTACTTTAAAAAAAAAACCAAACAAACCAGAAAGATAATGTTAATCAATGCCATGAGGCAATTAAACTTCATGTATCATTTAGATAATATGTATTTCATAGAATCATAGAATCATAGAACCGGATGGGTTGGAAGGGACCTCAGAGATCATCAAGTCCAACCCTTGACCACTACCGCTGTGGTTACCAGCCCATGGCACTGAGTGCCACATCCAGTCTCTTTTTAAATATCTCCAGGGACGGAGAATCCACTACTTCCCTGGGCAGCCCATTCCAATGTCTGATCACCCTCTCCATAAAGAAATTCTATCTATATCCAATCTAAACCTCCCCTGGCACAACTTGAGACCATGCCCTCTTGTCTTGTTGAAAGTTGCCTGGGAAAAGAGCCCAACCCCCCCTGGCTCCAGCCTCCTTTCAGGGAGTTGTAGAGAGCGATGAGGTCTCCCCTGAGCCTCCTCTTCTCCAGGCTGAACACCCCCAGCTCCCTCAGCCTCTCCTCACAGGACTTGTGCTGGAGTCCCTTCACCAGCCTGGTTGCCCTCCTTTGGACCTGCTCCAGGACCTCAATCTCCTTCCTGAACTGAGGGGCCCAGAACTGGACACAGGACTCGAGCTGTGGCCTCACCAGGGCTGAGTACAGGGGCAGAATCACTTCCCTGGACCTGCTGGCCACGCTGTTCCTGATCCAGGCCAGGATGCCATTGGCCTTCTTGGCCACCTGGGCACACTGCTGGCTCATGTTCAGCTTCCTGTCAATCCAGACTCCCAGGTCCCTCTCTGCCTGGCTGCTCTCAGCCACTCTGTGCCCAGCCTGGAGCTCCCCATGGGGTTCTTGTGCCCAAAGTGCAGGACCCGGCACTTGGCCGTGTTGAACCTCATCCCGTTGGAATCAGCCCAACTCTCCAGTCTGTCCAGGTCCCTCTGCAGAGCCCTCCTGCCTTCCAGCTGATCCACACTCCCCCCCATTTAATTAGATGACCATCACATCAGTATCAGATGCAAAGCAGACCGGTTAGTATTTCCTGTTACAAAAGGCAGCCTTTACCCAAACACTTCCAACACGTTTCACCCGAGAAGAAAGAAGTTCTTGACTTAGCCAGGACAAGCCTGCATGAAACTGCATGTAATTGGCTAGTCTTCTGAAATCAGGATTTCAAACAAAGGCCTTTACTACACAACAATTTCAATGTGTTACTGAATAAGGTTTTCCACCCAAATATTTCTGCTGTGAATAGGTTTGACTTTGTTTATTCAGTGTGTGCAAACATATTCAATGTGTGTAAATCTTTGGAGACCAGGGCAATGATTTTTTAGGTCATCTGAAAGTGCAGGAATGTATGGATCTGTACTCCTCATAGCTAGACTTAAACATAGAAAAGCAATTAATATTATTTATGATCACTATATCTCATGTCAAAGCTGATGAACTGAATGTAATTACAGGTTTTTTACTTTTTTTTTTATTATTTTTTGCTTTTCTATTACTCTTTGTATTTTTAAATTTAAATATAAAAATTATTCTCCCCTATGGCAAAACAGACCTAGTCATAGAGGGGGCTTATGATAGCAAGCCTTAAGACACTAAGCATCTGCATTTTACTGAAAAAATATTATAAATTTTAAATATATGAGGACTGGGAAACAACACTGAGCTGTATTAGAGGAGAGGAGAACTCCAATAATTCTCTGAAGATACTGTGGTTCTGAGAAATATTGCCAAAATAGGCATTTTTGTGACAGGTCTCTGCAGGACTTTCTAGAACACTTTATACTACTAACTGCCAGCCCTAAATTTTTTTTAGGTTTAAGCCATTCAATTAATTCATATACATACATGACTGAAATAGCTTTCCTTTAAACAACCAAAACTGGAACTACATGGTCTTAATTGTCCCCTCAAACCTTGAAAATTCCATGATTCTATGATAGCATTACAATTCCTCGCAAATGCAAGGATACAGGGAAGTTCAAATGACCACCATGATCAAAACACGAGTGGTGGAAGTTGCAGTGTAAAGTATCTCATACAGACATACTCTTTAGAACAGGTACTTGAAATTAAAAAAAAAAAAAAAAAAAAAAAAAAAAAAAGAGGCAAAAAATAGTACTATTCCCACCTCTTTTTTTCCCCTGTCTTCTCAGAATCAGACTTAAAGCATTTTCTTATTTTAAAAAGTCCTCTTGCCATCATTTCTTGTCTTTTTTCTTTCTCACTCTTTTTTCACCACTCACATACACCTAGGAATTTTCAGATCTTGAAATGAAAGCCTACAAAACATTTCTGGAAGCTGTGAACTAAGCATGTAAAAAATTTGTATTGTGAAATGGACCTTCTACAACCTGGACAAGTAAAGTAAAGCTCTATTATGCTGATGAGAAATAAATGTCAATATATACTTACTCTTAGAATTGCAGTCTCTCTGTCAGTATCTCCAGAACCTGATTCTTCTGGTTCTTCAGAACCCGATTCTTCTGGTTCCAGTCTATTCTGAAATTAGAATTTTATTTTTAAAAATTGCTTTTAATGATGATGAATAGAAATATCACTTGTCAATTCCTGTAAATACAGTTGTGGCAAATATTCTTGCCATCACTGGTTAAATAAATTATAATACAACAAAAACATTTCAGTCACATTTTTGGTGTTGCATGCAGTTTTATAGACACTCAGCTCTATATTTACCTACAGATACTCTATGAGTACAGTGGTAGCAGTCCTGCAGGACACACATGCTGTGTGAGTGTTTAGGGGAACTGAAGATAAAGAAATATCTCAGACGAATTTTAGCTTTGTAATGATACCTGTCAACATTCATAATATCCTGTAATGTATACCTAACAACTAGACAGTGTTTCATAAAATTTGCTTTCTATTTCAGTAGCCAAATTATGAAATTTCTACAACTGGAATCCAAACAGGGATTTTATAAAGGGAAATCAACATACTAAAGTATTTTCTAAATATTTTGTTGGAAAACCAGTTTGGTTATATATTGCAATCTAGTTGTACTCAGCTATAAAACAAGCTTATAGATTCAAGCTTCTTCAGCTTCAAACTACCCTCCTATACTATGGAACCTACAATGTAATCTACAGTCAACACATACTGTCAAAGATTTGTTTTAAACCTCTAAAGAAAAAGATTATTTTTCATGAAAAATTTGTCCTGATTTGTCTGCATAGTACATATAGCAAAGTGAAATGATGACTAATTATCTTTTTTTTTTTTAATTATAGAACTTGCTATAAAAGTTTTATGGAACTCATAATTTTAAAAATTAAGAGGAATAAACCAAGGTGTGCAACAAACAAAATTGGCACTTGAAATATGATTTTTCTATGTGTGAGTTCCACCACATTAAAAATTAAATAATTACAACTCAAATAAAACTAAATTGACTACAGATTCCCACTGCAAATCCTTAATGAGTTTCATAGCTGTGTATGCTTTGTAAATTATATTTGAAAGTACACTAAGATCTAGTACCTGGTTCAGTTGTAGTAGTACCAAAAGTAATGTTTCAAAACCTCAGGTGTCAGGAATGCATTTCATGGCTGCACTGAGACTTCTATTACTTCAGTCCAGAATAAAAGGTCTTGAAACTTGCTACCACAGACAACAAGCAAGTAAAGTGATGCAGGACCTGGTGCCCACTGCTGCACTTAGAGAAGAGGAGGCTCAGAGGAGACCTCATCGCTCTCTACAACTCCCTGAAAGGAGGCTGGAGCCAGGGGGGGGTTGGGCTCTTTTCCCAGGCAACTTTCAACAAGACAAGAGGGCATGGACTTAAGTTGTGCCAGGGGAAGTTTAGGTTGGATATTAGAAAGAATTTCTTTACAGAGAGGGTGATCAGACATTGGAATGGGCTGCCCAGGGAAGTAGTGGATTCTCCATCCCTGGAGATATTTAAAAAGAGACTGGATGTGGCACTCAGTGCCATGGGCTGGTAACCACAGTGGGAGTGGTCAAGGGTTGGACTTGATGATCTCTGAGGTCCCTTCCAACCCAGACGATTCTATGATTCTGTAAGTGGCCTTTAGGTGAGAAAAGCTGTTGGACTGGAGCACATTGTCCCAGTGATCTGTAGCTGCCTTCCTGGTCTGTTGTAGTCAGTATCCGTAGAGGCCAAATAGGGCATCCCTTCGTAACACTATTATAATATTTTTATATTACAGAAGCAGATTGGTATAATTTAGCAGACCCTATGACAGGGGAGCACAGCCTTCACTTTTCTTCAGCTTATAATAGCTCTTTGTCTAACATATCTTTCCTTTAAAACAGACAGACTGTTCAGCTGGACAGAGAGATGGGGGTTAGCCATCCAGTCTCATGACCATCAGGAGATGTACCAGAGACTAATTTTGCCTGTGAAATTATTCTGGACCTTTCAAACTGAATCTGAATACATGAGTTTTACATGGGTAGTGCTTACAAATTTATGAAGCTTGAATTGTTTTGGTAAACATATAAAATGAATCATTAATTTGACACATAAGTAACTGGCTGAATTTCAATTTTGTGTACAATACGTGCTTTAATGATAGATTCATCCATAACTCACTTCAGATCAGAATTGATACAAGTTGTTACTTCAGATGGTTTAGCTCTTATTTCAATTACGTTCTTTCATAAGTGTTATATATGTCCTCTCTTAAATCACTTAGTCAGTGGAGTAAGTTGCACAGAGCAGTTCTATACCACTGATTTTTCTTTATTAAATGTTAAATATATCTTCCTTAGCTCTCTTGTGAAAGATCACTTTTTTCTACTGCTGAAGTTTATTAATTTTCTTGAAAAATCTTTATGATTCTGTTACAGCTGCTTATTCATGCAGATGCATAGGTGAACAGTAGTATGTTTCAATTCTTCCTGTGATCCATATGATTTTTTTTCTCTCAGAGTGTACAAAATTAACACATGGCAAAGCATAAATGGTATCTGATATGCTGTCAGTTATTAACAGGACACTTAACTTCTTGTGTGGACGCAAAGTGTGCCACTCACCATTTCTATTCTGCCCACAGCAAAGTGGCATTTTAGTTGCTGTACCTTTCTGCATAGGAGGGGTCTACTCCCTACCAATGAGCACTTCTATTGCTCATCACTGACTGGCCTGCAATTGCCCCCTTCCCCCTTCAAATCTAGTTTAAAGCCCTAAATCTACACATAAAACATATCTACTCAGTGACTGATCATTGGCTAGAAAGAAGTCCCACCAGCTTTAAAGTCAGCACTATTATAAAGTGGTGTGATTTATTAATTTAGTTAGGACACTGGAAAAAATTCAGAAGGAAAATTAATTCTATTTTCTCTAACAGCCTGAAAGGGATAATAAATTTCTTCTTGAACACTTAAAATAAAACAGCCCAATCAGGATTTTTGGAAGGCATCTCTGACAGATGGAAGATGTCTAAATATCACCTCCTATAGAGTACTGCTAAAAAATTTACTGGCAGCCTACAGAGAAGCAAGGCATGGTTGCAAACAGTATCTATTCATGTAACTATTCTGCTAATGATATGAATAAAACAAGGAACTAAAATAACTTAACTGACTTGCCTCAACTTTGATCCTTTGTCATCTAGGGGTGAAAAGGTTGTTCAGTCTTAATATTTTATTAGTCAATGTTTCTTTTTACTGTGAATACAAGGAAAATTTCTGGTTACCTTTTAAAATTATTTTTCATCTTTGCATGTTAATATACATAGCTGTCAGGAGGCAGCATGCATAGCTTTCTTAAAGAAATAATGAAATTGTTTATAATTTTAATTTAGTTATTCTATCTGTCTACAACTAGAGTTGCAGACACTTTTCCAGTTCAATCCACACAGCCATTCACTTGTCAAGACATGAAAATAGGTTCAGCCTCTTGGATGGTATTTCAAGTAAGATGGATTTATAAAGGGATAATTTGCATAAAGTAGAAATTTTTCATTTATTCTGCGGGCAACTAAGGGAAGTTACACATTTTAGGCATTGATTCCTCCAGAGTTTAGTGTGTTTTAGTGTTAGTCTTCTGTCTGGATCACCTGATAATGAAATGCTTCTTTGCATTTGGTATTTCACATAGAAGAACTTCATGACCACTCAAAAGATGCAATTTTAAATCTGTTCATACGCTACACTTATGAGAAGGGAGCAAGGGTTGCACGTGAAAGGCAATCACTTTATAACCAGGATGCCAGCTTTTAGGAAAGAAAAATTATGAGCTTTTTATGGTGAGGATTTTCAATGGTTATTTCCTTGGTTTCTCACTTTCTTATACACAAAATAAAATAATGCAAAACTGAAAGAACAAATTAGGGTTTTTAGTCAAAAATCTCAAGGCAAATCGATGATTACAAATTCAAACTTCTTCACTGTGTCAGTGCTTTTCAGTCTGATGTTGTAAGAGGACATTCAAGAATTTAAACAGTCACTTTTGTTTGGCATGCCGCTAAGATAGCATAGATAAAGGTACCAACTCAGAAAAGCACCTAAAATTCATGTTTTCCTTCTCTTGGTACAAAAAAATAAGTCATATGATAAACCCATTGTACAGACCTCCTCTCTGCTTACTCCTGGCAAAACAGAAGCACCAGAGCCATCTTCTTCATTTAAGCTGTTCTGTGTGACAGTGGTAGACGCACTGTTGCCTTGTCCACTTTCCATGACAGCTAAACCTAAATAAAATAATCACTTATCACCCAGAGGTATTTATCAGAGCACAAACATTGCATATTGCATGAAAAAAAAGAAATTATTTAAATTGTGAGCAAAAAGCATTCCAAAGAAAAATATGTCATTTTAAATTTCTGAAAACTGTAAAGGGAAGGAAAAATAAGAAAAGTAAGAATAAAATAGTAGAACAAATGTTTAAGGAGAAAGATTATATTGCATCATCTTTGCCTCCAGCTCTAGTCTAATAGTTTTTTATTTTCCATCTACATAACATAAAAAAAGAAGTATGTACAACAGGTACTATCTGATGTATGAAATTTAAATAGGAATTATGTCTTCAGCCATATTAAGATAACTAACTTTCCTTTTTCTTTTCTAAGAGTGTACTGAAATTGTCTTACTAGTGGAACTGGATTCCTCAGTGCATTTTGTCCTGCTCTTATTAGTTTACTGCCTACATTTGCATCCAAAACGCCACATTGTGCACCAGGCAGATTCACATCCCTTGCAGAGAAGGTAAGGAGTTGTTTATTCAGCTGTGGTACTTTGTTTTACATGAAAGGCTATGATTCACTATAACAGAAGGTCATAAAATTAAATTAATCATCTTAATTATCTAATTAGTCATCTTAAATTCCTTTTAAAGATGCCACATGGCTTTAGAGCCAGTAGCACTACTTGAAGAGGTATTTCTCAAGCAGTGCCGTGCTTCTCACTGACCTGAGCAGATTTTTCTCCTATAATTACCCTTGCTTAACACTTGCAGTTTACTGAAGTGCTGTAGAGTCATCAGCTCCTCAGGTCAACCTCTTTCATTTATCCATTTTTTCCCCATTTTAAAGCATAAACTATACCTCTGTGACTGAACTTTCCACTCACTAGATGGGTAAATATATTCTCTGCATATCTAAATAACAAAAACTCAGATAAGCACCTATATGGAGTGAAAAGTGAAAGATACGTTGCATGGCTGTAGTTGCTACCACTTACCTTTGCTTCTCTTAACAAATTGCAGTGTAACAGACTGCAGTTTCAAAGACCAAATGTTCAATGTGCCAATTGTTTTTTTACATACAGGGTGTCCGAAACGATAGGATTTTTCATTTCTGGCAGTACCCAAACTATGACAGTGGCTTTTCATACACACAGTAATGAAAAACTTAGACCTAGAGAACATAAATGACCCCCCCAGAGAAATAAAAAAAATAAAATAAATTAAAAAATAAATAGATAATTTTAAAGAGAGAGAGAGAAAGAGGCAGTGCCTTGTTCTTTAAGTCTGGTTGTTTCCGGGACTTCTTCTGAATTGTGGTTTCCAGAAAAATCTTTTTCTTCCAAATAAGACAATATAGTTGTGGGGGCTTCCACTGGCTCAACCAATGTATCTTCAGGCTAAAAAAAAAAACACCATAAAATTCCAAAGAACAGTTTAGAGAAAAGGCTTATGTATTTTAAAGTACAAATCAGTATATTATGTTCCTCAAAGCATATAAATTAGACCTACCACATTTATGAAGCAAAATAGAAATCCAGATCTTTTCTACTTAATACCTTGCCAGTATGTCCTTACTCTTATGTTGCCCTAGAAATATTAACTGTCACTATCATAAAACCTGAAATATATTAATGATGCATTAACATACACTCTCTCTCATTTACAAGTTTATTTTACCTATTTCATTTTTCGTCTTTACATCACACATCTAGTTTCAGATTATCAGCAGATGTCAGACCAATCTGGTGAAGCTCTTGAGAAGAACTAGCACAGTATCTTTGAACTCCATATACTTTACAAACACATAGAGAAGGAGAAAACCAGAAGAAATGTAAAGTTATTGCTGCAGGTCTAAGAGCCTGGAGCTGGCTGGTAGCCACCCTTCCCCATGCTGGCTGTGTGTGGGCAAGAGGTTGCCATTCAGATAACCTGGTATCAGCTGCATACAGGGACGTGAAGAGCCTACTCCCTGTGGGAAATGAGAGACATGGAGAAAAGCTGACTCAGTGGAATGAGGAGATTACCTCATGCAAACCTGTATTTGCAAAGTAAATGAAATGGAGGTTAGGCTGCCATGATAACCTGGAGAAGACTTAATGGCTCTGGTCCTGAACCAGGTTAAGATGTGGAAAATGTTATAACAGGGCTTGCTGAAATAGTTCCTGAATTTTCAGTAAAAGGGAGAGAGGTAACATTATCAGCATAATTTTTACCCCACTGATTTCTTATCTTTCTAACTGAGGAAAAGCTTCGAGGTTCTAAGAACTAAAGGCTTTCGAAGAACTAAACACATTGAAGACAGGCTCAATTTGAAGGTGAAATTAAATCTTTTCCACACTGGGCTAGATCTGGTCCCCCCTATAGTGGACAAAAGTACTTTAATTTGGCTTCAGTTTTCAGTATTCCACTTGAGAAAGAAACAAATACATGTTTCCTCAGCTCTTATTTCTGTTATAAATATATACTCTGTTCTTGACATTCTGAATAGTAGTATTTGAATTAATCTTTAAAGACCAATAATCTTTTATGCAGCCTGTTTGTCTGAACCATGGTAAACTTACAGTGTAAAGATAGCCATGTATTATAGGGTTTTGTGTTTTTAAAATCCTTAATATGACTGATTTGGCTGCTTTGAGAAAGGAGTACCAACTTTCTGTTTAAATTGGCTTGCCCCTTCTAATGCAGAGTAACATACTTCGGCTGAGCAGCAGAAAATAATGCACACAATTCAGAACGTGCTCAATTGTACACTTTACAAAGTAATTCTGATGTTTATTTCTCACTGGGAAGATAAATAAACCAATGGTAGGACAAAGATTTAAATGCTTCGTTTTGAGAAATTATAACAGGAAAGCTATAAAATGGACCCCCCATACACATAGTTTAGATAAATACCCCAGATCTAACTCTCTGCACTAGAAAACAATGGGGAAAATAGAGATACTTACTTGAAGACAGTAGAAAACCAACCCAAACCTCCCACTAAACTGATTGTCTGTCTGATAGAATGATATGAGTTAGGATAATGTAAAAAGTATGTTTGAAATTTAGCGAAGCAATTGAGAAAAAAAAAAAAACCAAAACAACAAAACCTCTTGAAATAATCCAATAGACAGTTTAGACATGAAGACATATCTGTGGAATAAAGTAGTACCTAATAACCACCCTCAAAGTTTAGTAATCAATATCAGCCAATGGAGCTGAAAGGATGTGTCTAGGAAAGACTCTCTATATTCTCCAGATTTTCTTCTCGTTATAGGGAAAAGACTTTGAGTCACCTAGACCTTCTCATGTAATTTCTCCTTTGACAGTTCTTAGCACTCATGCATACACCCCAATTTAGATACAGGATTTTCCTTCCTCAGGAAAGGTCCAGAATTTGGAGAAAGTCCTCAGTAAAAGGAGAGAGGTCTGATATGGGTGCAGCAAGCATTGGTAGCTTAATCACTTCCTTTGAGGTGATAGTAGAATGAGATATTTCACAATTCAATCTACATCCTCTACATGACATGCTGTTTTTTCTTACATATGCATTCTATCAACGCTTGTTTTATAAGTTATTAGTTGGCAACCCAAGGGCTTCCACATTTTCTGTGTGGCCTAAGAACTAAGTGCTTAGGCTGTACATGTTTTTCAAGCCACATGGTAGGTGTCACATGGGAGGCTGGTCTATTAGGAAATAAAAAAGGTGTCACTGAAGTACTCTTGTTGTTGAGGAAAGGCCTTCATTCTGGGCCTCTGTAAGAGCCCAGCAGGTTTTCCCAAGATCTCTGGTCCCTGATCTCTGCCTTTTGCATTCAGAATGATGTTCACAACATAAGAGTGGAATTTCTTGAATGTAACCTCTGCCACCACAGGCAAGATAAACCTTGTGTAATGTGACTTAGGAACCAGTCCTGGGAAAAAGAGCAATGTTACTGTAGCTTTTTCCAAGATAGTCTTAATTCTCTTGTGCTAATAATACATCTGCTTTGGTACTCTGTCCACTCTGTGTCCAGTCACAGGGGACTTGAAATGACACAGGGGAAAAAACTTCCCCCTAGACAATGTCACTGGGTCAAGATTGATCACACAGGCTGCATGGACACATGGAAGAAATTTTAGTAAGGAGGAACCTCTCAAGGTCATGTAAGTAGACCACTCATCTAAGTAGACCCGCTCAGCCGTGACTTTGTCTAACTAAATATTGAAAACTTCTAAGGCCAGAGATTTTATATCCTCTTTGGGTGACTTGTTCCAGTGCTGCACTATTGTCCTGTTGAATACAGTTTTCCTGAAATCCAGACTGAATCTCCCTTAGCCACAACTGCAACATTATTGACTGTCACTGCTGAGACAAGTCTGGTTACATGTTTGTTTGTATAATATATATACAAGTGTCTGTATCACTTTTGTAAAGACTGCATATTAAACAGTGAGAGACTAGGTAATTGAAAGGTAAAATGTTGGTTGATTTTTTTTTTTTTTAACTGAATGAAGAAATAAGGGCAAATACAGAATTCCAAATACTAATATGCAATCCAGAATATATTTTAGAATCTCTATTAAAAGAATTTAGAACTTTTTGTTTCTTGTGATCAGTGTGTGAATAATAAAGAAAAATAGTTCCAAACTGGCAAAACTCATGTGGGACATTTACTCTCACATAATTATATTTACTGTGAAGCCAAAAGAACAATCCACATCACTACAGACTGTCCAGTGTCACTTTGATCTCTGGGAAAATCATGAGGCAAGTCCTCTTAGAACATGTTTCTTGGCATATGAACATTGTAACTAGGAACCACCAGCATGGATTTACCAAGGGTAAATCATGCATGACCAGACTGATTGTCTTATGTGATAATATAACTTGATTTGTGGATAAGGAGAGAGCAGTGGAAGTAATCCACATGGATTTTGACAAGGTTCCCCACAATATTCTGTCTCCCACAATATTCTTGGTTTCATTCCAGCTCAGCACAATAATTTACTTAAAAGTGCTGATTTGGTGAGTTTGTTCAGCTACTTTTCACAGTAGAAGTTAAATTAAAAGCTAGAACATTACAGTCTGTACAGGATAGCAACAAGATGGGTAAAAAAAATAGCTGCATGGTTGAACACAGAGCATAATGATTAGTGAGACATAGTCATAGGTCCATCCTGGGATCTGTTCTGCTTAATATCTTTACCAATGACCTAAGGAGGCAGCTGGATGCTCGCTTATAAAGTCTGCAGATAATGCCAAAGTGGGACTTGGAGATGTATCAGTTAATATGCTAAAGTGCAGGACTGCCAAGAGGAACCTGCTTGGAAGACAAAGTCCTACACTTGAGAAAGAAGAGAATCTCTTGCAATGATATGGGCTGGGAACAAAGAAACTGGGAAGCCATTCTGCAGAGAAGGACCTGGGGATCTTGGTCAACAGCAAGCTGAACACAAACCAGGAGTATGCTCTGGGAGCAAAGCAAGCTTCCAAAGATTTTTCCTATAAGTCTAGGAAATTATTCACTCAATTTGCAGTCTATAGACTCATATGTTTCCAAGACAGACTAGGAAGAGCTCTGAAAAATGTTAATTGACCTGACTGATGACCCTGTTCTGAGCTGGACGTTGGACTAGATGACCTTCCTTCCAGTCTGAAATCTTCTATGATTATTGGTTGTATTTTTATTATTGATAGTTCATAAGGATACAAGGCTAATGAAGCAAAATGGATAGTATTGTTCCTGAAAAAAAAACAACACCAAAAATCCACAGAAACACAGTACTGCAACACACATTAAATGGCTTCAACACTTATGAAACAGCAATGAAAGTTGTTGTTCCTTTCTTTCCCTTTTTGACCTTGCTATCTGAAAAAGTAGTATTAAATCAGAAATGTAAAGAAAAGAAAATAAAACAAATTTACCTTTATGACATGAGAAGGTGCAAGGACTTCTTGTGTCTCAGAAATACCTTCATATTCTTGAAAACTGCCATTGCCACTGATGTCCCCTGAAGCCTATGAAAAACCCAACCATGATAGCAAGTTCATAGAAGTCAGGAAAAAAAGTACAATCTCCAAGGAATGGAACTGGTTACTTCAATACAGAAAAAGTTTGGGCTTTTTAATTATTTTTTCAGTTAGTCAAATTTCAGCCAGAGTCATTATTTAAGTACTGCAGAATATAATAAAAAATAATTTAATTCATAGTTCATTTTTTCAAAGGTGCTATAGACAAAAGAAAATTATGGTTTAAAAAAAATCACAGTTTTAGGTGCTGTGTAATTAAAAAAAAAAAAAGCTTCACACACACACATATTGTTCCAAAGAAGAAATTCTACATTTTAATCTTATGAAAAATGTCCAATGGCTAATGACTCTGAGGCACTAAGAATAGATAAAGAAATGATTATAAGAATACTCACAGAAGAGTCATCATCTTCACAATGATCTTCAGGAGCCCTTGGGTCAGGGCTTATTGTCAGATGTTGAATTGAGCCCTACATGAAAAAAAAAAACAGCTCAGGGAAGAAAAATTTTATGTAACGTGTGAAGGAAAGGTAGAGGCATGGGAATTAAATCACAAAAAAAACCAAAACCTAGACATTATTCCGATTTGCTTAGGAAAATATCTGAAGGTGAAAATTTTATTATAATACACCCAATTAAAAAATATAACTATGATCTTGTTTTCCTTTTGCAAAATGTAGTTAAAACTGAAACTACCAGAGTACAGTGCTTAGCATGTCCCAATGACAATACAATTGCTACACAGCACTGTTAGTGCCCCAACTGAATGATCTAGTCCTAGATTATGACCTGAAGTCTGTAAAGCACTGCTAGCTTTTTCTAGTCAAGAAGTGCATTGCCACTCTAAAAATTGCATGTAAAAACCCCTAAAAAGGGAGACAAAAGGTGGAAAGGATGGATCAGTAAGTAATGAAGCAGGTCAGGGACAAGCCAGCTTAAAAATTTTCAAAGTGAAAAAAAGGTAGATGGATTTTCTGGTAACAAAAGTTTCTTTTGAGTTATAAAGAAATTTCAGCTGGACTTGCTGAAGGAGCAACAATAATTTCATTTTTGACATTTAAGTCTTGTTTCTTAATTTACAAAGACTCAAAGCATTTTAATAAACATGTGGGCAATGCTTCCTTGTTATGAAGTCTCACTAAGTTAGGTATGATGCACACACGGAACAAGATGATAGGGATTCAAATCAAAAACCATCTTACCTAAAACATGATCTGCTATTTCCTGTTCTGCTGACTGTATTTTTTGTTTCCCTGCTTTTGTCTGTAGTGAAGAGCCTGAAGAAGCTGACATATTCAGCCTTTATCTGCAGACAGGCACAGAATACTGTGAGTCCAGAGACTGCTCTTCAAGGAAATTCAAGAATGTTTACACCATGCAGTATCCTGGTTGTGCTCTGTCTGCTAAGTGCTACCACAGTGGATCTGCTCACTCAGGGGTACAGAAAGCCTGAGTGCTGGTAAGGAAAACTGCAGCTGTTGGAATGAGAAAAGCAGAATACTTTGCTGTTACTTAATGCCATGAAAAAATTCATACTCCAAAGGAGCAGCTGCCATTGGTATATACTGCTAAATCTAACTTTATGCTCACTACTACTTCTCTGCTTTGGTCTTCTCTCCTTGCCCTAGAAACTTTGAGGGATTATAAACAAGGAAATACTTTTAAAGCAGTATTTTTGGTGGCCTATCAGAGTACCTCAGAATATAACTACTAATGGTTATAAACTTGAGCGTAGGCGGTTTCGCATAGATATTAGGAACATTTTTTTCACTGTGAGGGTGACAGAGCACTGGCACAGGCTGCCCAGGAAGGTTGTGGAGTCTCCTACCCTGGAGACATTCAAAGCCCACCTGGATGTGCTCCTGTGTGATGTGCTACAGGTGACCCTGCTCTGGCATGGGGATTGGACTAGGTGATCTTTTATGGTCCCTTCCAGCCTGTAATTTTCTATTTCTCTATGATTCTAAACCCATCATTACATGTTTTCCAGGTGGGGTAAAAAATCTGTCTTGTTTTCTTCAATGTTTTTCTTTCCTGCTTACTAATCAGGCATCCCCAGTGTTCCAGGTATCCAGCCTGTCTAAGAAAGGCAGTGCCAGCAGGCAAATTTCCTACACACCCCTTTTCACTGTTTATTTGCTGCAAATCAATATCTTAATGTTATTCTATGGGCTTAGACTAATGTGATAAATGATGGAAGTACATTACCCTTTTTTTTTATTAGATGGAGCTCACAACCTGCCAATACACCTGAACTTGGGAAAGAACATCTTTTTTTCTCTAAAGCAAAGAATCCTTTTAGTCTCGTGCTGCTGTTTTACTAATTTAGAGGAAGAGATACCAGTCTCAAAATACTGTACAAGTTTTGAAGTACAAAGGAATTACAAAAACAAGACAGAAAAGTGTAATATTTCCCTTTCAGTTTGGCAATGAGTCAGTCTCATGCTTATTGACAGCTTTGACACTTCCATTTGGAAGCTCAGTGGCTTAGAATACCAGTCAGGATGCAGCAGGAAGGATGCTTGCACTCAAGCTATGATGGCTTGGGAGCCTTGTATTAGTGGTCACAGTCCATTCTATTTTTCTAAAGTACCTGATAAGCTTAAAGAAATATACTGGAATATACTGGAATAAAGAAATATACTCCAATAATTTGGAGAAATACAGCTCCATCTGCAAAATCTTTAATTAGATCATTCTCTTCCTGACGCTGAATGTGAAGTACACATACCTAGCTAATAAGAGCTTAAATATTGATTTTCTACTAGGCAATTACTCTCAGAAATTAACAAATGGATACTCTGAAACCTGTGGTTCACAAAATTTTATATAGAATTATGCAGTATATTTGCTTTGAAATTCCTAGTATTCAAACTGAACATTGAGCTTAATAAACTATAATAAATTTAATAAACATTGAGCTATTAATAAAGTTTTAGGAACATCTGCATTTTAAGCCAGAGTTTATATATCTGCACTGCCTGAGCCCTAGCCAGACATGGAAAATACAAGCTATATCATCTCTAACTTCATTTGCACTATAACCATTGTAAGCAAACTTCCCTGAGTAGAGAGTACATGAATAAAACAGAGGCATGTGAATTTATCATGGTACTTACTGTGAACTTTTCCAGTCCTGTGGCTCCTGCATTGCCAACAAATATCCCAGAGTCAGAGTCAAATACCAAGGCTTGAGCTGACCTTTGAAACTGAACTCTCTGATATTCTACACAGTCCACCAACAAAGCAACAGAATTTCCCTGAACAGTCACTGTAAACTTATTCCACCTGTTAGTCATCACTGGCATTTTAAATGAAGCAGCCTCTTGGGAGATATGGGAACCAGGCTCTGTGTAGTACAGAATTATTCTCTGGGTGCTGTCATCAACTGGTGAAAGTCTAATTCCCAGGTAAATAGTTTTCTGGAAGGCATCCGTTATTGCAAATAGCACTCCACCATGATCACTGTTTGGTTTCACTGTGACTATGATAGCAAAATCTCTATAGAAATGCAATGGAATTAGAGCACTTGTCAATCGACCAATGTTAGCATCTGAACCAAAGCTGTAAGCTGGAAACCCTCCATAGCCAGTGACAAAGTAGACGGAAGGAGGAAGAGGAACTCCTATTAACTCTGTGAGGTCAAGATGTCCTTTTGAGCCTCGTTCTGTAAAGTGGAAAGAAAAAAAAAACAAAAAAACAGTTATTTATTCTTGAATTTCACAGCCTACTTAATTTAAATGATGTAAGTAGGAAAGGCCTTGAAAACTGCAATGCAAAATTAAAATTCCATTAATGTACTTCTAATACCTTAGCACTGGTTAAGTTAGTACTTAAACACATCTAGCTAAGTATATGTCATTCTTTGTCCCTTAACTGAGGCTACTCATATACTAAAAGAAAGGTACACATAAACATTTGGTGAAACTGAGTGGTAACAAGTAGTTCCTGCAACATACATTTTACTTCAGCTGTCCACAAACTACAAAGGAAAGCGCTGAATGTGCTTGCAAAGCTGATTCTGTGAAGATTAAACAGTGCTCTGTTTTCAAACAAACTAAGATCCTTTATCCTCACTAACTAATATGACAACAAGAATTCTCTACATTAAGCCTGAAAGTTTCAAAAATACAAAATAAATACTACAATTTATTTGCTTTAGCCCTTGCATTTAGCAGTTGCTAGAACAGCTGTTAGACTTTATTTATGTTCTTATTCTCAGATTTATCTCTTTAGTTGCATTGTGTCCATAACAAATACCACTCAGCAATCACAATTCAGTTTCAAGTAAGAGTATTTTTGCTTTGCCAGACACACAGTATTATCTCTGCCAAACAACTCCTTCCTTACAATGAAGAAGCAATGACAATGACTGAGTATTTACACCCAGTTTTAACTAGAGCCTTGGGAAGACATCACAGCATACCAGAAACAGAGCTTCCACCACTCTTACATAGTAAAAACAAGCAAAAAACCCTACTGCTTTTAATCATAATGAATGATTCAGACCTGAATCTATACAGAGCTCTAGGCAAATCTAAAGCCTTTCCTCCCTCTGCAGTCTCCTCTAACCTTACATTTTAAAGTTTCTCACTTTATCTAAAAGTCTTAATTCTTCTCACTTGTGTGAATTTTCACAATTTTGAGAATATTTATGTTATGTAGAAGCAAGTAAAGTGTTAGGGTATGTCTTAACGTAGCTACATCATGCTAAATTAGAATCACTCAAACTCCATGATTAAGAAACTGTTGGCTTTCCCAGCAGACATGAAAAAAAAAACTTCATAATCCAAGAAAATAAAAATTTACAATCATTTTCTTGGTCAAATGCATCCTACCTCTATACTCTTTGCTGAAAACCTTCAGATCCTGGGTAAAAAAGATGATGTATTGAGAACCACTGTTTTGCAGTTCCATTCTTTGTCAATTTCACACACTGGTCTATCATGGTTCTCTGACTAACTTATTCAGATAGAAACGTAGCAATATCAGAGGTCCTGTGACAATCAGAATTAACAGTACAGATAAGGCAAAGAGTCTTGAAACCTCAGTAAGAACAGATCAAATTAGTGTCTCATATTTCACTTTTCCCCCTTCTACTGCAGCAGATGTACGTAACTTGTCTGAAAGGAAATCTGCCATGGTGAGGTACTTCATACTTACACATAATATTTCCAAAGCCTTTCCTTGTGATGACATCTCTGCAACAGAAAGTTCCTTAAGATGATGCCCATGCACAGAATTAAGCAAAGTTACCTTGCTTAACAGTCACTTAGTTTTCAACACAACATGGGGAGAACAGATGCCACACATGATAGAATAACACTGCAGACACAGGATAGAGGGGCTTATAACCAGCCCATCTTCTGAATACATTAGGGACAACTGTGAATCAGTTCCCAGATCTGTTTTTTTTAAACAGGTACTTATGGAAGTTGAAAAGAAGCTCCCAATCTGTCTAGAGGTAAGCAGTAATGAGACATGTAGAGCTATCTCCTAGCTAAGCCTACCTGACAAGGACCAATTCATCTCCTTATTCTGATGCATTTCCTCCTGAGATGAGCTGTGTTTTATCAGCAGCCCATACCACAGTCATGGGATGAGATGAGCTTTCCTGGTAACATATAAAACCACAGGATGTGCAAATATAATTACAAACAGCTTTTGCTACAGAACTTGTAGCATCTGTTCTCATAAGATCTGTCCTGCATCATTATTTTCATTTCATCTCAATACGTTCTTCCCACCCAGAATATCTCAGGTTCTTCCATAGGTGTGTAAGACCTATTTCTGCCTACAATACCTGCAGCACTGCTACATCACTCCCCTGCCCCAGTTAGTGCAACAGAATGGTTTCCAGCTGCATGTGTTTGTATTAGCTGGCCAGTTCAGGCATGATAATTGGCAACCAAAAAGGAGAAATTGGATAAACAACCTCCCAACTCCCACCACAGCTTTTTCTTATTTAAGATACTAATGGGCCACTCCCACATCATGAGGTTGGGGGTTTCAAGCTGGATGCTCATGAGCTGTATATATGGGGTATCGCAGGCGAGATAATAGGATGAAATTGAACTGAAAAAAGGAGAAAATGGTCTTAATATGAAGAAAATAATGCTGAAAGTGCCATTTCTTTGCCTACAGTCTAAATCCTTAAGGGGGGTGTGACCTTCCCCCCCCCCCAAGCTGGCAGTTTGAAATAATACAGTAAAAGCAACTAAAAATTAATGTGGAGATTAATTTCAAAGTTATTTGTTATTACCTGACTTTTAATCTTTTTTTCCATGATTTCTAAATATTCACAAGTCCTTAATAACCTATGGATTGATGAAGTATCTTTCAACTTTTAAACTTACTCATTTACAGTAACTGTAATAACTCTATAGGCTGAAAAAAAATGAAATAGTAATGGAAAAGGTACAGCAGTCCATCTGACTACTGCAAATGAAGCAAACTGAAAAACTTCACTTAAAATGCCTGATTAAAATAAGGTAAAAGAAATTAGCCTTGCTCTGAAACCTGGCAAGCTAGTTCTGATGAAAAGCTTGAGAGGTTCTTCAGATGAAATACACGTTTGGTATTCATGAGTCACATGCAGTACCATCCTGGGCTATTCATTGCTAAGTGGTTTCCTTTGTCCTAATTATTTTGCAAAGAAATGGTACAATTATCTCCCTGAGCCCAAGATGCTATAGTCCAGTTGAAGCCAATTCTAATCTACCCTCATCATACTTTAGCTTCAGCTAAAGCACTTACTAGCTCAAGGAACTCGTTAACTGGAAGAAGTCCAATGTGCCCCATACAGAAACAACTGTCCTTAACACATTTTTTAGAAAGTATAGAAGCTATGGTTAAAAATATAAACAACAGCCCTTTACTCAGGAACTATTTCCTCTAGGCATATTTTTACCAACCTAGCAGATTTTGTTCCTTCTTAATAGCTTGAAAAGTGGACACTTTTTTTTCTGGATAATGCTAATGATTTTTCAGTTGTAAATTAGTACCGAGTCATGTTTTATATTCACACATACATTAGGTATAAAGGAACCTCAACTTCAAATAAAATGTATAAGCCATTAATTATAATCAAAAAGGTAAACAGAATAGTAAGCTTGAAGGATAATATAGGATCTGTACACCTATACCAAGTCTACTCTCAAAGAGTCATGGAGAAGTGACCCAGACATCAAAGGTTTCTTCATTTAAAGTGGCCAGCAATCAGCTTATCAGGCGTGGGTGACAGGATGCACCCCAGAAGTTAACCTATTTAATAGAACTGTAGTTTCCTACTTTCCAGTCACAAAGGAAGATTAAGCAAATGACAAAATAGCCTGTTAAATCTCCCCACATGGCACACAGAGCTGCAGTCTATCTGCAGTTTCCCAGTCACATGGCAAACTGTAACATATGGAGTCCAAAACTCTTTTAGCAAAGGCTGAGGCAAATGAGACATATTTGCAAAAGGTGGCAGCAAAGCACAGCAAATTTTTTGGTGGTTGATTTTGTTTTGTTTCATTTTTGTAAATCAAGACAGAAGGCTCAGCAAATATCTGTAGTTCAGTGAGACTGGAGTAGAAGAAACTTGTTATTATCTACTACAGAAAAGCAAAACAAGCAACTTCTAGCCCAATTCTGTACTTACAACTCATCCCCAGCTCTTAATGGATTTTAGCAGGACCTACATTTGAGAGCAGAGCAGAATATGAACTTACAGCCACAGGTTTTGTTTCCATTCAATTATCTTTGATACATGCATGTCCCTCTGCTGCAGTTCTGTTAGAATAAAATGACTTTTTATTCCCTTAAATCAATAGATAAATACTATGCTATTTTAAGTCCCTTTAAGCCAGCAGGGCACTATGTTGCACTGGTATAGCTTTGTTTCAAATGTATTGCTACTAAGCCACTGGATGTTGGGGAGCATTCAGAATTCACCCCATTTATGTCCATGTTTCCTAGACCTGGGGCACTGAAAGTTGTGGTACAGAAGAAACAGACTTAATATTAGCTACATTTTATTAAAAAAAAAAAAAGAATAGAACACCATAAATGGGGAGGATAATGTTAATGTTACAATTCTGGAGTTATGAGCTATAGTTTGCATTTGTTATCACTGTCCTGGTTTAGGTACAGATAGCAACTGAGTACCACACAGGTGCTTACTCACTCCTCCCACCATGGTGGATGAGGAGGACAATTGGAAGAAAAAGGTAAAGCTTGTGAGTTGAGATAAGGACAGTTAATAACAATAACACTAATAAAAGAATATATAAAGTGACCGATGCACAATACAATACCCAGAACCTGATGCTCAGTCTGTTCCTGAGCCACAATCCCTGCTTCCCCTCACCAACACCCCCCAATACATAGTAAGTATGATGTCATATGCTATGAACTAGCCCTTTGGCTAGTTCTCCTCAGCTATCCTTGATGCATCCCTTCAAAACTTCTTGAGAGAATTAACTCTAGCCCAGCCAAACACAGGACCTGTTATTTGCTAGTGTGTGTTATAATTGAAATGGTTCTAGAATTTGGAGATAGCTAGAGGTTGGCTACTGAGTAGCTTCAGGGACCCCATGAGAAATATCAATATGTTGTAAAAGTCGTTATGTATGTTATACACTGCAAATCAATATATAGATAATTTCAAGACTGCAAATTACAATAGCAGATGTTTTTTTCTTCTTTTAATTGTATTTTTTTGCATGTAAATACCTCATTGCTTCACTACTGAAAATAGTGTGACCATAAAAAAAGTCATAAAAACAACAAATCACTATTTAGGCATTAGAAGATCATTGATTTCCTTATTGTGTCTTTAGCACAGCAGCTAATAACTGTGGAAGATCATGAAGCTCAAAATGGACTGGAAAAAAATTAAAGGTCTTGAGAAACAGGTAAGATGAGAAGGCTTTACACATTATACAAATGAGTAAAAAAGAGACCAGAAAGAAAAAAAAGATGAGTAGAACAGGATGTTGACAGTAGAAGAGCAACAGTTGAAGAAGTCCCTAAAAACAGTATTACCAGTGTAGAAAGGGCATTTGTGGAGTCATTTTCAAACTGCAGCTGTGACATGACAAATACTGTGACTTACACCTTGGGGCTCATCTAACTGCAAGTGGCACTACTTTTCTCCAGATCTGTCAGGTGTGTATAGGGCGAGAGAAACATACCTCACCTTCACCAGACACTAACTAGGCAGGTTGGAATTCAAAATACTTTTCCACTGCTCACAAGAGATTAAGTACAGGAGAAAGAAAAAAACCTACCAGCTTGGACATCTATTATTGTTAAAGCACAAACCCATTATTTATATCTTAGAAAAAGGAATGGAGGCAGATGCAAAGAAATGTACACAGATTCATATAATGTAGCTTATTATACCTATCTGTAACTTTTAGGTTAGGAGCTTTCCTTCAGATGCATCATTTTTAATAGAAAGTTTGCAGACATCAAAAGGCAATTTTCTCCAACTTAAAAGTCTGTAGAGGCATGTCATTCTCTCCTGTCATCTGGACACATAGATTTTTCTCTTACCCTTAAAGGAAATGGACCTGAGTTCAAGCACATGGATGCAAATGAAAGACATCCACAGTCAGGCTGTCTCTATTCTGTATCACTGAGAGCACTAGCAAAGATGCCTGAAACATTGAAAGAACACAGACACAGAAAAAAATGCTTCTTCAGTGTAGGTGGGGAACAGAGTCTGGCTGGATCCACAGTTTGTGGAAACCAGATGGCTACTCTCTGGGCTGCACATGCACATCAGACATTCCAGCTGCTTCATCCTCGTGCCTTCCCCCATGCATCCGGGTAGTCCCAGTACTGGGCCTGATCCAAAAACTGTTGGATGATCAGGCCTCACCAGATCAATGTCAATCCACTGAGATTAGTGGAAAGATTCCTTGTGAGCTTATCAGGCTTTGCATCAAACTAACAGTGTCTTTATCCCTGGACCCATGTACTTTTTTACGCATATTCAAAAAGTGACAGCTGAAGTGACAGAAAGCCATAGACTGCAATGAGGTCACCCCTCAGCCTCCAGACTGAACAACTCAAGTGACCTCAGTTGCTCCTCATAAGTCATTCTTTCCAGACTCTTCACCATCCTTGCAACACAGCAATTCTTAAATCAGACTGGAGCTTTGGTTCAGGAAAGGAGAACATTGCTTATGAATCACCAGTGTCAGTGTGTTTGCACTCTTTTACAACACCAAAGTTAGCATGTCTTTTAATTTCCATTATGTTCATAACAAAACAGAAGTGAATTATCACCCTACACTTTTTCTTTCTTAGTGACCTTGGAAACTACAAAAAACACATCAAGTCTGCTGTGTATTTTCATGGGGAAAAATATTACATTGCTATTGTTGTTTTCTCTTTCCCTCATTCTTTTTTTCTTGGATATTAAGGGTGAAAATTCTTGCAAGTACTTTTGAAGTACTGGGAAAGATGTCTGATACTTTCCTAGATTTAACAGTGGTACATACCAACAAAGAGTCTCTGTCCAAAGTGGAAAAATTGACACCTATTAAAGGCACTGATATAATCTGGCACACTGACCTGGATATAAATTCTCAACTCATATAAAGGGATTTAATGGGAAGCCAGGATAGACAACACAATCAGCAACTCCTGCAGTTGCTCCTGCTGTCTTTGCTAGCCCCTATCTCCACTACAAAGTTCTGTCCTTGGACCAGGGATGTACACAGGATATGAGCAGATGGGAATGATGGGTTACAATTCACTCTACAAAAATTAGAACCCTTCACTCAGAAATGCTCCTTCCCTTCTGATATCTACCACACCATATCTCTTAGGTCAATCAAATGATCTGAAACATTACCATCTCTCTGTTTCCTAGGAGCAAATGAGCAAACCTTTCCACTTTTCTTCTGATAGTGAATGACCCAGGGTTGTATGTTCTGTAAAAAAAAAAAAAGAGATCTAGAGGATTGTATTATTCCCTCAGATAACTAAAAATTCTTTTATGTTAACAACAGATACTGATATTTTGTTACTAAGGTGTAACTCTGGTCTTTAGGAGGACTTCTGTCTTGCAGGATCATCCCTTTCCTAAAAGTTCTTTGGTTTATGTACTTGACATTTAGTACTGCTTTTCCCCCTTCTAAGTATATTGTCATATATTCTCTACAGTATTTGATATAGTACCTAATATATTTGATATTATTATAGGCCAGGATTCAGAGAAGTTGAAAAATTATTTTGAGGTATATGTTATGGGAACATTAAAATCTGAAACTGTCTTTTATTGGACACTAGTATTTCTAATAGCTAAATGTTATTATAGCTATTATGTCTCAGTTAAAATATAGGAAAAAAATTCCAACCAATGTAATCCCACTCCTTCCATCTTCGTTCTCCCAAAAATTTCTTTTTGCAAGAGATCCAACCCTTGATCCACTACCACTGTGGTTACCAGCCCATGGCACTGAGTGCCACATCCAGTCTCTTTTTAAATATCTCCAGGGACGGAGAATCCACTACTTCCCTGGGCAGCCCATTCCAATGTATATACACACACATACCTATCTTTATCTATAAATACACATACATATCTTTATCTATATACACACATATGTGTTTTTCACAGGAAATATGGCTGGAAAAATGAGATCTTGGGTCCTTTCAAGCCTCATATTTCTGTAGTGATTAGAGGCGACTTTCTCAAATGAGTGTCAAGGACCTGACACACAGGACCTTAGTATTATATTCTTATTAATGTATAGAAATACCAAGAGTCTGCAAAGAAGATAGAGCCAGGCTTTCAGTGATGCCCAGTAACCAGAAAAGAGGCAATAGGCACAAACCAAAACACAGGAAGCCTTCTGAGAACAAACACTGTCACTGTGAGGGTGATTAAGTACTGGCACAGATTTGTCAGGGAGTTTGTGGAGTCTCCTTATAACGAGGCAGTAGATGGCCCTGATTGAGCAGGGAATTTGGCCCAGATGACTGACCTACAGGGATGTCTTCCAACCTCAGTCATTCCATGCTTCCATGATTCTGTCGTTTTATGATCAAGAGACAGGATTACAGCAGATTTACAGCCTCCTTTACAGTTCCCTCACCCATCCACACCTGGTTGTAACAGTACCACAATTGTTGAACAGTTATGCAAGTGTCTTAAAAACAAAGGGAAGATAAAGTGCCCAAAGAGTGTTTGCAGTACAGTGAGTTAAATTCTTGAGAAACAAGAAAGGTAAAAAGGTATCCAGACAGGCCACATATTAAAATATATTAAAAGAATCTATATCTATCTCTATTTAAAAGTATCAATTAATAGATTCTGAAGTATTTTTTTCCTATTTTAAAATTTTTTTTCACATTAAAATATTTTTCATAGTGAAGGGAGTAACTGTTACTTCCCACCTGAAAATCCCTTTTTATTTTCATCAGAATATGCCACTAAGGAGAAAAAATGTAAAAACCAAAGACTGAATAAATCTTGCTGTTCAAACTACCAGACTGTTCAAATAGTTAACCACAATAGCAGGGTGATTCAGCAAAAGCCTACAAGCCTGTACTCTGCTCTTGATCAGTGCTGCTGAGATACATATATATATGTATATATACATAGACATGCACATTTTCTTTAAAAAAATAAAATTAAATTTACTTATCCAGTTGTGACTTCATAGTGATAAATAAATTCTTTATGGGAAAATATAATCCAAATACACACAAGTATGACAAATCATTAAAATTATGCAACCACCCTGGAATCCCCATAAACACTGAAACAGCATGTGGTAACATATTTTTTCTGAACAAGAGCTGCTCAGCTGTACTGAAGCAGCTGGTGAAATGTTTGGTAACAGCAGGACCTTATGCTGCTTGATCCAGTTTGGCCTACATGGTAGCTACAGAAATTTCAGGACTAAAGACTGGATATTTTGTGTTCATTTATTTCCAATAAGGCGAGTCCAAAAATAAAGCACTTTTGTTTGTTCTTGGGTCAGCAGTGGGACAGAATGAAAATACAAGCTTATTCTGCAGCATACTTACTGAACTCAAATACAACAAGCACCAAGGAGATGTGAAGCACTTCAACTAGGAGTGGTTGTGGTTTACTGTCTTGAAGAAAAGCAAATATGGACACTAGGCTGTGGAATAAAATGGTAAAAAGTGAGGTAAAAAAAAGCACGTGCCCTCCACATAGGACTGGAAAAAAACATCCCTCCCTTTGGAAATGAAAATTTGTTTTATTGTTGGGTCATTAACTTCTAACAGTACTGTAACATTTACCTACCATAACCACAAATTAAATAAACTAACTGTCATTTTTTAATGAAAAGGAGATTTCATATATTCCAGAGATAGTAAGTCCAACAGGGTTTGCCAATTATTTGTGAACTCCAATTATTTTCATGCACCCATTTTGTGGGGTGGGTGGGTTTTGGGGTCTTTTTTGGGTGCTGGAAGAGCTGTAGATGCCTTTCTTGGGTATCTCTGACACAAGAGACTCTCAGATACTTATCCCTGCAATCATCAAGATCGGGTTTGTATCTATTTCTGGGTCTTAAAGAGTATGGCACAAAGTGGGGAGGAGATACTGACCCTCTGTTTTACCCTTCTGGATCCCTCAACCTCCTAAAGACCCTCTCTCATACAATAAAATTTGCCTGGCCCACTAAACATTCAGTCATTTTTTCTTGTTATGGGAAATTAATACAGGTCATTGCTTTCTCAGAGAGCAAGCAGATTGTATGCCTAAATGTGATGCTTCTACACTTTTTTCTTTGTGTCTTTGTAATTTTTTCATCATATTTACAACAGTCATACTCCTGTCAAACAGTTTTAAAATTCCACTTTCTCCATTTCAAAGGTGAAAATGAATGGGAATGTATTGCTTAGCTTCTGAACCAAATTCACATATGACAAAATGTGTTTTAACTCTTGAAGCACTGCAAAGCATCATCTGCTCTATGTATCATCTAAATTCTAAATGCGTAAATCAGCATTATATCTAAAACATTATTACAAAATAAAAGGATTTGTTTCAAAAAACACACTGCTTGGCTTTATTATTTTTACAGACAGTTCTAGTAGCTACTGTTCTCTTTCTACAGTTTCCCACATTCCGTGGGAATTTTTTTCATTCTATACATTGATCAATGGAGTTACTGTTCAAATTACAGCAGTCTGGATTCACAGTCTGTGAAAGATGTTTTTCTAGGTGCAGATCTTTTAAAAAATCAGCCACTGCCATGTTTTAACAATGTTTTTGTGCAGCTCCCCTTAATTTGTCCCTATCATGCTAAGGGTTATAAGAGGCCATGAGGAGTGGAACTATTTATTTTAGAATCATATTTAATAACTCACATATTTAAGCACAGATTTTGCAAACCATATTTAGAACTGAGACCAGCTGTAATTCTGTGTTTATTTAATATAATCTCCAGACACACATTTCACAGCTAACAGTTTTGTCATGTCAGTGAAATGAGTACATAACATGGGAATATCTGATTAGAGTATAATTTTAAAAAATAGTCCTTTAAAATAGTTACTTAATTTATTTATATAAAATAGAAGTTTATTTTTTCATTTCTTTCTCTTCAGTGCTCACACCAAAACTACTGAAGACAATTAAATAGAACTCTTGCTTCTTTCTTGGCCATGCATAAACCCCTTATGTCCACAGACTCCAGTAGCTACAATCCAGTGTTACAACAGGGTGGAACTTGGTGACATTTGTACACAGAAAAGAATGACATTGCCAGTGCTACTTGCAGGATCATCTTCCCAAGAGGCATTATGTTCTGCTTTCCATTGCCAGGCTATAAGCAATGCCATGTATATCAGCCAGTTGGAAGTGTTAAAATATTTAACTCCAAGGAGGTAAATCACATCTATGAAGTTACAGGCTAACAGACAACACGAAATCTGATATAATCTAGTAATGGCCATGACTCATTTGAGTGGGAAATTGGAATAGATAATCTTAGGAGTTCCTTTCTTTCCAATCTTCATTTTTCATTATTTACTTTTAAAGGTGGTCCATCATCTTAGTATCTGTCATTACTCACTGATATGTTATTGTGAATATTATTGGCATTTTAAAGGTGACTAGGTGGTAACAGTTCTCAGGTGCTCTGAGAACTTCAAGACCACATTGCACAAGCTTTTATTACGTCATCCTTCCTTTCACAAATAGCAGTAGTCCAGAAGGAATGTGGAGTAAAGGATTTCCCTCATCTTGTTACCTGGAATGTTTCTAAAAAGCAGCTCTCCAATGTTAACTTTACTAAATTATATGAGGTTTTTGCTGATATACAAAATACATGAGAAATACAATCTCAAAAGCCTCAGAATAGATATTCCTCTGTCACCTCCTAGCAGCAAATAAATCTGGTATAGGCAAAGCAGTTACAGAGTTGCCAGAATTCTGTTCTATTTTTTTTATTTCAGTAAGATAATTGTAAAAGGGAGCTATAATACTTCAGGCCACCAGTGATTCATTTATTTTTCCACTAAGAATGCATCCTTTAAATTTTATGCATGTTCAAATTTATCCTGAACAACACTCTGCACACCTCCACTCATTGTATCTCTAGGCCAGGAAATTGCCATGCAGTACTTATTTGTCAGATTCACATCTTATGATAAGATATATGTTTCACTGTAAGTGCAATAGAAAGAAACAAACAAAAGACCATAGCAAAAAATATACATGTAGAATCAAGGCCTTAGTTATAAGGCCACTTTAGCAGTATTTTGAGTTCATTCAAGTTCTGTTTTTTAAAAACAAATGCAATTATACACTATTATATCATACATTATAGAACTCATAAAAAATTCAAAACTCTTTGATGTATGTGTCTTTACATTAATACCATTTTGATACAATAACTGATAGGTTATTTTGATCAAGAGCCATATTTTTAAGCTGAACAACTTGCATGTGTCACACACACTTCTTGGAATTAGATCTGAAAGAACACTAAAATTTTTTAAAAAATCAAACCGTGTGTATTAAACTATACTCACAGCTAGTCTGAAAAGAATTAAATGTTTGAGTTTTTATAGTGAATAGCAGGAAAGGGTTAGATTCCTATATACACACACTCAAAAGCGCTGCAAAATGGCAGTACTACTGTAGAGCATTCCTTGTGGATGAGTGATTCCTCCTACCAAGTCAAGAGCTATGATGGTTTGGCAAAATGCTGAAACAGATGGAACTGGAACAGCTTATGAAAAGCTGAAGGCTAATAAAAGCTAAGACTTTGGCCCTCTGAGAATAAAAAGGCATCATATTCATAGAAGTCATTCAGTGTATTAAGTTAGCATGTCGCTGACCAAAGTGGGATGGCAGAAATACAGAACCCTAGTGTGGAGAGATACTGTTCTCTCACACCTCACTCCATGATGCAGCCAAGGTACTGGCAAGGAGGTTTATTGAGCCCGATCAATGGATATTTGATGTTAGGAATTCCAAATATGAGAGCACTCCTAGAAAGGCTTTAGATTTTGCATAATTCCCCCCTCATTTTGTTCACCACTACAGACTTTGGAAAAAGCAACAGCCAAGTCTGACTGTGCTCTGCCAAAGAACCACTACTTTGTTGGCTACCATATACATATTCCTCCCTAAAAATTAAACAAGTGACTGGTTCATTTCTTTTGTTTGTATGCAACCGTCCTTTGCCTCTTGAAGATATACCTTCTAATGAACCATAACAGTATAAAGCCAGAAGTTTTATGTGGGACAGAAAGAAACAGGAACAGAAACTTTAAATTGACATATTCCAAGAAACAACGTACCCTGCAATGTACATTTAAGCCTGACTGCTGGTAGTTATCAAACTAAGATATCAAACATATTATAATGAAGTATATACATATAGTGGTGGGAGGAAAAGGGCTTGATACACATGGTCATCTGTTCAGCTTCTTTGGTACCATCAAGGAAGAAAGAATAAGACATCTAGGAAAGCTTCATAGTTCCTCACCCACCCCAAACAGATTTGCTTTTTCTAAGTGCCTGTTTTTCCCATGGGTATGGCTCATGGCTCAACAAGTATTAAATTTTTTGCAGGGATCACTTTTAATGATGTAACAACATTCTAACTGAGCTTTTTCAGGTAAGTTTGCTGTCAGGTAGATATTTCCATTAAGACCCATTTTCAGTTTTGTTTCTTTAGGTTCAGTGAGGTAATGCTGGCTTCTTCCAAGGCAATTTTGAGCTTCTTTTGGTCTTCTACAACTGTTGCTACCCAAGACAAATCTGACATCTCCTACTTCATGATCTGCAAAAATCATGTAATGTTTTCAAGTTAAACATCTTCCTTAAGTAGAATTCTGCACATAGAAGATAGGCTTTGAAGTTTCAATGGCACTTTGTTGAAAAATCAAGCGTAAAATACTTAGAGCAAATTGTCCTCCATCATCTTCCTTCCTTGGGTGAAGCGTTTTTGTGATTTTTGTGTTTTTTTCTTTTATACATACATGTTTGAATACCTAAAGGAAGATCCTGTTCTCAGACTGACAGTGTTTCAGTCTTCTGTCGAAATCTTGCCACAAAACTGATGAAGGACTTCTCTGAGATAAATGTCCTGTTTTCATTCTGTCTACCCATATTGCATATATTCCACTATCACTTACAAAATTGTGTAGTCCAAATGGCTTACTCTAAGCTCTATGTTTCTTGAGGAAAAAATCACTTTTAGGAACTTTGATTCTGAAACCTACACATTGGGAACTCTGCCTTACACACTAGGAGAGCATTGTCCACACATACATTTCAGTCTACCCCAGCTATTAAATAGGTTAATCCTAACCAGGTTCAGAACTTGGCATTTTCCTTTGCTGAATGTCAGGATGTTGCTGTTGATCCATTTTTCCAGCCTGTCGTGTTCTCTCTGAGTGGCAGCACAACTATGTATCAGCTACTCCTCCAGGTGGATTTTAAAGGAGACAGCATTCAAAGTCTTTCAGAAGTCAAGAACACACATAATGTCTTACCCTCATACAACTGAGCTTGCCATTCAATTGCAGAAAGCTACAAGGTTCTCAAGCACAGTTTCCCCTTCAAAAATAAGTACTCGCTACTCCTAATCACCTTGTTCTTACTGGATCTGGAAGTGGCTTCCATGATTATTTGCTCCCATGCCTTGCCAGGGACTGGGTGAGATGGGCTGCCTGCAGTTCCCAAGATTCTGCTCCTTGCCCTTCTTGATGTTAGGAGTGACACTGACTTCCTTCTTGTCCTCAGGAACCTCTCCCAATTATCAGGAGATTATCTTCCAAAATTAATCAAGACTCCTATCTTGAAGATATCAGCCAACTTGATGAGCCCTCATGGACACATTCCACCAGATCCCGTGGACTTGCATATGTCCAGATGATTTCAATGTTCCCTCACTCAGTTGTCCTCAATGGAGGGTAAATTATCATTGCTGCAGACTTTTCCACTGAGAACAGGGACTTGTTTTTGTGAAGGGAAATCTTATCAGTAAAAAGTGAGGCAAACAAGGCATTTAGTGCCTTGGCTGTTTCCATGCCACTGTCACCAGGTTCCTTGCCTCATTCAGCAGCAGGTCCACATTTTTTTTTAGTCTTCTTTTTGCCGCTTGTATACCTGTAAAAGCCCTTCTTGTTGCTCTTCACATTCCTTGCTAGGTTTAATTCCACATGGGCTTTGGCTTTCCTGACCTCATTACTGTATGTTTCTACCTCTAGTATGCTTCACTTACTGTATGAATTTAGCCATATGAAATATTACCAGAGATGCATCATAGCTTGGATGCCACACTGGTTGATGTTCTTAAACAGTTTTGCAGTAAACCCCAGCTACAGACTATTCAGAATATCCATGCCACACAGCTAGTGCTTGTAGGAAACTTTGAAGCATGTATTGGAGCAATATTCTTTTCTCTTAGGAGTCATCAACTTACTTTTCAGCAGGCAGCACAAAAATAAAATTATTTCTAGGTGGGTTCCACTCTCCTTGAATTAGGTAATGTGCATCATTTCTAAGAAGGGAACATACTGTGCAGTGGCCATGGAATATAATCCCTTCTTAGTCACTGACTGCCAAAGAAGTGCAGAGAAAGTCAAAGCTATATTCAGACTTCCAAAGAAGCGGAGTAAAACATATGACTGTGATTTCACTGTTCAGAGAAAGATATGCCACAAATAGAGCTGGAAGTTAATGCTACCTGAGCAGTTGCAAGTTACTATGGTAGGAACTGATTTGGGCAAAAAGTGGATTCAGTGGTAGCAGTGGAGGTAGACTTAGAATTAAAGACCCTAGAGATTCCCAAGCATAGAATGCACTGGACAAAGCCCATTCCTGTTTATATTCTATCTGAAGAGGAAACAAAAGACCATGAATAATAGTTTAGTTCAAATCAAAATCTCATCACTGAATCACTATTACTAACTTCAGGCCTCAGTCAGTTGAATATTTGGAAGGAAAGATGCTTGTGTGCCTCCAGAAAATCCTGGTTCATTTCAAAACTCCTCAGAATAACTTAGTTCAGACCCTGGCTCTTCTCAGATTCAGCTACAAGGCAGATATTAACTTAAAGATCTGAAATTCTTTGGCAGAGCACAGTCAGACTTGGCTTTTTCCAAGGCTTTCTCACCAGAAGTTATCCGAAATAATACATCTGTTGTTTCACTCTCCTCATTAGCAAGTAAAGTAAAATTAAAGTTTGCCCATTTTACTCATTCCTTGGGAGAATTCTACCTGCACTCTACTCTCTGCAATGCCTATGCTTTTCATGTTTGGGAACAGGAGCTCCTAGAGATGGGAAGATTATACGGACAAAATTCACCATAGTCCAACTTGATGTATAATTTTGTTGTTTTTTAAACTGCTGTAGTTGTGTGGGTTAACCAGATATGGAAAGGTTGCTTGGTGACCTAGAAGTAGTGGTGGTAAACAGGCATCCTCTCTTAAACACATAACATTAATGACATCTGAAATAAAGCAGTCAGATTTCACTAAAATGCAAAATTCACCATCTTTCTACCAAGACACACTGTAAATTGGCAAAACTACTGCATTAATATGGTGGAATGTGAGATACCACTATGAGAAAAAAACAAACAAATCTACAGATCACACAACTGTGGAAGAAGGGGAAGAAATCACAGTCAAAGAGAGACACAGCCACCAAAACAAGCGTTTGATTTGGAAAATAACATACTAGTGTCAGAAATAAGTTCTTTGGAACCTTTTGAACATCCCAAACATAAATAGTGCAATCAGATCTTCCCTTCCACTGCTCATTTATTAAAATAGCCTCTTGCAGCTGAAATCTGTACTTGTGTCCTGTGTTTGACTGCCTGAACTGAACAAGTTGAGGCTGTTCTTACACACATAGCATAAATCACAGAATTCTCCTAGTCACTTGCAGCAGTACTTACTCTCTACAGTCACCCATTCACCTCTGTACAAGTAGTGGTTCAGATCCTAACTCTAGATCAGTTCAGTACCTAATTAGGATTGGGCCTTGTCCTTAACATATGAGAAATAAATCACAGTTAAACCATGTTAATTAAATTGATGCTTCTTGGCAGGAACTAATAGAAGAGCATGGAGTACCTCCACCTATCAGTTTTAACACAGCAGCTGCTGTGTAAGACACACATTAAGTAACAGAGCTTCAGTACAGGGTTGTGGGAAATCTGTGAATGGGTATGAGCAGTTCCCAAAAAGATGAATATGAATTAAATATTCAGGAGATCACCAGGAATTCTTTCAATAAATAACTTGTGTTGCATTGCCTACAGCTGAGCCAGAACAACATAGAAAGGAGCATTTCAGTCTGATCTTTCTCAGCAGAGCAGGTCCTTCAAACACCTTCCTGTGGCAAATGCAAGCACAATTGACATTTTAAGTGCTATTCAGGTCATGGAAACAACTGCTTACTGCAGGCTTCTAGAGTGACCAGGATAACTTCAGAGGAGAAATTATAACCATTATAATGCAATATCCACGCCAGATGGTTTCCCCTCCTGAGGTCTTAAAAAAGCTGAAGAAATTATTGTGTTACCTGTAGAGTAGCTTAGCAAACATGTAGTTTATTGTCCACTAGAATTAGCATGGACAGGGTTACACAGAAAATGAATCCATTTAGAAAAGTGACCAAAATGGAGCAAATTTACTAAATCAGGTTTGTTCTATTGGTGTTATCAGTATCTTCAGGTGGTCATACAGATGACCCTAACTGAACCCAAGTGATTTTCTGTAGTGAGTTACCTATATTTTGAATGGAAAGACATTTTATCAACTATGAAATCAGGCTCAGCTCTACAATAAAAACATGCACAACAGCTGGCAACAGCCTGGATATGCCTCTGAAAGATACATGGGCATTTGTTCAATTTAGACTCCAGTACAGTTTGATGATGTACAAATGCTGGGTCTGGTACAAAATTATATAGAGCAACCTAAGCAATCTTTATGAAATTCTGTGCTCCATACACACCAGCATTACTGTAAATGTGTTCTTTCTTAGAAGAGACAGAGCTATCCCTATTACCACATCAGTCAGTGTGATTGTACACATTTACACTCAAAGCACATCCAGTAAATATTTGATAGAAACAATTTTTTAAATTTATATACATATTTATTTACAAACATGTTGGTTCATTTTGAAGAGAATTGCAGGTTAGCTGCTTGTATGATTCACATCAGTAAATCAGCAGCCAATGAATGTCAGTAATTCAGGATTCCTGCATTAAACTCAGAAGTTCATGAGTGCAAAGTTTATGTCAACAACCTTATGACAATCAATCTGTGTTCAGAGAGCCAAAAAAAGAGATAAATATTTACTTTATATAAACTTTTGCTGAACATGTTTCTTGGAGCAAGACAGTGCTGCTCAGCTTGGCTAATAATAAAACCCAGATGTCACTGAGAAATTTGTAAAGCTTCTTATAGAGCACATAAATATAAAACAAACTGTAGAACAACATACATTTAAATTTTTTCATAAATATATTTTTTAAAGGCATGTGCCAGTTTGCATGACAAGAACTGAAACACACTGATGGCTGCTTAAATAGCCTGGAAGAATAAATCTGATTACTGCAAGAGACTCGAGCAAGTCATAGGGAGGATTCAAATTATTCAAATTTCAGCAGTATTAGCATTCAGATTTTATAACTCTATTTCTGTTCACAGATTGGGTACCAGCATGTTCAGGATATTGTTCTAAACACCTTCTATTACACTAACTTAATTTGTGTCTGAAGATGCAAAACAACATGAAAAAAGTAGCCAGGGTCATCAAGATACATTGTCAGGTGTAATTAAAGGCCAAATACATATACCATAAGGCAATATCAGAATAATACAGATTACATTTTTATGTACAGATAAATACATGCTTAATTGTAATTTGAACAAAGGAGAAGTGATAAAGTAATTTATTAAGATACCAACATATCTTTAACCTTCCCATACAAACCCAAGTAAAACTGAGTACAATATTTGCTTAATTATAAAGAACACAGGACAAAAACTGCAAATGTGCTCCATAGTTCAGTTGAACACTGGTTTAGGATGAAGAGGAGGAGGCATATTATTCCCTACCCTTTTACACATGTTCAATGCTAGCTGCGGTGAAAGGGATCAAAATCTTCCAACAGTCAGTAAAAGTTCAGAATTCTAATTCACAGATTTCTGCTGAGATTTCAGAAATCATGTTCAGTTTTACTCTAAAGCAAGACTGAAGTCAAAACACTTTTCCTGATAGGAAACTGATCAAAATTTTCTGATCTTTCTAGTATCTGTCACAAGGACATGGCAAAGCTCAAGGCCTCTGCTGGAGGGCTGCTCAAGATTTTGTTTTATCTGTATCCTCCATCTGCCTCTGAAATTTGGTGGTCCCCTAGAGAAAACAGTAACTTGCAACATAGCAGCCTAGTGACAGACCAGTAAGAAAATTCACTAGATATCATTGAAGAGGTTGTCTGATTGGTCAAAACAAGTATGACAAACGTTTTTCTCTGTTTGTCTTCAAGTTAGTAAAAAATCAGTTACTCATCCCTCATCCATCACAGAATAATTTAATCCATGAACAATTTTCCTGACATTGTTTGGCCAAGAACATCTCCAGGTATTTTTTTCCTTTTGCATATAGACTGTAAAGTGGTATATCAGAAGGCACCTGCAGTGTTCCTCTAAAACCACATTTACTCATTCTCAGATCCTCTTACATAAAAAGGAATTTAGAGATATAGCTAGCCATCCATTCTAATACAGAAACAGATCTAATGGGAAAATGTGAAGTGTAAAACAGATTTCATTAAAAGCTTTTGTTCTGCTGAGCAATTTTAATGACCACAAATTTCCTTTTTCCTTCCTTTCTTTGGGTAGGGGGATTCTGAGGGGTTTTTGTGTGTTTGTTTGTGTTTTGTTAGGGGGTTTTTGTAAACACAGAGTAAAAGAGGAGATGATTCTACAAGAAAAACGTGTAAGTTTTTACTAAGAAATAAGAATACAGAACCTTGCAGAACATTTCTTGACTGATACAGGCTTTAGATTTCAGCCACATATGCTATGGAGAAGCAGAGGAGAGGTCAGAAAAGCAAAGCAGCAATATTTAATGGGATGGAGAATCCTGGAAAGCAATAACCTTATAGGAGACAGTGACAAAAAGGACATTGGATAATGTATAAGTTTAAGACTATTTCTGCAACACTTAGGCTAAAAGATTTTAAGTATATACATCTTCATTCTTCAGTAATTACAGGGAGAATTCATATTGTTCGTGTATTTGAGCACCAGAAAGAAAGATTATTCCTATTTCTATCACTCAAGACCTGATTTCAGGCAATTAAAACATTTAAACTAAGAATCAGGAAAATATTGCTTATAACACAGACAGATTTTGTGGAATAGAAAGGGAATAGAAATCCCTATTATGTCACACTTAAAAATCAGATATAAAAAACATATTAGTAAATATTTGGGAACAGGAACTTTTGTATTAACAAATGAATAGGGAAGAATACTAGGCTAGCACAATCACACAGGAATACATTCCTAGAAAAAGTCTCTAAGGAGACCTGAATAACCTCACTTGATCTTCATTCATGGTAAGGTTAAGAGTGCTTCCAGAAGTAATAAGGTTCCCCATAGGAAGAAGCTGTCCTGTACTTGAAGAGTTAATTTTCCTACTTCTGACTCTTGATCTGACTTTCATAGGGGAGGATATTTGAAGAACCAAAGCTTCAGGTAATAAAAATTGGCATAAATCCGCCAATAAATAAATTGTGTGTAAACTGAATACTTGTCCTTTTTATCACTGTGTTTGCAGTTTTAATGAGCTTCTGACTGTTAACTGACTGTGCCAAAATTTGGTTCTCTTCAGTCCAGATCTCACGCACTGCACTGTCATTCATCATCTTATGGAAAATACTTTTGCCTGATGCAACTGGTTTATCTCCAATATATTAACAGTTTGCTCATTCTCTGTAATACAGCATTACATATTCCCCATCTATACCTGGAGCATTTGCTAGTGATAACTAACCTGTGCCTTTTTCTCCTACTGAATTAGCTACTTGAAGCTTTGGTTTTTAGATGCATGTCTATTCTAGCATAGTAAAAAGGAAAAAACAAGTATGAATAATACCAAAGACTGTGTGAAATAACTATCTCAAATAATTTCTAATGCTTATATCACAAAGTTATCTAGGAGGCATTTACATTACAAATTCAGATATTTTTTATAAAACAGTAAAAAAAAATTTTGTTCATAAATGTATCGTTGCTCATATGGAAAAGTAACATAAGTATTTTTCTCACTTTTCCCAAAATTTCATGCTAACTTTCAAATCAATGTTCCCTCTTAAGTTAAATTTCAGGCATCCAGAGGTGCTGAGGGATTTGGGGGATTTGGCTCTGTTACAAGATTATATGAACTGCAATTATAAAAATATATTTCGTTGAAAGTCCATAATGAGTGAGCTGGTAAAGGTAAACATTTTGCTCAAGAGATCTGAAAATCACAGTTTGCTCAGATACTTACTCAGAGAAATCTCTGTGTGCTTGAACAAGCATCACATCTCTGTCTTTGCACTCACACCTTGCCTGGCACATTCCTGATATCTCCAGAGTGACACACAGACCTATCCTCTTTACTTTTCGTTACCTTTCTCTGACATGATACACCCCAAAACATTCAGTATTCTCCATTTTTCTAATTACTTTCTGTCAGTTGTTACAGTGAAGAAATATTGAGATAGCAGGCTGCCTAAGGAACCAACATATTTATTCTCCCTTTTCCAGATGAGTGTCAATTTAACTCCTTCACATGCAACAGCTTCCCTAAATGAAATGAAGGACAGTACCCAGCAGAGAAAATGAAGATCTGAAATGCAGTCTCTTTCCAAATTAAGAAAGTGTATCTTAAAATTAACCCTAACTTTTAATTTGTAGACATGACTTGAAGAAGCCTTACCTTCTATGATCTGAGCTGCTGAACCAACATGGATTGACAAGCCAAAGATAAGTAGCTGCAAATCCCAGGTCCACAAGGCATGCCTGCAGCAGGTGTTGGGAGAAAAAAAAAAAAAAAAAAAAAAAAAAAGTGAGAAAGAATCAGAGCAGACCGCAATATAGAAGGGGGGGAAAAAAAAAAGAAAAAAGAAAGAAAAAATAAAATTTGGAAGAGAAAGGTCTTACCATGAGAACATTTTTTGAAAGTCAAATGGAAGACCTCAAGGAAGGAAAAAGTTCAGTGAACATGAGTTTTATGCTTAAGAAAATAAAAAGTTAATAGGAACTGGAGCCTGCTGTTTCTCCTCCAGCATTCAGACATAAATGGAACAAAGGCAGCTCTCAGGCTCTGTGTGACTCACTGAAATTCAGTGCTCCAGCTCTGAAATCTGACTCCATGTAGACTTTCCTGTCAGACCACTGCCAAAACTTCCTACTTTATTTTTTGATCGACACCACTTACTGCTGTACATCATCCCAACGTTGTCATTATCCAGTCTTGCCTTGTGTACCCTGACAAGATGGTAGCATAGCTTCTCCACCTTCCCTTTCCTCCCCCTCCACCTCCACTCACAACCTCCCCTTAATTATCAAACTAAACATGACTTCCAATATCTTTCCATCCAGCATTATATAGCCAGTGATATATTTTTATATATGGAAGAAGACATTTCTCTGGCCATTTTAACTGAATTTTAACAGAAGGAAGTTTTCAGATACAAGCACGACAGAGCAGTCAAACTTAAATTACATCATATGTCTGGGAGCCATCCTGTTTTGTAGATTTTCTGTCACCTACAGTGATGTTGTGAACCACACCCTTTTCTGTAACAAATTCTGTAAATTTAATACTTCTTATTACAAAGACCTAAACCCTACATGTAGGTTAAGACTGTGTGTCTACCTCAGCAACTGTATGTATGAGTACATTATAAAGATCCTGTAGCTAAGCATGTCCACTAGTTTCCATTAAAAGTGGTATTTCACCCCTTCCTTCTGACTTAATGAAAAATCTTTTTTTCTACATGTAGTTCTCCAAAGCCAACTGTTGCTGAAGGAATAATTTTTGGAAGAACAAATTTGAGATTAATTAGACAGTTTTTAAATCATGAGATTTTTAATGAAATCTGCAAAATTTTTTGACTGAGACATGAGGGAATCTGGAAAGTATTGCATGTGGAAAGAGATCATTTGGCTTTTGGTAGATCCAGGCTGTAAGGTGCTGAAGATTGCTTTATGAGATTGAAAACTAGAAACGGATTTACTTATGATGGAGTCCGGGGGACAGAGAGAAGTAAAGTTTTTTTGCAATAATAAAAGGACAATCCTAAGCAATAAAGAGAATTAAGAAGATTTTCATTACACTATGAATAAAATTCTTGAATCTGGGGAGGTGTTTGGTTTGATTTTCTTTATTATTTTTTGTAGTGGTTCATTTGTTTGTTTTGTTTTATTAAATACAGAAATACAGAGGTTAGAAATTTAAAAGCTATAATCCCAATTCAGACTCAGACTCCCCTTTTAGTTAGAAACCACAACAATCTATAGGGATGTCATAAATGAGCCACAACCCAGCATTCTTGATTATCCAATTCTCCTTACTAATGAAGAAGCAAGAGATCAAACTATATTTTAATCAAGTTTCTTACTATAAACACACAGTTTTATCTTTCTCAGAGGACAAGGACTCTCCTTTTTCTGTTCCATAGTACTATGTTAGGGCTGAAGAAAGTTTCATCATATACCTTTTCTACTTGAGGCTGCCAGCCCTTTCCTTTCTCTCTCCCTGAAGTTTCTCCATTGTTATTACAACCAGCAGCCTTGCCCATGGCAGCAGTGTCCGCAGTATCTGTGCAAACTATATAGTAAAAGCATTTATTTCATGCCTTTATCTAAGACACTAAGATATATATTATCCCAGGAGAAAATACTGTCTTTTTAAACGTTCTTGTAAAATGTATTTTCAAGCCTGGCTCACTTCTCCGTTTTTCTTGGGTATTCTTTAGTTACCAAGAGTCGTTATTAATCCTGGAAAATTATTTTTTAACTCCTGCTTTAAGTTCCTGCTTTCAATAGTCATTTTTCTGTCTCTTGATACATACAATGTCAGATGTTTTCCCGCATAAATGCCTCCTGTAGCAGTATGGTTTTTATCTGATATATATGGCCACAACATAGATCTGTTTTGATGCCTTACAGTAGACTAACGTATTTAGGAGGCAAATGTATGATCAGACTACAGATATATGAAGTCTATATTGTAAAAACCCCCAAATAAACAGCAATCTCAGATGCAAAGATTTCATTAAGAAGAACACTTCTCTTATTACCATTTGGAGGATTTTTGGCGAGATTTTAGAAAACCCATAGGAAAGGAAGTTAGTCCTCTCTTTCTCCCATAGGTATTACACTATTCATGCAGATGTTTTACATGGAATACTGCTGAGACAGTCTTTAGCTTTCTGCTGCATATTTTAATGTTGATGTTTGGCCATTACTGAATATATTTAGTGCTGCTTGCTTTTCCTAGGAAAGCAAAGCAAAGCATGTTTTGAACTATTCATTCCATTACTTTTAAATGGACAGCAGTGGAGGAATCTCTGAATACTGTTTGTTACCCCCATTCCTGCAGGGCCCTGAGATTTCTTGAGTTTCTAGAGCTCATTTGTAGTCCTGAGAATTACAGAATATTAACAGGCTTCCTATAGCTGCTCTACCTACCTACCTACATCTATCTTGCTCCCTGCGAGGGTAGTGATAGTTTAACCTTTCTGGTTGTTGCTTCTTTTCAAGCAGAGGAGTACTCATTTGAACTAGGATGTAAGCACTTTCCTTCAGTACTGCTTCCAGCTGTCTTCAGCAAAGCTGTAGGTTTCCTGTTGGCTAAAGATCTCCATTTTCCAGGCAGAAGTTTTGTTTATTTTCCTCAGCTCTTTCAGCTGATTGCATTCCTTAAGATTTGAAATAGCAGACTACAATTCTGTCGCTGCAGTTCTTACTCATTCACCGAGTTAGTCGTGGCTGGGTGTTCTTCCATTGCATGTCTGTGTTAAGAAGTTTACATTTTCACTCCTGACTGCAACACTTATTTCCTAGCTGCACATTTCTATCGTCTATAATAACAGGATTGAAGAATCATAACAATATTCTTGTGCAAGATGAATGCTAGGGAAGGAGTATGTGCCAAGGCCTGAGAGAGTTAAGAACCATACTAGAAAAGAATGCAAGATTTCTCTCTTGCTTAGACTCCTCCTGAGCATGTACAAATGTTTGGCATTAAGAATATCCTCTGGCAAAGAGGTCCACTTCTCAGCTATGTATTTTGTAAAGAAGTCTCTGCTGCTTCATTTTTTACTTGGGGTCTGCTGGTGGTGTTCTTTGATGCCTCCAAGTTATTGTACTTAACAGGGTTCACCTGTTCACTGTCCAGTTTGTTTTTCCCATGCTCTACGATTTCAGAAACCTCATTTATATACCCCTTCCACTTGTCTGCTTTCTGGACCAATTGTGAACATACTTGGTTATTTTTTGTACTGCAACCATTATATGCCTCCAGTTACCTTTTTAGCCTTTCTCAGGGTTTCTGTGTTCTAGCTGGGGAAATAATAATGGCATGTGATGAAAATAATCCTAAGATTTCTCTAATGAAACAGCAATATTTTCTGATGAGGAACACAACTGGTGTACTTTTTTGACTGCAGCTGAGATGATGTTTTCATGGAACTCTCATAAGCACAGTAATTTGCATCTAAGAGGTAATTTTATATGTAATTAGGGTTTTTCCTCCCTCTCTCAATAAATGTATAAAAAAACTGTAGAAATTAATTTTATCTGTTTGTAATTCTTTATGCTGTTGTTTTAAAAAAACCTCTTTATCATCAGCAAAGAAGTCACGTAACTGCTTGCCCTTACTGGATAGGGTCGGAAATGCAAATCTCTGTATATTTACAGCAGTGACCTTTCTCTGCTAAAAGAACTGACTGTCAATCATTCTGAGTACATCATTTAAGTGATGGATTAGTTCAGGATGTATCCATTCATCCAAAAACACTGGGTTACATTTTGGCTTTAAATCTATCTCATCAGCTAAATGTTGCCAAACAGCTAATTTCTCCATGGTTTAATAATATGCTTTCACAAGCATAAAAAATGCTTTAAAACTCTGTTTTTCTGCTTTTTCCTCATTTAAACAAGGCACTGTAGAAAAAAAAATCATGTAGAAGTTTATAAATTCTGGGTTTAATACATATTTATGAAAGAATAAGAGTGTATATTTAAGTACCTGAAAACAGCCCTGTACCTTATCCTGCAGGACAGTACAAATTAGGGTCACGGAGGCAAATAATTCTCTTTAGTGCTTCATTTCACATAATATGAACATCTCTGTCTCCTCTACCCCTCCCTCACATTATTATAAAAAGCACTAGGGAAAAATAGCTTAAATCTTTCACGCAGCTCGGGGTGGAAAGCAAAGAAGGAAAAGAGAAAAAGGGTAGAGACCATGTCTGTCAGGCATGCAGATGGGAGGACAGATGAATACTACATGGAAAAGTGTGAAAAAGGAGAATAAGACTGAGTGAAAAACCATGAACAGGAATTGGGATGACATGAGGACAAACCTAAGAGCAGCTCTGAAAGCCAGTTAAAAGCAGAAGGAAAAGGGAAGTCTGGGTGTATTACCTGACACTACGTGTCAAGGAGACCAAGAATAAATGCTTAGACACACATATTTTCCCTCTACAAACTCTCACTCAGTCTTTCACTAGGCAGCATGACTAGAAAAGGAAAAATACTGTGAAATTTCTGCTACAGGCACACACCCATGAAGCCCACTACGAAAATATGTCTTGAGAAATACTCTAATAGTTCAAGTGCAAATCACAGTAATTCAGGACTTCTGATGGAACATACAATTGCTGGTATGCCCCATTAAATTTTAAATTTGTGCTCTAAAATGCAAGAAAAAAGCTATTAACAAACTACATGACAGGGTGTACAAAAATTACCATTTTCAGAAATGGCTGAACCCTTTCTGATAAAGTTTATTATATCAGCATGAGACAGAAAGACAGAATTCAAAATGGTCATTGTTCAGAAACTGAACAAGCAACTGAAATTACTCAATACAGTGTGTAGGACAACTGTAAAATTAAGCATAAGTAGATGTTCTGCCTGTAATTTAAACCCATTTAGATGTCAACACTGATCCTATTGCTATATTAAAATAATTTATCATTATCAATTTATCATTTATCATTAGCAGAAGTGTACATAGTTTAGAAATACATTTTAAAAAGAAAACTATATTAAGTTCATGAATGGCACTGAAAGGTTCCATTCAGACTAAATGTCATACATTCCTTTAATATGAATAAACCCAGAAAGAATTATATACAGCACTTTTACTGTCTGTCTTCATATTTCAGCTGAGCTGAAGAAACATGCCTACTTCAGGGTGTAGAAAGTAAAAAGCTACACCAGAATCCCTCTCCCTATCCTGTGCAAGCAAATTTGTTTGAAATATTTTCCTTTTTAAAATATTTATAGAGCTTTACCCAAGGAGTGACTCACTGACTACTTTTTATACTGCCTTGAGACAAACTTGTAAAATCTATGCTTTTCTACACTGGCACAAACCCCTTATCCCTCTGGTTTATATGAACTAAGTGTTTTCACAAAACTAAAATCCTACCTTGTAAACCAAACCTTTAATCACCATTAGACTATTATCTCAAATTTCTACTTTGTAAATCAGCCTGATAACAAGGACAGGACTGATATTCCACCTACACAGGTAAAAAGAGTACAAGTACTCTGCTTAGATGATGGTTAAAAATATGGCCTTATTGAAAAAGGTTTTGACATGCCTAAAGTGTGAGGGTTTGACCCAACATACTTGCCCTAAATATACATTTAGATCCATATAATAATCAATAAATCTGGTTATTTTCAAGCTGTTTAGGAAGGGTAGGCAGGGTAGGAGGAGAGGAGGTGTTGCTCTCTATGTCAGAGACCAACTGGAATCGATGGAGCTTCACCTGGGAAAGGACAACAAACTGAGTGCATCTGAGTTAAGATTAAAGGGAAGAAGGGAGAAGGTGATGTTACAGCAGGGGTCTGCTCCAGGCCACCTGACCAGCAGAACCAAGCAGATGTGGCCATCCATAGGCAGATAGAAGAGGCTTCACATTCACAGGCCCTGGTCCTCACGGGTGATTTCAACCACCCTGACATTTTCTGGAGGTACAACACAGCCAAGGGATCAGCAATACAGCATATTCCTGGAATGCATAGATGATAACTTCCTCCTCCAAATGGTAGAGGAACCAACAAAAAAAGGTGCTATGCTGGACCTTGTTCTCACCAACAGGGAAGGGCTGGTGACCAACATGAGGCTCAGGGACAACCTTGGCTGCAGTGATCATGAAGCACTTGAATTTAAGATCCTCAGGGAATCGGTGAAGATGCATTCCAAGCTTACAACCCTGGACTTCAGGTGTGCAGACTTTGATTGCTTCAGGGTTCTGCTGGCCAAAGTACTGTGGGATAAAGCTCTAGAGAGAAGGGGGGCCCAGGACAGCTGGTTAGTATTCAAGGATCACCTTTTCTGTGTCCAGGAGCAAGTATACTGAAAAAGAGGAAGGCAGGAAGGAATGCTAGGAGACCAGCCTGGATGAACAAGGAGATCCTGGACACACTAACACATAAAAACAAATGCTGGAGGGAAGAGATGCCATCCAGAGGGACTTGACAGGGTGGAGAGGTAGGCTAAGAGCAAGTGCAAGGTCCTGCATCCAGGTCGAGGCAATGCCAAGCACTGATACAGGCTGGGCAGTGACTGGCTTGAGAGCAGCCCTGAGGAAAAGGACCTGGGAGTGCTGGTGGATGAGGAGTTCAACATGAGCCATCAGTGTACACTTGGAGCCCAGAAAGCCAACCAGATCCTTGGCTGCATCAAGAGAAACGTGGCCAGCAGCTCGAGGGAAGTGATTCTCCCCCTCTGCTCTGCTCTCGTGAGACCCCACCTGGAGTTCTGCATCCAGGTCTGGAGCCCCTATTCCAAGAAAGACATGGATGTGCTGGAGTGTGTCCAGAGAAGGGCCATGAGGATGATCAGAGGTCTGGAGCACCTCTCCTATGAAGAGAGACTAAGAGAATTGGGGTTATTCAGTCTGTTGAGGAGAAGGCTCCAAGGAGACCTTATTGTACCCTTCCAGCATCTGAAAGGGGCCTACAGGAAAGCTGGTGAGGGACTTTTTAGGATGTCAGGTAGTGATAGGAATAGGGGGAATGGATTCAAACTAGAGGAGGCTAGATTTAGATTAAATATCAGGAAGAAGTTCTTCACCATGAGGGTGGTGAGACACTGGAACAGGTTTCTCAGAGAAGTGGTGGGAGCCCCATCCCTGGAAGTTTTTAAGGCCAGGCTGGACAGGGCTCTGAGCTACCTGATCTAGTGGGAGGTGTCCCTGTCCACAGCAGGGGCATTGGAAGTACATGATCTTAAAGGTCCCTTCCAACCCTGAAAATTCTATGATTCTATGATTCTATTTATACAGTACTGTGTCCAGCTGTGGGCTCTCCAGTACAACAGACACATAACATACTAGAGAAAGTCCAATAAACAACCACAGAGATGATTAAGACATCTAATATTGTTCAGTCTAAAAAAGAGAAGGTTCAGAAGGGAACCTATCAATGTATATAAATACCTGAAGGGAGGATCCAAAGAAGATTGACAGAGTCAGGCTTCTTTCAATGGTGCCCAGTGATAGGACATGGGGCAATGGGCACAAGCTGTAACATAGGAGGTTCCTTCTGAACATCAGGAAATACTTGTAAGGTGACTAAGCAGTGACACAGGTTGTTCAGAAATGTTGTTGAATTTCGACCCTTAGAGAGTCTCAAAAGCTCTCCAGACAGACATAGCCCTGGGCAGCCTACTCCAGCCTGAGTAGGAGTGTTGGACCAGATGACCTCCAGAGGTCACACCAGAGGTTATACCTCAACCATCTGTGACATTGAGGTTATTAGCTGGAATTCAATGGTCATGGGTGGTATTCCCAAGGGCTCAGTACTGGGGCCACTTCTGTTTAACATCTTTATCAGCGATCTAGATGAGGGGATAGAGGGCACTCGTAGTAAATTTGCAGATGACACTACAGTGGGTGGAAGTGTTCATCTGCCTGAGTGTAGGAAGGCTGTGCAGAGGGATCTAGACAGCCTTAATCAAGGGGCTAAGGCGAATTGCATGAGTTCCAATAAGGTCAAATGTCAGGTACTGCACTTTGGCCAAAACAACCCCCAGCAGCAGTAAAGACTTGGGGAGGAGTGGCTGGAGAACAGCCCAGCAGAAGGACCTGGGTGTGTTGATTGACAGTCAGATAAACACGAGCCAACAGTGTGCCCAGGTGGCCAAGACCACCAATATCATCCTGACCTCTACAAGGAGTAGTGTGGCCAGCAGGACCAGGGAGGTGACCCTGCCTCTTTACTCAGCACTTTGAGGCTGCAGCCCAAGTACTATGCTCTGGCTTGGGCCCCTTACTACAGAAAGGACATTGAGCTACTAGAGCGTGTCTGAAGATGGGCAAGGAAGCAGGTGAAGGGTTGGGAGCATATGCCTTACAATTAGTGGCTGAGGGAGCTGGGGTTGTTTAGCCACAGGCTGCCCAGGGCAGTGGTGGAGTAGTCATCCCTGGAGGCATTTTAAGAGTGATATAGGTAGAGTACTTAGGGATATGACTTAGTTAAGGACTTGTCACTGTTAAGTTAATGGTTGGACTCCATGACGTTGAAGGCTTTTTCCAACCAATGCGATTCTGTCATTCTGAGACCACTTTATGCTGGTATCACATTTCACAGACAAATGTGTTCTTCACACATATTCATCTATGTCTGTTTCTATTTCATCAGTGTATTTTTGGAAAATGCTTTACAAATGGCAGACTTTCATGCATTTTCCTCTCTCTTCTCAAAATACAATAAATTTTGCTTTCCATGTTGGCTATCCTCCCATTAACTTTATGGGTTTTCTTCTTCTTATTTTCTGCTGAAACCTCCAAAATGCCCATTCAGGACTAGGCAGAAGAAGTTAAAAAAGCAACTTGCCCTCAGGTCGTGAGAATGCTAATTAAGGGAGCAAGGAAAAAGGAAAGCTAGGCATTTAAGTACCACAAAACCAAAACACAATACTATAAAGGTAGAAAGTGTGTTATACTGCCTGTGACTGTTACAGGCTAGCCACTACCCACAGTTACAAAACAGAAATAAACACACTACCCATGTGCTTGACACTTTTTCCAAAATTTAAAATAGTTATACATGTTAAAAATAAGATGTGGGCAAATAGAGTTTTCAGTTGACTTTTGTTAAATTGTTTTTATTTTAGGAAAATTTGTTCAGCACACAGGCACACAATAATGCTTTACAAAGTACTATTCAAAAGGAGAAAGAAGCCCTCTTCCTCCCTGTGCTCCACAGCAAATTCATGCCTTCTGACACATCAGCAAGTATTGCTTAACACTGCTACAAGAATTCACACAGACCAACACCAGGCTTATAACTAGAGGTGATTCTTAGTAAATGAACCAGTATTTCCAGAAAAAAAAAAAAAGAAGACGTGTTATTTATGTGCTCAAGTTCTTCCTGTCACCAGTTACATTGTCTGCTGGGATGTACATCAAACTACAGAACACGAGGCCTTCGTCCTGCGACTGCAAATGCCAGTTTCTAGTGGCTTAAAGTTTGCATAGCTAATTAAGATTTTCCTGATTTTTTTCATCAGATGTGGTTGAATTATTTTAAGCTTTTCATAACACAACCCTAGGCAGACAACCTAGGTAGGAAATTGAATAATAAATAGCTGGTTGGCTGAAGCTTAACAAAATATAGATCATTTAAAAGCCTGAGCCAATACTGCCAATGCTGAGCACTTCAACAAGCAGTTCTCTACACACACAGCACACTCCTGAAGCCTTCTAAAAGTCTAGTCAGCTTTTAGATGGAAAAAATCCATTGCCATTTACGTTCAGTGTTTCCTACTTATCAATTTTAAATTAACATGCTTCACATTTCCACTTGTGTTTACATGATAGGGCTGAATCAAGAGTGGTGCCTGTCTGTGATAGTGTGGTATCTTCTACTGTGGTATAAATTGGGTGCTAGTATATTAACAATGTCAGTGACTCCTCAACACAGCAAACATTAATTCAGTACCTCTAACACATTCCAAGAAAAGCCAAACTTTACATATGGTTTGCCTAGCCAAACCACCTGAAAACACTTCTGTTTTTACCATCCTTGCAGTATATGTATAGACTTTTTCCTCAGATTTCAGGGCTTTCTTTTAACTGCCTTGCTCATCTGCAGCAGAAAAAAACTTTTGATATTCCACCACAATTGTGCAAAGGCCACTTCTTTACTGTACTGGTTTCACAAAAACACCTACAAAAAGAAAGAAAAAACTTCCAAAGTATGTTTTACAAAGAGGAAGTCAAAGAGAGAAAAATATATTTTTTCATGTTACTTTTACATCACTCAGGATCGTGCATGAGACATATGCATTGCCTACAATAGGGAAATAGAGAAGAGGTATTTGCCTTTATGGCTTCCAGGACTGAAGAGAATCTCAAACCTCTTCAAAAATTAAACAGCTGTTTAACAGCTGTTGTAACAAACAATCAAAAAAATGCAGGATGTCTTTTCAAGAAAAGCTAAAACTAAATTTCTGAATGCTAATTGTAAGAGAAAGGAGGAGAAGCAACTCTGACCTTGGATTTTCAAAAAATAAAACATGGCATTTATAGTTTTTCTCATTCTCTCCATGTTTTTGACTCAGGCTGCCTAGAACAGTTCTGCTTCTTGGAAAAAATATCCAAACCAAAGCACAAAACCAAGAAGACTTATTTAATAATCACATTTGCTAACTAGATCAACCGAATGCCAATTTTCCAGAATTACATCCAAGTCCTGTGTGCCCAGTTTCTATGTTTCTGAGTATTGCCAAAAAAACCTGAGCAGTATGTACCAACCAGTTAGACTTCTGATGGCAATGCCAGCAGTATGAGAGGTGGCCAGACTAGTTAACAAGAGTAGTTAAGAATTTGAAAAAATTATGATAGCTGGTAATATACCAGAGAAGAAAACAAATCTGGGTTAGTTTTTTGGTACGTAAGTGAACTTGCAAAAAGCAAAAACCCCTACATTTTTCAATGAAAACTGAATGCATTTAGTAAGGTATAACCAATATGCAATTAATAGAGAGCCTATGCAGATTTATGAAATCCTTCCACAAATTGAGGCTACATGCTGATCACAGAGCTTCTGCTGTTACTTAGGAATTTTCACTTCTTTCCTTTTGAAGTGCTATCACAGGAGACAGGGCACTGAGTCAGTCAGTTCCTGCCTATTGTAGCTGATGCTGCAAAGCACAGGAATTGGTTCAGTTAAAGTCTGTGTTTATAGAAGTGACTGAAATTTTGCATTTGTCTTTGTTGCTGTTACTAGCCCTGATGGTAACATATATAAAAATGAAATTTGACAAGCACTTATTTGCACATCTGGATGGTAGTTGTACTAATAAAGAAACTGGCGTTTCCTTGACTCCAAGAAAATGTAAACAAAGGAGAAATGGAAAAAACAAGTAACATTAACAGAGGGTTCTTTTCCTCATTTTTGCTTTCCTGAAGCATTATAATCCATTGCAGATGTTCATTGGCAGCTGTTAAATGAACTTCCTCTTCTCAGTAAAATTTTCTCAGGGATTTATTATCCCTTTGTTAGTCTGTCCTTAACTTCTTCATTCCTCTCGTGTGACAGTGAAAACCCAAACCAGTAAGAAATCAAGCTAAATATATGAAAGAATGACAAAACAATAATAGCACTATGTAAAAGCAAACACAATATTTAGGTGCTTAATGTACAAACAACGATCTCTGCTTTTGTTTTATAATTTCTGATTTTCTCTTATTTCTTAAGTCAAAACAAATAATTATACAAGAAACTAAGATGGAGCAGTAGTAATCAGCATAATGGTATGGACAAAGTTTACATTTAGTAACAAATTCATGCATATGGACTTTATCAGATTTTGGGGGTTTTTTACAATAGCCTAATGCATTAAGCTCTGAGATAAATGATTTCTCCTCATAATATGAGCATGTCTAGACAAAGTACAGTTAGGGATCTGCTCACCTCTAAAATTCCTGTGTAACATTGAAGTTTGACCCTCTGCTAAGAAGCAGCTTCTAATAGGAATATGGGGGAGAAGGCATTACTGCCATGTTCTTTAGCATTTGTGTTGTTCTTGTAATTTAAAATCTTCCTTTCAGTTTATAGCAAAAAAAGAAGACTCAGGACCTTGAGTGCAACCATAGGCACTAATTGCTTTAAGCAGCCTTACCAGGGGCCTGGACTCACACTGCCTGCCTATTGTGCCAGGACCTTTGCCAAATATCAGGCCTGGGGTTTCAGTCTCTGAGGTATATTGCATATGTGATGTTATGGTGTGAAGTAACATTACTTTTTTTTTTTTAACCTGTGAGAACAAAGTCCAACCACAAAGCAAGCATAAAATTTTACTTGACAGTTAATACAAGCAAAAAGATAGTGAAGGTATGGCAAATATGTTGCCAGGCTAAAGAGAGAGAGAGGAAAAGGAGAAGATACAAGGAAAAGAGAAAGAGAGAGAAAGCGAGAGGGAAAGACAGAGAGAGATGGGTGAGAGAGACAGGCAGGAAAGAGTAAGAAAGTGGGAAAGAAAGAAAAGAATGAAAGAGAGTTAGAGAAAGCCACCATCAGAGGTCCAGCAAGTTTCTTGTTCAAGATAGCATTTCCACCCTCGACGGGGCCCGATCAAGATGGTGGTGGATCAGTGCAGGGCAATGACTACAATGACAGCTTGGGGACCTCAGCCTTGGTTATGTGCCTCCAAATTCCTACCATTCTGGCACTGCTTCTTTGTTCCCCAAGGAGTGGTGAAAGTCCCCCCTCAGTAGGAGATCTGTCATTAACATAAGTGTCATGGTTTAACACTGGCCCAGCAATTAAACCAAATGACAGATGTTCTCTATTAACCCTCCCCCTGATAAAGAAAGGAGAGAGAATAAGGGAGAGAGACTTATGGGTTGGAAACTAAACTACACAGCTTTAATGAAACAGTAACGATAAATAGGAAAAATTACTAAATATATACAAATATACAGGAAAATTCAGACGACGTATCAATTGAGGGCTGATAAGATGATCTGTTTCTGCTCTGCAGGTAATAAGTGTACTTCAGAGTACATGCTCATTAAATATGAGGTAGGAACAGGTCAGTCTAGAATCTCCCAAGGCCCCTCTTCCAGCTAAATGGCCTCATCTTGAGACTTTAGTGAGGCTTCACACTTTATGTTTTTTGCCTAGTTTTCATTTATTTTGTACTCTTGGATATCAATGAATGTATCTTTAACAAAAGGAGCAGAAAATACTTTTCTCCAAAACAAACACAACCAGGTTCAAAGTGACTCTCTTCAAAGATACACAAAGTCATCTTCAGAATATAAAACAGAAGACAAAATACAAAATGTCCATTCTCTGTGGGGAAAGCAGAGCAGCACTTTCTACATAACTGGAAAACAGGGAGAAATAATCCTCCCTCATTGGGTGAGGGGCCCACATATCACTCACACACCCCTCCAGTCTCCAAAAAGGGCAAGAAAGACCCAGGAAACTAGAGGCCAATGAGCTTCACCTCCATCCCTGGAAAGATAATGGAACAGCTCATTCTGGACATCAGCTCAAAGCATGTGGAGGAAAAGAAAGTTATCTGAAGTTGCCAACATGTATTCATCAAGGGCTGAATCTGACTAATCTGATAGCTGCCTACAATGGTATGACAGGATGACATCTAAGGCAGCAGATGTCTACCTTGACTTCAGCAAGGCTTTTGGCACCACCTCCCACAGCATCCTCCTGAGCAAACTTATGAGACGTGGGTTACATGAATGGACAGTGGGATGGATTGAAAACTGGCTCAAAAACAGAGCTCAAAGGGTTGTCAATAGTAGCGTAGAGTCTAGTTGGCGAGTCAGTAACAGGTCTTGTTCCAAAGAGGTCAATAATGGCTCCAGTCCTCTTCAATATATACATCAATAACCTGGACAAATGGATAGCGTAAAAACCTTTTTTTATAAAAACTGAGAAGGGTGGCTGTCACACCTGAGGGCTGTGCTGCCATCGAGCATCGACTAGACAGGCTAGAGAACTGGGCAGAGAAACTGCATGAGGTTCAATAAGGGCAAGTGTAGGGTTCTGCACATGAGGAGGAATAACCCCACACACCAGTAGAGGTTAGGGGCTGACCTGCTAGGAAGCACCTCTGAGGATGACCTGGGAGTCCTGGTGGACAGAAGGATGACCATGATCTAGCAATGCACCCTTGTGGCCAAGAAGGCCAATGGCATCCTGAGGTGCACCAAGAGGAGTATGGTCAACAAGTTGAGAGAAGTTATCCTTCCCCTCTGCTCTGGTGAGGCACCATCTGGAATACTGTGTCCAGTTGTGGGCTCCCCAGTTCATGAAGGACAAGGAACCACTGGGAAAAGTCCAGGGCAGAGCAACTAAGATGATGAGGGGACTGGAGCATCTACCATATGAGGAAATGCTAAGAGAGGTGGGTCTGAAGAGGAGATTGAGGGGGGAATCTCATCAATGCTTATAAATACCTAAAGGGTGAGTATCAGGAGGATGGGTCCAGCCTCTCTTCAGTGGTGCCCAGTGAGAGGGAAAAGAGCAACAGGAACAAACTGGAACACAGGAAGTTCCATCTAAACATGAAGAAAAACTCTACTCAGGATGACAGAGCACTGGAACAGGCTGTTGAGAGAGATCACTGCATCTCCTTCTCTGGAGACATTCGGAACTGCCTGGATGCCATCCTGTGCAACCTGCTTTAAGTGAACCTGCTGTGACAGAGGGGTTGGACTAGACAATCTGCAGAGGTTTCTTCTCACACCTAACATTCTGTGATTCTTTGTGAGTTTTCTTTCTGAAATTACTACCTAAAATAATTCAATTGTCAGAATTAATTAACAAGGCTTTTAATTAAAGAGTAATTGCTAGCCATAACCCCAGTTAATGTATTAGCAAAATTGCACATACTAAAAGTGGTCTAAATTCTTCTCAGCTCTCAGCATACACGCGTTTGAGTAGGAACACTTAGAATACCTATGAAATTCTAAGACAAAGGTAAACTATCTGTCTGGGGAAAACACCATAATGTCAGATCAAGGAATGAAGAGGGAAGCACTAAACTGCAGGAACAGCTGATCTTCACCATTTTTTAGCCTTGATATAATCGGTGAGTCTACAGAAATACCAAGCAGTGGTTCTTCTGCAAACAGGTCTGCTTTCAAAGCAGAGGAAAGGTATACACCATCAATGAAACATAAACAAAAACTTGAAAGCTGTGGATACTCTACAGTGCTTAAAGAATCTCACATCCAGACCAGAAGATAACTCCATGCTTTTGCATTACCATGGCAATACTCCAATATCTCATGGATCATTAAGTCCAGACACATTATACACATATTGAATACTCAAGTCTCTAAATCTTACTTAAAAAGACACAAATCCGCTAGAGTTTGTAGTAAATTTTGCCTTTCATTGGTCTTCCTATACTTCACCTTTTTAGAAATTTCTTGCATGTACAACTATTTCCAGAACAATTATAGCAGAAAAAATAAAGCACACAATTACAAATGACTGAATTTGACACAATCTTCTCTCACTCACCACCCTTTTTTTTCTTTTTTTTTTTTTTTTTTTTTTTTTTTGGGGGGGGGTGGGGGTGGGGTGTGCTGGAAAGTAAGTAATATTTAATAAGTTATTCTCAGAACTCCCATAAGGCTTAACAAAGAGATTCCCTTTATAAAAGTATAGATTCCATAATAAAAAATTACTAGTGCTTGACAAGTTCTGTGTAATTTTTCAATGCAGTTTATCATAGAGTCATACAATGGGTACAGTTGGAAGGGACTGTAAAGATCGCCTAGATATCCAACCCCCTGCATAGGAACACCTCCCACTAGACCAGGTTGCTCAAGGCCCCATCCAATGTGGCCTTGAACACTTCCAGGGAAGGGGCAGTCACAACTTCCCTGGGCAACTTGTTCCAGTGTCTCACCTCCCTCACAGGAAAAGAATTTTCTCCTAATATCTGACCTAAATCTCCCTTCTTCAAGTTTTAAACCATTTCCCCTTGTTTTCTTGCTACACATTGGCAGCTCATGTTTAGCTTCTGGTCCACCATCACCCCCAGGTCCTTCTCCTCAGAGCTGTCCACAATCCTTTCTCCTCCCAACCTGTATCGGTACACAGGATTGCCTCAACTCAGGTGCAGAACTTTGCATTTGCCCTTGTGGAACTTCATGCAATTTGCACAAGCCCAGGTCTCAAGCCTGTCAAGGTCCCTCTGGATGGCATCCCTTCCCTCCAGAGTGTTGACTTCTCCACAGTTTGGTGTCATCAGCAAAACTGCTGAGGGTGCATTTGATTCCACTGTCCATGTAGTTGCCTAAAATATTAAACAGCACTGGTCCAAGTACCAACCCTTGAGGAACACCACTCATCACACATTTCCATTTGGACACTGAGCCATTGATCACAACTCTTTGGCTGGAACCATCCAGTCAGTTCCTTATCCAATGAGTGGTGCATCCATTAAATCCATATTGTTCCAGTTGAGAGACCAGAATGTTGTGCAGGGACACTGTTGAAAGCTTTGCACAGGTCCAGGTAGATACTGTTTCTCTGCCTTTGTCCACAAAGGTTGTGACACTACTATAAAAGGCCACCAAATTAGTGAGGCAGGACTTGAAGTGCTGATTGAAGTGCTGATAACCTTTGTTATCAGCATGCTGTAGCAGAGCCATCAGGAGGACCTGCTCCATGATCTTGCTGGGCACAGAGGTGAGACTGACTGGCCTGTAGTTCCCTGGGTCTTCTTTTTTTCCATTTTTGAAAATGGGGGCTATGTTTTCCCTTTCACCAGAATCTTCACCAGACTGCCATGACTTTTCAAATATGATGAACAGTGGTTTTGCATCTTCATCTGTCAGTTCTTTCAGGAGCTGTGGGTAAATCCCACCAGGTCCCATGGACTTGTTCACCTTAAGGTTCTTCAGGTGGTCTTGAACCTGCTCTTCATCTACAGTGAGGGGATCTTCCTTTTCCCTGTCCCTGCCTTTGGCTTCTGTGACATGGAGGCTGTGACCAGAGTCCTTAGCAGTGAATACAGAAGCAACATAGTCACTGAGTACCTCAGCCTTCTCTACATCTTGGGTCACCAGCTCTCCTGTTTTCTTCTGGAGTGGCCCCACATTTTCCCTAGTCTTCCCCTTATCACTGCCCTACCTATAGAAATTTTTCTTGTTGCCCTTAACCCCATCTTGCCAGATCTCTTGCTTCTCTGCCTACTTCTCTGTACTTCTCCCAGGGTATCTGTCCCTGCTTCCACTCTCTGTAAACTTTGTTTGTTAAGGACAGTTTGTCCCGTGTGTCCAGGAGTTCCTTGCTCACCCACACACGTGTCCTGGCAGCCTTCCTCTTCATTGGGACACATTGGTCCTGGTCATGAAAGAGATCATCCTTGAATATGGACCAGATTTCCTAGGCTCCCTTCCCATCCAGAGCTTTGCCCCCCTCTACACTACCAAGCAGATCCTTGAAGGGACCAAAGTCTGCCATATTATAGTGTTCATCAATAGAAATACATCATTACAATACCTTTCAACTCATGAATGTGTAACATTGATTTAAATAACACAAACAGTAACACAGTGGTAGGATAGTAACACAAACTGGGTATCATCAACTTAAATTCCACATTTTTATCCTCATTTAAGAAAATTTTAACTTCTAATCAGGAAATTCCCCTAACATTTTATTTTTTTCATCTGAATGCAAATAAAATACTTATAGATAGAAAAGATAAAGAGGAGCTGACAAATTTGTAAACAATATTGACAGATTATATAATTACCATATAAAAGTTGACTGTTTCCTTTAGGAACTGGATGCATGAACTTCCTGGCTTTCACACTACAAAATATTTTTTCCACAGTCAATTTGTAACTTCTATGTCATGTTTACAAAACACATCCAAACCCAATTCCATGTATTTTAAAGATCCTTTCGTATACATGGTAGTTACTCTTCCATGAGAAAACATAGTCCCCTCTCGTTCACATCTATGCAACAACACAAAAAAGTAGTACTACAAAATACTTAAATGATCTTTTGATTTTAAACTTTCTGAATCTGATGTAATTAAAAAGTAATAATTTATATTAAATTTCAAGATAAAGAGATTTATGCTTATTTATTTCAGAGACAGTAACAGTAACCCCTGCGCTTATCACAGAGGTACAATATCCAAAGACTGAATTTCTATTGCTCTTAAAAATATAAGAAATCAGAAGTATAAAAACTGATGCATGGATAGAAAGCTGGTAATTAAGAAAGAAGGAACAGAAGTCTGCCCACTTTTACTAACATCAAAAGATGAAAACTGACTTTTAGCAATAACTTTTACAATTCTCTCTTTAGCATTTGAAATAAAGCTTTTGAAAAACATGCAGTAAAATTTCTTAATTGTTTATTTAATGAATGTTTTGAAAAACTAAACGAGGCATTGCGGGTTTTTAAAGTGTTGACGATCTATTTTACAGATACTTAAAAATTGGAGTTTGTATTAAAAATACGTAGCTTTCCATGTTAACAACACAGAAAACAATAAAGTGGTAGAGTATCAAACACATTCTGCAAGTTTCTTTCTTTCTTCAAATTGTTTGTCTACTGCAAGTGAAAGAGCTTGAAGAAATGTTGTCATTGTAACACTGGGGGACTGAAAATAAGAGAATATTCTGTTAGACACATTACAGCAATAGGTATACATAATATTTTACAAAGAAAACACAGTATTTGAAACAGAATTATTTGACTTCTATGTTACAAACTGTAGGTTTATTTTAAACAAGCTAGCATAGTAAAGTCAGTCAAGCTATGCAAATATCACTATTAGTCTGGATTTGTTTTAGAAAGGGTTAACAAATTCTTACTATTTACAAAGTGGTAGGAAGTTCAAAAAGAAATTATAAGAGAATCAATATTTAATTAAATGTAGAATGCTGTTAGAAAGGCCAACCCTACCCACTTCCTCTAATCTTATTTTAAATTACAGGCAACACAAAATTGTCTAAGTCTACAAAGCTGCAATTTGGATTAACAAGGGGGTTCAGGCCCAATATTTTAATTCAGTCAATGTCCAAATGTCTTTCCATGTGTCTCAAATCCAAACGAAAATATAATGGATATAATAAACTTACTTGAATATAAAGTGCATGTGCTAGGAAAGGAAGTTTTCTCAGGACCCGGCCACTAAGACCTTCACTTCTTCTATAGTAAAACAGAGACAATTGCTGCTTAAATGCTAAATATCCATTCTTAAAGACCTTTTCTCTGTGTTTCTCCCATAAGTTCCTCAAAAGAAAGCCCTCAAATCACAGTTCAGCAGGTCACTTGTAGTAGAAGTAGGACATGAACAGATAAATTCAGCCTGTGGGAGGCTATATGATACAGAAAAGCAACCAAGGATACACAAATAGTGTAGTCACATTTGCCTGCTAAAGCTTTTATCATGCCCTTCACGTCACTCATGAATGTGGGGGACTGTGCATTGAAAGGGTATGGTATACACATAACCTTCCACCCAGACGTGGAAGGACTTAAAAAATTTGTTTTGAAGGCTGGACCTCATGCCTACAGTTTCTCTTCTTCTTCCCACTGTTTACATACAGTTTCCTTTGCCTTACCTATTTGATATGTTTCCATCTCTTCCAAGCACCACTCTGTGTATGCAGAGCCCAAACCTATATCCATGTAAGAACTTTCTTGATTTTTATCCACTCCTCTCTGGAGTGGTTAAGATTGCATATTTCAAGAACAGAATGAAAATACGCTTTCTTGACTTCATGAATGTTATTTTAATTTGTTCCACAGGGGCCAGCACTTTGGGAAAAAATATTGCTTGGTACTGTGAATATTATTTTTACCATGTCAAGAATTGTTATGCTGCAGTGAAAGACCATTTGCACTGTTAGCATATTCAGCAAATCATAACACTCTCCATTTGCACTTCACCCCTTTTCCCTTTGCTTCTGTCCAGTTATATTTTGATGCTAAAAACTAAGTAGGTTGAAAGGCATTCCAAGTGAGGAGCTAAAGCCAAGACCACTTCCTCTAAACTGCTCTGCAGTTCACAATATCCACTGGAACTTGGGGCATCTCACTACTATTATACTAATCCAGTGAGCAATTTGTCAAGAGGAGTTCAAAGAGCAGATCAAAAGCCAGAAGCCAGACCTGAAACTAAGAAATGTTAACAAATCCTGATCTACATTTTGTGCCCTAACAGGCTTTGCACTAACTCTTAATAGCTGTTGTGAAATCCTATTACTTTTAGACATAATTCCACAAGACATACACACATATCTATATATGAATAGATATAAATGCAGAATTTCACAATCTTACCTTGAGATTTCTTTTAGTACAAGACTTAACCTTGACACATTATTTTCTACAAAGCCTATCATCTCTAGCTCTCTCAGAGTCAGGAGCTGTTGTCGAGGATATATTATTTGACACTAGAAAGAAGAGTTATACAGTGTTACATGAAAAATTTAACCACATTAAAAATTAAATTCTATAGTAAGCATGCAACTACAGATAAGGAATTTGTGCATTTTGTTGTTTAGAAAGTATGATTAAAATGTCAAATTTATTAAAATAGGACATTTATAATCCTGCTTTCAAAATATTACCTTCATCAGTTCTTCCAAGCAAGAAAGATATATTCTAAATATTGCTGCAATAGATGGAGGTCCAATATATTGCTTTATGTCAGCCCTGTCTACAAAGGCCATGTCAATTTTCTCCGTAATGTTTGAAGTAGTTAGGATAACTACATTGGGATACCTTCAAGATAAAAGAAGATTTTTAGGTCACATGTACAAAAATTACCTCCTTTTGTGACTGGCAAATTAATACTTTCCTTCTTATGACTTAAGCCATTTCATGCAATAAGTACTCCTCTCATTCAGAAATTAAATTATACCATCTGTAGATGTGTCTCAGCTATATGAAAAATACTCTATTGGATTACTCCTATTTCTTTTCAGAGTTAGCACCCTTGACAAAGAAGAGTTCACTAATCAGTTTGGTATAACATTCCAAGTAGGAATCAAGATTTAGTAGGGATCTCAAAACTGACAATTACCTTTTGTGTTGCAAAGAGTTTACCTTTTAATCTGATCTATTTGTGTCAGTACAGCATTCACCACACGAATAGCATCTGAAGGCTCTGTGCCTGCCTTGAAGGCACTGCGGGCTGCAGTGAGGCTTTCCACCTACAAAAAAACAACCAACCAAACCAGAAAGCCACCATCAACAAGAAAACATCACCAGACACCAAAAAAAACCCATAAAAGATTGCATATTTGGAGTCCTGTCAGAAAGCTAGTAACTCAGTCCTTCGTAGACTTAGGTCTGTCAACTAAAGCTTCTTTTTCAAAATATTTTGTTAAGTAGGAATTGACAGAGAGATGGAAAGAAATGTCAAGGAAGCAAAGTGTAGCGAGTGATGTTTCTGTTTAGACAGCAGAATCAAGACTGTCTTTTAATTAAATTTTGTGTAGGGGCAACATATGCATCAGAATAATAAATACACTGAATTGAGAATGAGCTTTCCTATAGGAACTCCAATATAACAATGCTAATGAGGAACATACTTCCTATCCTGCTTATGTCTGCAAGTCTGAAGGAAATCTAGACAATGAACTGAACCATAATAGTGCTTTTTAGAGCTTTGCAACCTATGTCAGGTCATAATTTTAAAAAGTACTCTGAAGTCTGAAACAATACTCTACTACTTGTAAACACACAGCAGCAAGTAAGTTCCACCAAGGCTTCACTGTCAGATGGAATTTGCCTTCAAATCATACTGTGGTCCTCTCAAAACCTCAGTAGTCAAGACTTCTGCACAAAGTTATGTAACTTACAAAAAAGCATAAATATGCTTCGTTCTTATAGTTTGCTTCCATCTATTTACTTTCTCCTAGATTTTAGGTACACCAATGCTATTAGAATCATACCTCATCAATCAGAACAAATACAAGAGCATCTTTGTCGTCAATTAACTCTTGAATCTTCCGGAACATCTTGGTTACAAGCTTGCCACTCTAGAAAGACAGGATATACATACATTTAGCTCTTATCACACAACTTTCCAAACCTCAGCATATTTAAAGATGGGAATACCTACTTTTTAAAATTACTTGCTAATATAGTTTCTATTTAAGTGTTCTTAAACATATTAATTTTTCTGAGTTATCTTTGGTGCACACATTTTACAAAACAACTCATCAGAAAACTGTGATTTCTAAAACTGTATACTTAATTAGCTACATCAATACGTACCTCAGAAAACCATTTAGAGAAAAGACTATGGCTGTTTATCTCGATTAACTGTCCATACCTATACCTAAGGTATGAAGGGAAAAGTGTCAAATCTATTGAAAATAAGTCAGTGATAACATTAACTTCTTTAAGTCTCATTCTCTTTATTTCAACCCTGAAATTTTGTGAATTAGTACTTTAAATTACCTACTTTTCAAAACTTAACACCTGTTTTGAGTTTAGCTATCATTTTGAGAAATGTGACTCTATAAAATTGCTTATATTAATTTGGTACCAAAATATCTTCCTTAGAACAAGTGCTATTTACATATAGTTTAAATTACAGTTACCATGCTAATGGCCTCATTCTTTTGTTCTTGTAAGATTTTATTCAGCTTAGGAGGAATACATAAAAGCATGAAGCATATTTACTTAGCTCTGCACACACATCCTTAGGTCAAAATATCTCAAGCAGACATTACAGAGCCCATGTTTATGACAAATTCAGCTTGGATAGAGTTAGATCAATCCGACAAGTACACACTGCATTACACCTAGAATTTCATACAACTTTTTTTTTTTATACATTTATTAAGTTCCTATGAAGTTTAAGGCTAACTATCATGACTTGTCTGATAGACAGACCTTTGCAGCCTGTGACATTCAGACAATCCAAATACAAAATAAACTGATCACAGAATCACTCCCAGTTCAAAGCAGATTTTCTTGAACATGAAGATAAAAATAGCAGGCTCAATACTCTGTGATCCTTTGTCCACTGGTGTAAAATGTGAGCACAAATAATTATATTGCCACTGGAATTTATCTGACATACCTGGACACAAATAATTACACATTTTAAATGGCATTAAAATATTCTACCTAGTTTTTCTATCAGATCATTTCACTGCTAGCTAGGTGTACTATAAAACAGCTATGAACGTTGGCACTTGGCACCAGTTACTTCAAATTAAATATTAAATATCCTTGGGCTACTGAAAAACACCAATTAACAATAGTAAACTTAAATAAAAATTAAGAAAATAATTATCACCTGTATGACAGTCGAATTGTCAGCTTCTGAGCCAGTGCTTTACAGAGAGAAGTTTTACCAGTTCCAGGAGGGCCTGGTTTGAAATCAAATCCATACATCACACAGAATCTGCATTAGATTGCTAATGATATGTAATATCTTTTTAACTATTGTTATTTCCTTAAAGCATGATTTGTAGGATAAAAATACAGCAGACAATGATTATGAACACCAGGGTATTTCGAGAACGTTCTTACTCACTACATTACCAGAGCTGAGCTTTGTCTGTATATAATTTTCAATTATTAGAATAGTTAGTGTAATAGCTTGTATGCAGACACCATAAAGTCAAAAGATTCAACAGCCACAGAAACAAACTGTATCACTCTTAACACGACTTACACTTACTAGCATTCTCATAAATAGTGCTAATGCTTAAACTTGCATCTTCCTGAAAAATACCTTCTAACATACAAACCAGAAATAAATGCTCAGTTTGATCAGCTGTCCCCTTTCACAGAAATATCTGCCTCAGGGCAACGCAGAGCATCTTAAAAGTATGCTCTTAGACAAACCTTTTGGATCTGACTTGACACCCTATGGAGCAGCCACACTGACTTTTTAAACAGACACGTACAACCATAGTTAAATGGATTATGAATATATATGAAAATTGATATGTGGGCACTAAACAAACTGATAAAATCAATCAGGTCACAGTACTTCAAAGCCAGTGATTACTGTATAAATATATTTTGAAATACAACAAATTGTATATTTCCCAGTAGGAAATCATAGCTGTGATCACAATTTCTTTGTCATCACAATTTCTTTGTCATCACAATTTCTTTGTCATCACAATTTCTTTGTCATCACAATAACTTCAGTACTAAAATTAAATATATTTATCATAAACAGTCTGAAGTAGTTTAAAAAAAAACAGCAACCATCTTGCAGCTTCTAAACCGAATTATAACTTAACTGTAATGAACACTCATAGCAAATATTTCCACTATGACCCTGTATTTTTCAATACCAGTCTTGATAACAAAATTGTAATCTGCATTTTGCAAGAAGATAGATTCAGTTGATGTTAATCTTATTCATAGTATAACCTCCACAGTAAGCTAGGACTGTCTGAAGATTACAGTTTCACTGACACAGTAATAACAAAATTAGCATGAGCACTGCCTTTATACTTAGCAACAGAACACACAGTATCAGTGGGCATAGAAGTGCAATAAGTTTTTTCCAGAAGTAGAGTATAAAGAAATGACCTATGAATATACTTGGTTTAAGACAGATGATTTTTACCATGAAGAAGAACAACTCTGTTCCACGATATCAGGTTGCTGTCAACATTTTTGTCAGAAAATAGTAATGTTGTCGTCACATAATCAAGTAGCTAATTGAAGAGGAGAAAAAGAGATACAAATTAGAGATGTAATCAAATAAACCACAAATAGAATCAAACTTTGAATTATGTCTATTGCGTAAAATATTAAAAATGAGGTCATGCCTCTTAGTCATAGGCAAATTTTCTTTCTGCAAAGGCTGGAAATTAATTTCCCTCCTGCACTCAGGAAAAAGAACAGCAGGTACTAGGCACAAGTGGGGTTTCCTTCCAAATAAGGGAAGCTGCATGTACTTCCCTGAATACTTCCTTCTAAAAGTAATGCTGTTTCGTTTTAGAATTATCTAGATTAGAAAGCAGATAATTCTTTCAACAAATAAATATGAACCTTGTGTGTGAGTCTATACTGATTTTTACCTATAACAACTGATCCCACATTATTTTCATTTTCCTTTGATCTGTGTTAGTAGGATAACACAATAGTAGTCCTGTGATATCTCTTGCCCAAGCAAAAATCTGAACTTCATCCAGCATGTTTTTCAGTACAATATAGACACTGTACTACTACAAAAATTGACAGCAACAATTTCAGTCTGTAGAGTTCAACCACACCAACCCAATTCCCCAGATTAAAGAATGAACATGAATCACGATTAGCTTTACAAAACCTAAGTAGTTCTAGTTTTAGTCATTAAAACCATTTATTTCTACCAACATACACTTAAAGAGTCAATAGTAATCAACTTGCTGTTATGTAGTTCACCATTAATTCTAATTAAATTGTCTTGTCATTTCACAGATGATTTGGAAAGCAGTTCCATAATTTAGACAAGTGTTGTTGTGTCAATTGATAAATCTGATAAATTAAGGTCAATTGACTGATTTTATAAACTCAGAAGTACGCTCATTGGAATGCTTGGCTTTAGTAAGATGGTTATAAAGACTTAAGTAAGAATAGTGGTATTTACAGTATTATGAACAAGCTAAAGAATTAGTCATTTGTGTCCAAAACCTGTTTTGTTTTGTTTTGTTTTTAATGAGCACAATAAACATCTTAGTGAGTGCTGTCAGAAGAGCAACTGAATTGAATCACTTGTTTTCACTCACATCACAATTCTTAAATTTCAGATTATGGTACTACAGTTTTACAAGCTCTGGCTGTTATCATCACCTTTGACGAATGTACATATAATCTTTAAACTGAATAATAACCTCACAGAACTGTTTCGTTTTTTTAAAAAAGTCTTACCAGCACTCAAGTTGGGACCAAGTTACCGAGCTACAGTCAGATCATTCAATGTGCATTAGTATGAACAGTAAAGAGTGCTGGGTGATACTACTACAAATGAATTGTCTAGCAGCTTCCAGAAACAGTTAAACTCTCATTCCCTTCTTCCTAGCCTGCACCCACTATTTCTGTCATATGTATGGTCACAGAGGATCAATTAATGGAACAAAACCAAGTGGAAATTAGTCCATCATAAAATAGGTAGAAAAGCTGTAGTGATTCAGTTTGCTCAGTTAGTTTACTTCAAGGTACAAGAGTGCCAGTAGAAGGGGAGCACTTCAAGTACAGCTGATAGAAACATGCTCTCTTCTAATGATAGAAAGTTACAGAAATTGCCTTATCATCAAAAATAAATCACATCAAAGACATAAGAACTCTTTTGGGACCTTAACAATGGAGAACTAGAAAATGAATTTTGGAGAATGCTGATTTTTCTAAATCTCTCTGAAGTTATTTTTTTTCACCAATTTTCTACTCTGCATCTAGAAAAACGTGCAATTGTTGAGCCTTAAAACAAGGTGCAGTATTTTAATAACAAGAGTTTCTACTCAGTCCTGAAGGTTTAGCCCCTGATTTTCATAAGAGATTTTAACAACTGAGATATTTGCTGGAAGGCCTTCTCAGACAGCCATTCCACAGTCCAGGAGGCTCCATGCTGCTGTTGAATTTTTTCCTTATGGATATGGTTCTGATGGCTTGTACTGCTTGAACCTCAAAATTTGCAAAGGGGGGAAACCTTTTTGTAAAATTGTTAAGGGGAGTTATTATCTTGGGAGGTTTCATTCTGTTGATATTTGTTTGTATTAACGTGTGCAATTAATAAGTTTGCTAAAACAAGAATGGGGGACCTGTGAGGTGACAAAATCAATGTGGGTGATTAGAAAGGAATGGGCTAATGAAGTTACCTTGTTTAGTAGAAGGAAGGGTGGAAAATGAATGGAAAAACAATGGAAAAATACTGGACCTTGGTAGGAGAAACGGGGGAGGGTCTTGCAGGTGGATCCTAGGGAAGGGCTAAGAGTAAAAATAGGACCCTCAGACCAATAAAGTTTGTCTCAGCAAGGGTAACTTGTGAGTTAATAATAACTTGTGAGAATAATACGCCACACCTGCCCCTCTTTCCAAAGGCCATAAGCTCTTGTTTTCTCCCTGAAATGTTTCTGTTCAGCCAGGCCAGTCTTATTCCTCACCATCTTGTCTTTTGGCACAGGAAGACAGACTGCTCCTGTGCCTTTAAGGCCTCCTACTTGAAGAATGGCCAGCATATCCTACAAAACATAATTATTTTTTTTTTTCCCCACACAGGCTCATGAATGTGTCTGAAGCAAATGCAAAGAGCTCAGGGATTTTATGTTCTAAGACTTTAACAACACCTTCAGCTGTTAAACTTAAGATTTCCGTAAATAAAACCAACGCATCTGGAGAAATTCTTTATAATTTGTGTCATGGGCATCATTGAACCCAGCTTCACTGGGAAACTAGGATCAATTACAAAACTTGACTTCACACTAGTACATATCAATATCTGAGATACAATGTCTAGCCTGAAACATCAGCACTGCCTTCTTTTGTTCTGTGTATGTCATAGAAGTATGTAAAAATCAAAAATTGCATAGATTTTAATAAGAATATAAAGCTTTGCAAAATGGATAAGACTATACCCTACTACACTATACTACCTTTCAAAATACAGAAGCATAACAAGCAGACACCAGAATTCTTATTTGAGCTGGTGATTTCCAAATAACTGTGATGGAGCAAACTTCATACATTTCAACTCTTACTTCTCTTCAAGCAATTTTAATTCTTACTCAGTTTTAACTTACATGTGATTTTACTTCAATGTCATATATAAGGCTTTCCCAAAGGCCATGGAATTCAGCTGAAAAAAGATATATTATAAATATAAATCAAATGAAAAATTACCATTACAGAACAAAGCAGTTTCCAAACTATTGTCAACTAAAACAAAGGATTAAGATATACAAGAGCAATTAAAATATTTGGGAAAAAACACATGAGTTATTTTTCTTAAGATGGATCATGACTTTCTAGCAGACAGCTGTTCCACAACTTTTGTTTCCACAAATAACTGTGAGAGGAAATTAATCTTATCTTGTTACCATGAAGTTTGTTACCATGAAAGGAAAAATATCTCTTTCCACCTCAGTAGGGCACGGACCTACATTTCCCCAAAATAAAGAGCTATGAAAAGTTAAGTTGGGAGGATGGCTCTAGGCCCAACTTAATCCTTTAGCCTTTTTTAATTATTTTTTTTTCTATTTTTTCTTTTTCTTTTCTCTTTTTAAAATTTTTTTAACATCAAAATATAGAGGACAGTAAAAAGCATAGAGCTGAATAATGGATAAAAAATGTGATTTGAGTATCAATCATTTTTACCTGTAAATTTACAGCTTTCTGAAAAATGCAAAAATGATTGAACAATTATAAACCTCAAAAATGTGGGAATAATGTCAAAGTATCACGTTGTATTGTTCCCCATGAGAAATATAATGGAGAGCTAGGCTTTTTACAACACAGAAATAGCAATAATCAGTGTCAGAATCGCCATCTGTTTGAGTTGAAGTTCACACCTGTACTTCTGCTGCCAGGTGCAGAATCCAACTTCCCCAAGCACAAGACAGTAACAGACAGGCCATGCTCTCCTGCAGAGCAAAGCTTTATTTATCTTTTTAGAAGACACCCCAAGGAGTGTCTTCTTTAGTTTGTTTGTTTATTCCAAATATAAGAGCAGCATTGTCTCAGGAGATTGAAGTCAGCAGTGATTTCTGGAAAACGAATGTTTAAACTGATGAGGTTTTTGGGGATTTGGAATGTGGATTATAGGGTTAAAACCATACGCTTCAATGCACGAGACCAGTTACTTCCACCCAACCACAAGTATTAAAAAAAAAAAAAAATTGTCATAGTTCAGTCAAAACCATAAAGAAAAATGTCAAATACATTCGATCCATTGACAAAGGACAATTTTAAAAAATATATACACAAATAACACCTTTAACAAGTAACCCTATAAACACTTTTAGCCTTTCAAAGATTTTAATTCACTGTAATTGCTCTAGAACTTCCAGAAATATCTCACAAGTACCTGCTGGTAGCACCCAGTGGTTAGCTGCAATGATATCCTCATTCTCTTCTTCCAGGTTTTCAGAACTTGGTCCTTCTTCATTCAGATGAAAAATATGAAGAGAAAGACTGCTTTTGCTTAAGTCAATAGGCTAGAAGGGACATAGAAAGATATTTAATGCATTGTCTTTCTTGTTCAAAGCTAATTATAACATAAGAAAGTTGCAGTTCTCAGCTGGCATTCAGCCCAAAAGCCTACAACTTCTGTTTCAGACCTTACTAATGGGTGTAGGCCCAAAAACTTACCCACTTTTTCCTGTTTATCCCAGTTGCTCTAGAAAAAGATACTCCATCATCCAACAGACCTTGTCTTGCTTATATCCTAAGGCTATCACTAGTCTAAAACTAATTCATATGCACATGAACAGAGCTGTACCTCTTTGACTGGGAATACCTGTCTGTCTTTGAGTTTCAGCTCTGTATCCACAACTGACACGGACTGTACATTATTGTTAAGGAAACCATCATCAAACTCTGTCCACTTGTAATCACCAAACACGATGTTATGTCTGTTCAACAGCTTTAAGACGCTCATCCTGATATCTTCTTTTTTGGCCACACTAAGAAAAAAGAAATAGCATTAATTATGGCACTGACACTTATAATGAAGTATAAACTAATACCCGTCTTTATTTCATACACAGTGGAAACATACTACATGGAAAACAGCTTTTGTTTCAAAAAAATAAAACCACAAAACCATCAAACAAAAAAACCAACAACAAAACAAACAAAATATCCACAAACAACACCGAAAACTGCAACCCCCCCCCCAAAAAAACCAAAACAAATCCCATTCAACCCTCCCACCACAATCTGGCGAAAAAAAACCCTATCAAATTCTGTTTGTTTGCAAAAGGATACTTGTTTTGATACTTGTTTTTACCTTGGGCATTAAAAGACACAAGCCAAAGAATACTATTTGTTTTTGTCATATGGTAACAATGATTTTTGTCCAGGGAACATTGAATGGCACAGCTAGATTTCAAGAATGGAAATCAAAGAGAGAAACCACAGGAAAAGGAGTAACATTTTAAGATTTCAGAAAAGCTTTAACTTAATTTTGAAATGTCAGTGATACATTCCCAGCAGGGACTTCCTGTTGTCTGACAAAAAAGAGCAGTGGATATTTTAAACCTTGACTTTAGCAACACCTTGGACAGACTCTCTTATAGCATCCAGACAGTCAAATCACTAAGGACTAGGTAAATAGGAAACAAGGTGGCTAGACTGTCCAGCTCAGAGAGCTAACTAGTAGGAAAAAACTCTCTCAAAGTAATGAGAATTTAACTGGGCAGGGAAAGATGGGGTTATGCTGTCAATACTGGGACCAACACTATTTTTAAAACTTCATTTACACCCCAGGTGATGGAATGGAAAGCAGCTGCAGCAAGTTTATGGCTAACACCAACACAGGGAGAGCTGTTAGTAGTACTAATGAGCACGGCTGCCATTTAGAGGGACCTCTGCAAGTTTGAGAGATAGTTTTACAGGAACTGCTTGAAATAACAAAAGTAATTGTGAAATCCTGTCTCTCCACCCAGACAACATTACAGACCACAGGCCAACTGGTTGGAAAGCAGCTTTGGAGACAAGGACCCAGGGGTATTGGTGGACAGGCTCGCAGTGAGTCTGCACTGTGTCCCTGCTGTAAGTAACACCAAGAGCACAAACATTTGTGAAAGTGACTGTCTGATGGCTGTTTGTGTGACCACATTTCCACACCTGTGTGCAGTTTGGGGGTCTGCTGTTCAAGACACAATGATATACTTCAGTAAATCCAGAACACGGCCACCAAGTTATGAGATTAACTTGCATGACACACGAGGAAAAGCTGAGAGAAATGGGTTTGTTAAAACTCAAGAAGAGACACCTTAGTGAAAACTCATGGGAGAACATAAAGCAGGCAACACGCGAGGACAAAAAGCAACAGAGAGGAGCCGCGGCAAGTGAAATCCCGCTCAGAGAGACCTGCTTGATTTCTGGTGAACTTCCACGTGTATTTGAACATTCTCACACACGTTCGGGAGCGCCTGCTTCAAATCCCCAGCGGCTTCGTCCATCCTTCTCGCTCCTAGGGAGAAAGCGATACCGAGGAGCCGCAGACTGTCAACACCCTTAGCGCGGCAGCCGCGATTGCCCAAGGGTCCCCGTACCGCCCGCCCCGGCGGGGATGGGAACCGGGACCGGTACCAGCACCTCCCTCCCTCCCTCGGGAAACAGCGACGGCAGCCAAGGGACACGTCTCGAGGCCACTCGCGCGGAAGGGCGGGCCCCTCCTCCCTCCGGGGCCACCACGGTGGGGACAGGAGCCGCTCCCACGCCAGAGAGAGAGAGAGAGAGCAGCGCGCTGCGACGGGGTGGTGGGGAGGGGGGGGACGCGGGCCAGCTCCTCTGTCCCCTCAGCACCCTGACTACTGCGAGGGCTACGCTTCTGCCCAACAAAGAAGGGAAAAGAACCTGCTCGAAGGCGAAGCGGACCCGACCCAGCGCAACACCGCTGCCGGCTTTTCGTAAAAGGCGGGCTGGGGAGCTGCTGCCCGGCCCTCCCCCTCTGACCTGGATCTTCCTCCGCCGCCAGCGGAAGGAGTCCCTGTGCCGCCAGCCCTTCCGGCGGAGGGTCTGAGGAGAGGCTGCGGCCTCTGGCGCAGCTATGGGGAAGAAGCACAAGAAACACAAAGCGGAGAAGGCGGAATGGCGTTCGGCCTCCGCTACCTCATACGGCGGTAAGAACCGGGGGCAGTACAGAGCGGGAGGAGCCGCCTTCGTACCCGGGGGGCGAGTTCTGCCGTGATCGGCGGCAAGACCCGACGTGTTTTTGTGGGCTGGGTCGCAGCAGAGCGTCGGGAGGCAGAGGCGCTCGGCTGAATGCGGGAGCTGCGGGAAACGGGCGGGAGCGCCGGGGCTGGGCCGCCGCCATTCCGCTCTGCGGGAAAGGCAGGGGTGTTGCGGGGCTGCTGAGCCGGGATCCCGGCGGTGGCGTGGAGGAGGCCGGAGGCTGTCGCGTCCGGGCGGGGAGGAGCGGCTTGAGAGGAGCGGTGAGAACGCGGAGTGAGCGCTGGGACGCTGGTGTGGTGTCAGTCTGGAGAAGAGGAGGCTGAGGGGAGACCTCATCGCTCTCTACAACTCCCTGAAAGGAGGCTGGAGCCACGGGGGGGTTGGGCTCTTCTCCCAGGGAGCTCTCAGTAGGACAAGAGGGCATGGACTTAATCTCTCTCAAGGGATATTTAGGTTAGATATTAGGAAGAAATTCTTTACAGAGAGGGTGATCAGACATTGGAATGGGCTGCCCAGGGAGGTGGTGGATTCTCCATCCCTGGAGATATTTAAAAAGAGACTGGATGTGGCACTCAGTACCATGGGCTGGTAACCATGGCAGTAGTGGATTAAGTGTTGGACTTGATGATCTCAGAGGTCCTTTCCAGCCTGGATGATTCTGTGTTTTGAGACTAAGCATCATCATGGTTCATGCAGGTGTTGCTCCTAGGTTCCAGATTCCGGTTACAGATCTAGTTCAGTGGTACTTGTTTTCACCTTACTCTTAGAAAGGTCTTATGATGTTTTGAAGGAAAGATGTGGAGTTACTTCCTTAAGCATTACAAGTTTTTAGAAAATTATGATGTAAAATGTGCTGGACAACTGTTTCTTATCTTGGACTTGTTAGTTTTAGTTATTACTTCTCTCTCAAAATCTATGTCATAGGTTTTCAAACAGCAGCAAGTTCTTATAAATAGTGCTTCCAGAAGAAGCGTCAATAATTGCTGTATGCTATAATCTCCATATGTGTTTATGGAATGTTATGCTTTTTTTAATTTAGATTATGTGGATAAACCTTTGGAAAAACCTCTAAAGCTGGTGCTTAAAGTTGGAGGAAGTGAAGTGACTGAACTTTCAGGGTCAGGGCACGATTCTAGTTACTATGATGACAGATCGGATCATGAGCGAGAACGACATAAAGAAAAGAAGAAGAAAAAGAAAAAAAAGTCTGAGAAGGAAAAAGAAAAGCATCTAGATGATGAGGAAAGAAGAAAGAGAAAGGTAAGCTGTGACATTTAGAATTCAGATATATCAGTCTTCTTCATGCTTGCCTATCAGATCTAAAGTCTGGTGCAGAATACCTTTTTTATTTTTATCGCTATTGTAAGAAAATTATTATTTCGAGGCAGCATTTCACAAATTTAGAGAACCCCTATGTGTGTTGATGTATTTCTCTCATTTGAAAGAGATACCCCTGTAATTATTTTTTAACAAAGTAATAGCTTGGGCTTTGTCCTTATTTTCCATAGCCATTTGTTTTGTCTGTACATACGAATATCCTGGGTTTTAAGTTCTGTATTTCAGCTAGGTCAGAAACATGTTTTTCTATCCCTTGAGGGGGGTATTTTCAGCTTTTTAAATAAATCTAGATAGTATTTATCTTCTGGAGATATGCCAAGTTATCGGATATTGAAACTGATACATTTACTCAAAACAACTTTCCAAAAACTGATCCAAAACAATAATGTTGTTGGCTCATGTTCAGAAAAACTTGCATGCTGGGATTTATGGCTTTTTTAGTAGCAAATAGTATGGTCACCTTAGTTGTCTGTGATGAACTTCCAGGAAATTAGGAAGAAGGCATTGACAATAGTTACCTGTATAGTGCCATTTTAATAGTATTTCTTCTGTGTACTAACAATTTTCTGGTCTCTCTGCTTTTTTAATTATTTTCCACAATGTAGTTATAGTAAAACTCATATAACTTTTTTTAGTACTACTTTGAATGTGTGTATGGCTAACATATGACATTTAAAATGGAATATAGGGCAGATAGTGGAAGATTTTACTTTGCAGAAACATTTTCAAATGTTCCAGTTAAAAGTGTGTCTCAGACTTGAAATGAAGCAAAGTAACCATTTCACCTGCCCCTGTGCTCCATTTAACCATGACCTCTATGCAAACTGGAGCTGGCCTCAGGGTGGTAGCACTGGGATGGAGTGAGGATCCTCTGGACCAGCAGCTCTGGTTTAAAGCACTTTTTACTGAATTGGCAAGCCTATTGCCAAAGATGCTCTCCCTCTACTCTGAGAGTAGACCCTGTGTACCTGTAGGAGACTTGGTTTCTCACAATGAGTCCCATACTCCAAATAGCCAAAGCCCTGGCTGTGACATCACTGTTGTAACCAATCTGATTGGCCCCTCCAAGCCCCTTACCTTTGATTCTAAGGATTGATAAAAAAAGTATATGTGCTCCCAAGTGTCCCAGAGCTTTGTAATCCTTAATAATCTTCAGACTGCACCTGGCTTTATCACTGGTGCCCACATGAAACAGCAGCAGTGGATATAGTGTGAGGTAAAAAGTTAGAAAGTCTTTCAGTGATGTCCTGATGCAAGCCTCTTTGGTAAGCAACAGACCTCTCTAGAGTGTGAAGCTATTGGATAGATAAGTAACAAAACTAGCCAAAACAAGGTTAATGAAAGAATGCTTTTCTGTACAAACATTAATAGTAAGGTTATAGGAATGATTCAGGTATGTCTTTGCTTTGAAGCTCAGGAAGAAGTCATTAATTGCTACCACTGTTACAGATCATGATTCTTTTGTAGGCTTCTTAAATTATCTCCTGGTTTATTGATTCCTGTTAAAACACATTGGTCAAAGCAGAGCATCAGACCTGTCTATACTGAGTAGCACATTAACTTCCTTTACTTTCTTGTGTAGCTTATGCAGTTTTCCATGTAAATAATTTCAGAGCTTAACATTCTTTTCAGTAAAGGTACAATATTTAATGCTAGAATAATAGTATATTAAATACAAAGAAACAAAAGGTCAGCAGTGTTAGTTTTAATTAGAGAAGAAAATGGAAAAAGTGACAGTGAAAATGTATGAAGTGTTTTTTAAACCATACTGTGGCTCAGATATGGAGTGAGCATTCCAAATGAAAAAATGCTGCCTGTTACATTTTGATATGTGGGATTGCACACGCCATGTATGTTCTAAAATCTGCCTTCTTCCTGCTGTGCTAGGAAGAGAAAAAGAGGAAAAGGGAGAAAGAACAATGTGACACTGAAGGAGAAATTGATGACTTTGATCCTGGGAAAAAAGTGGAGGTTGAACCTCCTCCAGATCGTCCTGTCAGAGCATGCAGAACTCAGCCAGGTGAGTAGTGTGAAAAATTAAATCATCTTGGGTGGTTTTAAAAGCATGTGCAGCAAAGCTTTTGTCAAAGGTACCAAAATGTAAAATTTACATAAAGATTTGCTGAAATCTAATGTGACTTTACTTTTTCCAACATTCAGAACTGTCTGCTATTTGAAAAATCAAAATTCCTCTTGTTGTTTCTGGCTTTTAGTAGCTTTCTTTTCATGTGACTGAGCTTACCAAGGACATCTGTCTGTTTTCTGTTGCTTGGCAGAATAAAGCTAGTATAAACGTATTATATGTAGTGTTCCCCTAATTCCTTCTCATCATGTACAGAGCAATGGTCATAGTATCTGAAATAAATTTTTGCTTAGTTCAAGTGAAAAAATCTTGTGTAGACTGCCTAGCTGGTTTTCGTCTTTTTTTTTTTCTTTTTTAACCTGGGTGAATTTTTAATTTAGAATGTCTCTATTTTCAGCAAAACTATGGCAGTTAAGTCATGACAGAGTGTCTCTAAAGTACTGCAGTTTTCACTTACTAGTTCTCATCACCAGCCAAGATATTTACCAGTTTGTGTGATAACTTCTGTATTGTTTATCCCTTCAGATTTAGCCATGCTTTCTCTACCTTTAGCCATTGGTTGTTAAACCTTAACATTGATGTTAAACCTTCACATTATCTCTTGGAAACTACTACTTGGAAGAATTTTCACATACATCATGATCTAGGTACTCATATGCTGGGAAGTGAAACCTAGTAGGAAAAAGTTGGGTCTTTAGGAATATTTTCAGTCTTTGGAACACTGCCTGTTGGCTGGACAAGTAGTTTGTTGAGGAACTTTCTAATTATGAGTACACATTAAATTGAGGAATAGTACTCATCAGCTGTCAGGGTGACCTGATTGGGGTAACTCAAATTTTCCAGTCAAAGCTTTGTATCTCTGGGTAGTCTGGGGTCTTGAAAAATTGACAAGCTAAAAACAAATGCCTCTGTTGATGAGGCTTCCTTTTTAATATGTTTGGAAAATATTGTTCAAAAGCATATAAATTATCTCACTTCTTCTTACAGATGAAATAGGAAATATCTCTCCATTATCATTATAAAAATTTAGAGTTTTAATTCTAGATTTCAGCATACTTCCTTAGTTTTTCAGACTCCACATGAAAGCCAGTGTCTCTGAAGCATGTGCATGGAACAGTTAATTAAAGTGTAGTGTTTATTATTTAATCTGTACAGGAAGTAGAATCGTAGTCAGTACCTGTCTTGTCAACAAATCTGCATCTATTTGTCTTCTTTTTGATTGAAAAGATTCACAGATGCTAATTGCATGGATGTTCTGATAAAGAAACTGAGAATCACATAGATAACATTGTAAGAACGTGTATTTCCCAACTGTGGTATTTGAAGCAAGGAAGTTTCACTTTTCTTTTTTTGTAAAAATGGGTAACACCTTACTTCCACCTTATTAACAATTTCTTTACAACTACTAGGCTTAGTATCTGATTTAATGTCTGCTAGTTTTTAATACAATTAAACTCAGTAAGTAGTAAAGGAGAAGAAATAGTTACTGAATGCTTAGAAATCTGATGTACTTCTGCTTTAAGATTTATGTCTCATTGACCTTTGGATCGGTGCAATCTGTACTTTTAGTTAAGATTTTCAGTGTTATTTATACTTTTAAATAATAAGTATGCCTGTGTTCTATTTGATTGCACTTACCTGTATTTCCATCTCAAACTGCAGCTGAAAATGAGAGCACTCCAATCCAGCAATTACTGGAACACTTCCTTCGCCAGCTTCAAAGGTATTAAGCATATTGTATCCACAGCTATGTCAACAATGTCTAATTCATATTCTTATATGTCATTTTACAAATTCTTATTATGGTTTTCTTTGAAAATAGTGCCTAAAGACTGGCTATAAATATGTTTGCTGACCTTTGCAACCACATCAGACTCAGTAGTTTCTGAAGATCAGTTGAGTAAAATCATTACCAGCTATACAAGTCTACCTTTTGGAGGGGAAGCATTTGGTACAAAAGATACCTTGCCATTAGAAATGTATTAAATATTAATGACTTACTATAGGAATTTTAAAAGTTGTGAAGTTTAATACTTTAAAAGATTGAACTGTTCTCATGAAATGATATACTGTTTTATTCTGTGTCCACTGTAAGATACCAAAGTAATTTTATATCTCAGGGTATTAGTCAGTAGCTGGCTGAATATTGTACCAGCAGTGTGCCCAGGTGGCCAAGAAGGCCAGCAGCATCTTGGCTTGTATCAGAAATAGCGTGGCCAGCAGAACTAGGGAAGTGATTCTCACCCTGTACTGGGCACTGATGAGGCTGGAACTGTGTTCAGGTTTGTGCTCTTCACTACAAGAAAGACATTGAGGTGCTGGAGTGTGCCTAAAGAAGGGCAGTGAAGCTGGTGAAGGGTCTAAAGCACAGGTCTTATGAGGAGCAACTGAGAGAACCAGGGCTGTTTAGTCTGGAGAAAATAAGTCTCAGGGGAGACCTTATTGCTTTCTGTAACTGCCATAAAGAAGGTTCTAGCACGGTGAGTGTTGGTCTCTTCTTCCAAGTAACAAGGACATGACGAAATGATAAAATTGTAGAATATGCTGAGTTGGAAGGGACCCACCAGGATCATCAAGCCCAACTCCTGTCCCTGTGTAGGGCACTCCCAGGATCACAGCATGTTCTTGAGAACATCATCCAAATGCTCTTGAACTCAGGCAGTTTTGGTGCTGTGACCAGTTCCTTGGGGAGTTTGTTCCACTGCTTAACTGCCCTCTGGGTGAAAGACCTTTTCCTAATACGTAACCTAAACCTCCCCTGCTTCAGCTTCCTACTGTTTCCCCGTGTCCTGTCTTCAGTCACAGGAGTGACAAAATAGTTGCCAGTCCCATCTCTTCCCCTTGTGAGGAAGCCATAGACTGCAGTGAGGTCACCCCTGGGCCTCCAGACTGAAGAATCCAAGTGACCTCACATGCTCCTCATAGGTCATTCTTTCCAGACCCTTCACCATCCTTGTTCCTTTCCTTTGGATGCTTTCCAAAAACTTGGCAACTTTTTTATGCTGCAGTGCCCAAAACTACACACAGTACCTGAGGTGAGGCTGTACCAGTGCAGAGCAGAGTGTGACAGTCACCTCCCCTGACTGGCTGGTGACACTGTTCTTAACAAACCCCAGGACATGGTTGGCCCCTCTGGCTGCCAGGGCACACTGGTGGCTCATGTTCAGTTTGCCATCAGCCAGGACCCCCAGGTCCCTCTCTGCTCTCTAGCCACTCATTCCCCAGTCTGTACTGGCCACCAGGGTTGCCCCATCCTGGGTGCAGAATTTGTCACTCGCCTTTGTTAAACTTCACATGCTTGGTGACTGCTCAGCTCTCTGCCCTGTCAAGGTCTCTCTGCGGGGCCTGACTGCCCTCCAGGGACTCAACTGCTCCTCCCAATTTTGTGTCATCCACAAACTTTATTAAAATTCCTTCAAGTCCTGCATCCAAGTCATTGATGAAGCTGTTGAAGAGGACTGGGCCATGGATGGAGCCCTGTGGGACCCCACTAGTGTCTGGTCACCAGTGTGATGTTACCCCATTCACTGTCACTCTTTGTTCTTGACCTGTGAGCCAGTTGCTCACCCATCGTATTGCACAGTTGTCCAGCTGTATGCAGGACATTTTACCCAGGAGGGTACTATGGGAGACAGTATCGAAAGCTTTCCTGAAGTTCAGAAATATTACATTCACTTGCTTCCTTTGATCAGCCAGGTGGGTTACCCTGTCATAAAAAGAAACCGAGTTTGACAGACAGCACCCATGCTGGCTGTGACCAATGATTGAGTTGTCTTCCAGGTGTTTTTCAGTATCTCTCAGAGTAACCTTTTCCATAATTCTAGTAGGCACTGAAGTTAGACTGACTGGGCAGTAGTAATTTCCAGGGTCTTCCTTCTTGCCTTTCTTGTATATTGGTACAACACTGTCCAGCTTCCAGTTGACTGGGATCTCTCCAGATTGCTAGGACCTCCCAAAAATAATTAAGAGAGGGCTAGTGATGACATTAGCCAGCTCCTTGATGATTCTTGGATGAATGCCATCAGGCCCCATGGACTTGCAGGGATCTAACTGTAGCAGCAGATACTGCACAAGTTCAGGGTCAGCTAAGGGTTGATCTGGAATGGCCTCAAGTTGTGCCAGGGGTGGTTTATATTGGATATTAGGAAAAATTTAATCACTGGAAGGGTTGCCAGGCACTGGAAGAAGCTGCCCAGTGATGTGGTTGAGTCGCCATCTCCAAGGTGTTTAGAAGATATGCAGATGTGCTACTTCAGGATGTGGCTTAGTGGTGGACTTGGCAGTGCAAGGTTAACAGTTGGACTTAATAAACTGGAAGGTCTTTTCCAACCAAATTGGCTTCTGTTTAATGAGAGTGCTTTTAATTTTTTCTTTCTAAGTAGTACTATCTTTTTATACCACTGATGTGGTATAAAAAATACAATTGTGTTTGCTGATATAAATCTAAATGTATTGTTTTTATTTTTAGGAAAGATCCTCATGGGTTTTTTGCTTTTCCAGTCACGGATGCCATTGCTCCTGGATATTCCATGATAATAAAACATCCCATGGATTTTGGTACAATGAAGGACAAAATCTCAGCGAATGAATACAAATCAGTCACTGAATTCAAGGTGAATTGATAGAGATTTAGTTATTTCAGAACTCTTTAGTAATAAACCAAAGTGTTTTTTGTTTTGTCTGTAAAAGCCTTTCTTACATTAATTACTTTAATGCATTTTTTTTTTCAGACCTGAGCCCTTTTGTGTATTGTGTGTGTTAGAATGTGTTTCTTGCTTTATTTTTCTTTGTGAAAGGTCTGCATTTGTCAGATTCTGTTACAATCTTCTAAAAATTACTGTGGAAACCAAGAACATGCTCTAAAGCTTTGTGGAATTCATGCTGATGGACATAAATGTCTGGACCTGGAGTTCCTTTTTTGTTTGGTTGGGTTGTTTTTTTAAATCAGGTCTGGATCAAGATTTGATTAAAAGGCAAATTTCATTTGGAATGATCTTTTGGCAGAAATCTCTTGGCAGTTTGATTGGCAACATACCCTGGCTATTTTGTGTATTGCTATTGCTGTAATATTTTATTGGATGCATTGTGGGCTTACACTCAGTGCTGTAAGAAATCTTTTCATGGTATTACCAGCTCCTGGAAGGAAAAGAGTTTTCTTTGATTGATAAATTTCTGTTAGATGCCTTCAGTTCTACTGTTTTCTAGAGTGGTGTTGATATAACAGTAGACTTGGCAGAGATGACTGGCTTGCCTCTCAGGGTTAATTTTCTTCTTAAGTGTCCAGCAGGGTGAGCAAAGAATGGCTTATGTTTTCTGTAGGTACTCTCACAAAGATTATTGTGTTTTGTTATGTATAGCTTATTTTTTGAAAGCTGTATACGTGTTTATAGGAAATAGTAAAAAAAGATTCATAGTAGCATTATGGTTGGTGATGCTTTCAGGTCTCTAAATTTTGTTAGCTTGCTGGATTGTCTTATCCAGCAACTTCAAAAAGGAAGTTTGAATGGGAGCTCTGTGGCTCTATTTACTTACAGGTAAGGTGGGATAGCAACCTAAAAAAAATCAAAACTGCAGTGTCATTTGGACTGAGATTTGTTTTTCCTGGAGGACTTGGTTTCTGCTGGTACTCTGAAAATCAATAATTGGTTGCTTGAAGTTTATACAACTTATAGTGACAAAGAGGTTGGACTCCCATTCTAGATACAGGAATATACATAATTGTGCTTATGCCTTTGTAATTTTGTTTAATACAGAAGTTTATAGGTTTTGACCTCTAGACCAACTTCTTCTCAAAGGATTATCTTTTGTTTCTGATATAGGTTACAGGTAGCTGAAGTTAGTTACAAGCCAATAAGTAGTCTAAGTCTAGAATCCACAAGAACCATTCACTGAATTTAGAAGAGGCGAAGGTGCTGCAGAAAACTAATCAGTTTTGCTGCCCCAAAAAGGGTCTACTTTAAAGTTGGGCACCCAAAAGAGTCTGTCCTCTTCTGCAGTGCTTTAAAGGCCATCACTAGATGTATAGCTTATGTAGGCATCTTTATTTGCTTCTTAACTCATAGTTTGCTCCTCCAAATCATGCTCTCAATTTCTGTTCTTGTTAAGCAAAGGCAGATGGCAGAAATGCCATAAAAGTCACAGACTACCAGTTGTAACTCTTCACCTCCTCGCTTGGTGTGGGCTTGATCACAACTAGGATGTGATTAAGCTGGCACTGCTTTGGCATGTCCGTATGGAAACAGGAAATCAAACAATTTTTTTGTTTTTACAGAATCTGATCAGGATTGCAGTAGGCAAGGTTATTTTTTGTAAATGTTGAGTGCCACCGAAAGTCTTTAGAAAGCCTTTGTCTAATGACAATAGTAACCTGCAATAATCTTTGTCTCAGCAAATCAGTTCACTGGGCTGTAAACTCAAAAGAGTCATCTTTGCAAAAGGTACACTACCATTTTTATATACAATTTTTGCACATGATCAAGTCATGATCAAGTATAGTGGACTCATGCACAAAAAGCATTTGCATTTGTGTCTATAGAATAAAATGGAACCTTTAGTTTCTAAAACAATCGTTATTAATATAGTGAAATGTTATTAAGAAAGAAAAATATGTTCGTAATCAGACGTTGTTTAGTTTGTTAAGATCCCATTTGTGAAGTGTCCGAAGATGATTCTTGGTTATTGATTTGCCAGCTTCAGAAATTTTTAGAGGCATATAGTAGTGTCTCTTTGATTGAGTGTCTCATATAGCTTCTCATAATGCTTTCTGTGCTTTACTTTTAAGATCAGTGGCATGAGATGAAAAAGGCACCCTAGAAAAAACTTCATTCTGTAACAAATTTTTTTTGTTCTGTTTACAGTGGTGTATGTTGCACCTTACTTTTGGGAACTTATATCAGCAAAAATTACTTGAAATTATGTATGATAGATAACCAATCAAAGGAGATGACAATATCAGGATTGGCTGTTCTTTTCTTGCATGCAATGAGCATCTAGAAGACTATTTTTTATGCTTTGAAGTTTTCTTTTTTTTGGTTTTTGTTTTAGTGAAAATGACTGAAGAAGTGGTCAAATTACTAGAATTAGAATTATATGTAAGACACTTGATATTCTTCTGATGTCATTGTCAAGTCTAGTCTGATTTAGAAGGTGGGAAAACCACGAAAAAGTACTTACCTTGATGCCTTAGTCTTTCTATTAATTTTTCCATTTCCTCCTTTTAATAAAGAGGATATTTGGCATTCAGAGAAACCTAAACTTTTTTTTTTTTTTTTTTTTTTCCCTTCTTCAATGAAAAGCCAATTCTGAACAGAACTGAGCATCTTGAAGATGCAAAAGGTTCAGTCATTTGCAATTCTTTGTTACCTTTTTGGTTTGCATTTACTCCATGAGCCTTCCGCTAAAATACTGTTGTGTTCTTCACAGAGCTGCCATGGTAGAATGGTATTTTCCAGTCATTTAACAAAGAAGTTCAAAATGTTGACAGTTCTTCTATTTTTTATTTTACAGGCAGATTTTAAACTGATGTGTGATAATGCAATGACTTACAACAGACCAGATACTGTTTACTACAAGCTAGCCAAGAAGATACTGCACACAGGCTTTAAGATGATGAGCAAAGTAAGAGACCTATTAAAAACAAAAAGCAGCAATTTTTTTTTCATACTTAGACTGAACATAATTAATAGCTAATAAATATTATTTCCTCCATCTGTGTTTAATTATAGCAGTGCCTGTTAGTACTGCTATATTAAGGGCTTGATAGCATTCTTGTTATAACCACACCCTTATGTCTCAACCTCATCTGTACCATTGAAATCTGTAGCAGCTTCTTCCATTGCCTTCAGTGGAAGCACTTAAGATCCATGTTTATAAAACCTGTCTGTAAAACATTGCTTCTGGCTGAGACTTGGAAAACTGAATCTCGTTTAAGTTTTATTTCTGCATAAACAAGAAAGCTTTTCTTTTTTTGAAGGTGGTGGGTGTAGGGGAGGTTTCAGGGGTTTCACAGATGCACACGTGCAAACGTACTTTTTACTCAGCTTGTAAAATGAAGTTATTTTGGTGAGCTGCTCTGTGTGTGTGTGTTCTCACATGTTGCAGTTATGGTAAGTTTTGCATAAAAGAGACAGTTGTCTTTGCAAATGCAGTTTTGTTTATTTGTTTCTCTCTTGATAGTTGGGCTGCAGAAATTCTGATGCCATGCTACCATGACCAAATCATGTTGCATCACCATTGGAAACGAGGCATTAAGAACAAAATAAGGCCATGGCCATTCCCATCCCATCCTACTATCATAGCATCTTGGCTATGAGGGAAAGGTTAAGTCCCTGCCGCTCTGTCCTTTCTGATTCTAGGAACGGCTGTTAGCTTTGAAGCGCAGCATGTCGTTTATGCAGGACATGGATTTTTCTCAGCAGGCAGCACTTTTGGGTGATGAAGATACAGCAGTTGAGGAACCTGTCCCTGAAGTTGTTCCTGTACAAGCAGAGACCAAGAAATCCAAAAAGCAAAATAAAGAAGTTATTAGGTAAAGTTTTTAATGGGTGTGTTTGTTGGTTTGTTTCACCTTTGTAATACTAGGCAGCAGCAAAGAACTGAGGAAAAAAAATAGTGTTAGAGTTTCTTCCTGTAGCCCATCAGATTTTATTGCATTTTATTTACTTAATAATATACTTATTTACTTAATTTATAGAACTAGTTCAATACCCAGTGATTCCCATCCTGGAAGCAAACAATTCAAAGAATGACTGAATTCATTCTTTGAATGAGTGCATACTCTTTTGAACACTTAGAGTTTATATTTATTTACTATTTTATTTATTTATTTATTTTTATCCATCTTTAACACTGAGTAGTTTCTTCTTATGATAGCTTGAAATGTTCCTTCATTTTTAACATAGCCACAAACACCTTTTTTGTTTTTCCTTTTTTTTAAATTTTTTTTTATTTTTAGAACAAGGTCTTCCAGAGAGCAAAATGGCCCTAGATCAGAAAATAATTTTATTTAACTTTAGTTTAATCTGGAAGGATATAGAGGTACAGGAGATTATTTCTCGAGCAGTTGGTAAAATTCTACATTGTCCCAATTAAGCTTTATTAAGATTCTTTGTAAAATACATTGCTAGTGTAGTATCTTAGTAGGCACCCCCATGTCACAGTCATGTTTTAATCAAATGAAAGGGTTTTATTTTTCTACTTTATGAGGAGGTTCTAGTAGAAACTGTTATTTATTAGAAAATTATATGGCTCAGCATCCTTACATAGATATACTGAGATACTGAATTTAAATTGAAGAGCATTATATCAACTGGAATTTTTTATAAAAGATAAACTATAGCAGCATTACTAATCATGTCTTAAATAATCTGATCATGTAGATGTGTTCTGCAGGCTTCTTTCTTAAACCTCCTAAGTAAAAAAAAACAAAACATGACATCTGACTTGCTATTTCAAGTTCATGCTCTCTCATTTTTGTAAAAATGATCTTTGAAGTTCTAATTAGCCAGATGTTTTTTGTTACACTTCCAATATTTCTGCAATCCTGCTTAATGCCTGATGGAAGAAGTGGTATTTTAATGTACTTCTTTTATTGATTTAGGGGACCACATCGTGTCTTCAAAAAAATTTTAAACCTAGTAATTTATTTGGCTCTAACTATTCTAATGTCAGCATACATATATCTGTAGCTCTATCATAGAGAATCATCAAAGTGTAATTTGTTCTTTGTTTAAGGGATTGTATAGTAGCTTTTCGTAAACAATACTTGATTGAGGAGGAGGTGGTTTGGCTTTTGTTTTCTTGGTTTTTTAAGAAATATGAATATTTGTTTTTTATGATGCCCAAAATACTAGATTTTCTCTTCTGTTTAATTTTTTAAAATATTCCATTACAGGAATAACTTCATACTTTGGCATTTTTTCTGTGCTCATCTTCAAATAAAGATAGCTAACAGAACAAGAAATTGAGACTGCCAAGCAATCTAGTACTGTATTATCTACATTAATATACCTTAGTATACAGTTCAGGTAGTTAAAAATAACTGATCTTTAATTTTTATTCTGATACCAGTTTTTTGTAATCATTTGTGTTATAAATTTATTTTCCTGTTCTTTTCAATGCTTATGTAACTGTTTTTTCCTAATTAACTCTATCTTTTAAGCACTTGTATTTTAGCATCAGCAGGAAAGATACTCTTTTTGATGTACAGTACGAGTTTTAGGGAGAGAACTGAACCTTAAAGCAGATATTTTTGCCTTCATATTTCACAGTTAAGCAGCTTAGACCTCTATACTATAGTTAAAAAAGTGACTTTATCACTTGGACATTCTAATATCTAAGTAGTTTATGAAAATTTTTGTCCAGGATATTGTAACCTTCTGAAAATTCTGACAAAATTCTTGTCTATTAAGTATTCTGTAAAGTGTGATAAAAACTGCCAGTTACTGAGAAATTTCCTGCTATGTATACCCTTTCTTAAATTTTCAATGAAACAGAAATCATTTAACACATTTGTCTCATAATAGTATGATCCTGTGATCTTTTTATTGTCTTTAATAGCAAAACTTTCTTGTGTATCGGATCTGAATCTCTATACAGAGAGAAATTCTTAGCTAAGCAAATGGAAGAAGATACTCCAGGAGAGAGAAATGGATTTGGTGTGAGGAGATGCTCTACCCAGTACCTAAGGTGTTTGTCCTTGGGGTATAATGTCCATTTAATGCCCTGAAACATTTTAATGTACAAAGTTTATTTTAAATATATAATATAATGAAGACTGCCCTAGCCTACTGATGCCTTCACATTTCTCCTTATAATACTACCTTTCTCTGATTTTAGCTTAGCTATGTCCCATTCCATTTTTGGTATGTTTATTTCTTTTGGTTTTGTTGTTTTAATGAAAAGGGATATATTGAAAGATAAGTGTTAAATTCTGTAATTTCAATGAGAAAGGATGATGTGATTGGTACTGATTAGGAATTCTAGTTGCCAACATTAACAATAGGAACTGAAGGACTCCCTGTTAGATTGAGAGCAGTGGCCAGCTGTTACAAGCAACCAAATGGCATAATCCTCACAAATGCAGCCAGTTGTGTTTTGGTTGGTTTGGGGTTTTTTGTTTTGTTGTTTTGTTTTGTTTTTTCTTCTCAGATTAGAGAGTCTGCATTCCCTCATCATGTAATTTCTTTTCTGCATCTTTAAATCTGTGAAAATAGCATATCCGTGCATGTGGGAGGACACATACAGCATTCACCTTCTATTAATGCAGTTTTACTCCCAATCTCTGTTTCATAATACTTCCTTTATTTTTATCAAGGTACAGAAACAATTACATTTTTGATGTTCAGTAGTTTGGTAGTTCTCAGCTTCTGATGCAAAACTTGAGTTTCATAATATGATTATAATTCCAAATAAATGCTGAAACAGACTGACACTGGGAGAGGAGTGGGACTGACTGTTCTGTTTATCAGAGCCATAATTCAGACCTTTCTTTTGTTTTAGCTTTTAATTTCTACAGCTAATCCTCTTCTCTTTCTTAGTTGCATGTTTGAACCCGAGGGAAATGCATGCAGCCTGACAGATAGTACTGCTGAAGAACATGTCCTGGCACTGGTGGAACATGCAGCAGATGAAGCTCGGGATAGGATCAATCGATATCTGCCCAACAGCAAGGTCTACTGCACAACAATGTTTACACTTCCATTTTGTGTCTGACCACTGAATGTTTTATTTCATCTGAGGAAATAGGCTTTAGTATTCTCTTTTCTGAGACAGTAACATCTAGGAGGTATGCTCTGTGTGGAACACCATTATGACTATTGTCTACATCTAGTTCCCATTGAAGAGCATTATGGAGGGTCCTAAATTGAACTCGGGTTGTAATATGTGTTGAACATCTTTAGAAATTCATTTGTAGAAAACAATGAAATATTGTGCAGCCATGAATATTACTTCCTTAATTGCAACTCTAGCACGGAATTTGATTAAAATGCCATCACGTGCTTCTTATTCTTGCAAGCTCAGCAAAAGCAAACTTTGACATAGACTGAAGAGATTTCCTCCTCCAGCCTAAGTGATTCAGGAATTTTTAAGTGTTAAATTACAGTTTCCAGTGATAAGTCCAGTACCTCTTGTAATTTTGTACCTACAAGTCGTAGCTGTCAGCTATAGCACATTCTTGTGAGATAAAAAAAAAGGATGTCCTTCAGTGGCTAGGGGAAGATAGCAGTAATTTGTTTATGTTGGAATTATGGACAATGCTACTCAAAGGTTTGATCATCTTAGCATGATCCTGAGAGTTGGATGTGTTTGGGTTTTGTGCTGTTTCAAGAGACAGAAGGGAAAGCTGTTAGTGCAACTTCCTGAGCACAATCTGTTTATGGGCTGTGTTTTTCTTAGCTGTGTGATAATAGTGGATTCTTTCATTACTTCATTCTAGGGTTGATGTGAACATTACAGGCATTCACTGCAGGCCTATGCTGAGGAACATTTACTCTGTTTCTCTTGCACATGTGGAGTCTCATTACCACCAGTGTACTTCGTCCTCATTTCTCATTCAAACACATATTGTAGTGACCACTGCAATCAAAAAAGAACCAGGATGTTGCTACATCCTGCACTTTTCACCTCCTTTTTAAACAACTTTTGCATAAGAAACTTTTGTTTTGAATCATTGGTGGTAGCAGTTGTGTCTTCAAAGTTACATGTCTGTTGGACATTTGGATAATGGCTTTTTTTAGAGTAACCATCAGCTCAACTGGATTAGGAAGTAATGCCTCAAAAAACTGTGAAAGAAGGCTTGCTTTCTTCATTTTATTTCTGTTTCATTTGATAATTAGAATGAAGACTTGCTACGATTGAAGGGTATTTGAAACCTCCCAAGTAAGGGTATTTTTTTAAAAACCCTTTAAATCCATACAGATCTTCTGCTAATTGCTAGCTTTGCTCAAAAGGCTTTTCATCTTGATGCAGTCAGTTTTGCAGTGGACAAAAAAGAATTGTTCAAGGTGTGCAGCTCTTAATTTTCTAGTCTTTTAGTCATCTAGACAACTCACTGCAGATCCCACTGAATCTAGGTAACAGACACATTCTTAAGAGTTCAGCTATTAACAAAATAGAGATTTTTAGTTCAATTTACTTGGAAGTATTTACTAATATTTCTTTACACAGCATAGTTTCATTTTCCATTTTTACTGAGAATTTTTTTTTTTCATGATTTATGTGTAGTCAGGTTTTTATATCAGCTTAGTTTTTTGCATCAGTTCTAGGTCTATCTTTACAGACCTCAGTGAGTTCTATTGTCTTTCACATCTCTGACTGTATTTTTAGGATTTTGTTTGTGTGCTCTGGAAAGTCTTTCACAGCACTTCTTCCACTTGAAGAATTTGATAGTGTATTCATAAAAGTACTTCTAATTAGAGCGAGTTGTGAATGAGACATTAAAACAAGCAGTTCAGTCTAGATTTGAAAATAAGCAGTGAGGTAGAGTGTGGATAGAAGTTACAGTTCTGCTTCTAAAAAAATGTGTGCTCAAGGCTTGACAGTTAAAAACCTGGCCTCATAGTAATAATAAAAGAATTGCTTTTGTCTTGGATCCAAACTTTATATCTGATTTAGGCAGATGTAGAAAGAATTGCATATATGACATAGGAACATTTATTTCTATATATTCTGTTTTCAAGCATTTGCTAGTCTAATTACTAAATAATTGTGACCCAAGATTCTCTTTTCATTAAAAACAAATTACCAGAGTGCAGGATCTGAACACAGCTAAAAATGCTTTTTAGAGTTTTCTATTGAAGTAAGCAACTCCTTTTTAAGTTTGGATGGTTTTGAATGATTCCTTCTGTATCTCTGTGGTTCTATTTACAGATTGGTTATCTGAAAAAAAATGGAGATGGAACTTTATTATTTAGTGTAGTAAATTCATCTGATCCAGAAGCAGAAGGTATATGCTGTCATCTTTCAAGCAAACATTTCTCATGTTGAATATTCTAGCAGATTTTGAAGTCTTAATGTACATACAGATCCTGTACTATAGATGAGATTACATTTTTTTTAAGTAAAACCAGTTTCTCTAACAGCTATATTTAATATCTCCAGTATAAAATGTTTCCCTTTAAAATTTTCACTGTTCAGATACTATGTTTACAGTAAGAATGTAAAACATCTTTTTACATGTGCTTATACATTGCTACAAGTTTATGTGCAAATATAGTAAATAATCTTTTAACTTTTTTTTTTTTACTTCCTAATGTTAATTAGCAGCTAAAATTCTATTTTAACTTAATTAGGTTTTCCTTAATTGTTTTTCTTTAGATTCTTGATATTTCCTTTGGGTTTTTGTTTATGCTACTACCATATTTATGTCGTCTTATGATTTCCACCTAGTTTCATTTCAAGCTCAAAGTGCAGAAGTTTTAAAAGTTTGTAATGAATGAAATTGCATTTTCTTGATGCTGCTGTATGTCATGTTGATTTATCACTTTGTTATTTCTGCACCTTTTGAGATTGGAATCTATTCACAGATTATCTATTTTTGCATTGATGAATGCACGAACCCTTTTGGTTAGTTACATTTCTATTAATTTTTGATTGGAAGGGATATACAAGCCTGTAACTATTACTATCTAAATTCCTTTTCATTTGGTAGTCAGTTTTTCTGCAATGAAATAGAGCATTTGACTACCATCTGCCTTCCCTATTTCTGAAAAACAAAATAAAAGTTATATAATATCTCAAACCATGTCACTAAAAATTTGAAAATTTAGATTGTGATGGTAATGGGAGCAGAGCAACCTGTGTGCTGCAGAGTTCTGTGCTGTTTTGTGGTGTTTCTGTACTCCAGAATCTTTTTTGATTGTTTGTATAGTTAACACTAGTTACATCAATACTACAGTTAATACTACTATCTGAATTTTTATTGTAGGGTTTGGTTTGGGGTTTTTTCTATCTTGGTATGCTTCTAGGGGTAAACTTGCTTTCTGTCTTTCAGTAGCTGGGCAATAACTGGAAGTGTTCTAGATGTTTTGGGGATTTTTTTTTTTGTTTTTTAGTTTAAAAGCATATTCCAAATTATTGAGACACTTGAATTAAGCAATTCTCCAAACTGCTGAGTTCTGAGAAAGAAAAGTTGCTATGGCTATAATAGTAATTATCTTAACAACATTCTTTATGTGGTTTCTCAATTTCTATATATAAATTAGTCTGCAGTCAACACAATAAGTTGTTTTTATCTCTTCATAGTATCTGGATCTTGAATGTCTATGAATCAGCTAGTAAAACTTTTTCAGCTGCTACTGTATTCTTTGAAAGTGAAAAAACTAATTAAGCTGCAGATCTTGTGAATAAGAGGTGGAAACATACCCAGCATGTATTTAATCTTTTAATTGAGAGCTTGAATTACACTACCTATTTCTTAATAGGTAGTGTATATATACACTATATAGTGTATAATATACAGATGAAAAGACATTTAGTCTTTATGGTAACTGCAACTTTTTAAAAATAGCAAAATCTAAATATTTTCTATATATACTTTTGAAGAAGTATTTAATGTTCAAAATGTAATTATCTTGTTTTAAATCAAACTGTTAGAGGAAGAGACTCACCCAGTGGATCTGAGTTCACTGTCAAGCAAATTATTACCTGGCTTCACTACACTGGGCTTTAAAGATGAACGAAAAAATAAAGGTAAATGCCAAGGAATGTGTTGTAGCTTTGGTTTACATGTTTGAGCAATTTCTTCATATAAGATAATTTCAGATTTTATGTAATTCCAAATGAAAAGTTCTCATAGTTATTTGTATAAAATATAATTATTCCATATACAGCAAATGCAGTTTTAATTAAATTAACAACTTAATAAACATAAGTTAATTAGAATGTTTTGCCTTAGTCTTTTAGGTACAGCAGAGGCATTCCATTAATACTTTGTTTTCTCTGGAGGAAGTAATTTTTCCTGAGCAATTGCACTTAGAGTTGAGAAAGAAAACCCTTGAGTCAGTTGCATTTTTGTATTGTATGACAAGGACTTAATAAACGGTGAAATTTTTTTTTTTTTTAGTATTATTGACATTTTCAGTAATTTCAAATCTGTTCTGTTCTACAGAAACTGGCAGAAACTAGTGAAATAAGCTAAAGCTAAAAGTAAAAATATAAAAGAAGGTGGGTGGGGTTGGTTGTTGGTTTTTTTTGTGGTAGTGGGTAGTTAACTTAGTTTTCTATTTTCTAGTAATATAAGTGCATTTCCTTATATGGAACTTATATATAACTTTTTATAAGTTATATTTAACTTTATTCCTTATATATAACTTTTTTTTTCTGCCTCCTTCCCCACCAGCAATCTTTTACATTTGTGTTCATCATTTGTCTCTTTCTTCTACCTGTCTAGTAACCTTTCTTACAAGTGCTAGCACAGCACCTTCCATGCAAAACAACTCTGTATTTCATGACTTGAAGTCAGATGAAATGGAACTGCTGTATTCAGCATATGGTGATGAAACTGGGATACAGTGTGCCATAAGGTAAGCATTTACTTATTAGGAAGCTTAATTTCTCATAGCAATGTTACAAAGAGCAATTTCGACTTAAATTTTTCAATGAATTCCATATCATATAATCATAGAATTGTTTGAATTGGAAGAGACCTTAACAGTCATCTAGTTCCAGCCCCTGCATAGGCAGGGACACCTCCCAGTAGACCTGGTTGCTCAACCCTCCATCCAGCCTGGCCTTGAACACTTCCAGAGGTGGGGTATCCATGACTTCCTTGAGACACCTATACCATTGTTTCACCACCCTCACACTAAAAACAATTCTTCCAAATGTCTAATCTAAATCTACCTCTTCAAGCTTAAAGCTATTATTCCTTGTATCACTATATGCCCTTTTAAAAAGTCTCTCCCCAGATTTCTTGTGGGACTCCTTCAGGTACTGGAAGGGCACCACAGTTTCTTCCTGGAACCTTATTTTCTGCTGCCTGAACAACCCCAATTCTGTCAGCCTGTCTTCATAGGAGAGGTGCTCCAGCCCGCTGATCATTTTCACGACCTTCCTCTGGACCTGCTTCAACAGCTTTGTGTCCTTCTTGTGTTCTGGGCTCCTGAACTTTGATGTAGTACTCCAGGTGGTGTCTCACAAGAGCAAAGCAGAGAGGGAGAATCACCTCTCTCCACCATCTGTCTATGCTCGTTTTGAAGCAGCCCAGAATATGGCTGGACTTTTTGGCTGCAAGTGCACGTTGTCATCTCATGTTGAATTTCTCATCAACCAGAACCTTCAAATCCTTTTCCTCAATGCTATTCTTAATCTGTTCTCTACCCGACTTGTACTTCAATTTGGAAACGAGGATTATGTTTTGCCTTTTACAGTCATCAAGATCTTCACCAGACTCCCACAATTTCTCCAAGTACTATGGATAGTGGCTTTGCAACTTCATCCACCAGTTCCCTCAGGAGCCACGGATGGATCTTGTCAGATCCCATGGTCTTGTGCCCCTTCAGGTTCTTTAGATGGCCTCAAACTTGCCCTTGTCCTACTGTGGGCAGATTTTCCTTCTCACGGTCCCCGACTTCGCTTTCTCTAACTTGGGGGGTGTGGCCACATTTGATGCTATCTGGGCTTTAGTTTTCTTAATCTGATCCCTGGCTGCTTGGACAACTTCTTTGTATTCTTTCCAGGCTGCCAGTCCTTCCCAGGCTTCCATCCTCTGCAGACCTTTTTTTCCCCCCCCCCCCCCACACACACACATATAAGTGTGTCCTTGTTCATCCATGCAGGCCTCCTGGAATTCCTGTGTGCCTACCTCTTTGTTGGGACACATTGCTGGTGGGCTTGAAAGAGGTGATCTTGAATACTGACCAGCTTTCTTGGGTCCTTCTCCCCTCCAGGACTTTATCTCATGGTACCCCACCAAGCAGATCCCTGGAAAGATCAAAGTCTGCTCTTCTGAAGTCCAGGGTACTCAGCTTGCAGTGTACCCTCCTTGTATCCCTTGTATCCTGAATTCCACCATTTCATGTTCACTCAGTCATGGCTGCCCTTAAGCTTCATGTTACAGTCCAGCATCCTGCCCTTGTTGGTGAGAACAAGGTTCAGCATAGCACCTTTTCTTGTTGGTTCCTCCATCACTTTGAGAAGGAAGTTATCATCAATGCATTCTAGAATCTCCTGTACTGCTTGTGCTCTGCTGTCTTGTCCCTCCAAGAGATACTGTGGTCCCCTGTCCTTGTCCTTCCTTTAATCCTGACCCAGAAGCTCTTGGTCAGCTCCTCATCCATCCTCAGGCAGAACTCTGTGGACTCCAGCTGGTCATTGATGCATAAGGTGACACTTGTTCATCTTCTCCCCTGCCTGTCCTTTCTGAAGATCTAGTACCTGTCCACTCCTTCATTCCCGTCACAGAGCCATCCCACCACATCTGATCAATGCCAGTAACATTATTTCCCTGCAGGCATACACACTTCTGTAACTCTCTAAGTTTGTTCCCTGTGTTAAATGTATATGCATAGAGGCATTTAAGTTCAAAGCAGTTCAAGCTATCTGAAAAGGAGAATACTTTTTTTAACCCACTGCCAAAGATAGTTCAAATGAACATTTGCTGGTGGTTGTGAAAAACAAGTTTGCATATATATTTACTTTTATGTAAAAGAAACAAGCAAACAAAACAAAACCCCAAACCTATCCTGAAGTCTTTAATTGCTGTTCTGAAGAAGCACAGAAGAGAACACAGAACACAGAAAAAGTATGTGTAAAGTGACATAGTTGGAAACACTTATCTGAAATGCTTATGTCTCCATTCCTACTAGCTTACAAGAATTTGTGAAGGATGCTGGAAATTACAGCAAGAAAATAGTGGATGATCTTCTGGACCAGATCACTAGTGGAGATCATTCTAAGACTATTTATCAGCTAAAGCAGGTGTGTCCTTGATTCACAGAAGTGTCACAAGTTCATCAAATCAAGAATAGACCTGTTGCTGTTTTTTAATATTATAGGAGATGCTTTGTTTTCCTCTATCAGTTTAAGCAGTGCAGAATTAGCTGTTCATGTAACCATGACAAATCCAAAATGAGACAAATTCATTTGTCAGTGAGACAAATTCAAAACTGAATTAATGAGCAGGAAAGTAATTTTTTTATTTCCTCCAGATAGATCAGTTGTCTAATATGATTTACTGTGTGACTGCAGAAAGGAAGAGACAGGGAGGCACAACATAGCTGGGGGAAGAAGGGACCAAACAACTGAAGAATGAGCAGGCAGCCCTGATGCAATATCATTACTTATGTATCTGCTTCTGAGTTATATTGAAATACTTTTGTTACTTTTTTGTTGGTTGGTTGGTTGGGTTTTTGGTTGGTTGCTTTTGGATGGTTGGTTGTTTTTTTGTTTGTTTTTGTTTTTTCATAATTTATATGAAAGATGTATTCCTTGTAGAAAGATACATTATTTGGAATATTTAAATAATGCTGGAAAACAGATTAATAGTGCTGTATGGCTATCATCCTGTAGTGGTTAAATTTTAAATTCATATACTGTGTCAGAAGGAAAAACTTCTAACTTCGTAAACACTTACCTAGGAGATTCATACTAAGACTGGAGAAGAGATTTTTGTCAGAAGTGTTTATAATTGCAATGGGAATGTTTGCATTCTCAAGTCAAAATATACTGCCAGAAACTGCAAAATCTTTTTTTTCATATTATCTTCACTCTGAAAGCCATTCTTAACTTGGAATAATCATCTGCTGTTTAAAATAACCATATTCTGAATGGTTTAAGAATTAAAATACGGGAGGTGGGTAAGAGGATGGGAAGTATTTGGACTGTCTGATAAGGGGGAAGTAGGGTTATGCCAAATCTCTGCAGACTTAGAAGTAGATTAGTTGGGTGATGTTTGGGGAAAAAGAGAGATTAGAATGAAAAATACAGAGGATCCTTCAGAATTTTCTAGGTATTTGTTCCAGTTCCTACTGGAAAAAGAGTGTATGTGAAGAAAAAGGAAGAAATATAAAATGCTGTTTGAAAAACTTTGGATATTCAAAAATTCTGGGTTTTAACTATTTTTCTTCATCTAGAAACGTTGAACTTAGCTTTAAAATATATTGTGTCTTTCCTTTTTTGCCACCTTGTTCTATAAGTACTGTTCCAAATGAGAATTTCTGAATACCTTCTGAATACTTTCAAATGGCTAGTGGCTATTTGAATTTTAAAATGCTATTGAGTTGTGACATGTGGATGTCTACAGATTTTGTGCAATAAAATGTGTTTCAGTGATGATGTGCTGCAGTGATGAAGCTGCAGATGATAATGTGAGTGATTTGTGCTGCTACATTCAAGTAAGAGTGAATATATCTGAAAGTGCAACCTTAAATTACTTGGAATTGGAGGTTACTGAAGTAATGAGTAAGAAATTGCACTTTAATATAAAGTTTGTGGACAGAGTAAATAGTGTAAGAGGACTCAAGGATTATTTAAATGCATAACACTAAAAATTGAAATCAGTAACTTACATTGTAATTGCATTACAGATAAGTGAAAAAGATGTCTGTAGCCTCATTTTGTATGTGAATTTTGAATATACTTTATACAATTGTACCTCTTATGATGAATAAAAGTAATTTTAATTTTCTTTCTTTCCAGAGGCGAAACATCCCAGTAAAACCACTGGATGAAGTTAAAGTAAGTTATGCTGATATACAGAGTGGTGGGGTTTTTGTGCAAAAGTGTCTTGGAATTTAAAATAGAGAAAGTTACATACTCTGGGCTTTCAACTACCTAATTTTATGTAATATGCATCTGTTCTGTATAATAATACAGAAAAGCTTGATAAGTGGAGTGTATGATAATGAAGAGCCTGGTTGGTTAATTGTAAAGAGGTGGTCCTAAGAGGCTGTCCTGATTAGTTTTACATTGTTTACATCACTGCTCACCCACAAGAGAAGAGTTAGTCTTAATTTTTCCTGAAGGATCGATGCAAACATCATGAAACATAATAGTGTTCTGTGGTGTCCTAATATCTGGTCGTAATCTCAGTAAATTACACAAACTAAGATTATTCCTAGGAAACATAACTGTAAGATGTGAAGTGCCAAGACCTAAAACATTATTTGATTCTTTAGGTTGTGCCAGTTCTCATAAAAGAAGAACACAAGTTGCATAATACCTGTCCGGATTCTTCCAAACAGATTATGGTAAAAGACTTTGTGTGTAAGAAAAAATAAAAAGAGTATTGAGACATTAAATTTGTTTCAGTGGAAGGACATGCATACTCTGAGGTACACAATTAAAATTACAATATATAGAACAAGCTTTCAATACTTAAAATCAAGTCTTTGACACTCATTCTGTTTTGGTTATTGACTTTGTCCTGTTGTTCTGTATTCCTTCCTTAAATTCAGTATGCTTAACTAAATCTCAGAGAATGAAAGACCTCTTAGGAATCTGAAAGAAACTTGATAAATACTGCTGATTAACATTTTAGGTTCAACCTCTTGTCAAAGCAGAGGAAAACAATAGTATTTATCAGTTTTGTCACACCCATTGATAATATCTGTTAGTAAGTAGGGGAAGGTAATACATATCATATGATTTCACAGTTAATATTCAAATGTTTTAGTGGTATAGGTTTTATCTTGGAAATTGTTTGTGATAGCAGAAGATAATGCACTTCACATGAAAATTACATGACTGACGTTACAGCAACTAATAAATTTAATAGTTTTATAAATATCCTTTATGTTTTGTAGAAAAGTTTGTATTCTGTAGAAGGAGATTGTTTAATTCATGGAAATACCATGTGTAGTTTTCATATTTCTAAAAGATAATAATTGGTTGTATGTGTATCTGCCTGTATTATTCCTCCTGCTGAAATAGGCAACCTCAGAGAATTCTGTTTGAACGTGTTTTAAAGCTTAATAAGTGTTACTTTGACCTCTTCCTTTTTTTCCTATTACATAGCTGTATTGTAACAGGTGTGGGGAAAAAATGAAATTGTAGTGCAGGCCATATTTCATTATCCACATGTATAGAAAAAAATACTTGAGAGACCAGCTGCAGCTGATGCTGTGTATAGGGAGGCCTGGCTTTCTGTTTATTAGTCACATGGTAAAAATTTCAATAAATCCACTGTTGCTTTGGGGAGGTGAGGAAAAAGGGGACCTGGGAGTGGTTCATTATGGGGGATACTGATTAATGCCTCTTCCCCTGCTGTGGTTCTGCCATGGACATGTAACTAAGTTCTGGAGGATTCAGTAATGTTGGTCTCAGAACTCCTGGATAATGAGATGAAAGATAAAGAGATAAGGAGATGATAAGATGATAAAGATCCCTTGCCATTTATATGACTGGTCTGTCCTGGAACCCTGTTTGAGCTGCCTGTGAGTTGCAGGTGGGCCAACATAGTTATGGATGCTCCAGTCTTTAATGTGGTGCACACTTTTGAGAGTATGGATTCATGCATTTACTGTGAAAAGTTATTGTGACAGCTACTATATAGTGATAACTACTGGTAGTCTTTGTGTCTTGTATTTTAATAGATTGGAGAATCTGCTGGAGACGGTAGCACTTCTGACTTGGACTTTCTCTCAATGAAATCATATTCAGATGTATCTCTTGATATATCTATGTTAAATTCACTAGGTAAGTAATTAAATATATGAGCCATCATTTACTGTTTATTTGTACTGTTTAGACAAAAAGCTGGATTTGCCAAGAATAAAGATGTTTTTAAAAAGTAATAAATCTGCATTTGTTGTAGGCAAAAGTCGGGGGCTGGTATAAGATAAATTAAACCTTCATCTGTTTTTCCTTTTAGGCATCCATGTGCTAGCCAAGCTAACTTTCCTGTACCAGTTAAGAAACCAGTGTATTTGTACCTCACAATTTGATAGTTTTGCTTGGGTTTTATGTGTTCATAGTAACATAGATTTTAAGAATCAGCATGACTCTTGGGCTCAGAAATGTCATTGCTTCATATTCTGTCTTTTGAAATAACTTGCAAGATAGGTAAGTAGGTGAAGCTAAATCATATCACCATTTGGGACGTCATAAAAAATCAGAAGAAACTTCAGGTGTTGCAAAGACTAGCTTGAATATGACAGTTATATGGAAGTATCAGGATGTTGTTTAAAATACACATCTTTGCTAAGTGTAATTCTTTAAATACTACAAAAAGTAATGTTCCTGTTTTTCCAGGCTCTTCAAATGGTCAGATGCATCAAAAATATAATCACCAGAAAGAAAAAAATACTGCCTTGTGGTTTAAGATACTTTTGATTCTGAATGTGAAAGATACCAGGCAGTCTTTTATAAAACATAACCTAGATAATGGAACACCTAAAGAAAAAAATATATTTCCATTGATTTCCACTATAGGTGCAATATTCTTTAAAAATCTTCAGGGGAAAGAACAGTGTATGTTGGCACATTACATGTTCTATTTTAACTGTATTTTAAGTTAGATATTTAATCTTTTTGCTGACTTCCTCTCTTTTTCTGCAAACTAAATGCATTGTTTCATGTCTGGACTTTAACATATGAAGAAGATAAATTAAGCTCTTAAAACGTAAAAATTAAAATACTGGGAGTCAGTTCAGTTTCAGCGTATTCCCATGGTGTTCTCCTTCATCCTCCAAATCTGTTTCAGTGTGTATGTCTTGAAATTGAAAACACATCTGCAACTGTTGCCTTTTAAAGTGCAAAAGAAAATGCAAGGTTGAGGTCTTCTATGTAATAGACAACACTTATGTTAATTTTTTTATAGTGGCTTGGTAATTTTGTGAGTCAATCTGCATATGATCATTATGGGTTGTGATTGGTAACTGTTGGCCCTAGGGAAAGTAAAGAAGGAGCTTGATCATGATGATAACCATTTACATCTGGATGAAACAACTAAGTTGCTGCAAGACCTTCATGAAGCTCAGGCTGATAGAGTGGGATCCCGACCATCATCCAATTTGAGTTCCCTCTCCAATACCTCTGAAAGAGATCAACATCATCTTGGTAAAGTTAACTCTGTCACTAAAGTTGCAGTACTTCAGCTCTGACTGAAACTGGTTAAAGCTTACATTTTAACTTAAGGCTTTGCATGAAAGTACTCTGATAGAACAGTGTACTGACTGCAAGATCATGTTTCAGTTTTTATATATGCATGGCAAAGTTAACTAAGAAGATGTACCTTTGACCTCTGGAATTATCGACATTAATTTATTTTTTTATTAGAATTGAAGTAACTGTGAAGTAAATTCATACTGGCTTGCAAATCCCTATATGCACTTGCATTTTATGCCTGTAGAAATATTCAGGAGTATATAATGTTTACTTACTTCACAATTGTATGCAGCAAGTAACAGGTAGAATTCTAAAATAATCCCTTGTCAACTGTAAAATTCAGTGATAAGACAGGATGATAGGGTAACATACCACTTAAAAATTTGGTGTCATGTCTAAGAGAGTAGGAGATGTTGGTTGGATGATACTCAGTTACATTTTATATGATTTTTAAAAATCATGTAAAAAAAGGATAAAATTACTTGCTTTTTCAAAAAGGGTCCAATTTACTGAAGAATCTTTTTTCTTTCTTGTTAAATATGTAAATGTCTGAATGGCTATAGAAGTCTAATGCATTGATGTATCTCCAGTATTTTTCTGTGCATTTAGAGGTTTTGATTTTTTTTTCATATTCTACAGGAAGCCCTACTCATCTGAGTGTTGGAGAACAGCAAGATATAGTTCATGATCCCTATGAATTTCTTCAGTCTCCAGAAACTTCTAATGCCCCTACTAACTAATTTGACATGTACTATATATATTTTGTATTTTAATTGTATTATGTTTTTCTAAAGTTTTTGTCCATGGCAGAAACTTCAATTGTCCTCTTTTCTGTGAGGATTCCTAAATATCCTATTTGTTGGATTATACAAAAGAAAAATACCTGTTTACTACATAATTTTGTTAGCAATGTATGAAAACCTTCTTTTAATTTGTTTATTGAGGGAAATTGCTCTCTACTGGTATGTAAATATTGACTGAAATCTAACAAATTATGTGTTAAAATTGTATTTTAGAGAAACTAAAAATTATAGTTTTCCCAGTATCATGGCAGCATTCATAAAATATTTCTAGTTGAACTGTTTGCCAGTTCTGTTCAGGTCTTAACTTCAGCATCGTCCAGGAGGAGCATTATATTTCAACAGTGAAAGAGCTGCATGAATTGTAGTCATTATTCTACAATAATCTGTAGAAGTTGTTTCTGTTTCCCTGTGTTTTAAAATCTTTCTTTAATCCCACCCCAGAGTACTTGAGAGTAACAATATTTAGTAGTTACATTGAAATGGTCATTATGAGAATTCTATCTTCGATCTTAAAAAAAAGATGGTTTTGTGATCCCTTGTGTCTTGAAACACAAAGAAAAAAATTTAGTATGTATATTCATTTGGATGGAAGAAAATACTGGATAAGGTGTGCTTTTCAGTCATTTTAAAGTAAAACTTTTATAATTCAGTACTGATGTAACTGGGGGGTTTTGTACCATAGATATGTGAAAGCTGCACAGATGTTACGAATTTACAGTATTTTGTAAATGTTAAAAATACTAAATACACTTTTGATGTTTGCAAATACCTCGTTCTTACCAGGAGAAAATTTGCTCCTTTACTTGAGTCTGAAGTACTAGAAGGTTTTGGTCTGAATTTTTGTGCTGCTTCAAAAGATTCCACCGTGCCACATCTAGCTGTAAAGAAATTTAAGTAAATTTCTAGAAACCAGCAACAAAGTCTGCCAGATAACCAGTATTAGAGTCTTAATAAAGTCCAAATAGAATGATGTGTTTGCTCAAACTAGGTATTTGTGGTCTGGATTTTTTCTTCTTCCCCCCCCTCTGAAGTGCCTCTTCCCAGCGCCTCCTATTTATCATAGAATGGTAGGGGTTGGAAGGAACCTCTAGATGTCACAGAGTACAACTCCCCTGATCAATAAAGCAGAATCACCTAGAGCAGGTGGCACAGGGTTGGGTCCAAGTGGGTTCCTAATGTTTCCAGAGGAGACTCCATGATCTCTCTCTGGACAGCCTTTTCCAGTAAAGAAGTGTTTCCTCATGTTTAGCTGTGTTCCAGTTTGTGCCTCTTGCTCCTTGTCCTTGTCACTGAGCATCACAGGGAGGAATCTGGCCCCATCCTTCTGGCATTTGCCCTTTAGATACAAGCATCAGTGAGATAGCCTCTGTCTTCTCCATGCTTAACAGACCCAGGTCTCTCAGGCTTTCCTCCTACGAGAGATACTCTAGTCCCCTGATCATCTTTGTAGCCTTTTGCTAGACTCTTTGCAGTGTCTTTCTTGAACTGAGGAGTCCAGAATTGGACACAGTGCCCTGATGTGGCCTCACCCAGGGAAGAGTAGAGGGGGAGGATAGCCTCCCCCTGACCTTAATGCACCCAGGGATACCACTGGCCTTCTTGGTGACAAGGACACATTGTTGGTTCATGGTTAACTTGTCCACCAGGACTCCCAAGCCCTTCTCCCTAGGGCTGCTTTCTAGCAGATCAACCCCTAAACTGTACTGGTGTCTGGGGTTATTCCTTCCTAGCTGCAGTAACCTGCACTTGCCCTTGTATTCATTGAGTTTCTCTCCCAACCCAACCTGTTCAGGTCCTGCTGAGTGGCAGCACAGCCTTCTGGTTTATCAACCACTCCTCCCAGTTTGGAAACAGCAAACTTGCTGAGGGTGCACTGTCCATTCATCGAGGTCATTGATGAATATGTTGAACAGGAGGGGACCCAGTACTGACACCTGGAGGACATCACTAGTTACAGATCTCCAACTGGGCTCTCTGCCACAGATCCCAACTCTCTGAGCTCTGCCATCCAGCACATTCTCCATCTACCCCACTGTCTATTCCTCTAAACCACACTACCTAAGCTTCCATTCTATGGGATACTATGGGAGACAGTCAAAAGCCTTGCTGAAGTCAAGGTAGACAACATCCCCTGCTCTCCCCTCATCTACCCAGTCATGCCACCATAGAAGGCTATCAGATTGTTCAAGAATGATTACCCTTGAACCACGCTGACTCTTCCTAGTAACCCTTTTCTCTACATGCCTGGAGATGATGCCCAGAATGAGTTGTTCCATGACTTTACAAGAGATGGTGCTAACGCTGAGTGGCCTGGAGGTGTCCTGGATATTCCGTGCCTTTTTCAAAGATCAGAGTGATACTGGCTCTCTTCATTTCTCAGGCACCTCTCCTGTTCTCCATGACCTCTTAAAGATCATGGGCAGTGGCCTAGCAGTGACACCTGCCAGCTTCCTCACTATTTCTGGGTGCATTCCATCAGGAACCGTGGATTTGTGGGTGCCCAGTTTGCCTAAGTGATCTCTCACCCAGTCTTCCTGAACCAAGGCCAAGTCTTCCTTTCTCTCCCTTTCTTTCCTTCCTTCTCTTCTGCCTCCAGGGTCTGAGTCTCCTGAAAGGTGGAGATTTCTCCTTGAAATATATTAAAACAAGTTTAATTAGTCGAAGTACAGTAACACATGGTTCTCAAATACAAGCAATGAGAGACCCCCATATTGTGACTCAAGCTTAAAACTGTACTTGACTATTATATCATACTACCTGCACTCAGATTTTTCTGTTACCCTTTTTGGATCAGTTGTCTATTAAGTGGTAACTGTTGTAGGAGGAATACAATTGCTTGCTTTTTCAGATTACTTCAATTTCTTCTGACTGCTCTTGTATGAAATGCATTTTTTCTGAACTTTGAGGATGCTCCAAGGATGAGCCATGGCTGTGGAAAGGGACAACATGCTAGATTAAATGAAAAAGTTCTATGGTTAAGAGTTGGTTTTGGTTGAGTTAAGGTCAAAGTACAGTAACACATGGTTCTCAAATACAGGAAATTAGAAATACAGGAAATGAGAGAACCTCATGAGGGTTTTCAACTTACCAGTATCTGCAAGAAATACAACTCAGTGGAGAGAAAATTGTTTAGGAGGTTCCTGGAGTGTGTGGAAGGTAACTTTCTTACAGTTGGTGAGCCAGCTATGGAAGGCATCAGACAGGGCCCATAATCCAAGAAGAAATGCTTAGCAACCTGCTGTACCACTTAAAAACACACAAGCCTAAGGGGCTGGATTGGATCCACCTAAGGGTACTTAGGAAGCTGATGGAAATACTTACCAAGCCATTTTCCATCATTTATGATCAGTCCTGGCTAACTGGGGAGGTCCCAGTTAACTGGAAGTTAGCAAATGTCAACCCATCTACAAGAAGGGCCAGTAGGAAGCTCAGAAGACCTACAGGCCTGTCAGTCTGAACAGCGTTGGGGAACATTGTGTTGCAGATCATCTTGACTGGCATCACTTGGCACCTACAGGACAACCAGTCAGCATGGGTTTTTGAAAGGCAGGTCCTGCTTGACTAAGCTGATCTCCTACTAGGACAAGAGGAGCTGCTTAGCTGATGAGGGAAAGGCTGTGGATGTGATTTACCTGAACTTAAGTAAAAACCTCTGACACCATTTTTGACTGCATTCTCCTGGAAAAACTGGCTGCTCATGGCTTGGACAGGCACACTCGTCCTTGAGTAAAAAACTGACTGGATGTCCCAGCCCAAAGAGTTGTGGTAAATGGAATTAAATCCAGTCACAAGCAGTGTTCCACAGGGCTCAGTACTGAGGCCAGCTCACTTTAATATCTTTAGCGATGTTCTGGTCTGAGCCAGGATAAAGGTGATTTTCTGTCTTCCACTTTTGCTTTTAGCTAAGTCTTTTGTAAGTAGCTTCACTTGCTGTAATTAAGACCAAGTTTCTCAGACACTATGCTGATAACACTTGATGTTTATAGTTACAGACAGAGACTGGTATGCTGGGCCAAGGACACTGCTCAGCTTTGAGAAACATTTTTACCCCTCAGAAGGAATAAAGAGGTCCCTCCTGCAGCCCACCTTTGGGGAGGAACGGACAAGATAGATGCCAGAGTTGACCAAACAGAGTATTCCATCCCATACACGTCATACTCAGTATAAATCTGAGGGATCACGAGGGGCAAGCGTGCTTCCTGCTTCCAGGTTTTCCTGCCTTTCTGATTTTCCCTTCCTTCACCCGTGCCCTGCTTCCTTCGGCATCCTGAGAGGATTCCGTCCATCCCTCTGCCTGTGGTCCTGATCCGTGCCAGCCTGAATCTGTGTGTTCCTGCCTCCAGCTCCCGACTGCTGCTGACTCCAGGATTCCAGCCTGGACTTTCCCAGGGCTGCCCTGCAGCCTCGGTGGTGACGTGAGAGTTATTAGGGGATAGGAACTTGGTATCAATTTTCCTGTATATTTGTATATATTTAGTAATTTTTCCTATTTATCATTACTGTCTCATTAAAGTTATGTAGTTTAGTTTCCAACCCGTAAGTCTCTCTTCCTTATTCTCTCTCTCTTCTTTATCAGTGAGGAGAGAGAGATTAATACATAAATCTGTTACTCGGTTTAATTGCCAGGCCAGTGTTAAACCGTGACAATCGATCATCCGGATGAGAGGATTGAGTGCACAGTCAGTAAGACTGCAGATGACACCAAGCTGAGAGGGAGTGTTGATCTGTCTGAGAGTAGGAAGGCTCTGCAGAGGGATCTGAACAGGCTGAATTAATAGGCAGAGGCCAATTGTATGAGATTCAGAAGGCCAAGTATCAGATCCTGCCCTTGGGCCACAACAACCCCAGGCAACACTGCAGGCTTGAGGAAGAGTGGCTGGAAAGCTGTCTGGTGGAACAGGACCTGGAGGTATTTGTCAACAGCCAGCTGAGTACGAGCCAGCAGTGTGCTCAAAGCCAAAAGCATCCTGGCTTATATCAGAAAGAGTGCAGCCAGCAGGACTAGGGAAGTGATTCTCACCCTGTAGAGGGCACTGGCATACACCTTGAATAAAGTGTTTGGGTTTGTGTTTCTCACTACAAGAAAGACATTGAGGTGCCTGAGCGTGCCCAAAGAAGGGCAGTGAAAGCTGGTGAAGGGTCTACAGCACAAGTCTTACGAGGATTAGCTAAGGAAACTGGGGGTGTTTCCCAGTTTCTTTTTCTTTTTGCCAAGAAAAAAGTAACATATGAGAGATGTACAACTCTTGTTCATAATTTTCCCCCATTCTGTGCAAACATGTTATTTCCTGCCATCTTATCTTACCTTCCTTCCTCATGTTTTCGTGACTACTTTTCTACAGTAATCTGAGAAACCTTTTTTCTACAAGCTGCAATGCAACCACCATGTTTTGTAAAGCTCCTGTACTTTTTTGTTTCATTGTTGTTCTTGTGCTGAGAACAAAAGGGCAAGGTTGGTTGCCACACTATACTTTTGCTTTGTTACCATGACAGTAATTACCAATATTTTGAAGAGCGTGACTACTCACTGACACAAGAAAAGGACAACAGGAAGGTGTGTTTTCTTCAACAGTCCAGGCAGTCCCATTGTGTGCCCAAATACAACTGTTTCCTATGACATTTAGACAAAGTTATTCTTCATCAGTAGCACAACAGCAGCCAAGCCAAGGTTAAAAAAAAAAAAAAAAAAATCTAATTTAGAAGGGAACAAAGCAGAGATATAGCAGGTTTTGGATCTGATCTCTTCAAATACCTGTTAAGTATCTGTTAAAAGAGGAAAAAAATTAAGGAAAAAAATTAAAGAAGGGTCTCAATATTTCTTATCTTTAAGTCCTTCTGTCATCTAGAACCTAAAAATACTTTGCCCGATTCGTAATGTCTTCATTTAGCCTTCATGCAGGGCTCAACTTCATCAGTCTGCTCTCTCACCCAATGGCCTCAGCCTAACCAAGAAGGGAAATCAGGAAAAAGAGAGAAGCCCCAAGGTGGAAATGAGAACAGATTTTGTGAAATAATAAAACTAATTCCAGCACCAGCATTAAGCATATAAACTGATATACTAAATACATATATATATATAAACACTATATACTACATACTTTTTAATATATACTATAAGCTTAGTCCTCAGAAGCAGCAGAATATCATGGTTTGGGTGGACCAGCATAACTTTTGGTACCAGTATGAGGATCTAAAGAGAGGGTCTTTTGGACCCTGGGGAATAATAATTCTTGAATATGTAATTGGCAGAGGTGAGGGCTGGAGTGGTCTGGGTTGATGTGGTGCTGCTTCTGGTAGCAAGAGGAAGGTCCCCAAACATGGCTCCTGTAAGAAGCTGCTGAAAGAGCTTTCCTGGTCCAAAATGTCCAGCATCACCTCTGGATAATGTTGAGGCCACCAGTGACAGTGGATGAGACTCTGCAATGAACATATTCAAGAAAGGGAAATCACCAGTGATAGGACTTCAGGGGCAGAGGAGAGAAGGGGAGGAGAGAGCAGTACTAGAGAAGAGAACAATGTACACAGGTAATAACATAAGGGATAAAATAACAAAGAATACAGATATATACAAATATGTATACAAAACCCAATAGATATGGGCTCTGAGAAGCACGTGGCAAGCTGGTGGTAAAGAAGCAATGAAGGAACAGCAATGAAGCCAACACTGAGTGGAAATAAAAATAGGAGCTGCTGGCTTTCCCAATCTTTACAGAGTATGGCAGAAAACGGAGGGAACAGATCCCTCCCTTTGTGTTCCGCCCCTCTGAAGAGTCCAAAAGCCCTCCTCTTCTTTAGTTCCTCCTGTTCAAACGATGGCAATAATTAATGAAGTGGGTGGATTTTTTCCTCCCTTTATTTTTTATGTGTGTGTTATATACATAAAGTATTTATAATAAAATATCTCGAGCAGGACAATAGAAGATTAGTAGAAAGATAGAGAAAACAGCACGTTATCAGTCATGTGACTGGAAAAAGCAGCAAAGAAACTGTACCAAGAGCAAAGCAACAAACTTGGAAAGGACTGCAATGGAAAACCCCAGCCATTTACTCAGAAATATAGAGATGGATAAATAGGGTTATTTCTGCTGGTCATCTGCTCTGATCTTGTCTGTGTTTCTCTTGTCATAGCAATTTATCTGCCAGAAAGCAAGGAGCTGCATGCCTTTAAAATGCCCCTGTGTCTTTTTTTTTTCTTTTTTTTTTTTTTTTTTAAATCAGGAAATTTTTAAATTAGGGAGATTTTTTTTTATTTATTCTTAATATTTTCATGTAAAATCTGTAGCTATACTTGTGTATCTCAAAACATCCAGTCAAAGCAAGATGCTTCCTGCTGAACCCATTTATGAAAATGTTTGCAAATGCATGCAATGCACCATAGAGCCATAGGTTTCCAGGCCATTACTGATTATTTCAAAGCTTTTCAACATATTTTAATATGAACTTAAAACTTGCATTGACAAAAGTAAATGAGACATGGCTTAGGAATTGTTTTCTACTTCAAGCAGAACTGGCAAAATTGCTTCCCAAAGCTTTTACTGAAATACTGGAAAAATGCAACAGCATACCACTGGCACAAGGATAGGCACGTACACACAGCCACAAGGAATTAAAACCAAGATACTCTCTTTCAGCGTGAAAATCAGTAAAAATGCACTGTTACAAACAAGTTGAACTGAAAGAAATCTCTTCAACCACCTATTTTAAAAATTCAGGAAGATTTTTTTAAACTAGGGCTGCAAACTCAAAGTCTAGCCTTTCTATAAAATATAGGAGAATCAGATTTTTCAAAGAAAAATGAAAGCTTTTACTCAGGCATTTCATGTAACCAGTCATGTGTTGCCTTATGTCATGTGTACATTCAGCAAAAAGGCTACAAGTCAATTTAATTTATGGGAAGACACCATAGGATAGAAGCAAAACCATTTATATTTGCTTTTGGGAAGAAGCTTTGTCTTGAAAGCTTTTTCCCAGAGAATGCAGACTGTAGGCCTATTGAAAGGACTGTGTAGCACCCTTAGGGCTGCAGCTAGAGATTGCTGTGCTTAACCAATATTGCTTAGGGGTCAGATAAGCTAAATGTATAAGCAAACCTTTCCCAGGCACAAAGAACTTCTTGGTATGGTAGTGGTACAAAGAATACATAGCCTTTTATACATATAACTCATGGACCCATAAAAGCTGATTCAAATACTTTCAGAAAGTCTGAATGTATTCTCCTTGAAACCTAAGATGAGAATACCAAGTAAGACACTGCATTTTATTTCAGTTTTCAATCATATACACACAATTTTAAGCAAAAAACCTTAGCACATTCCTAAAGAATATTTTAAACTCTACTGAAGAGCCAAGGCAGAAAATTCAACAGTAAGTGTTTTGATACATATCGTCACCAACTGTAACCATTACTTGGAGTGTGTTACAAGAATTTTAATTTATATATACCATATAAATTAAGTCTGAGAAATCAGATCTACTGCACTAGGGGCCAAAGACATATTAGTGTCACAGCTTAGCAGTCTGGGCAGACCACGAATCAAAGGTCAGAATTACTCTCTATTCCCCCTCCCAGAAAAAGGAAAAATAGAAGGGGAATAAAGACTGGAGACTTGAAAGCTGCCAGTCTGCCTGACCTTTATAGAGTACAGGCAGAGTATGGGAGGGAATAGACCCCTCTCACTGTGTTCTGCCCCTCTCAGAGTCCAGAAGCCCTCCTTCAGTAGTTCCTCATGTTCAAACAATGACATTCCACCCTTATTCCTTTCCATTTCTCTCCATACTCATTCATCCAGCGATGCCCTGTCTTTAAACAAGACTTCTGTAAAGTCCAGGCTGCAGATCCTCATCATGGCAGTTTCTCAAAGCAAAACAGATGGCGCAGGGTCTCTTGGGGTTTATGCCCTCATGTGCTGCAAACTCTTCCTGAGACTCTTGGATGCCACTGCATTATCCTAGGGGAAAAAAAAAAAACAAAACAACACACACACACACACAAAAAACAAACCACAAAAAAACAAAACAAACAAAAAAAAAAAACAAACACAAAAAAACCCCACCAAACCAAACAAACAAAAAACCAAAAAAACCAAAAAACAAACTTAATACACCTAATTACTATTATATAACAATTAAAACTATACAAAGTAAAACTAAATGCTCTCGGCTAGAGTTAAGTTCCCCTGTGCTACACAAAGGGCTTCCCCATCCTCCTGCGTAACCCACCAAGTATGTCCAGGACCTTGAGCAGAGACAATCCCACAGATGGGTTTGTCTTTGCCCAAAGCAGGATAAATCCTAACAGTTTTTCCCAATAGATATTTGCTGATATCCACAAGTCAGTGTGGGGGTAAAGCATTGGCCACTTTGCCCATTCAGCAATGTCCAGGGCCAGCTGGATGGCTTTTACCTCTGCAAACTGGCTGGATTCACCATCCCCCTCAGCTGCTTGAGTGACTTGTCCTGTAGGACTCCAGACTGCTGCTTTACACCTCTGCTGACTTCCTACAAGATGTCAGGATCCATTGCTGAAGAGAGCAAACTTCTTCTCATCATCTGAAAGTTCATTATATGGAGGGGCTTCCTCGGCACGTTTCACTGTCTCATCTTTACCCTCTGGCCAGTTTGTAATCACCTCAGTGATGTCTGGATGATCAGACACTGCTTTATCAAGGCAATCCACTTACTCCAGGTGGCATCAGTGGCATGGTGTGTAGGTGAGATCCTCCCCTTGAACATCCAGGTCAGAACTGGCAGACCAGGAGGAGCATTGCCTCAGCACCAATCACTTCTGAAGAACTCAAACTCCTTCATAAGCAGCCAATATTTCTCGTTCAGTTGGAGTGTAATTGGCCTCTGAACCTTTATCCTGCTGACTCCAAAACCCCAGGGGTTGACCTCAAGTCTCATTGGGTGCTTTCTGCCAGAGGTCCAGATGGGACCATTATCACCAGCTGCCATGTAGAGCACATTTTTAATCTCCTGTCCTGTTTGGACAGGTCCCAGGTCCACAGCATGGTCTGTCTCTTGTTTTACCTGCTCAAAGGCCTCTGGCTGTTCAGGACTCCGTGTAAAATGTTTTTTCTTTCGGGTGATGTCATAAAGTGGTTTTATGATCTGAGTGCACGTGGGAATGTATATCCTCCAAAATCCCACCATACCCAAGAAGGTCTGTTTCTCTTTCTTATTTGTGGGTGAAGACATGGTTGCAATTTTGCTGACCACATCATAGGGCTGTGCTGGTATCCATCTTAGTGCAGTGTGGATCAGTCCACAGCAGATGCTCCCAGCAGTCTCTGAAAGTCACTGACAGTTTGCACACTTGCTTTAAGTTTTATTTCCTGTGGAGTGATGATTTGATTTTGTATCCTCCAACCAAGACATTGCCATGGAGACATATTTTGAATTATTTCAGGTGCTACACAAAGCATGGCTGCTTGCACATTGACAATAACTGCTGCAAGAACATCACCTACTTGGTTTTATTCTTTTGCTGCTATCAAGATACCATCCATATAATGATAAATGAGAGTACTTGGCACCTGATCTCGTATGGGCAACAAACTATTGACATATAGTAGGAGTGTTACGCATGCCTGGAGGCAGGACTGTCCAACTATACCAGTGCCCAGTCCTGTGGTACCACTGTCAGGGAGGGCAGGCCTGGTTGTAGCGCTCCTGTACATTGCAACAGCGGCCTCTGGTACTGTAAGTGTTGCTACCAGTATACCTGAGGCATTCCAGTGGAACCAGAACTGGCTTCTCCCTTCCCTTTAAAGGTCATTCTTGGTGGGCAAGCCTTGAAGCATATTAGCTGGGCAATCTTTTCACATGCTGGTACAACACAAGGAGGGCTAGGGGCCCAGAGCATTATCACCGGTGAAATATGAATCAACCAGTCCAGGACCATATTCATCAACCCTTGAGCGGCAAGTCTCACCTCGTTCCTTTTCTGCAACGAGGGCATATTTCAGGCTCCTTTTGCATTTTATTCATTTGCAAAGACGGACATTCTCATTTAAAATAACCTAGCTTCCCACAGGCATAACAGGGACCCCGCTGAATATTTAAAGCCGCAAAAGCGTCATAGCTGTGGTATGTAAATCGGACCCAACATTCTGTCAGGGTTTCATCACTTCAGTTATCGTAGGATTCTGGACTTGCAAAGGTGTCAATATTTTCAGACAATCAGCATTGTCATTTTTGACTGCAAGCTGTTTAAAGAGCAGATCACAAACCTCTGAATTATCCATTTGTTTCTCAAGCCCCTCTTTCAAGCAATCTAAACATTTTCTAGACTTTGGGAGAATGGACCGCCGCTGCTTTTATTCTCCGTGGCTCTGGCGGTGCCGTCGCATCCCCGCTCCGCCGCTTCCTGGCAGGATCTCCCCGCTCAGTGCCGGGAAGCCCGAGGGTGCTGGCGGATCCCGGAGGCTCCCCTGCCTCTCTCGACGGTCTGCTGCCAGGCACCGGGACGGGAAGACAAAGTTTGCTTGGGATCTATCCCTCCCAGATCTAAAGGAAAAAGCTCCAAGGGCGTCTCCGGTGGGGCCGAGGCCACCGCGCCGCCGGTGAGGACAGACCGATCCCGCATCTGAATCCCGTTGGTACAATCAAGTGGGTCAAGGGTTGGACTTGATGATCTCTAAGGTCCCTTCCAACCCAGCCAATTCTATGATTCTATGAATCGGTGTCACATTTCGAAACTGCGGTCTCATCGGGCTGTGGCAAGCTGACTTCTTTACGGAGAGGGCGATCAGGCATTGGAATGGGCTGCCCAGGGAAGTAGTGGATTCTCCGTCCCTGGAGATATTTAAAAAGAGACTGGATGTGGCACTCGGTGCCATGGGCTGGTAACCGCAGCGGGAGTGGTCAAGGGTTGGACCTGATGATCTCTGAGGTCCCTTCCAACCCAGCCGATTCTATGATTCTATGATTCTATGACTGTTCCCAACAGTACGGAGCAGCCACTGTTGGAAGAATTGGATCCCCCGTAACTTTTTAAGGCTGCAGAAAGAGTTTGCCACGATACCAGCAATGCAGTGGCACTTTTACCATAGCGCGTTGCTACATCCCACAATCGGACCCCAATTCTGTCCTATATTTCAGAATCCTATACATTCTGCCAATTTAAGGAGGGCTCCTGTGCCTTGGCCCATAAAAACAATTGCTTCAGGACTGTACTGTTTAAGTCCCGGCCTTGTTTTTCTAATATGTGTCTAAGCACAATAAAAACATCTTCCTGTTCCTTTGTAAGAGAATTCCCCATGTCTACTTCTTGGCTGCTGACATTCCATCCAGCAGAAAGGTAACTGGGGGTGCACTCTGGTTGTTTTTTCTTACCCCTTTAGTTCAACCAAGCTACGCCACCGGACGGACTGCCACCTGCTTTTAATCCAGTGCCAATGCGGGAGCCATTTGTGGCATACTATTCACAGACTCATGAGTTTCCCTTGCTGAGACAACTTTACTAATCTGAGGGTCCATATATACATATGCTCTAGCTTTCCCCAGAGTCCACAAGACCCTCCCAGGTTCCTCCAAGCAAGGTCTCTGGTGGTTTTCCTCTGTTTTACAGTAATTTTCCACCATTCCGTCTAGTAAACAAGGTAGCTTCATTAACACATTCCTTTCTAATCACCCACATTAACTTTGCCACCTCCCACACTACTGGAAACCAGGTTTCTTAAATCTTGACCCACGTTATTTTATCCGATGCAGAAGTTCATCCTTTTTTATAGGTGTTCTGCATTCTCTTACTTTGTTCCTTTTCACTTTTTCATAGAGGCTTGAGGAAGAGAGCGTAATAAGGGTTAGAATAGCATTCCATCTGAAAAAAAAAAACATGTAATAAGGTAGTCCCAAAACGGGTCTGTGTTCAGCTGAGGAGAGTAAGATGCCACACTGTTTTTAACTTTATGGTTTGTGAAGTTCAACTTTTCATTAATAATGTGTTTTGATATGAGCTTCGGCAAATAAAAATAAATAAGGAATTCTATCATGGTTAGGAATTTACAGGCCCATCGGTATTGTTAGTGTGATCAAGTTATTTCATTAATAGATGTGTACATCTCCTGAACTCTGGCTTCTATATTTGTATGATTTTTAAATTAACTTATATTTCTGAACTATTGATGAGCAGCACTGATTCCATAAACATAACTGGATTAGTTTCTATAGAAAGTTTCAGGACATCTCATTGCAAAGTACATTGCAAAACACAGAATGTCCTAAGTCAAACTGCCTGTGAATGAGAATAGCCCTTTATGCTTGTCAAATAGGCCCTGACCTAAATGGAATTCTTCCAAGTTGTTTATGCATTTATCTATTTTTTTGCAATTTAATATATAAAAAGTGTATTCATACTGCTAGTGGGGGTCTGAAAGTTTTGCCCTCCTGTAAGTTACTGAGGCTATACACATAGCTATACATAGATTAACTATGTGTAACATAGTATAACATATTGCCAATATGTCTGTTGCACAAACATACACAAATGACAGTATATTTACATGACTACTTGTATAACTTGGAATATTGTATTTCATTTTCACCAGATGAAAGACTGCAGTAGACTTGATAGATATTAAGTTGATTTTAACTATTCCAGGAAATGAAAAACCAACAAAAAAACAGTGGCTGCCTGGCATTTAAAAATTATTCCATCATTTTGATTGACATTTCAACCAAATTAATATTCTTAAATCAACACAAATATTCTGATTAATATTTATCATGTTTGAAAATTAAAAGCAAACTAAAGTGATTTTTCATAATTATAATGTGATCTTAGTGATTCATTTTTCCTACCCAGGCCTGATGACATGAAAAATCTACTTAGTTTAATTTTTCTGTCTTAGGATACAATGTATCCTGCTGTATCCAATGTAACTGCTCATTCACTGAACAGCCTATGTTTATGTAATCTGTCATTTTGTCAGTGTTGAATCTCATCTCTCTCAGCCTGAGAACTAATGTTGGCCATATAGTTTTGTAACTCTGGTAGAACTGGCATAAATGTATTAGCAAAGGAGCTGCCTAAGCAGGAAATAATTATCTGTCTTCTAGAGAACTAGGGACGGAAGGAGGAGAAATACAAAAATATTTAAAATAACAAAACCTTTGAACAGAATTTGAATAATGATAAACATTATAGAAATAACAGGGACAGGCAGTTAAGTGTAGCAACTTGAAAAGAAGCTGTGTCAAATGCAGGAAGCAGATATGCATCCCTTCCAGAAGATTTTGTCTTGAAAAGAAAGAAGAACTGGCATGTTGGCTGATGGAGTGAATGAAGTGGGAAAATATGTACAATCTTATTTTTAATATATCTGTGTACTTCTCCTAGTGTTAATTAAAATTGATTATATTTAGGAATTCATCAAGAAAGCTGGTTGTGTTTGTCTTGTTGTGAAGCTCTGAAAAGGGAAACTATAGGTCCATTTTTTCTACTTTCTATTGCCATCAGAGGCAAGAAAGTTCGTCCCCAAACTGCAGGTTACAGGAACTCTGTTCTGAAAGTCCCTGTGCAGCTCCAGGTCTGACCAGTGTCTGCACTCTGCTCTGGTCCTAGATTCGAAGGAAACATATATACTCCTGCTGCAGTGACTTGGTAATGTCTAACTAGAGTGTGTCAGAGAGAATGACATTTGATCCATCATATTTCCAAATGTTCATATAGATGAGCAAGAGAGACTTAAAATGCTAGATTGCACAGAAAAATAATCAAGTCATGTTGCATATGAATTTACACAGCAGCCTATGCTTAGGAGAAAAGATTATATCCTTCAGCCACAGCTACAGCCTACAAACACAGGTTCATAGAATCATAGAATCATAGAATCCTTGGGGTTGGAAGGGACCTCGAAAGATCAAGTTGGGGACATGCAGCTGATCTGAGGATAAGATAGTGAGATCTGATTCATGGCCAAGGGCCTTTTTCTCCTGTGAGGGAATATGTTTCCAGAGGAGATTAAGATAACCAAGAGTTGCTCTACTGTCAGGATGAGCTGTGCTTTGTTCTGTGGATCTGCTGTGAGGCTCTGTTCTGTGGCAGGGGACTACACTTTCATAATTGTAAAACTGAATAGATTATTTTCTGAGAAAAATAATTCTTTGTGCAGAGATGAGAGAAGGCTTCTGTAAACTCTAGGGAATTCATTCTAACAGCATAATTTTATCATGTAAGCTAAGAGTATTGTGTGCTGCAGAAATCCACAACATAGAGGTATGTTAGCACACACATTATCTTATTTTCTGAATAAATGTCCAAAGCACACATAGCATTCTTGAGTTAAAAATGAAAATAGATTGAGACAAAGACGAACTGCCCAATCTCTCATTTTAAAACATGGCAGGAATCACAGAATCATCCGGGTTGGAAAGGATCTCTGAGATCACCAAGTCCAACCTTTGATCCATTGTGGATCCATGACCATTGTGGTTACCAGACCATGGCACTGAGTGCCACAATCAGTCTCTTCTTCAAACTCTCCAGGGATGGGGAATCCACCACCTGCCTGGGCAGCCCATTCCAATGCCTCATCACCCTCTCTGTAAATATTTTTTTCCAACCTACACCTCCCCTGGCAGAGCTTAAGTCCATGCCCTCTTGTCTTACTGATGGCTGCCTGGGAGAAGAGACCAAACACCCCCTGACTACACCCTCCTTTCAGGGAGTTGGAGAGAGCGATGAGGTGTCCCCTCAGCCTCCCCCAGCTCCAAAATTAAGGCCTGCCTCTGGCCCAGGCTAAGCCCATCAGTGTCAGTGTCTGTGCTTCTGCAATTAGCATAGAAAGGGGAAAACAAAATTACTGGAAGACCTGGAGCTCAGAAGAGAGAGGAAGGTGAGAGCAGTGAAACTAAGCTCTGTAAGGAAGGAGGGGAAGAAGGTGCCTGAGCAGCCTGTTGAGAGAGGGCCCATAAAGGATCAGTCACAGTGCAGCCGATGTGGACCTGAAGCCATGTAGAACTCCATGCCAGGGGAGCTGGCTGTGCCCGAGCAGGCCCTGACTGTAGGAAGCCCACCCTGGAGCAGTCTGGTTTTGAAAGACTGCACCTTCAGGAAGGGACTTATGTCAGAAGGGTTTGTGAAGGACTCTGTCCTGTGGGAGGCACCCCATGCTGGAGCAAGAGAAGAGTGTGGGGAGTCCTCCTGCTTGAGGAGGAAGCAGCAGCAGAAAACAATTTGTGACAAATTGACTGTAAACCTCACTCCCTGTCCCCCTGTGCCATGGTGTGGGGGTGGTAAAGAAATCATGAATGAAGTAATTTGGGCCCAGGAAGGAGGAGGAGCTGAGGTATTTAAGATGTAATTTTGTTTTCTGTGTCCTTCTGATATGATTGGTGTTATATGAAATTGACTTTTTTCCTAAGTCAATTCTGTTTTGCCTGTGAGTGAAAAACCCTCTCTGTCCTTGTCTTGACCCATTTTAGTTGGATTTTCTCTTCCCCATCACAAAATGCTGGGAGGAATGAGTGAGCAGACATGAGGTTCTTTGTTGCCAGGTGGGCCTAAAACACAAAAAGTGGGAAGAATCTACAGGCCAGTTGTCTGATAATCATCAAGTCCAGCTGCCTGAGGACTGTAGGGCTGACCAGAAGTATAAACCATGGTATTAGGGGCCTTGTCCAAATGCCGCTTATTGACTATCAGGCATCAGTGGCCTCTCTAAGAAGCCTGTTACAGGGTTTGACAACCCTCTTGGTAAATGAATGGTTCCTTATGTCCTCCACCTCCCTTGACATTCAGGGAATCTGTGGATTGTGCAAGACTTCTTATGGCATGTTTAGGGGACAAATCAAAGGCAGAGAAAGGAAAGGATAATGGTGGCTTGGAGAGGAACAAGTGTGGCTAAATACGTAGCTAACAGGACAAAATGGGCCACTCATGTAAACAGGTTGCTGGTCAGTATGCTTGTCTAGCCATGCCCTTCACTCGCTCAACACCTGCTGTCCTGCCACCTTAAATTCCATTTGTAACTAATTTCATAAGAGGTTGGAAACAAGATGTGTATCTGGGACTGAGGCAACTGGGAAGTGGCTTCCAGAGGGACAAGGAGGTCTATGCCAGCTGATGGAGAGGCTGCAAGATCTGAAGGTCAACCGAGAGACAGGTATGTGTGTTTTTGTGTGGGAGACAACTGGGGATGAGGACCCAGGCTGGACTGACTGTGTGTCTAAGCTATTGGGTAGTGTGTGTGCAGTTACTGGAGTGATACAAAAAAATCTGTACCAGCAGCTGGAGTAGGATTGTGGGGCTTGGGGACTAGCATGCCCAGGTGTCAGGGGAGGCCTGGGCTCCAGGGGTAGTTACTAGGATGAACTGTATGTCTAAGCCTAACTTCTGAGAAATCCATAGTGCCTGTGTTCATGAGCTAGGAGGTCTGTGCCAGCAATTGGAGTGGGGTTGCAGGCCTTGGAGACTCTTATGTCTAGAGTACAGCAGCATGGAAGATTGGGGACCCAGAATAACTAGGGACAGACTGAATAACTAAGCTCAGCTATGGGAGGAATCCGCATTATATATATGTATGTATGTATTTTCTACTAATGGACCTTCATTCTGATCAGCCACGGGGCAATAAGATGAAGCCATTGGTGCTGGTTTTGTTTGTGTGAGTGTTGAATGTTTCTATCTGTACTGATATGTGTAGCTGCCCACAGGTACATATGTATGTATGTATTGAAGAAATATCTTTGTATGTGTGTACCTGCTGGGCATATGTTTAGTCTCAATACTGACTGAAGATGGAGACATGTAGCTGCAGCAGCTGTGCCTCTATCAGATTACAGGATCTGACAAATTCTAAGTTTGCAACCATTTTATTCCCTCCTGGAAATGGAAACAGGAGCATCCACCAGAAAAAAAAAAAAAAACAAAAAACAAACCCAAAACAAATCAAAAATGAAAAAACAAAACAAAACAAACAAAACAAACAAAAAACCACGAAACAAACAAACCCAAACAAAAAAACCCCACACAATCAAGAGAATCCTGTATCCTTCCCCTAGGTAACTTAAAGAAAAGGAGTGAATGCAGGTAAGTCTACATTCAGGGCAGCAGGCAAACTCCCTCCTTGCCTGCCACACTTTTCCAGGTGCCTCTATACAAAAGGCCCTGCATTTGGAAGGTCTGTCATCTGATGATATGGATGATGGTTCATTTACACAAGAGGTGCTGCCAATGTCAGAAAGGCCTTCTCCTTGTACCATGACCACAACCACAAAGAAGACAAGACAGGTTACAATTGTAGGCAACTCCCTTCTATGGGGAACAGAGGGTCCAATAGTACCCTCCTCTTAGGGAGATCTGATGCCTTTCTGCAGCCTGGAAACTCCCTAGCCTGGTACAGCCCTCAGGCTATTACGCATTTTTAATCTTCCATGTGGGTGGGGATGAAACTGCAACATGTAGTCCAACGGCAATTAAAAGAGACTTCAAGACTTTGGCATTGTCGGTAAGGAAATCTGGAGCACAGATAATTTTTTCCTCCACCCTTACAGTTGAAGGCAGTGATATTGGAAGAAAGAGACATACACAGACTGTTATTGCCTGGCCTCGTGGCTGATGTCACTGCCATAATTTTTGAGGTTTTTTGTTCTATAAAGGGATGGTCTGCATGGCACCAAGTTTACTGGCATTGGATGGGATTCATCTTTCTCAAAGGATGAAGAGGGGTTGTTGATCACAAGCTAGCAGAACTTATTGGGAGAGCTTTAAACTATATTTGAGGGGAGAAAGAATAATATCAGTCTCGTTTATGACAAGTCATGAGATGACATGTCAAGGTTTGAGGGATGAGATGCTAGTGAGGCCCCTCAGCCTGTTGCTTCAAGACATGCTTTTTACACATTTGAAGTCTTGGGGAGATAAGCCATGGGCCCCTGGGATAATAGGAACCAACAGGGAAACATGTGAAATACCTTAAAGGAATTAAGGGTTGTTCCTCTTGCAAACACTGAGAAAAAAATCAGAGAGGAGAAAAAAGTTTGAGGCTGGGCACTCAGTGGTATTATATCTGATTTTATTCATAAGGCCATGCTTTTTTATAGTGCAGGCTAAACATGGCATCACGATAAAGTGGATTGTTTTAAAAGCAAGATACAACAAATAAAGACCATGGTTTTGCAGGTTTTTTACAGACATTGCTTACAGCACTTTCCCACAATGGAGCATCCTGGGTAAAGCCAAAAGTTGATAGAATACTCAATGCCTTTGTTCAGAGAAGGTGTCCTCCAAATTTCTTACTATCTTTTCTGGTGACGAGCCCTGCCTCATCTTTATTTTTCTGGCAGCAGGCCTTGCCTTGCTGCTATCTTTGGTTGGCCTTGCTTTGCAGCATGGGACCCTGCTTTTTGCTAGCTCTCAGGTCTCTCAAATTACGGAGGCAGCCCTCCACATGCTCCTCTAAGAATAGACACAGCTGACAGCCTAGTTGAAATGCCTCTACACCAATGCACGCAGCATGGGCAACAACAGGAGGAGCTGGAAGCCACCATGCTGCTAGAAAGTTATGACCTAGTTGCTGTTACTGAAATGTGGTGGGATATGTTCCAAGACTGGAGTGTGGCTCAGGCTGTTCAAAAAGGAGAGGTGAGGAAGGAGGAGTTGACATGTTACCCTCTACATCAAGAAATGGATAGAATGTGAAGAGCTGTCTCTGAAGAACAGCCATGAGCAGGTTGAAAGTTTATAGGTAAGAATTAGAGATGGAGGCAACATAGGGAACCTTGTGGCTGGTGTCTCCTACAAGTGACCTGATCAAGGGGAAACTACTGATGAAGCCTTCTTTCTCCAGCTACAGGCGGCATCATGCTCACAAGCTGTCATCCTGCTGGGGGACTTCAGCTACACCAGTGTGTGCTGTAAAAGTAGCAAGGACAGCTGTATGCAATCTAGGATTTTCCTGGAATGCATTGAAAATAAAAGACAGCCCTACAAGAGGGATAAGTTACTGGACCTGATGGTCACCAATGCAAGTGAGCTAATCAGAGACATCAAGATTGGAGGCAGCCTGGGCTGCAGTGATCATGCACTGGTGGAGTTTGCAGTCCTGAGGGATATGTGACAGGCACATAGTAAAGTCAGGACCCAAAATTTTAGGAAAGCAATCTTCCATCTGTTTAAGAAGTTAGTAAGACCCCCTGGGAAACTTTTCTCAGGGGCAAGGGACCTGAACATAGCTGGGAGATTATAGCTGGGAGATTTTAAAGGATGGTTTCCATAGGGCACAAGAGTTCTTGATACCCCACTGTAAGAAATCTGAAAACTTTCTCTTCTCCAGGCTAAACAACCCCAACTTCCTCACATATTCACAGGGGAGGTACTCCAGCCCACATATCCTTTTTGTGGCTCTCTTCTGGACAAACTCAAGGAACTCTATGTCCCTCCTATACTGGGGACTCCAGAACTGGACACAGTACTCCAGGAGGGGCAGAGTAGAGAGGGAGAATCACCTCCCTTGACCAGCTATCTATGCTTCTTTAAATGCAGCCCAGGACATGGTTGACTTTCTGGGCTGCAAGTGCACATTGGCAGCTCATGTTTAGCTTCCACCATCACGCCCAGGTCCTTCTCCTCAGAGCTGTCCACAATCCTTTTTCCTCCCAACCTGTATTGGTACACAGGATTGCCTCAACTCAGGTGCAGAATTTTGTATTTGCCCTTGTTGAACTTTATGCAATTTGCACAAGCCCAGCTTCAAGACTGTCAAGGTTCATTTGGATGGCATCCCTTTCCTCCAGAGTGTTGACTTCTCCACAGTTTGGTGTCATCAGCAAAACTGCTGAGGGTGCATTTGATTCCACTGTCCATGTAGTTGACTAAAATATTAAACAGCACTGGTCCAAGTACCAACCCTTGAGGAACACCACTCATCACACATTTCCATTTGGACACTGAGCCATTGATCACAACTCTTTGGCTGCAACCATCCAGTCAGTTCCTTATCCAACGAGTGGTGCATCCATTAAATCCATATTGTTCCAGTGGAGAGACCAGAATGTTGTGCGGGACAGTGTCAAATGCTTTGCACAGATTCAGGTAGATCTTGACTTCTGCAGTGTCATGGTCACTGCAGCCTCCCATTGAGTTTTACATCACTCAGCAGCCCATCTCTGTTAGGAAAAATAAGGCTCAGCAAAGCACCTTTTTTGGTTGGTTCCTCTACCATTTGGAGGAGGCAGTTTTCATCAATGCACTCAGGAACTTCCTGGAATGCTGATGGAGATCAGTGATGAACGGTGTCCCCTAGAGGTCTGTATTGGAATCAGTCCTATAACTGGCAACATAGACAGACTGAGTGCACCCTCAGCAAATCTGCAGATGACACCTAGCTTAGTGGTGTGGTTGACAAACCTTAGAGATGACATGTCATTCAGAAGGACCTGGAAAAGCTCCAGAAATGGGTTCACGTGGACCTCATGAGATTTAACAATGCCAAGTCCAAAGTCCTGCATCTGGGTTGGGGCAACCCCTGCAATTATCAATACAAGCTGGGGGATGAAGGGATTTGGAAAGTAGGACATGGGGATAACAATGGATGAAAAATTTGGACTGAGCTGGCTATCTATGTTCATGGCTGAGAAAGCCAGCTTTATCTTGAGCTGAATAAAAAGGCAGAACATTGTGGGAGCTGATGCTGCCTCTCTAGTCAGCTCTGGTGAGACTCCACCTGGAGTTTTGCATTCAACACTGGAGTCCTCAGAATAGGAAAGATATAGTCCTGGTGGAGCGGGTCCAGAGGAAAGCCACAAAATGATGACTGGAAAGGCTGAGAATTGGGGTTGTTCAGCCTGAGGCTGTTCAAGAGAAGGGTCTGAGTAATTATTGGGACTTTCAATACTTAAAAAGGGGCCTTACAAGGAGGAAGATGGGGACAGACTTTTTAGTAAGGCATACAAAGACAATACAACAGGTAACGGTTTTAAACTAAAAGAGGGTAGACTTAGTCTGGATAAAAGCAAGAAATTTTTTTACAACACTGGATGAAACACTGGAACAGGTTGCCCAGAAGGGCAGTAGGTGCCTCATTCCTGGAAACATTCAAGGCCAAGTTGGTTGGGGCCCTGATGGATGGGGCTACTCTAGTTCAAGTTGTCCCTGCTCATTGAAGGGAGCGTTAGACTTTAGACTGGACCTTTAAAGGTCCAACTATTCTATAATTCTGTGATTCTATGAAGTCTGCTTTTCTCTCTCTCTCTCTCTATTTTTTTTTTTAATGACGTACAAATAAATTGTGAAATTTATCTGAATTTTATCACAGAATCAACTTGGGTAATACTGATTCTGCATGTTTTCTAAGATTGATTGCATGGTTTGTGACAGGAAATTCTATTAGAGAAACAGAAAATCATATTCTAACCTTTGTGGGAGGGGGGAAATAATTGAAAATAATGTAGGACCAGCTCCATATGAAACATCAGAACAGTTTTCACTGGGCTATATACCATCTTAATCTATATTGCATTAATTTTTGTACTCAAAATTAGACTGATTTAAAGCTGAACCTGTCTTAATCTGTTTATCAGCTTTGGGATAGGAACACTTCTTGACCCTTGAGCCAGCTCAAGCTACATAAAGGATATTTCTTCTTCATGGTGAAGGAGAAAACTTGGAAAAAATACAATACGATTTTGGTTTGTGGTCTTATGAGACATAGCCAGTGCATTTGCCATAGTCTAAAAAAATCCCTTCATCTGTAATGCAAACTCACCCCTAGCATTAAGGGGCCTTTAAGCATTTATGACATTTTGGGTGTCCTGTTTTGGACCAGGATAGAATTAATTTTCTGCCTTGTAATTCTGTGTTCAGCTAAGGCCCTTCTAAGTAGCTGCAGTTGCAGAAATTAATGGCATGTTTCTCAGTCAGTGTCTGCTTCTAGTAATGATACTGCTTGATTCTATAGTTATGGCTAGAGAATGGTATGCAGAACCAGGGTCACTGCTCAGTCCTGACAAACTTACTATGATCTGGAAAGAGAAAGGGAGTAAAAGGGTCACATCTGCAACCATCTTTTAGGGAGGAGAGGAGCACACAGGGGACCAAAACTGACCAAATGGAGTATTTCATCCCATGCACATCATACTCAGTATAAATTTGAGAGAGCATGAGAGACAGTTGCTTCTTTGTCCATTGCCATAATCCTGGGAGGATTCTTCCCATTTATCTGCCTTTGATCCCAGTCCCTTCCCTCCTGAATCCATGTGTTACTGTGTCCAGCTCCCATCTGCAGCTGATTCCAGAAGCCCAGCCTGGGACTTTATCATTACTGGGGGAAAGGAGGGAGGGATGTACTATCATTTTTGTTTATATTTTTATATATTTTGTATTTTTTATTTTTAAACATTACTGTTTCGTTAAATCTGTGTAGTTTAGTAGTTTAGTTTCCAAGCCTCAAGTATCTCTCCCTTATTCTCTCTCCTTTCTCTGTTGGAGAGGGGAAAAAATATAGACCATCTGTAATGAGTCTAATTGCTGTCCCAGAATTAAATTCTGGGATCATTTCAATATTTGCATTTAGATACAGAAATAAGACCTTATAAACAGTACTGCGTATCTGTCCTGTACTTGGAAAACAGTCTCCTCTGCAAATTAACTGGATATTTTTTGTTTTCTCATTCACTTCTGCCAGCAGATTTTTTACTCATTTCCAGTACAGCAGCTAGATGAAGCTAGATCAAGAAGACTGAGCTCTTCTGGGTCACTGGAGTCTTGTTTGAAATTCGCAAATGAGGTTGCACAACAGTTGATTAGATTTCTGCTGTCAAGTGTCTCTGTGCTCCACGATTTTGTTTGCAATTCCTCCAAGTCAGGTTAGTGAGGCACCTCTCCTCTGTGCTTGCTCCTAGGCAAATGTCAAGCTGAGGGACCGGAGGTTTTATGGAAAACCCCTCCTGCACCGCACAGCCTAGTCTTTTACATGACTTTCATTTACTTTACGTCAACAACCATCGCCTAAAGCACAATCGAGCTTTTAACCAGACCCAAACCTGCCAGAGACCGGCAGGACAGAGAGAACTGTGCACCCCTTGGTCTCTGCTCGGGAAGAGGGAGTGGAACGCCCGAGTGCGGCCGGGGGTTCCGGACCTGCATGGAGAAGAGGAGGCTCAGGGGAGACCTCATCGCTCTCTACAACTCCCTGAAAGGAGGCTGGAGCCAGGGGGGGTTGGGCTCTTCTCCCAGGCAACTATCAGCAAGACAAGAGGGCATGGCCTCAAACTGTGCCAGGGGAGATTTAGGTTGGATATTAGAAAAAATTTCTTTATGGAGAGGGTGATCAGACATTGGAATGGGCTGCCCAGGGAAGTAGTGGATTCTCCATCCCTGGAGATATTTAAAAAGAGACTGGATGTGGCACTCAGTGCCATGGGCTGGTAACTGCAGCGGTAGTGGATCAGGGGTTGGACCTGATGATCTCTGAGGTCCTTTCCAACCCAGCCGATTCTGTGATTCTATGAATTCAGCCCCAGCCGTCGCCTCGCCCCGAGCACATGGCGAGGGGAGCAGGGAGGGGAGCAGCGAGGGGAGCGAGGGGAGCAGCGAGGGACCCGCCGCCTCCTCTCCACCTCCCGGGACCCCTCCCCACCTGCCGCCCAGCACCCATCCGAACGCCGCGGGCACAGGCTCCGCAAGCGGCCATTTAAGGCAGCAGAAGCAGTAGCTGCCCCTGTGATAATTCATTAGCTCCGGCTCCGCGGGGGGCGGGAGCAGCCCCCAGCCTGACAGGCGGCCCGGCCTATCGAGCCGAGCGGCGGAGGGGCAGGCAGGCGTCGCCGGGCGCTCGCCAATGTCCGGGCAGCGAGGGCGGTGCCTGCGGGAGCCACCTTGAGAGAGCGGCTGGAGAGTGGCTCCCGGGAGCGCCGGAGCCAGGGCGAGCGTCAGGTTGCGCCGGAGGGACCTGCGAGCCCTGGAGAGCCGGCGGTGAGTGGTAACCCCTTGCGGGGAAGGCGAGGCAAGCCCCTCTTTTTTATTTTTTTTTTTTTGGGGGGGGTGTTCCTGGTTTTTGGGTTTTTTTCCCCTGTCTCTTGCCCTCTCGCCCCCCCCCCCCCCCGGCCTTTTATCGCGCTGGGTAATTGATTCGGTTTACGAAGATGGCAGGGGAGATGGCGGGGCTGCCCCGGGCCGGCGTCTCCCGGTGTGGCGGTGTGACTGTCAGCCCGGCCCCAGCGGAGCCGCCGTTATGTAACGAGCGTCCGCGGGAGGCTGCTGGGGAGGCGGCAGCGGCGGCGGCAACATCAGCTTCCATCCGCAGGATTAACCCCTTGGTGCCTTCTCCATCTTTTGCGTCTCTCCCAGCGAGAGCCCCGGGGAGGGAAGGGAACGGGCGGCAAAGCGTTTCGGTGCGGCGCTGCTCTCCCGTGCCTCTCCCTCGGGATGGGCAGCCGCATCGGGGAAGGGAATGGAAGAGCCGCAGCCCGCGCTGCTTCCCGGCTGCTGGGCATGGCAGGGGCAGGTCCGATGGATGGGTGATGTCGGTGCTTGGCTGTGGGAGGCTGGGAAGCCTGGCTCTGCCAGCGGGAGCCTTCCGAAGAGCGAGGGTCAAGATCCACCTTGCGTACACACCGCTGCGGCGGCTTCTTCGTGTTGTTGAAGGGAAGATCTCCCTTCTATGGAGATTCGTGGGTAAACACGACTTCCTGTTTTTTTCATTTTTGAAGCTGTTCGCCGAAGCGGTTTTGTTTTTGACAGCCGCTCCGGTATATCCGTGAAGCCCAGCATCAGTTGTGGGGGAGTGTTTGGGAACTGCAGTTTAACACACGAATGCGTAAAGCCAAGTGCAGCGCTCTACGGGGAAAAACAGGACAAGACAAAATGCTGGGAATTAATCTGCGACGCCATCTGGCTAGTTTGAAAACAAATATATCCCCCTACATCACCCCCAGATCAAGAGCGGTTGCAAGTATTTATTCAGTCCTTGATAAAAGATCTTGTACCGGGGTGGTGAACGGTGCTGATCCAGTTGGCAGCCGGTCACCAGTGGTGTCTCCCAGGGATCAGTGTTGGGCCCAGTTCTGTTTAATATCTTCATTGATGATATAGATGAAGGGATGGAGTCCATCATCAGCAAATTCACAGATGACACTAAGCTGGGGGGGAGTGTGGATCAGCTGGAAGGCAGGAGGGCTCTGCAGAGGGACCTGGACAGGCTGGAGAGTTGGGCTGATTCCAACGGGATGAGGTTCAACACGGCCAAGTGCCGGGTCCTGCAGTTTGGCCACAACAACCCCATGGGGAGCTCCAGGCTGGGCACAGAGTGGCTGAGAGCAGCCAGGCAGAGAGGGACCTGGGAGTCTGGATTGACAGGAAGCTGAACAGGAGCCAGCAGTGTGCCCAGGTGGCCAAGAAGGCCAATGGCATCCTGGCCTGGATCAGGAACAGCGTGGCCAGCAGGTCCAGGGAAGTGATTCTGCCCCTGTACTCAGCCCTGGTGAGGCCACAGCTCGAGTCCTGTGTCCAGTTCTGGGCCCCTCAGTTCAGGAAGGAGATTGAGGTCCTGGAGCAGGTCCAAAGGAGGGCAACCAGGCTGGTGAAGGGACTCCAGCACAAGTCCTGTGAGGAGAGGCTGAGGGAGCTGGGGGTGTTCAGCCTGGAGAAGAGGAGGCTCAGGGGAGACCTCATCGCTCTCTACAACTCCCTGAAAGGAGGCTGGAGCCAGGGGGGGGTTGGGCTCTTTCCCAGGCAACTTTCAACAAGACAAGAGGGCATGGACTTAAGTTGTGCCAGGGGAAGTTTAGGTTGGATATTAGAAAGAATTTCTTTACGGAGAGGGTGATCAGACATTGGAATGGGCTGCCCAGGGAAGTAGTGGATTCTCCATCCCTGGAGATATTTAAAAAGAGACTGGATGTGGCACTCAGTGCCATGGGCTGGTAACCACAGCGGTAGTGGTCAAGGGTTGGACTTGATGATCTCTGAGGTCCCTTCCAACCCAGACGATTCTATGATTCTATGATTCTAAATTCTTCCATAGGGAAGAGTAATGTCAAAAGCGTGTGCCTTAAACCTTGACAGCTTTGAATCTTCCAGTAGATGCTGCTATCAAGCAATTTCCCTATTGCTTTGCAGGGTCTAACATGAGCAGGTTTAGGGGGCAGAATTGCATAACTGCTTATGTTTGTTTTAAAAAGACGAGAAAAAGAGGGGCAAAACCAACCCCCAGCCTGAAATGAAACGCATTTTATATATGGGAGGCTGTTTTCACCTGCTTCCTGAGCTTCCACACCGTTTTGTCAAGTGGTACAATTAACTAGCGTGGGTTTTTTTTTTGGTTTTTTTGGGTTTTTTTAATGGTGCTGTGAAAACGGGGCAAAAAAATTGAGAGATACTTATGTATTTTCACAGTCTCAGGCTTAAATAGCATGACTATTGATAGAATGTATACAATTTATTTATTTTTAAAATGTCAATGGCCATGGTCCCTCTCTGGGTCATAGTCATATATCTTTAAATAGTCCATCATTTGTAACTGCTGAAGTGTATGTCCAGTATTAAATCATAGTACAGTGTAATGCTTAGACAGCACGCCATGCAAGGATCAAATTGCACATAAAGTTCACACAGGAATCTCCTGCAGTGCTTGCACTTGACCCTTGTAAGTGTAAGAAAAGTTCTTTGTAAATGGAAATACACATCTAGCAAGTAGTTGTTTCTGCACCCACTTTAAACTGTGGATTGACTTAAATAAAAAAAAAGTTATTTCTCACCTAATTTTTAAATAGTGAATATATTCATTCCAATTAATTTCTGTAGGCAGTTGTATGATATAATTTATTTTTATTTTTTGTACCTTGACTTAAATGTGGGGAGGAAAAAAGGATCTTTTAAGGCTGACAGTTTTGCCAATTTGTTTATTCTGTTTATAGGTAGAGACCACAAAGTGTACTTAATATATCTCAGGATACTGTGGAGAATAAGGCAATGTTTAAACTTGGTAACTTGTTCTCAGATGGTAAGTTAAGGTGCAAATTAAAATAGCACCAGATATATTTTTCCTTATAGCACTTTGATTATGGAGTTTGGTGTGAGAATGCCACTGTATTCACAAACCTATATCATTTCATGAAGAAAAACAAGAACCATCTTTCCTGTGGTGTAGTCACTCAGTGATGTCCTGTCTTTTCCATTAGTACATGGATATGCTTGTAGCCCTTGCATAAATGAAATGGACTCTTCTCAGCAAGGAACAAAGAAGGATTATTTTCTCCCTCCAAAAACCATTTTCTGCTGCGTATATCTGAAATTATATGTAAGTATATAATTTCTACCCCTAGTGTTTCTCTGCCATACTGGCATGAAACTATGGGCAAAAGACATGTTTAGAAATATTTTACTTACTGTTTGTATTGCCATAGTATCTGTGATGTACAACTGTGATCAGGATCTTTAACTAATGTGTTAGATGCAATGTAACTGTGGAACAAAAACTTGGGCCTGGCCCCAAAAGTATTACACAAAATGCAGAGCAAGACACTATAGTGGTACAAAAAAAGGCAATGCATCTGTTCTTAAGAAGAATCCAAAACACACACACAAAAAACCTGAGTGTGTTTATCCAGGTGTATATTTTCTCTTTCTCATATGTTAAAGCAAAGTTAATAGTAGAATTTTATGTAAGACTCACACAGTTCTCTGAGGGAAGTTCTGGTTTCAAAGGGCAGTTTTGGGACACGTGAATAATGGCTGGATTTTGGGGGGAATTTTAAATGTATTTAACTTGACTAAATAGTGAAAGATTGAAATACAATAAGAAAAAGCTACATCAACCCACTATGAAACATTGTATTTTCAGGCTGCTCTATTTTTATGATTCTTAAATTTAAAGTTTTGGGTTGGGGTTTTTTTTGTTTGTTTTTTTGGTTTTGTTTTGGTTTTGTGTTTTTTTTTTGTTTGTTTTTTTTTAACATTTTGAAATAAAGTTTTCCTTTTCAAATCAAAGTATTGTACAGGAAAAAAAAATCACATTGCTTTGCCTTTTCCCCAGTTTTTTTTGCTGTAAGCTCCCTCATGTGCCCAAATCCACAAAAAATATTTAGTAGCAAATACTTCTGAAGAAAGAAATCTCTTAGTGAATGCATCACTCCTACCCATCCCAAATTGCCCATACCTAAAAGAACTGCAAGATTTTCCCATTGCAATGTACTCTGGTTATTGGAATCCTTTGAAATAGTAGTGAAAGTAACAATACATTGAAAGGATGTAACTGGTAGAATACCCTGGCATAAATATGGCCTTTAAGTAAACAGGTCCTGTATGTGTGGTACAGGGTAAGTACATAGCCTGTTCAGGTTTCTGAATTTCTTTTTCTGTGTGTTTTATCTCAAGTGCTGATGTAGTTCTTGTAGTTTTTCTTGTCTCACAGTGGCATTATGTCCATTAGAACAGATGGGAAGCTTACCTCTGTTATTAATATGTGTACTGGGCGGGCAGTTCAATTTGCTCCTGCTGCCAGTTGTGTTAAGGTTCCCTCTTTGTCTGTTCCTCATCTCTGCTGCATAATGTCCTGAGTGTGTGATACGAACTTTCTTTGTCCTTGATAGAAAATCAAGAGGTAGAAACCTAAAATATAAAGATAAAAACTTCAATGCATTATGTGGCAGATAGAAAAGGCAAACACTAATCTGCAGTAGAATTATTTTAAATAATCTTATGAAGTTAATTCTTGCCCAGTTTGGCTAATCTCAAGAATAGGCTTGTTTATTGGTGTTCAAGTATTGGAGCATTAAGCAAAATGAGCACAGAGAAGCTTTAAAAAATAATGAAATCAAGGGTTTAACATTTTTTGCTTGAGTCTCTGAGGGATGCGGTTCAGACAGGTTCTTAAATGCACAGTTGAAAACAGTATTCTATTAGATATGTGATAAGCAATTTTTTGTAATGGAAATTCAAATTCTAAGAGGTCTTGCTCACAAAAGCATAGTTTAATTGTTGCTGCCTCTGTATACTTTAAAATTAAAAACAACTCTTCATGTACCTGTCTCATCTGATTTCACTATTGGGAGAACCAGTAGGCAATCAGCTCATCTTACTGGTCTTATAGATGTGAGAGAATTTATTGATGATTAACCAAAGGAAGTATTCCTCTCCTGTTTTGTGCTGAGCCTTGGTTGTTTTAAAAAAACAAACCCTGTGCTTAAAGGTTACTTTTATTTTACTTTACTTTAGTTTAGTTTTTTTTTTCACTCAGAAAAAACAAAGCACCAGCCTTTAAAGAGCATAAGGGATATTAAAATATTCTAATCTGACTAATCTAATATTAAGATATTCTAATCTGATTCATGTATTAGTTATTCTCAGCTAGTTATCTGAGATGAATAACATACATTTGATAAACTTGTCTTTGAGACATGCTTGACTAAGTGAATCTTCTGTATTAGATGAAATCTAATGTGCAGATGTCAGGATGATGTATTTGCTGCTGTTCTTGGAAGTTACATTTAGTATTTCCAATGGTTGATTGCCTCTCCCTAAGGAAGTTTTGTTTCTAATTTGCATTGGCATAGCCTGAATTTTCAGCTGTTGAGATTTTTGCTATCTTTGACAGTAAAGAGACTTCAAGTATGTGATATGGTATCTCTACAAAGGTATTTGGGTACCTCACGCAATTGTCTTCAGTCACCTGAAAAATTACATTAGTGTAATTCTTTAAGTCTCGCATGGTAAAACATCTTGTCTTGTGATTTTATATCTTTTACCCCATCTCCAGTTCTTTGATCAGAGGTGATGTTTTGTGGCTATGAAATCTTACAGTGCTTTCAAGGTCTGCAAGTCTCTAATAGATCAATTTTTCTGTGATCTCATTCTGTCCCTGTCAGCTTTAACTTGGGGTTTTTTTGTATTTTTGCCTATAAGTAGTACACAGAATTTTCTTGTCTTACTGGTGTTTGAAGTAATCTCTTTGTTATACAGTCCCAGATCTCCTTTCATAGAGTGAACTTCATTACTCATGGCTTTTGCAGAAATATTTTGAAAGGGTTCAAATTAGGAGTCTGCTCTGGATGGGGGTGGCAGGAGGGAATAACATACAGTTTATGAAAAATGAAGAAAGAAGAAAACTCCACAACTGTAATGTTACAAGTTGGGGAACCTGTAGTCAACTAATGCTAAAATAATGATAGGTCCAGCATGTTGCTTGGAGCTGTAAGTTAATTATATGATTAACTACAGCTGAGAACAGCTGTTGTCTTCCAGTCTTTTTGAATCTGCAGTTCTTAAGGCTTTTTTTGATACACCATGATAAAATATCTAAGCAGTTGATGCTCTTCTTCTGTTGTGCTTCAACCAGTGTGAAGATTTTTTCGTTCTTTACAAAAGTGTGTTCACTTTCTTTTGTGAAGGCAGCTTTAAAGTGCTGGCTTGTATATTTGTCTCCAGACATTTCCATTATCAACCTGTGATAGAAGTATCCTGAGCTCTGCTGGGCTGCTAAGTGGAATCCTCAAATGGGATAGCTGCATAATGGAAAAAAATTCCTAAGAGGTTACTGTACATAAACGTGTAGTGGATGCCTGTATTTATGCTTTTCTCTTCATAGTTGAAACCTTGTGTAAATCATGTTGTGATATTACAGTATTTTGTAGATCTAGTTAAGAGTTATTAGAGTTTTTGTGTAGTTGTGTTGTCAGGTGGATGTTTCTTTTAAAAGAAGAAATTTCTAGTACTATTGCTGATAAAGGTGTGTGTGTCTGTGTATAGGTGCTTCACTTATGCATATCTGAAGAGGTGGTATTTTACGAAGTGGTTCTTTAGAATGGAGGAATGTAATGTACTATGAACTAAACTTAGTTTTGTATATAACTGATATTGTAGGGGTAACTGTGCAGGTGAATAGAAATAGGTTTTAGAAATAGAACAGTAATGACTACTTGTCTGCAGTCAAAACACTCTGTGCTTGATAATGTGTTTTCTCAGGTTGTCCCTTCAAAGGGCATATGTAATTTCATTACAGTCTGAAATAGTGTTTTGCTAAGGAGAAACATTGGGCAACTTAAGTAACCATCTTTTTTTGTCACTCTGCGTGTCCTGCAGAAGGTCTTAATGTAGCTGTATGATTCAGCCAGCCTTGCCCTTGTCCCTAGTGCTGGTTACACATACATTGTTTAAACAACTCAGGGTTCAACTATGCAGTTCCTCATAAAGCCTGTGAAACAATTTATTTTTCTTTAATTAAAGCTTTCTTTAAATGTAGATAGAGTAGTGTAGCTTTGTTTGGTCTGCAGTGTTCTCTGCTCATTTTCCTTCTGTTACATGCTAGGGAATACGGATGGTTCTCATTCACTTGAGCATCACATGCAGAGATATATGCCTTAACTCTGGTTTCTACAGATACTTGTGAAGGAAATTTAAGAGAAGCTTTAAGAGCATTGTCTAAAACATTGCATTTTATTAGGAGGTTGTTGCATTCCTCCAGCTATTTATCCCCTCCCTCAGCTTGAATGTTTATGAAAAAATGTTGGAAAAAATATTCCATCTGCTGTACTTTGTCTTGGCTGTTTTTATTTGGCATAAATAATTACAGATAGAAAACAAATGAGAATTCCCTTTAACTGCAATTCTGTAATATTTTTTCAAATGAAGAAGACAGATCAAGTACTAAAATAAAACAGATGCAGTCAGACAAATTAAAATGTCTTGCACATTTTGATAATGTTGTAAATTCCACTCATAAAAATAGCACCTCTCATGCTTATTGAAAAATTACTTATTTTTTTGCTTGGATTAACTGGAAGATTTTAGGATATTTCGGATGGCAGCTATTTGTGGTGGTGGTGTTACAGATAGTGCAGAAACAGATTCTGGTAAAAATTGTACTTTAAGTACTCGAATGCTTACCAACTCTTGATGTGCAGGAAGGATTAACAGGAGAGTGCAAGATTTTATGTTAATTGTCACCTGTTTTTACAACTAGGTTATGTGTCAGTGTTCAGTTGTAGTATGCCAGTTTTCTAAATGCCAATGGCCTTTCAGTGTTAAGACCACCTGGGAAGTATCTTTAGGAAGGCTGTCAGTTTGAGTAGGCTGAGGAGCTGAGAATGTAGTTGTGGGGAGGTTGAAGGTGATGCTACTTGTAAGAGAATTGCACAGAAATAGGAAGTGTATTGTGAGGTTAAAACAAAAGTGAAACTGTTAATGTTAACAACATATAGTTCTTCAAATCTTTATGTAATACCCGATTAACGTGCTGGCTGTGTTAATTGAATTGCAAGGGGTCCACCATCTCTTTCTTTTCCCTTTGCTCTGTTTCTAGTTCCCAATAGCGTTGGTATATTCCTGGCTATTGTCATGTTGAGCATTTGTTCAAATGTCTGATGTGATCACATGCATGGACAAATGCTATCTGACTGAATATAGAATCTTATATTTCTTGTGCAACTAAGTAGATGCTTTTGTAAGGTGAGGATGCAAGGATGACATTTTTGCAGGAACTAGAACAGTATATTTGCTTGTAAGTCTAGGGTGTGTGCCGTGGATTACTTATTTGTCCTTCTTACCTAACAGGTGCTGGAGACAAAAGCATAGAACCAAATTGCTAGGTGGCAAGAAGGATGCAGTAAGACTGCCTAGGGAATCTTTGTTTTGGGTTACATCTTGCTGGGTATTTAAGGTGTGGTTAGGGTACCATCTCCACTCTATCTTGTGGCCAAAGCTCTGAGGTGTGACTATACGCAAAACAGAACTTTGGACTTCACATAAAAACAACAGGAAAAGGAACTGCAGAACAGAAGGAAATCAAGGACAGAATTTTTAGATTTTTGCTGCTTATTTGTCTGGGTCATATGGGAGAAGGGGTTAAAAACTTAGAGGGGGATCAGGGCTAAGATTGAAAACTTGGCCAGAGATTCAATTTTAGGGCTGTTTTATCCAAGTTACTGTCTTTGGGCTCAAGATGAGGAATTTGCCTTGCAGACTCTGCATTGTAGCTAGAGGATGACCCTGATTGCTCAGTGTAAATGTAACTTTGGGTCTTGTGGAGTTGTATTGCAAGTGCAGTGGAGCTGGGTATTGCATATGAGAAGTAACATTGGCGTATGGTCACCTCATAAAGGTGAGCATTAGAGGAAAGAGTAGTTATTAGTAATACCATTATTGCATTGCAACTGTGGCATTGTGCTACTGAATCTTTTCTGCAATCTCAGCATACTCCTTAGCAGAGGGTTGCTTGATGTTTGAATGCTTTCTGCATTAAAAAGTTTGAACTAAGTTTTCCTTAGTTCACAGGAATTCTGACCTTGCTTTAGCCAGTTCTTGATTAGTAAATATTTTAAAGAACAAACAGTTTTAAAATAAGTTGCCTTTTCTATTAATTGGGTTGAATCTGAGGCTGTAATGAGTATATGCGGTGGTGTTCTAGTCTTTTGTTCTGTCTTAAACAAAAACATGCTTATTCATTTCCATGGCAATAAATGATGCAAGAAGATTTCCATTAAAAACTGATTATGTAATACTTGCTGCAAATAAAGGCAATTCAACTGGGAAAAAACATTCACAGCATGCCATAGAGGCAAGCTAGTAAAAGCAGATGAGAAAGTGCATTGCATTGCCCAAAATGCTAGGCTTTCACACTTTTGACAGTTTCCTGTTTCTTGCACTTCTGGGGCAAATAAGGTATGCATTAGATCTCAGGGACAGAGCAGAGAAGGTGCTGCAGTGAATTTCTGACCAAGTAGGATGCATGCATATTTTGTACAGCTGAATAAGCTGCTGAAATTGTTGGCAAAAATAGTCTAGGTTTTAATAAGTCTTCAGGTTGTCTTTGGTGCTGAGAGAGAGATTACTTCTGAGAGCAATTCCTCCAAGTCTAAATGAAAACCATACCAGAACTCCTACGATATGTTGACACCTGGAGAGGATGTGGATAAGTGAGAGTGTAAATTAATAAAAATCTTTCGGTAGAGCTGGCAGTTGGTGAGTACTAAGGATTTGGGCTTATTTATATCTACCTGGCATTCCTGCAGCTGTACAGAGAATCAGCAACTGGTACTCACAGAAACAATAGCTGCTTGTTCCCTCGTTTTTTCAACAATCCAGGTGAATCTATGACTTACCTAGGGGATTTCTCTCACCTCCCTGTCTGCAGGAGTATGTCTCTGGCTGAGAAGAAGTTTGGTAATACGAAAAAACTTTGATAATGGTTTAGGTATGTGCTAAGGAGACAAGATCTGCACTTTCATTCTGCTTTAGCATGAGTTAGTCATGACCTCAGTTAGTTTGGTTCGTAGCTTAATCTCTGTCTGTATAGGTATCTCTGTGTAATGTGCTGTGTTATTCACCTATTGCAGAGTGAGACAAGAACTGTTGTTTCATGATACTAAAGGAGTATTACATGACGCAGACTGTAGCATTTCATAACATTACTATTAATAAATATTCTTCATGTTTGTGACTCCATTTTTGGGGGACAGTTGTTATTCACAAAGCCTCCTGAACTATAGCATCTGTTTATGTATCTTTCTTAATGTCTTAGATGGTTGCTTATAGTGATGTAGACCTGCTAAACTTGAGTCAGCAGTATTAGACAGGTTAGGATCAGTGGCTAGTCCATACTTCCTTCCCTCTTCAGGCTCTGGAAATGTAGAATTATCTAACTATGTGCATATTCGCCTTTTGTTATAGTTGGCATCTACACAGCTCATGCTTTTGAACAGTGGCTTGATTTTGTTTTACTGAATTGTAGAATGGGTAGTTTAGAGCAGGCAGTTTCTTTTGTCACTTTGACCTCCACCCTCTCTGCAAATTACTGCTAGATTTTACTTTTAGCAGAAGCCAGCAAGCATCTTCTGATCTCTTTGCCCAGGAAAATAAAAAGGGTAAGGAAGACTCAAAACTGCATTTGATGTTGAATTTTTGGCAAGCAAATTATTCTTTTGTTTGTTTGTTTGTGTATATATTCTTCTTAATGTCTAACCACTAAAAAAAGTTAAAGGAGCTGATCCTATTAAAAATCTGATTTTTGTATTATGCAGTTCTTTACCTAGTGTATTAATGAATCTTCTGAGTGTGTTGTTTGTAGTGTTAAGACATAAAATTTTAAGTTGACCCTAGGTCAGTGTTTTCATAACTTTCATAGCTTCTTCTTAGTAAATTTCATGCTATTACATGGGATTTTGACAAGTAATTATTGTTCAACAAGAAAAGGAGTATCCATGACAATTTTTGGAAACCACAATGGAGCTCTGGTTTTAATCTATGCTTGACCTTCTGCTTGAGATCATAAGGATTTCTTTGAAATGACTGCTTTGTGTACCAGATTTCACCATTTAAAACCAAAGCTTTTTCTGTAGAGTGTCCCCTGTTCCCCCTGCCCAGACTGCACAAAACACTGTAATACAAAGTTCATTTATTAATGTGTGACAGAGCTAAGTCTAGATGTGAATTATCTTTGTCAAGGCCAAATATATCCCTTTAAGCATTTTTCCTGCATCAAGCTAATAAACTTTTAATTCACTAGCAGCTGAAAGTTAAAAAGACTTTCAACAGATATAGGTATCATATTGAAGACGTTATGAGGCAGTAATACAGACAAAAAGCAATGTAGTAATTTTAAAAATCACATTATTCAGAAACTATTCAGAAAATTGGGTTTTAGCTTTAAAGTGTGGGTTTTGTCTCATGACTTGAAATCACTGCTTGCTTTTTAAAACACATTTCTGCTGTGCTGAGCTTTGCAAAGTTGAGTTGTGTTTATGGGTGACAAGGTTGTCCAGCAGGCACTGCCACTGACTAAAGAATGATTTTGTTCAGTGTATATTTAACATGTAGGCATGTGATAATTTTTTCTAATTTCAGATGTGACAGAATAGCATAGATTTTTTTTTCCTTATAGTTTATAAACTGTATTGGTTGTATCTTTCGAGGATATCCACACTGAGTACAGCTTCTTGACAGTTTGCTAAGAGCAGGAAGGGGCTATCCCCAAAAATCTTTTGGAAGAGATTTGGCACAAGATAAAAAGTCAAAATCATATGAGCTGTACATACCTTACCATAGTAGATTGCTATCTTCTTTTGTCCTGTTACTTGTTTATGGACATAACTTTGATTTTTGGTATCCTATACAGACTTAAAAATACAGACCACCAGTTAGTGTTAGCTTGTAAAATTTCTGGTTCTTCTTTCCAGCTGCAATAGATTTGAAATGGTGCAAGCTTGGAAGAGACTTTGAGCTTTTGGAAGTCAGGCTTCCTTGAAGACCTAGATAGATCATTTATCTTTCTGATTTTTTAACGTAATTTTCTTTTGCATAGATTTTGTCATTGGTGTTTCTGTTTTCTTCTTCTATTCTCTCACACTGTTTTGGTAGCAAAAGACTATGTGGTGCCTGATGATCAGTTTACACTCATCTGGACACTTTTTATAAAATTGTATGCTTTTGTAATACTTGTAGTAGCCTAAAATTTACTCTGGGTGCTTATTATTTTGGAGTTTCAGTGCTGGGAGACCTTCAGAAAAGTTTGAGGTAAAATTATTCTTCCAAGAGCAAGCAGGGAAAGGAAGTAGGCATGGGACTTAGCTACATTTTAAATTTTTAAATGAACTTTAAATTTTCAAACTTTTTTTCCCTCTTTTTGCTTTTCATTTCATTTTATAGGTGCACATATAAGCCTTGGCTACAGTTGGTAAATTCCTGTCATGTTATTTTTATTTTAGCATTTTGGGTTTATGGCCAGAACTTGTACTGACAGTATAAACAAAAGAACAGACTCCTTAGGCTTAAGATATAACAAGATTTTTAAGAATTAACTTGAATGTTTTCAAAATAGTAATGCTTTAGCCATTGCTGCATTTGATCAAGTGTGAAGGACAAAGGTATTTTTTACTTGAAGCTTGTTTCTAATTGTGAAGCTTAACTATAACTGCTGCCTAGAAGGTAGTTATGGTAAGTTCTGGTGCAGCATGTAGGAAAGGGCATATATTGGTTTTTCAAGTAATAGTGGTTAAGCTGTATCAGAACAGATGGAGTTTTAGAATTATTTCTATTGCTGAGGTGTCTGTATTGAAGTAGAGTATAAAAGCCAAAAAACTATCTATCTGATGTGGAAATAAAGCCTTACCTAGAATTAGATACCAACCTTTGCATATGTTAGTCATATACCATGTGCACTGTGACTTTAGAAGAACGTGCAAGGTGTTAAGTATGGTTGGCTTTATAGCTCTTATCGAGTAGTAGCCAAACTTCTGATACCTGAAGCACCTCTTTATGGGTACAAATTTGTAGCAGCACAACAGATCTGAATCTGGGAAACATTCTGTATGTTGGGGCAGGCACACAGTGCATCCTATCTCTGAGTTTTTCAGTCTCTCTTAACTTCTGCCAAGCTAAGAGTGGATGGGTGGAAGGCAAAGGCTCCAATGGAATGCTTATGGTATGGTTTTGATTTCTCTTATGAAGACACCTGAAAATAACTTCAGTGTTCTGTTAGTCAGTTTAAGGTTTCTTTTAAAAGGCAAACTTATCCAATGTGAACATACAATAATTTGAAAGTTGCTCTCTGCAGTACTGACATCCCTTCTTGTGCTTTGTGAATGTGTTAATTCCAAATGAATTCCACACCTACTGTTCTTTGGGTATAAACTTCAGAAATGATTGATTTTGTTAACAAGAGAGACTCATCTAATAATTGCTAGCCCTTACATTGTCTAATGTAAGGGTTATACCAGCAATATCTTTGCATTTTCAAATTATTTCATTTTTCAGTAACAAATAATTAAGAAGTCAGAGTCCAGAAAATAAAGGGCTCCTTGTTTTTCATTCAGAAATAAAAGTGGATAGTAATGCCTACAATGTCAAGAGCATACTTTTATCTAAATCAGTAGTAGGACTGTGGTGATTGCCATTTAAAAAAAAAAAAAAAAGAAGGAAAAAAAATTAACGCTTAAGTTCCTTGTTGGCTGGCATAATGATGGTGAAATTAGGCTTGTACCCTATTTTGGAATATTCTTTCCATGACTTTTTATAATGTGCTAGAGTTTTTTTCTAGATGGGTAGAGAGTTACATAGGTCTATGTATAGACTGTTGTTTGGTGGTGGAGGGCACTGAGCACTTGCTAACTTTATAGATCACTTGTTCTTCATATGTTGTGACATGGAATGTAGCTTAACAGAAAGTAAAGTAGTGCAATTTAATGTAATCAGTTTACCCTTCTCTTCCTTATAGCACAATGTCTGAAAACAAAGTGAAGTCAAGCAAACCTGTGAATAAAACTCCTCCAAAATCTCCTTCAGATCCAGCAAGGGACCGAGCAGCAAAACGGTTATCCTGTGATTCAAACAGCTCCCATGAGGGAGCTATGGCAGGAGAAGTAAGTGCCCTGGAAGAAGCCTTTAGAAAGTTTGCTATCCATGGTGATACAAGAGCCACAGGAAAAGAAATGCATGGGAAGAATTGGTCAAAGCTATGTAAGGACTGTCATGTGATAGATGGGAAGAATGTGACAATCACAGATGTTGACATTGTCTTCAGTAAAATCAAGTAAGTTCTTTTCTGCCATTGGTTTTGTGTGTCCCCAGCATGTTTTATAGTTATAATCTAAAATTATCTTCTGCTGCTTACAGATGTTGTGAGGCACTATATATATCTTTTGTCAAAATCGGTCTATTTCTTGTTCCTTTATGAAACTGTGTTGCTTTGTCTGAAGATATGAGCTTTCAGCTTCTGTCCTGTGGTCTTAAACTGGCTTCAGTCCCACAGCTTTTATGCTCTGCAAAGAGGTATTTGATCAGGACAAATGCAGGCTATTCTAAGACACATAATTTTTTTCACTGCAGTAAATGATGTGATTGTTTCCTGAAGGATATCTGAATTAAAACAGGATGTAGTTTTACATTTTGCCAAAACTTGGCCTCAGAAGGCTGAAGCTAAGGTGAGATATGTATTAAAACCCACTATTCCAGCAACCGACCTGATATGCAGCAAAACACCTACTCTAGTTTAATCATCATTTGAGTGGTGTAATGCAGGGGGGACATGCAAACTGACTTGCAAGTTGAGAAAACTCGCTGTGAGCACTGACCCTTTTCAGTGCAGCAAAGCATGGGAAGTCAAAGAAGAAAAGGCCTTTGATCTTGAAAGGTGTAACATGATGTTAGAATGATGTTACTTTTTAAATTTTTGTTTCTTTACTCCTCAGGAATCTTATCTAGGCAATTGAAAACACTATATTTGCACAATCCAATGCTCTTGGATCATTCCACTTTACTCTTAAAAACCCTCATATCTTTTTGAGTTGTGTTGCCAGACTTAGATATACTATCCGTGAACTCTTACCTGAAATGAATGTTTATTGTGTATGGTTGTTTCTTTCTTTCTTCATCTATGATAAACAATGCTGGCATTTATTTTAAATTTTTTTTGCTTTCATTGACTTAAAAATTACTTTGTTATTTCAGTATCTGCACAAGTTAATTATAGAACAACTCCATGATATGCCATAAATAATTACGCAACATAGCAGATGTAAAGAAATATCAGTCAATTTTGGTGCCTGTTCGTGTAGAAGGAATCCAGTCCTGTTCTGCAGGAACAAGTTGTGAGGTGGGGGGGACCTGTAGCTCAAGCAGAATGTCAGGTATGCCCTTCCACTTATTCAACAGGCTCAGATCAGCTTGGGATTTTTTGTCCCTGGCTTTGTAGGGAGATATCTGGTCAGAAGTTCCTCAGACCTTTCTCCTGTGACCACTGTGAAGTGTTGTCATTTCTCTTGAGAGAAACACACCTTCTTTTCCGTGCTGTATCTAGTATTTAATAGTTCAGAAAATAACTGCCACAAATGCAAAAACATATTTATCTTGATTGTTTATGTGCTTTATATATTCTTGCCTTTCAAAATTGTTTTATTTTAAAATCAATATTGCTAAAGTAGCAGATGGGGAAACATAAAATAATGTACTTTTGCTAGCTTTATTTTTATTACATTTTTTTCATGTATATGGTTTCACAAAGTATATCCCCACATTTTCTAAAGTGTTGGGTTGGTTTTTTTACATTTCTATTCTTGAGAACCTATGTCAGCATTTCAATTTAGTCTAGATTAAATTTATTTCCCATACAGTATTTTAAGTTTTAACAAGGGAAGATTTAATGGCTGTTCTTACTCAAGTGTTAGTAATATGCTGTAATTTAGGAGGTGTATGCGTAGGCTGAGTATACAGGGTTTCTTGAGCATGTTCAGACAACTGCTTTTACTTGTTTTCCCTTTTGCTTCACATTTAACTCTAAGCTAAAGGATAATGATAGATTTGGTGATGCAGCAAAACAGGCATACTCACAAAATAAAGTCTTGCTTATTTCCCTTTTACAAGCAGCATTTTTGTAGCAGACCAGTAAGGTTTTTTGACACCCAAGTTTTTCCCCATGTTGAATGACAGACATTAAACACAATACAAGAATCTGCAGTTCCCCAGAAAGTGCAGTGTACTGTTTCCATGTGTCAATAAGAGTTATGTGTACAGGTATCAGGAGACACTGCTCTTCACTGGTTTTTTTTTAGGTTTTTCAGCTAGACTGTCTCAAAAGGTGGACCTTATCCTGGTATTCTTATGATCAGCCATAGTGGTTCAGTGAGATGGGGCTGGTGGATCTTGGAAGTTGAAATGGAAAGCTAAAATCCACTTGAGAGAAGTAGCAGTGTGTATGAATTTGTAAGTGGCATGCCTAGAGATCAGAGGAGCCACCTAAATTATGCCAAGTATTTGTATTGCAGTAATACAGTTGGGATAGACTGTGATTTCCAAAATAATAGGAAAGTAAAAGTTTGGGGCTTTTTAGGTTGTGAAGACATTCAATAAAGACATCTTTTAGGACATGGTTATCTTGTGCATGTTGAACCTAGAAAAGCAAAAGAAATTGTGAAGTTAAACAAGTTTTATAATATCTCATGGGAAGAAATCTATTAAAAATGCAGCAAACCCAACAAAAGTGTACATAACAATAAATGTAATTATGAAGTAAGTTTTCCTTGCTGTATTTTATACATGGTCAAAACTTGAGATGTCAAACTCTTTCCATTGTTAGTTTATTGAACTGCCCACACTAGCATAAATTTTCATTTCAAAGCTATCTCCTTAAAGTAACATAAAAATCTCTATTGCTAATTGGTACCAGGATAGCTTTGTGTCTTTAAATGACAAAAATGAAGCAACTCCTTCTCTGAGAAACTTGATCATATAATTGTTTTAAAAAGCAGCCTGTAAATTCTTTGTTGGGAACTGAATTTTTTAACTGGTCCCTAAATTCATAGCCATACTTTGAAAGACAAGGATAAGTCACAATCATATTCTATGGGAAGGAAAGTTTTAATCTATTGCTGTATGTGAAATTTTGATGCCAGGAACAAAAATAGTTCCTGGTATAGTATTCCATGTTTTTTGTAATTAAAATAACTTCAATTTCTTTGTACCTTGGGCTTCTGTGAAAATTTAAGGGTTTAGTATATGAATATCATAGTAATTTAGATAATTCCAGGCTTTCATTTTTCACATCCATTCTGAACCTTAGATAGATATCCTCCTTTTGTATTTTGCAAATTAAGAATGATAATGCAATCTCAGTCTACTGAATTTACAGACATACAATGCAGACATGCAATAGCATTTGAAAATGGTTTTCATGAGAATGGGAATTCTGTGATTAACTTTGAGTAGCTGAAATCATTGCCTTCTTTCTTGGAAATTTTGCTAATTGACTGAGTGCTTCATTTGTGTTACTGTTGCAGAGCTGCAAAACTTTGTAGGCTTTGTGTTTTGTGTGTAAATTGTATTGTGTAGTGGAGTGCAAGTATGGATTTAGTGAATCTTGTTGCCTTAGAGGAAGCAAGATCATTGGTGACTCAGGAGGAGGGTGCATAAGCATTCTGCATTTGATATGAAAAGCAACTTGTGGCCACTTTATTCTTAATCCAGCTAGACTGTGAGACACAACAGTCTAAGAACTCTTCTTGTATCAAAGAAAGCAGAAGATTCAAGAAGAATAAATGTTACAGATATCCGACCAGCATTCTGGCATGTTGTCCTAGTAACTTAAATTTCTTTGTTTATTGGGGTCAACAACTGCTCTGGGAAATTCGATATGTTAGCTATGCCATGGACATACTCCACTTATGGTATGTAGTTAACATGGTAATAGTAATAGCCCTAACATAAATATTTCTGCTCTTACTTTAGAAGTGTTACCAGTCAACATTGCAAGAGTATGGTTTAAGCACTGCCATAAAACTGTTAATTCTATGATATTATTAGACAGAAAAATAAAAATATTTCTGTTTACACTGGATGTTACTATGGTTGCAGGCAGGGCTGGGTGACATCATGTTTTGGATCCATTGTGAGCATTTATTTAGATAGTTGTCTCCATAGAAACATTTGTTTGTTTTGATGTTACTATGTGTTGAATGTTAAACAAATTTTTGTGATTCTATACTGGATTGTTGTTGAAGACTAGTTAATGTACAGCAGCTTTGTAAATACACCTTACTTCCCAACCTCTGACATACTTTTGGTACAAGATCAGCTCCTCTCAAAGATCAGCTCCTCTCAAAATTCCATTAATAGTTTCATGTGTTGATCTGACATGTTTTCTTGTTGCTGAGGAAGCCATGTGTGCTGAAGGCCAGAAACCTCTCCTCCATCTTTTTGAGAAAGGAAGGTCTTGTTCCCATGGGGAATCTTCACAACACACTTAATTGTGCCCTAACTTTGGAGCAGTCCCACCCATACTCTATCCTGAGCACATCTTGCACAGTCAGCCATTTAGCCTGGTTCCTGCTCTCTGGATCAGTCAGCTCTCCACAGCAATGCTTTCACCTGAGACCAGCAGTAGTAGTTCACCATTGTTGCAAGACTGTCAGAGAATTAAAATGGATAATGTTTGCTCTAAGCAGCTGGCAAGATAACTCTTGGCAAGCATGAGTACATGCTTTCCTCATTTGTAAACGATAATATAATAGTGTTCTTTTTTCTCTGTATTGAATGAAGATATTTGTTGTTTTCTTAATATATGTATAAGGACTAGTACTTTGTCACACTCATTCAAAACAACTATCTTTTTATGAGGTTTCTTTATTGTAATTAGTATTTAGTAGAGATTTTACTGAAGCCTCTCTTAAATATTTTAAATATTTAAATAGGTATGAAGTAGTCTATAGCTGTAAAAGCAAAACATAGTAGTTGTAAGTTTTACTTCCTACCAGGAGAGATTCTTTTAACACTGACATAGAATCTGATTTGTGTAGTCCTACTTCACTCATGAAGTAGGCATAACAAGTTAACTTGAGTACTATAATATGTCTATATCAGGAAATAAGCTTTAGGTGGATATAGAATGGTATGCAGAGCATAATCTGTGCTAATTAATCTTTTCTTTCTATGCAAATTGTGAAGCTGTGCAGTTATAGGTAGAAATGTAGTTAAGTTACAATAGAAAGTGTTCTTTACTACTATGCTTCATTTGAAATGATATTAAGATCTGATTTTCTTTCTTATCCAGGAAGCCTAATGATGCCTTTTACACTTTATCCTTGAAAGGCTTTCTTCTAAGAGGCATAAATTCTAAAATAAAAGCAGTAATCACTTATGAAAAGAAAGATGATTTTTGATCCACTTGCAGTTATGCAGCCTTGTTTTGTGCATGGTGAAGTTCTGGGCTCCTAATTATGTATGCTGATTATGATTTTAAAAACAGCTTTTTGTGTGAGTAGACATCACATGAAAACCTATAGTACAGTGGTGGGTGATCTGTATCCCAGCTAAAATGGAATGCTGCATGCTGTCATACACAGTACCATGGAACAACTTACTTCACCCTGGCATATGCTACTTGTGGACTACAAGGACTTCTACTCGTTTAGAAGTGAGCTCTGGTATAAAATCTTGTGGGTTTTTAAGAGGGTTTTTTCATTGGTTGGGGTACTTTGCAAGGTTGTTTTTGGTTTTGGTTGTTTTGAGGTGGGGGGGTTGTACTTTTTTGCAAGTTAGCCTAATTTCATCATACTGCACCATCATTAAAAGTTGCCTGGTTTTCATTTATAAAAGCAGCTATGTGAAATACACACTAGTTACATAATTACCTCATTTTACTGATTAACAAGCAAGTATTTTCTGGAGCGTTAAACATCAATGTAGACTTTGTCTCCTGTTTTCCATGGACTGAAGCGGAATTTGATAAAGTTGTGAAGGAGGAGGCAGCTGTGGCTGTGGCACCCAGGTAACTGTAGTGGTTAAGAGCCTGGGAGGAGTGAGGAAGTTGTGCAACAGGATTACATCCTTGGACTTCAGAAGGGCAGAACTTGGCCTGTTCAGTTTCCCATAGGAAACAGCCCTGGAGTGCAGAGGGGCCCAGGAGAGCTGGTTGGTCTTCAAGACAGCTTCCTCAGAGCAGAAGAACAGACTATTCCCATATTCAGGAAGTTGAGCAATCCTGGTAACAAGCCAACATGGAGCTTTGGAAAGAGCTCAGACAGAAGAAGAGAGTATGGAGGACTGAGAAGCAGGGAGAGGCTATAGGGGAGGAATATATCCTGTTCGTGAAGGAACAGACTGAGGAAAGTCAGAGTTCAGCTGGAGGTGAGGCTGTTGAGAGAGGTGAAGGACAGACAGCATGAGAGGTTTCTGTCAGTACCGTGGTAGCAAAAATAAATCCTCAGCGTGGCAGGGGACCCAGTGACAGGGAAAAGGCAGAGGTATTCAGTGCCTTTTCTTCCTTTCCCTTTCAGTTGGTAGGGCTTGTCCTCAGGGTTGCCAGGTCCCTGAGCCTGCCAGCAGAGTCTGTGGGCATGGAGCAGTAGCCACAGTAAAGGAAGACAGAGCTAAGAATTGCTTGAGCCAATTAGATGTACACAAGCCCATGGGATGAGGTAGGAGGCATCCAAGTGTGCTGAAGGAGCTGGGTAATGTCATTGCAAAGCTGTTCCCCACCCACTTCAAAAGGCTGTGGCAGCTGGGGGAGGTTCCCAGTGACTGGAGAAAGGCAAGCATCACACACATCCTCAGGAAGGTTGAGAAGGAGGATCCAGGTAACTACAGGAGAGTCAGGATCACATTTGTTGCTGTGGAGATTGTGAAGCAAATCCCCTGGGAAGGCCTTTCTCAGCACACAAGGGACAAGAAGGTGATTTGCAGCAGCCAATGTGGATTTGCCAAGGGCAAGTCAAACCTGATCATTGCTTCCTACGATGAAATACAATGCAATGAAATTCAGTTCAATGCAATTAAATTATATTAAATGACTGGCAGGCTGGCACTGTGAGCGGAGTGGTGTAGTATGCCTTGATTATAGCCAAGGCCTTGGCCCTAGTCTCATCATCATCAAATTGTAGAAATATAGTGGGCTGACAGTCTAGGGGGCAGCTCTCAGGGTCACGATATCGAATGTGAGTCAGCAGCAGTCCTTGCAGTGAGTGAATGGTGGCAGCAAGGAAGGGCAGCCACATCATGGTCTGCATGAGGAAATGTGTAGCCAGCAGACCTGTGGAAGAGATCCTTTCCTTCTCTTTGGCTCTGGTGAGATTGTATGCAGAGAGCTGTGCCAAGCCTGTGGCTTTTTGGTTCAAGAAAGATTTATGCACTGGAACAAGTCAAGGACCACCGTGATGGTTGGGGCTGCTTATGGTATATAATGATGGTGGTAGGAGAAAAGCCAAAAGTTTCTTACTGATTCTGTATAGGCAGTAGAAGTTAATTTGGTGTTCTGAAACTAAGGCTGGAAATATTATAGTAACAAAGCACAAGGGTATGTATGAATGTTGTTTGACTCCGTAGTCTAGTTTCTTGCTAGAAATCATACATTTCGTAAAGAAGGCTGATATACCATAAATGTTGGAATTAATCTAAATGGAACTGAGGTGCATTTGATGCAGTTTTTCATCCTCCTGCTTTTTCTTGAAAAATTTAAAAAATTTAAAAACCCACAACTTAATGGGCTGACTTGGGAGAACCTAGGTTTTGTGTTCTTCCCATTATCTAGAAGTTTTAGAGGACGTTTTTATAACTGAATTAGAGCAAATGTCATTAAAGACTTGTTGAAATAGTGAGTTGAAGAAGGATTCATCAACACTCCAGCTTACAAATAGGCAATCCGTGAGTCTGTGCTAGCTTCCCTATTCTGTTTTGTCTTTACCAGCAATGGGAATGTAAAAATGTTCCTCAGAGATGTGTTAGCATATAGTTTTCAACTTTTGGAAGGCAGTATTGTTAGGCTACTAGATCCCATGATTTGTATTTGGTTGGAGTCTTGAAATGCTTGGGAGCTGGAGTCTGGAGCTAATATTACAGGGGAGAAGAAGAAAGGATCACTTGTAAGACTACCGTGAGACAGGTGAGTTTTACCCTACTGATGATGTAAATGTGTGTCTGCTGATCTGCTCCTTGGGGCTGTCCACAACATGGTCTTATCTTGATGGGAGTTAGATCTGAGCCAGGAAGCTTTAACTCAGGAATTTGAAATTGTTTCTGGAAGGGATGTTACATATGGGGCACCTTAATGTTTGGCCCAGATCTAGATAGACTGCTAGTTGCCGAGTGGTTTTAGGTGCTGTGTGAAGTTAGGACTTGCAGTGTTAAAACACCCAAGTAATGTTACTGGACACTACGCCTTTGAAAGTCCTCATCCTAATTAAATAACATGGTGTTACTCACTACTCTCTGGCTTCATTGGAAGTGCTTATCACTTGCTTCCTTTCTTTCTAAATGGAAAAAACACAAATGAAATCCAGATTTTTCTTTGAAGCTTGATCTGTATTGCTGACTCTGCGGGTTTTTAAAAATGCTTATGTATGTATTCCTAGGAATTAAAAAAACATTAAAAATTGAAAAAATGGTGTGGGGTCCTGCTATAGTCCCCTCAAAAGGAATCCAGACTTGCCTTTTGAGAGTTTGTTTTTCCTTGTTTCATAGTCAGCATTAGGTCCTCATTCTTTACAAAGGTTCTGGGTACTATCAGCAAGTAAATAATTCTTAAAACCTTGGTAAGACTGCTGGCATTGGTGCTGATTCTGAAAGCTCCCAGAACATTTTCATTACATAAACAATTCTCTATGGCAACCTTGTTTAGGAGGAGATGCTATTTTAAAATGCTTTTTTAAAAAATGAATTTTTATGGTTGAAGGAGCAAATCCAAAAAGGTCCTCAGTTTTAGGAAGATCATGGCTAAGAAACCTGAACTCTTCTGGTAAGGAGTAAATCCCAGCACACTGCTGCTTTTCTACAGAGAAATACAGTTACTGAGTTACTGGTTATTTTGAAGAGCAGCATTGTATCCTGAATAGCCAGCACCTATCTTTGCTGCTCTCCCATCAGAGTGTTAGTATTGTTGATTTAATTTAGCTTGTGAGTTGAGAAAAAAAAAAAAAGTGTGTGTGAAAATGCTTGCAGTCTGCCATTTTGTTAAGTAATGATTGCCTCCAGTACTCTGTTTAATCCACTGCTTACTACAAAGACACCACACCAAAGGCAGGAAGGGAATGTTTCTGTACTGTCTATGTTTCTGTACTATCTGGACATCGATAATTCAGGCAGACAAACCCAGAAAACCTTACTGCAGTGTTTTTCATCAAGCCTGCATGGAACACCTTTAAATCAAACCTGAATCTTTGTCAGTGATGGCAAGCAGTGGAAAATATCTTCAGGCAAGTTGTTTCAGTGGAGACAGGACTTTGTTGTAAAAACCATTGCACTTCATGTTTGTTTTGAATGTATGATATTTCTAAAGCTCAGTAGCTTTTCCTGATGCCTTTACTTTTCAGTAATTGTTTCTGGAGATGCCCTTAGGCAATGTTGCCATGTGCTGTGCAAAGCCACATAGCACACAGCTAACAAGAACTTGCCACAGACTGTGCTAGCTGCAGGAGTGGAAGCAACTCAGCCACAGCTATGTGATGCTGCACTAATGGGTGGTCCAGCCTGTTGCACTGTGCCAGGTGAATGCTCCAGCTTTTTTGGCATTAGCCTGGTGTTTTAAATGGCATGCTTTGCAAAAGGATGGTAATAAGTGCTAGAAGAAAATGAAGAGCATAACCTTAGCAGCACCAAATTGTCTTCCTTCTTCTTTGCCTCAGCTTTGTTCTGGGAGAGTTACGAAAGTGTTGGGAATATTTTAGTCTTACACTGTTACCCTCTTCACCCGCAGGCTTTGTAGGATACTTAGAAAAGTAAAAAGGTCTCTGTAGTGCTCCTTCAGCAGGCAGAAAAGTATGTGACTGTGAAGAGAAGAATAAGTCACCATCATCTGATGACGAGGAGTGTTGTACACCTGTTCATCTCTTTGTGTCTGCTGATACAGCAGAGCATGGTACCACTTAGTGTTATTTGTGATCATGGAAGCAGCAGCTGCACAACAGTGGGGATCTTTGGCACCAGCCTGTGACTCTCATGACACAAGACAATAGTTGCTTCATCGTGCATGTCTTGTCTCTCTGTTCTATGCCCTTCATTTTTTTTTAAAAAAAGAAAGTTAGCTAATGAGAGGAGCAGTTGTTTTGCTGTTAGATGTATTTCTTTATGATATGTAAAAGATGCAACTGATAGCTTTTATGTCATCTTAGGAGTGTGTACAAGTTAAGTTGTGGGTTTTTTTTTTTTTTCATCTAACTGCAGATATAGAGTGGTACCATAACATAATTGTAGTTCATTACACAAGTGAAAAATCAGTAGGAGAAAACAAGGTAAGTCTGTGTTTATTGTTTGGATTCTAACTCAGTTGTACAACATCTCCAGCTATACTCATTATAGTCCCCAATGCATTACCAATTCACCCTGGATTTATCTGCTTTATTATACTTAAGGTGATTGTTACTCAGTGTGGGTGTTGTTTCTAAAGCATCTGAATCGAACTGGCAGTGCTGAGAATGGAGATTTTATCTGACCCAGGGTAATGTGGGAGTGATACAAGAGGCTACTGACAAGTGGATCACTGAGGACAGGGTAGGCAGCTCTTACTCATCATCATGTGCATCTTGTGTTTCACAAAAAAGGTGTTGTGTGTTCACTTCTGCAAGAATGAGGCTCTGTGGTATGGGATAGATGAAAAATGGTGACTGCACTGTTTAACATCTTGTCCAAGCACAAGCTATGACTATAACTATGTGTAGCAGTTACTACTGCTGCATGCCAAGTTAGTTTGTGGTTTTAAGTTAGGCTCTTGAAACAGAGACAAAGGGACTGTGTTTAGGAAGAAGATGCTGTTATTTATTGCAGGTTTGTACAAAACTGGATGCTGGGTGCCTTACCACAAATCAAGCGCCGTAAACAAGATTTATTCACATTTATACACAAAACTGTAAAGTTAGTAAGCTTCCAGATCTATCCTTCTTGCAGTAATTGATTAGCAATTTACATATAGTTTCATATGGTTACATCACTGTTTCTACTATCAACATGCTCAGGGTAAGGGTCTTTACCTGGGCAGGTGTCTTTTTGACCCGGGGGCATGGTTTTTAGCATATTAATGTCATTGAGCTAAATTCACCTAGAGGACACAATATGACAGGTTCTGTAGCTCTCTAACTGCCCAAGACTGGTTCAGCAGTTGATCTTCCTGATTTTGATTTCTTCTTTCTCACCTTCTGCATTCCTTAGGTCCAGTTATCCTTATAGACTGAGTGTTGTCTGTTGAGTTGGTGATTTACATGAGACACCCTTAAAAACTCCTTAACTAATGGCCTTCTTCAAGGCCTAGTTATTCCAGGATGTCCTTTCTCAGTGCTAGCTGTGATACCAATCGTGTGCCTTTCTGACTACAATTTTAACTTGTGTGTGTATATACACAGAGTACATCCTGCTCAAAATAATTACATCATTATAAATTTCTGAGTTATTTTTCAACAGTGGCACTAGGGAAAATAATGTCTCAGTTTAGTGGTCAGGATGAACCAAAACTCAGAGAACTGAATTGCTTTTTATTACTCCCCTCCACCCTCCTGGGGAAGATGAAAGGGGAACAAGAAAGAAAGAATGACTTAAAATTTGGAAGTTAAAATTAGAACAGGTGTAATAGAACAAGGAAGGGACGGTAACACACTGGGTAAAGAGCAAATACACACATATATACAAAACTTGATTTTGATGATCGCTGATTTAAGGTTCTGAAAGTCCTTCGTGGTAGAACTGACTTGTGAAAAGGGCCCAAGGCTCTTCCCAGAACCTTATGGATTTGGATCCTGTAAAGCATGTGACAAGCTGATGACAAAGCAGAAGCCTCTCTCCAAGACCTCTGAGTGCAGTTGAAGCAGCAGAGAAGAAGGGAGTGGGAAATAGGAGGCTTACAGTGCTCCTGGCTTTTATAAAGCATGGCAGGAGATGGGAAGGAACACTGACTCTGTTTTGTCCAACAGGATCCCTTAGGGTCCTAAGCTGGGTCCTTGTAGTGATACCATAAAATTAGCATTGTACCTTGTGGTGGAGTAAATAATTTTGATTTGTAGAGGACAGATGTTTTATGTGAAATTAAGAACTTAACATCAGGCTTGAACACCCCCCCCCTCCACGCACATGGTGTTGGGGTAAACACACACTGTGGGTTAATAGATAAGGCAGGATTTACTCACCCTCTGTCTGGCCTGCTGGGTGTACACATGTGATGGTATATCCCAGGCATAAAAGGGGGAGTCAAGAGGAAAAAAGTAGGGAGAATAACTTCTGGGGGAATCAGCATTGTCTCCATGGAAAGACTCCTGTTAAACTTTAGGCCTATCAGATGCTCTGAATTCAGCTCCCAAGGGAGGCTGACTGTGTAGGTCCTGCTGACAAGTTTAATTACGTAATCTCTTTGTATCTCTGTAATGGGATGGTATAATAAACTGTCTTTGAAATGATTATAAAGAGCTTTTTTTGTTGTTGTTGTGATTTATTGCTGAATCTCGGACCTAACAAAAACACCCTCTCACATGAAAACACATTATGAATCCTATTTTGGTACTCCTTATGCTCAGTCTTCCTGTGCCTCAATTAATTAACACATAGTGACCTGCCCTGTCCCGTTCAGTGAGCTGGAGGGAGTTGATCTCTTAGATGGTCTGTTGCAGTACCCAGGAGTCATGACAGTGAGTCAGGGTGGACAGAAAATTTCTAATGCTCTGTTCTGTTCTGTTCTGCAAACAGGAGTCATGACAATTGGTCCTAAACGTCAAAATAAGGCTTTATTTGACTTTTTGCTTAAAGCACAAGCATCACTATTTTGGAGTAGTGAGTATTCTGGATGAAAATCTTATTATCTAACAATGGGCTAAGATAATAACATCTAACAAAGAAGTGAAACAAGAGGACCTAACATCTGAAAAAAAGGTAAGAGGAAGAGAAGAAACTGAAGAGAGAAAGAAAGGAGAGAAAGAGAGAGAGAGAGAAGGTAAATATCACCCTTGGATCCATCAGAGTCTCTTTGATAGTTGTCTGGATTTCTGCTGTGGCAAGCGCACCCCTGGGTCTGGTCTCCCGCTCTTTTATAACCATCTTGGAGATTCCCTGTGCCCTGGGGTTTTCTCAAAAGTTTTTTGCGGGAAGAGGGAGGAGATTGTTAGTAGCTTGCTGTCCCATAATATATCTGACTGCTACATGTGCTCTCTGAGCCCCGGTTACATAACCATTGTGGTAGCATGGCTGCTACACAGCTGGTGGAGAAATTTACAGAAATAGTTCTCTACAACACCTCTGCAGGGCAGATCCTCTTTCAGCTATATAGTTGTTTGAGATAAAATAGTCAAAAGGTTTTTATCAGTCTCTCACATAACCTGTATGGCAGATTGAAGTTACTTATATTTTCTTTCTTTGATGGATGCTGCATAGAAACAGATGCCTGGGGCACTTGTAATACAAGTGAAAATCAGTGTGGTCTTGTGGGTAAAACAGCACATGTGATTCTCATTTTTTGCAGGTTTGTGAGGAGTATGCAAGCTCTACAAGAGAGTGTTCTAGGGAGAGAGTTTTAAATTAGTTTTTTTGGTGGTGGTATTTGTTACTTATTTATTTATTCAGCAAAAGAAATAAGCAGATGAGTCGGTACTCTTAAGATTAAGAGTTTTTAGCTAGACAAAGGAAGAAATAGGGATTAATTTGGCATTTATAGGCTCTTACAGTATTTTGTAAGTTTTTATTAAGTTGAGACATAAGTTTCAAGTTTCAGAAAACAGTAAGAGAATATGCCTACAGGTATCTATAACAAAAGAAAATGTACACAACATACAGATGCTGATAGCCACTCTTCTAGGTGATATGTATATCAAAAAGTAAAGTATGTTGAAACTTTACAAGCATTATATTGGAAATAAGTTTCAGATTAAAATGTTGATGAACTGTGATTTCAGTTCAGGACATTTCTCTATGCTAATAATGAGTGGTGTGAATGCAAATCTGGGAGTAAAGACTATAATCTGATTAAACTTTTTTTTTTTTTTCTCCCAGTAAGTCCTGGTACAAGTTAAAAATGAACAGTGAGGAGTACTCAGCGCATGGATCTTAATAGTTTATACGTAACATGGCATTGTCTTAATCTGTTAATTTAGTGTCATCCCTTTTTTACCACAAGGGCATGTTTATAATTTTGCTTTATGGGTATGATGATACAAAATGAACAGCAGTTTGTCCTACAGGCAGTGCTATTGGAGTCTGAAAGACTAGATGTTGAATTACCTCCTGTGGAAATTAATCAGTGGTCCTCATTCAGAAGATTTTGTATTACAAATAAATCAGTATTTAAGAATCTGGTAAGACAGGCTTCTGATGTATGCACTGGAGTAAGAGAACAGAGCACCAGTAACTGAACACCATTTAGAAAATTTACCCTCCTGTGCCAAACATTGTGTGAATGGATTTTACTTTGTTGAATATCCTTCTTGCACCACAATACCACATTGTCAGCAAATGACAGTTTGGAGCAATATTTGACTTTCTGGCTTCAGCTGGTAAAATCAGCAGCTTTGAAGAGAAAGTCAGCTTCAGAATAGAGATAGTAATTCAGTAAAAAATACATGAAGCCTTATTTTCTAAATGTATGTAAGATCTGATATATATAGCTAATGTAAGACTAATAATTCCTGCTTGGAAATTCAACAGAAAGTGCCATCTGTACAAAGCAAAAGTCAAGAGGGCAGCACCCATTCAGCAGTTCGTATTCTAAAGCTGGAGAGTTGTGACCTGACAATGAAAAAGAGATGCATCAAAAGGAAGCTTTTATTAATCTTCAAGTTTTCTGATGTTTGGAATGGCTTGTGTTTATTGTGAGGGTTTTGGTGGCTGTTTTCTATTTATTTATTTATTAAGGAAGAGCTTCTAAGGTATTTTGACATTTTGAATTTACATTTTATTTTGAATTTACATTTGTTCTCTTATAGTCTCCTCTCTGCTTTCACAATTCATTCCAGTATGTTGAAGGCTTTCCAATTGTTCCCAGTCATCATGGTTTACAGTGATGTTGTCCACAAGACAGAAAACTATGTGGCTAAGCCTCCATTTATTGTAAACTTTTAGATGTTTTAAATACAGCTAATGTTTTGAATTGAGAGAAGTGTAATGTAAATGAAAGACTATCTGCACTGGTGTTAACTGATATAACATCTTAATTTCTTCTGGATTGACATGCACATGAGTAAGCACTGCAAAGACTGATAAACAAACCTTTGATTCAGAGCAGGATATAGATTCCCATAGAGAATTTGGTCACTGTCTGTTTATAGCTTTCACAAAATTCCAAGACATCATTGGCATGGAGCATTCTGCAAAATTCTGTGGTACAACTGAGACTTCCACTAGTGAAATAAATGCTTCCCTATTTGGACACACAGAGAGGAATGATCTCTCTCCCAAGCAGGACTACCTCAAAATCAAAATGTCATTATTTCTGAAGTTGGGTGTAGCTTTATTGTACTTACTTGTTTGGCAGACTTTCTGTGGTACAGTTATTTTAGGATTTTTTACTGTAGTTTAGGAGTTTTATCAGGAAATGAATAGAAGTCTGTGATTTGCAAACCATCTATTTTTTTTTCTCTTCAATCTTTGCTTTGCTTACATAGAATTGTTTTGGTCTCAGAGCTCAAGGACCTGCACTTAAAACTTGTGAGGTATATGACACTTCCTGCAGATGTTATGAATAGTAGGAGCATCTTGATTCAGATTGCAAATTAACTTGTCAAATACTGTAGGTTTGTGTTGTGATGGAAAGTGCATAGGGATGGCTTTTGAGGTATATAAAATAAGTAAGTGGGCAGATGCAGGAGAAATTTGCTACCACTGAAAGTAACCACTAAAACCGCTAAACTAATGAGAGAAACAATCCATCACTGGTATTGGACTAGAAGGCATGGATTACAGTAAAGCAACAATTTACCTCTCAATTTATGTATTTCTTCGGGACACACATGAGCAAGGACACACTGCTGGCTCATGGTCATCCTGCCATCCACCAGCACTCCCAGGTCCCTTTCACCTGTGCAGCTCTCCAACAGCTCAGTCCCCAACCTATACTGGTACCTGGGATTGCTCTTTCCCAGGTGCAAGAATTTACACTTGCCCTTGTAATATATTAAATTTCTCCCAGCCTAACTCTCCAGTCTGCCTGGGTCCCTCTGAATGGCAGCACAGTCTTCTGGGGTGTCAGCCACTCCACCCAGTTTTGTGTCATCAGCAAACAGTGATGATAGAACATTCCATTCACTCACCCAGGTTATCAATAAATATATTGAGTAGTAGTGGTTCCAGTAATGACCTTTGAGGGACTCCAGTAGAAACAGACTTCCAACTGGACTCCACTCACCACTAGATTCCAACTAGAGTGGTAAGGACATAGTGTAGTTATTGCAAAAGATGAATTGAGCAAACCTGTGCTTTTGATGTAGACTTGATATTCTCTTTAAAACCCACATTAGAGAACTGATTTTCAACATAATTTCTGAGTGTGTTGCAGTGTAGCATATGTGGTTTTCAAAAATACTGTGTTTGACAATTAATACTCTTTGTTGCTTAAAAGCCTTCATTTAGATGTATATGATATCTAGTCTGCATTGAGATACTAAGCTTTTCTGTTCCAAGTCTAACAAAAATAGCACTGTCTTACATTACTGCTTGATTTCTGCCATGGAGATTCCATTTTTCTCATCTCGATGCCACATCCTGTTCTTGGTTAACTGGTCTCAGTAAAAGAAGTAGCTTATGTTCCCTGAATGTCAACACAGTCAAAACATGTACTGTATGTGGAAAGAAAGCAATGAGGAAGGTTACAGGCTATCAAAAACCCGAGGAGACTGGGTGTTAACATGAAAGCTAATTGACTTAAATCTCATTTCCTATGTCTGATTGTCATGTCATACGAAGTCAGGTTAATAGTTTAGCTGTTTTTCAGGACCTCTGTTAATAATCTGAATGTGTTCCAGGGGTGGTTCATTGTTAGTAATTTAAGCAAGGAAATAGCTCACTGCTTTCCATGCTTCCGCCGCCCCTCCTGCCGGTGCCGGCAGCCTGAAAATCGGGACCCCTGGCACTACCATGCTGGGAACTGCGGCCACCACCCCCACTGGGTCTGACCCAATGCTTGTCCCTCCTGTAACCACCCACAGAAAACAGTGTAAGAAGCATCCGGTGAGAGATGGTGGCTGTAGCAGCGTGCTCTGCCTCAGTGGGCTTGCCTCAGTTTCCCTTTGCGATTCACTCACTCTGTCTCTGGGTCTCACATTCTTTGTCTCTTAGCTTCACCGCCCTTATCTTGGAGTTGGGGAGTTTCCACAGAAAACAAAGCACATAATAAACTCTGTACTGGTGACAATATTGAAAGTACCAATAGAAGGCCAAGTTGTTATCTGTGGTGCCAGCTCTTCTCCTGTATTGAAAAACAGGGAGCTCAGCTTGGCTTCAGCTAGGCCAAACAAAGACAGATAAACAAAAGAATTTGTATAATGAGGGAGAAGGCTTCCTTGGTTTTTCCTTTCTTTTCTCTTTTGTTCTTCAGTAGAGGATTTTGAAGGTATTGGCTAAGTAGTTAAATGTCAGCAGCCAATCCTTTATTCTGTAAAAGCCTCATCCTATCTTTGATCAGAGAGTCTCCTGTATGCTTTCTGCAGAAGGTGTGGTTGACCTTCTCCCTTCCAGCTGGGACGCTTGCTGGAGTGGTTAATCCTCAAGAGGTTGAGAACAAAGGGACATGTGGATGTAGTCAGAGAAGGGTAAGAAATATCAAATCCCTATGCACGGATTCTAAAAATTAAGACTGTAGGATCCTTTTGGAGACTGCAGTAATTGTATTATCACGTTTGTTATAGGTATTATTTTAATCATTGTTCCAGATCTAGTATAAGATCTATTGATAAGTAAGTTGCTAGCCCTTAAACCCTCAGCCTTGTGTAACATTTATCTGGATATTTCGTTATTTGCATTGTTTTTAGGGTACCTTCTTGTATTTTTATCCTAACACACTTTTTTTGATACCATAATACCCTGATATCCTAACATTCAAGAATCAAATTTATTCTTTTCTAGTCTACTATTTAAAACTCCTTACTATTTACAATAAATCTTGGTTTTGTGCATATACATCGTGTCTACAATGCCCTGTATGGGACAATGATTTGAGAGACAGAGGGAAAAACAATGGGCAAGGCAACATCACTGGATAGTGACTCAGACCCTGAGATAGTTATTCAGTCCATGTCTCTGAAAAAATTATGAAATTTAAGAAATTATTATCCTTGCAATGAGGGTGGGTCACTGACTTCATGGTTACTGTTGAGACAATGGAGCCAATACAAAAATTTGGAGGCAGAGAGGCCCAACAGCAGGGATCAATAACCTGAGATGGAGGCACTTCGTTAGTTTTCTCACTGGGAGAAAAATCAGCACTTACAGTCTCTGGAAACATCTTTTTAACATCTGTAAAAAGCCAGTATCTGCTTAGGGAAGATACTAGGTATCCTATTAAATGGAACACTGTGGAAAGTGGTATAAATTGTCTGAGATGGCAGTCTGGGAGGTCATCTATGGTGATGGGGAAACTCTTGCTAATCCTGATGAGCTGCCACACAGGAGTTCTCTGTTTAAAACACTCACACAGAGTGCCCCTCCTATGTACTCCCCTATTTTGGGGGGAAGGGTCTTTGGGGGAAATAATGAACCATCAAGAGTCAGTGAACTTGCTAACGAACTAAGGCAGTGTGAAGACAGTGTCTCGAAGTCACTACAGGCTCATGTCTTGAGTAAGTGGCAATACACAGCAAACACACCTCTGCTCTGCATGGAAGAGTACAGGAGCTACAAGGTAATGCCACTAGAGAGAATGTTTCCAGAAGGATGGTTGCTCTGGTCTCCCAAGAAATACTTGCTGGCCCAAGCAGGTGCATTCCCAACCCAAATGTGAGTAGAAGTCTACGTGAGTCCGGTGTGCCACACAAACCTCTCTGTTGACTGTGGGTGCTGTATTCAGTGTTAGAGGCACCCTGCTTCTGGCCAGGTTGAGGAGAGGGATAATTCAGTTTACTGAAGAGCATGGATTTGATGTCCTGGCACAACTGAACCACAGAGGTATAGAGTCCTGGTGGACACTGGTGGACAGTGCATCTTGATATCATCAAATCACAGAAGGGGGGGACTCCGTTACCATCTCTGGAGTCACAGGAGGGTCTCACGGACTGCCTGTACTAGAGGCTGAAGTAAGCCTAACTGGGAATGACTGGGAGACACGCCCTGTAGTTACTGGCCCTGATAACTCCATTCATCCTTGAGATTTACTTTCTTCAGAAAAGGTACTTCCAGAACCCAAAAGCTGTGGAAACTTGAGGGCATTAACCAGCTGTCTACCTTGCCTGGTCTTTCGGATGACCCTTCTGTAGTGGGCCTGGTGAGGATGGAGGAACAGCAGGTACCAATTGCTTCCATTACAATACATCATAGGTAGTTCTGTACCAACAGAGACTGCCTGCTCCCCAAATGTAGCCTTATCCCTCACCTGGAGAGCCAAGGAGTGATCAGCAAGACTCACTCACCCTTCGACAGTCTTACGTGTCCCATGTGGAAGCCTGATAGAGAATGGAGATTAATGGACTACCATGGTCTGAATGAAGTTACACCATTGATGAGTGCTGCCATTTCAGACACGGATGAATCATGCTGAGGAAGCCCCACATCTAAAGAACTATCAGATGATGAGAAGCAAGTTGATCACTTACGGATCCTGCCATCTTGTGGTAAGTCAGTGGAGGTGTAAAACTGCTGTTTGGACACCTTCAGCAAGTTGCAGAACCGACTTAGGGAGAAGGTGAATTGAGACAATTTCCAGAGGTAAAGGTCATCCAGTTGGTCCTGGCCATTGCTGAAGGGGAGAAGTGGCCAGTACTTTACCTCTACACTGATTCATGGATAACATCAAATGCCATGTGGGGTTGGCTAAAAAGATGAAAATGGGACAACTGGCAGGACAGGGGGAAGCCGATTTTGAGCTGTCACCCTGTGGCAAGATACCACTACCCAGCTAGAGATACCAATGGTACAAGTATGGCATGTAGATGTCTACATACCTAAGATCCATGCCATTGAAGAATACCCAGCAGAACAATAAAGTGGGCCAGGCAGCTAAAGTCTTTTAAACAGATTTGGACTGGGAGTACAGAGGTGAAGTTCAGTGGGTTTATGACACTTCTGGACATCAAGAATGAGATGCAACACACAGATGGCTCATGATCGAGTGGTGGATTTAACTTTGGATATCACACGGGTTATCTGCAATTGTGATAGCGTACAATCAAACAAGCCAGAAAGTGAAAATCTTTGTGGTAGAGGGGATGTTAGTATGTCTTGGCAGATTGATTGCATCACACTCCCTCAAACTTGCCAGGATAAGTGCTTTGTACTTATAATGGTGGAAGCAAGCCCTGGGTGGCTGGAAATGTATCCTGTATTTCGTGCCACTGCTCATACTATTCTGGGCCTTGAAAGGCAAGTCTTGTGGTGGTGTCATACATGAGAGAGGATCAAATCAGACAAGGGGACTAATTTCAAAAGCAGTCTAATAGCTAATTGGGCCGAAGAGCATGGTGTAGAGTAGATTTACCATATTCCTTATCATGCACCATCACCAGGAAAAGTTGAGTGCTACAGTAGCTTGCTGAAAACCACTCTGAAAGCAGTGGATGGTGAAACTTTCAAAAATTGCCATAAACATTTGGCACATGCCACCTGGCTAATTAATATTAGGGGAACTATCAGTCAAGCTCTTCCTGCCCCATCAGACCTTTTAAATACAGTAGAGGGGGTTAAAGCCCCTGTTGTATGTGAAAGGAGCCTGTTGGGAAAAAAACGTTTGGTTCTATTCTGCTTTGGGTGGAAACAAACCTGTATGTAGGTTTGTTTCTGCTCAGGGTCCTGGGCATGCTTGGTGGGTAATGCAGGAAGATGTTGAAGTCCATTGTGTGCCACAGGGGAATTTAACTCTGTCTGAAAACATTTGATTTTAGTTTTAGTTACTGTATAACAATGATAAATTGTGTTAAGTGTTTTTTCTCTAGGATAATACTTCAGATAATAACCCAGGAACTTCAGGATGAGCGTGCAGCACAAGGGCATGAATCCCAACAAACACTCTGCCATCTTTCCTGCCCTGATGGGTAAAGATCTGCAGCCTGGCTTCAACAAACTGTTGTATAAAGATGATTCTTAACCTGGTGAATGAGTGAGCAAAAAATGGTATGGAATAAGGGTTGGAATGGTACAGTTTTGAAGAGGCCAGGCTAATTTTATAGTACCAATACAACAACACAGAAAGAGAGTCTCTGGGACCCTGAGGAGTCTGCAGGAGCAGAACATAGAAGAGTCAGTATTCCCTCTCATTTCCTGCCATACTTTATCAAAGCCAGGAAGACCAGAAGTCTCCTCTATTCCTGCTCCCTACTTCCTTGCTGCTTTGCTGCACTCGAGAGATCTTGTAGAAAGGTTCCTGCTTTGTCATCAGCTTGCATGAATATGAATTACTGTACAGGATCTGAATCCAGCAGGTTCTGGGAAGAACCTTGAGCCCTTCCCTGGGTCAGCTCTGCCAAAGCGACCTTTGAACATTTATATTAGCTGTCACTGAGATCAGGTTTTTCATATATTTGTACATTTGTTCCTCATCCTGCATCTAAAGTTCCAGTAAACCTTTCTCTCTTCCTTGTTCCCCTTTTTTCTTGCCCTAGGAAAGTGGAGGCGAGTATCAGAGAGTAATTCTGTTCTGGGTTTTGGTTCACCCTGACTAAACCGAGACACTGAACAGAGCATTTTGCACTGCTTTCTGCATTGTGCCTCTTGTTGCTCTCCTCTCCATGATGATGGCATTGCCTTGTGGTTGTGGGGTGTGTAAAGCCACTCTGTCCAATTTCTTATTTCTGACTTGGCCAGGATGCTAGAACTTAAGATTATAGAGGAATTGTGAAGGTTATCTGGACATCTTCTTTGTTGGTCCTCATCTTCTCTCAAGGGAATCAGCTTCTGTCTGGTAAATAGCCATGCACTCAAAGGTGCCTGTGTTCCAGAAGTGACTCCTGCCTTAGCTGAAGATCTGTGTTTTATTTCAAGGATCATTTTTCTTAGGATATCTTCTTTCCTAACAATTTTCCAATTTACTCCCACTTGTATCAACATCCAGATGTCTACTTTCAGTATCCCAGTTCTACCCATTTATTTGACAGGACTCTGATTCAAGGTGACACTTCAAGTTTGTTTTCTTAATTGGATCTCTTACAACCACCATTCTTTAAAGCTAGTAGATAGTGCAACATAAAGAACCCCATACAAAATTGTATTACAGTATCTTCCCTTGTCCTGCTTCCTTTTCAGCTATATTTGTCAAATCTTTACGTCTCGTAAAAAGTCTGCTTTGACTGAGTTTATACACTGTTTTGATTTATCAAACTGTGTTCTCTTTTTCATTTGCAATTTTTTTTTCATTGTATAGCTAAATCCTGTAGGGTTTTTTTGACTGATACATAGCAAGAAACAGATCGTCAAAGGATATGTAAAATATGCCATTAGATTGGAAGGTTCTAGCAACCTGATTAGCTTAGCTAGGGACCTAGCTTCAGATGGGACTTGTTTTGGTTGTGAATTTTGTGGCTGATGGCCAGTAAAAAAGCTGAGCTATGTAGCCCAAAGAGAGCAGAAAGTGAAAATTGTAAACCACAGAAGAAAAAAAATTAAATTACCAGCCCTGTGACATAATCTGCCTCGTGGTTAAACAGATGAGCCTTGGGCTTTGTGCTGATAACATTACAGTTGACATTCGTGGGGAAAGAATTTTTAGGTGAGTGAGGAATTTTGCAGAGACCAGTAAAAGCATTTTTTGTTTCAAGGAATATATCTGTGGTAACTTTTACTGTCAGCATGTGCTGCACAAATACCACTAATCACTGCTATTAATGTAAATTATGCTTGTAGACTACATTAAAAAGACTTAGTGTGTTATTACAAGTAGCAAGAAAAAAAATGTTAGTTCTGCTGAACAAATGAATGAATGCTTTGGGAAATACCACACTAGGTATTGCTGCTATAAAGTGGCAAAGTAGAAAAATAAACTTACAGAAAAATAAGTGAGTTTCAGCTGTAGTGAATTTTTAGTTTTTCTTAGAAAAAAAGTAAAAATTCTGGACAAGTTGATCAGGATCAGTCTATTGTTTCTCTTAATTAAAAAGAGGGGAAAATGGTTTTAACATTTGAGAAGAAATACTTTCCATTTCCTTATTTTTTTTTTCTTAAGATAGAATAGAATAGATTAAATAGAATCAGCTAAAGTTTGAAGTCTGGTCTCACAGTTTAGCGGTCAGAGTGAGACAAAACCCAGAGAATAGAATTGCTATTGCCACTATCCATCCTCCCAAGGGAAGATAAAACATTAATAAGGAAGAGAGACTTAAAGATTGGAAGGTAAAACTAGAACAGGTTTACTGGAACATGGAAGGGATAGTAACATATCGGATGAGGAACAAATATATACAAAATCCCATCTTGATGACCATAAGTGTCTAAGGCTCCCTTACAGGAGAGCTGAGTTGGGAAAGAGGTCCACACCTCTTCCCAGGACCCAATGGATTTGGATCCTGTAGAGCATGTGGCAAGCTGATGGTAAAACAGGAGCCTCTCCCCAAGAGCTCTGAGCAGAGAGAGCAGCAAGTAAGAAGAGAGCAGGAAGGGGCTGATCTTAGGGTCCTCCTGGGTTTTATAGAATATGGCTGGAAAATGGGAGGGAATTCTGACCTCCCTCTGTTCTGCCTCCGAAGATCTCTCAGGGTCATAAGGACTCTCTTTCTAGGTCCTCATGACAATACCAAAAAATTAGCTTGCCTCCCTCAAACTATAGCATCTGGTCTGGATGTCATTGGGAAATGGGCCTTTTTTAGAGTTAGGGAAGAGAAGTCTGACTTGTGGTATGTTCTCAATGTTACCATGGCACCTTTGTATTAATAATTTGAATAATTTAAGTTGTTAATTCTGATAATTCAGGACTGTTCCATATTATTTGGTGAGCATTTATCTACATGGATGTGGGAGCAGTAGTGACAAATCAGAAATTCCCTCAATAAATTTACTGTGCCAGTAAGTCAGGAACTGTGACAAATAAGTTACTCAGGCATTCTGTTGCCAGTGCAAAACTTCATTTTGTCTTCTGTATGAATGAGACTGCCTTGGGAAGTAAGAACAAAAAATTCTATATGTGTTAAAAAAACTAAGCAGTCAACATGACCTTCAGCAGCCCTAATGGGAGACTTGTTGCAGGTAACCCATATCTACAGAAATTGTATTTGAAAACTCTGTGGTAGACTTGGCTGTGACTCTGTAGTGAACAGGGCCTTAATGTGCTGTTGTGCTGAAGCTCTGCAGTGATTGCCATTGCCATCTTTTTCTAAATAAGTGGCAAACTAAACTGAAATCCTGGCCTCTTGAGCCAGTTAAAAGTTCTTGAACATGTTTCATCACAAGAGGGTTGTTAATTCTATTAATGAGAATCCTGAATGATTTTTCTTTCATTTGTCTTTCTTATTATTGAAATACTGGATTATATTCTTCAGTTCCACTGTCATTACGTTCTTTTAGTAGCGAATTCCATGAGATACCCCAGCATATGCTTCACTTAAAGGAGAAAAGAAGTTGCAAAAAACAGAAGTTGGTAAAAAAACAGATAAAGTTTATTTCTGGCTTAAACTGGCAGTGTGAGGGATGTGGGAAATTACTACAGGTTGGGCAGTGTTGAAGATAAAGGATACTACTAGGATAAGCAGTGAAGGGTTGCTTTAGTGTTGAATTTTTTTGTGAATAACCAATTTCTCCTTGTTTTAAAAGCCTGGAATAACTTTCAATTTTATATTTAATTGAAGCAGAAAACAATTCTTAGCTGATGGTGTCTTCACCAACTGGAGGCACGCTCCAGCTGGGGGGATTTGACTGAAAGAATCTGAGAGATGATCTTAGCATGTTTCCCAACAATATTGCCTCTCAAATATTTCTTTGACTTCGAGGGTTTTGCAATGTTGTAAGCAACTGGAAGCATCTGCTATAGAAAGATACTAGTTAAGATCACATCAGCATAAGTATCAGAATGTATTTTTGACTTTTTTTTTTTTTTTTTTTAAATAGTAGCTAAAATGTATGGCTAAATTTTGGTGTGTAAATTCTTTTTCTAGCTATCATGGAATCTGTAATACAATAATACAAGAAAAGTTGTGATTTGTGTGTGATATAATTAATAGCACAATGAATTTAATTTTTTTTTAATGGTGAGTAATCTTACTGATACTGTGGTTCCATACCTGAATTTTAAAATAAGGAATACTGAAAATAGTTGTGTATAATGGAAAAGAAAAGAAGAGTGTGTGCTCCTCTATATTATCTCCTTCCTAAACTGATTGTTATAGAATTCTAGAAAACGGATTTTCATTAATCCTCTTTTGTCTGAACATATCTCTGTAGTGAATGCTCAGTTTCTATCTAGGAGTTTTATCATTTGAACCCTTTGGCCCTACAGGTGTAAGAGATCTGCAGGAGTGACTGTATGGACAGATGTTTGTAAAGGCTGAATTTACCACTCTACTAGTCAAGTTTTGCACTGTACACTGCTGTACCAAAATCTTTCCCACTGAAAGTAAACCTAAGTAGCTAATTTACTAATTTTGAAATATGGGCTTCCTATCAGTGAAAATAACAGCAAGTCTTTAGTTCTGAATTTTGCGGGGTGGTTTATGAGTTTATTAGATTGCTGTATTGTGTCTTCCATGAGCCTGTGAATGTTTTATGAGGGTCTAAGAAGGGAAGCAGGTATTGAGTTAAAATTGCTCACTTTAAAATTTGTCAGTCTCTGATAGAGGATTTTCAAGTTTTCAAATGCTTTTCAATAGCTGGTTTTACATAGCAATATTCTTAACTTACTTGTGAATATGTGAATAGTGAATGACCTTTGAATAATATGTCATAGCCAGTTACTCAGGAAAAATAAAAAATACTAAATAATTTAATAATTCCTGTTCTGTTGCAGTTTTCTATTGTTCACTATGGTAAACTCGAGCCATTCTGCTATTCTTGGAATGCTTGTTGTGCTCTCTTGTTATTTCTTTCCATTTCTGTGTTTCAACAGGGGAAAGTCTTCCAGAACTATCACTTTCGATCAGTTTAAGGAAGCTCTTCAAGAACTCTCCAAGAAGCGATTTAAAGACAAGAGTGATGAAGAAGCAGTCCAAGAAATATACAAACTAATTGAAGGGAAAGCACCGATTATATCTGGAGTAACGGTAAGTTATTGATTTAATGAGTAGATTGTTCTAGCTGTTCTTTGTTTTAGAACAAAGTTTATGCTTTAGAACAAAGTTTATGCTACAGTTTTTGTTATAATCACCTGCAGCCCTTTACTATCCACAAATCCAAGCAGAGTTCCTCTGTGGGCCTGGAGGCAACATCTGTGCTGAACTGAGTGGAAGCAAAGATTATACCACAGCTGAGTATTGTTCTATTGCTTATCCTTGTGTGGCACTGTCATTGCTTCTGCTAGGAATTGTAGTACCACCTAGTAGCATGGTCAGAAAAATTTAAAGAGAGCTCTTGTATGTGGTTAGAACATAGTGAAGTTCATGAAGGTGCTGTATATCCAAATAAAAAAGTGTAAAAGGGAATTAAATTTAGAACCTTATTACACAGCTATAAGATGCTGTGTGGAATACCACAAAAAACAAACCAAAACCTGTTGCAACGAAGGACGGGGAGACAGTTTGATGCAAACAAGACTCCGATTTATTGGCACTTTTGCGTACAATTATATACCTTATTTCTTATCACTACAAAGATGTTGAAAATTACTCGATTGGTCAGTTACTGCTAACATGGCATTACCTAATGTTACTTGATTGGTTAATTAACGATCCTGACCTAATAAGGAGGTCCGGTAATTACCTAATGCTTAACAAGTTTTGTTATTATTAACGTTAACCTTGCTTCTCAGCACTTTCTTCGGTTATCTTATGCTATTCCCACTTAACAAGGAGCCATGTCTCCATGATATCTCATGGTTATGTCTTTGGAGACTTTTCAAAGCAATGTTTGCACAGAACTTTGCCATGGCTTAAGTGATAGCCAGTTTGTTGCAACTAATTGCTCTGTGCTAACGGTACACGCTGACCTCGCTTCTTGCATATCCACAAAAACCATCTTAAAGTACATTAAAAATAAAAATATCTCATCACTGGAAATCTGGGAATAATTGTCATGTGGTCTGATCTTTGGGTTTTTTTATTCCAAGTTTGTCAGAATGATACTTTTATCTTTTTATTTTCTAAATAATGACATTAAGGTTAATATATTAAAAGGAAATTTTAAAGACTGGTGTATGTAAGTTTTCTTGTCCTTTTGAAAGCTTAGGTTAGGCAACATTTTACCCTGTATCTTAGGAGATAGTGAAGTGTTTACTATCAACTTGAATAGTCCTGTCAATTTAGTTCATCTGCTTAAAATATATGATTCTCCTGAATGTTGACTGTTGAACTGTGAATGAAAATCTAGTTGTAATTTTTTCCAGAAACTGCTTCTGTACAAATGAACAGTGGAAATGTCAAGTGTAGAGATTTCTTTTGAGTTGTACAATTTGTCAGGTTTTTGCAAGATTTTGTCTTACTGCTCTTTTAGTCTCATTTGAAAATGAGCGCTCATTTGAAATGAGCGGTAGTTTTGATATTGGCTTAAAATAATGAAACTTTTTGTTCTTCACTCATTTGAGGGAGCTTGAAGAACTTGTTCATTTATCCAGGAATTCCCCCTCTGTATTGTGCATATCCTCCTAGGCCTCAGTCCTGATTCCATTTTTGGTATTTCAGCAGTCAGATATTGAAATTATTACTGTCTGCAAATAAGGGAGTAGCCTCTTTCTGTGTGGTTACAGGGTGATGAGAGAACTTTGCAGATGCAGAGTACTATCGTGGTGGTGCTGCAGAGCTCTAGAAATGTGCCAGCAGCACCTAGCTGCTTGTGGAGAGGAATGGAGGGGGGAGTAGGAGCCAGCATGGCAAAGCTTGCCTGTAGTCTTACTGTGTGTGCAGTCCTGAGGAGAGATGGAAAAGAAATAATGGGAGAGTGGAGAGATTACAATATTCTCTCCTGCTTTCTGGCAAAGTAAGGAGCAGAAGGTAAAGCTTCAACAGAGGGAGAGTGCAGGAAGAAAGAAATGCAAAGTTTTTGTTTTGTCATGCTAGTTTAATTCCCAGGTGGTAAAAATTACTCAAACACCTGGATATTAAAGGCATTAAATAACTAAATACAAAGCCATTCTACCCCCAGCAACCTGTGAAGGCAGATATGAAATCTACATACAAGCATTCTAATGTATTGTTTTCTTTGGGAGGTCTGTATTCTGGAAATGTTAAGTTGGACTGTTTTCTGTATGGTTAGACATATATGTTATATGGGTTATGTGAAGGTTTTCTTCATATTGTTCGAGGGTAATTCCGTTATGGCATGTAGCGTGTGCCCAGCTTTGCTCTAGGTTATATAGATTTGGTTCAGAATTCAGCCAGAAAACTTCAGTGTGACTGGTGACACAAATCAAAATGTACTGGGGAGAAAGTTGAAAGCATGATTAAGTGAGGCTTCTCAGTCAATATACTACAGCAGCATTTGGAAATTTTTGTGTTTTAACTTATGTTTTGTGCTCTGAGTTTGGGGGGAGGCATGGGCAGAGCCATATGTGTGTTCTGAACGGCAGCCTCACAAAACCATTGCTTAAACAGCATGGTTGGAAAATTTACTTATGCATCAGACAATGAGGATTTTAGTGTATGTTGTGATAGAAGATTTTCCTTTTCTTTTTCTGTTTATTTTTTCCCCTTCAGAATATTGTAGAATTACAAAAATCCCTGCTTGTGGTTGATGTGGTTGGGAAGATTGAAACTGAGTGAAATTTTGGGCTGCTTTCTAATCTTCAACAGAAGGTGTGTGGTTGGCGTACTCACACAGGAAGAAAAACAACAGGCAAGTGGTAGGGGTTAATTAAGCCTTAGCTTTATTAGCTCGTTTGGTAGTGATCTGGCAATACAGTGCAGGTCATATATCTTTTGACAGTTTACAGTCAGACATGTGAACAAAGTCTAGAGCTTTGTAGCTGCTCTTCCTGTATACCAGAAGCCATGTGTTGTAACTATGTCAAATGCATTTCTACATGTCCTGTGGAACAGATACTTTGGTCATGGCTGGCTCTTAAAATGAAACAAGTTGAACATCATTGTATTCAACTGTGTCTATTTAACATCATCTGTATTCAACAGGGAATACAGAAATGTATAGAATGTTATCAAAATGTAGAATGTTTTCAATTGGAAAGGACCTGAGATGATCTCCTTCAACCTTTTGCTCACAGGAGGGCTAACTTAAAAGCTAGATCAGTTTGCTTAAGGCACAGTCCAGTCAAATTTGCTGTGAGTGTGGTGTGAGTGGCAGGACGCTACAGTGGCAACAGCACTTTAGAAGTTAGGTGATGGGTGCTCAGGGTGATGGCAATGTGGGTGGTATCAAATTCTTACAAAAAAGGACCTATTAGGGAAAGATCAAGGAGGCCAGAGTGCAGCCCACAGAGTGCATCAAGTGCAAAATAGCATTTGCTGCAGCAGGAGTGCAAAGAGGCTCAGAAATTCCTCTCAAGACTATGCAGGTCTGCTTGAAGTCTGTACAAGTGATAGTCTCACCATGCTGCAGGACACACTGTTCAGCACATTGACTTTCATTAAGATGTAGTAGAATCATAGAATCATTATGGCTGGAACGACTACCATTACATCCGTGGGTACAGAAGGAGGAGCCCTCTATCCAGGTCCTGTGCTGCCGAGTGCTCCTGCCTCTCCCTGAAGATCAGGGCAGTGATAGCCTCTCTTCTGGAAGGTGTGCTGTGGTCAAGACCCTTAGGTTCTGAATTAGGGGGGAAGATGAAGAAGAGACTGTCATGGTATTTGTGGAAAACCTAATCTACATGAGATGAGGAAGGAGCGACAGAGACCAAGCAGGCAGAGACTGTCAGGATGGTGAAGGCTGGAAGCTTGTGACTTCTGGTAGCAAGAAAAAGTTGCAGATATGTTCCACCTACAGTTGAGCAAGGAGGATTGCAAAGTACTACACCTGTCAAGGAACGATCCCATGCACCAGGATATGTTGTGGGCTGCACAGCTGTAAAGCAGCTTGTCACAAAAGGACCCTTGCGTCCTGGTGGACACCAAGCTGAACTTGAGCCAGCAATGTTCCCTTGCCACATAGAAGGTTAGTGTTATCCTAGGCTGTATTAGGTGAAGTATTGCCAAGCTGACTAATGTTGAGTGCTCCTTCATCTCTGCTCATCACTGGTGAGGTTCCACCTGGAGTGCTGCATGATACGGAGCTGCTGGAAAAAGTCCGGTGAAGAACCATGAAGACAATGAAGGGGCTGGAGCATTTATCTTCTGAGGAAAGGCTGAGAGAGCTAGGACAGTTTATCCTAGAGAAGAGATACTCAAAAGCAGTCTCATCTATGTATGTAAGTACCTGAGGGAGGGTGCAAAGTGAATGAACTCCAGGCTCTTTTCAGTAGTGCCCAGTGACAGGACAAAAGATAATTGGCACGAAGTGACGTATGGGAGATTCTGTCTGACCATCAGGAAAGACCTTTTCACTGTGAGGATTACCAAGCACTGTCATAGATTGCCCAGGGAGGTGATTATGTTCAATCCTTAGAACTATTAAAAAGTCATGTGGAAAAGATCCTGGGCAATTAGCTTCAGGTGTAGGGGTGAGTTTGGAGCAGATGACCTCCACAGGTTCTTTTCCAACCTCAACCACTTTATGAGTCTGTAATACATAGTACCACTAGCTGATTCTGGTTGAGGAGTCCAAGACAGACACAAAGTCCTTATGTATTCTCATCTGTATTTACAAAGCATTTTTAGAAGAAAGCACCTTAGCAGGGTGCTTAAATTGCACTTAGCACTTCTGTGTAATTTTCACATAACCTTAAAGAGGAAGTAGTATTTTCTTTTTAAGCATTATGCATTGTAAGAAACAGAAAGAGATGAAAAAGGAGAAGTGAGGTGTTCTGCATAGCCTCGTGGTGGCATCTCGTGATCTGTTCTTGGAGTGAGAACGTTTTGTATGAGGAATTAAAAGCTTGAACTTTGAACTTGTGACTTCATATGCAGTGTAGGAAGAAGCTACAGTTCTTACTCAGTTAAAAATAATTTGGAGAAAGAATGGTTGCCTTGCAGCTATTGTCTTTGTGTTTCATGAACTGTGACACCTCTGATGCAGAAAGCATTCTGATCCATCCTGGGCTGGAAGAACACATGCAGGATGTAAGAACACTGTTGTTCTTGCTCTGGCTTTGTGATGTTTGTTGTGCTGGGGGTTTTGTTTTTTCTGTTTTTCAGGACAAAAATATTGTGGTTTTTTTATTCTGTGGTATTAATTTACCTTTCCTTGGAACACTGATGTTTCCTTTCCCCTGCACATACCCATACTAACTTTCCACTAAAAGATTAAATAGCCAAAGACCACCCCAAGTTGTCTGCTAAATAAGTGTGGGGGGTTTTTTTGGTTTTTGGGGTTTTTTTTGAGATACATCAAGGGGCTACTAAGCCACAGAGCTGTGTTTTTGTATTTCAACTGTTTGCAGTGTTGCTGTTGCACTGGGAACACACTTGGCTCTAGCAGATAAAGAATGAGTTATAAAAGAATGTTTTCCTGCTAGTCCTTAACAAATCTTCACCAACAGAAGTAATAGTGTTTTGAATGAGACACAAAGAGGAAGTAGTGGATATGACATCTGTAGGCAGATGACAGGTAAATTCCAAATGGAGAATACCAAACATTGATTCACAAGTAAGACTTAAAACAGCGCAGAATCCCTGTGGCCAGACTGAAGCTAGCAAGTTGTGTGCTCTTTCAGAAGCATTGTGTCTGTTCTCCTCAAGTTGTGGGAGTAATTTCCAGTGGCCGTGTCTATCCTTTCATTCTGTTCTGTGACTCTGTACAACCTGTGTAATATACTAATATCCTGAGGAAGAGAAAGAATAAATTCTCAATTGGATAAAAGGCCATGAGATTCTACTTTGCTGCCTTTGATATCTCAGCTTCTACATTTTTATTGCATTTTCATTTTTTCTGGCTCAGCTGCTAACACAATTACTGATCACAGGGTGTGTTTTTCTATCTAGCTCTATTGTGAATACAGGTTTCATGGTTATAAGATGCTAGCGGGCCAATGTGGACAAGAAAACTATGTATTAAGTTGCAATACTTCTTTCCAAGCATTGTCTCAATTTCTGTTTTTCATTACAGAAAAATAACCATTTTTGCAAATAGTACTCTGAGACCACAAGACAGAAGTCCCTAAAAGTCATGCAGCAGTGCTGTTTTGATAAATGAATGCTCCAGTGATCATTTTCTTTTAGGGACAGCACTCACACCTCCACAACACTCGTCCTCTTAGGGCCTTATGTTGAACTATCACTGCAGAGCCGTGCTGTGTTGTGTATGTCATGTGCTGGGTATGGTTGGAAGGAGAAAAGCAGATTATCATATAGTAGTTGTGATGTGGACTGATTCCCTCAAAACAGCTTTTATTTATATGGTATGGAGGACATGTAGCTTCCGTGGTGTAAAAGTTACAGCATTCATTTCCAGTTTAACTGAATCCACATTACTTTGTTCCTCTTGGTACATATTCAAGCATCTTTTTCAAGTCTCTGCTGTATTAATGTTCAGCATTAAAAGATACTTGATGTACCACATCCTGTGGAAGAGCTGTTACCTTGAAAGGCTGTTTGTTAGGTCTCACTAGTGACCATTTATTTGGGCTGAGGATGGGTATAGGAGGAATGAGGTACTAATGAAAGTTGAGTTTCTTCACTGCAATGAAGCCCATGTCACTTTTGTCTCTAGAATACACTCTAATGGGGTGGTGCATGTTAGATACTCAAACGTTATACTTCTTTGTCATCTTAGCTTAATTTCAACCACTATGCAAATGTATTTTGTATTTTCCCTTCTCGTAGAGTGTTCTTTCTCTTTTGATTTTAACATGTAAGCTTAAAGATCAAAACAACTGCTTCCAATCCAAGCACAGAGATTAACATGCTCCTATATTGGTCTGTGAAACCAATTTTTCTTTCTGTTTGTGTAGTCAAATTTTCTGTGTCTCAATGATAGCAAAACTTTGATTTTTAAGTAGCCTGAAAAGACTCGGTGGAAGTAATGAAGAGGAGAGTCTTTGCTCAGTGCTATTTCATAGACTGGTAATTCACTAACATTGAAAATAACTTTGAGTCTGTGTGGTTTATTACTTGTCTCATGAATCCCAGAATTAATTTGTCTTTTGAAGCAATGAATTTTAGCTGTATTGGTTTACTTTTTCTATATTGATGGAGCCAGGCTTTTATGCTTGGATGTTGACCTAGTGGCTGTGACCATGGCTGTTCCATGTGACTTCATGTCTCTGGTGCTTAAAACTTGATTATTAATCAGAAGTACCTCATATTTAAAGTCTTTTCCAAAAGTTTTTTACATAACTTGCACTATTTTGTTCTTGGCTATATGATTGGTGTCATTGTCTGTAATGGCAAGAAACAAACATTTTTAAAATTCTTTTGCTGATATTGAGTAGATACCTACATAGCAAAGATTTAAATGTTGGTAGCATATACAAATATCTGTATTAAGATAATATATCTCTGATGTGGCTTTTTTGTTTCTTTTCTTTCTTCCAATAGAAAGCCATTTCATCTCCAACTGTATCCCGCCTTACAGATACATCAAAATTCACGGGTTCTCACAAAGAGAGATTTGATCCCAGTGGGAAAGGAAAAGGCAAAGCTGGCCGAGAAGATCTGGTGGATACCTCAGGATATGTATCTGGTTATAAGCACGCGGGCACATATGATCATAAAGTACAAGGAAGCAAGTAAGGCTGAGGGTTTACAACACAGAAGGAGCAAGAAAGGGGAAAGAAAATATATTTATAAGAATTATATAGATGAGTCCCACATGTTTTGGTTATGGTGAATGCTAAGACTATGTTGTCAAGAAGTTGTTTTCAGGAACTGGAAATGATTTCAACATCTGCTGAACTAGCAGCACAATGCCACTTCATAACATTCCTCGTGTATATTGGCAACAATAAATGTATTGATACAAAAAAATACATAATTTTTTGAGCTTTAGACAAAAAAACCAACAAAACACGAAGTCAAGAGCAGTTATACCATACTTCATCAACTCAAGCAAAAGATCTCAAACATTCCTAAATGTCCAGTTTCCTCTTTTGAAAAGAGGGTCTTTCATAGTAGTCTTTCTGAAGAATATCCCATTATTTATGCAGCTTGTTTTGACTACTGTTTGGGGTTTTTTTTTCATGTCTTATATGGGATCTGACACTTTCCTTAAAACTTTCAACAGTATACTACTGGGGAGTAAGTGGTAGTAATATACAAGGTGCTAGCCTGTAAACATCATACACCACTCATGCAAAAAAGAAAAAAAAAAAATTATGTCAAACATAAAAAGGTGGAAAATGCCAGCCCTTACTTTCTGCCTTCGCACTTTGTTCCTGCATGTACTGTAGCATCATTCTGACTGTCTGGATTTGGATGGAGCTATTGTACTAACCTGAGAGGTGAGAAACAAAAACTCACTAAGAAAGTGTGGTCAGGCTTTTTGTAGTCTGTTTTCAAGTTTGCACTGCCTCATGATTGAATTAAAGGGGGCATTAAGATAATAATACTTTAAAATATTGATTATGACTAAATACTGCCAATCAGATTGCTGTAAGTGAATGTTACTACACACATACATTGGTGCATTTAAGCTATAACATATGTAAGTAAAGTTTGTGGCCCCTGGGAATAGCAACATTTACAGTTAACATCCATGTAATTTATAATTTGCCCACAAAAATATACTATGGGCTGGGCTACATTTTTTGTAAGATTTGTTTCAAGCTAAGGGATTTGATTCTCTGTTCACTGTTGTTGCCCAGCTTGGAGTAGTAGTATTGATGGGGGTGGGTTTCCACTGCTGTAGAAGAAGAACCAATTCCACAGACTTAAGGTACAGGCAACTTAGAGTGACCTCCCCAGTGCCCAGAATTCCAAAACAGCTCAATAGGAATAAAAATAACTCTTTTTTTTATTATTATTGGTTAAAAGAGGAGGTAAATGGCTGGTCCGATTTTATGCAAGAGCTGAACAAATACCCTAATGTATCACTGTGCTTCTCTAAAGTTACAAAAGACAAGATTTTCAGTATTCAAAAACAGCTGCTAGCAATTATCCTTCTTTCAAAATGACCTCATGCACTGATTTTCATGTTTCACTCAGAGTAAAAGTTAATTTATTGCTCTCCCATGCTAGCACCCCAGTTTTTTATGTTTGAGTACATAAAACTTAGTACACAGTGTGTGCTGTTATGTGGCATGCAGGTCAAGAGGTTTTATTCAGCCAATGTACTCAAATAGATTGTTTCCAGCCCTTAACCTGTTAATGTTTTGTTTCTCTTATATTAAATCATAGAATGGTAGCCTTTCTTGTAACTTTGCCTCTAGTGACCCTTTGAGCCCATACATCAGCCTGAAACCAAAACAGAAAGAGCAAACAAAGGCAAGGACTTCCTTGTAGACTTGGAGATTTGTTTATTTGTTTATAATTTTTAGGGGTTGATTTGAAGAGGAAGGGAAGTTTGCCAAAACTTAGCATTTCTTGTAAAGATATAAATTTATTTTCCCATGGTTGGCTTTTTGTTACTTGGGAAGATTTTTGCTTCCCTTAGTTATCTAGGATGCTCAGGATGAGAAGAACCCAACTTTATGATGCCTTTCCAAGAGTTACCCGTTTTTCTTTGAAAATTTTTTCCACAGATTGAAGGATTATCCACTCCTGTGTTACACTGGTGACCTATCACACCCTGAGGCAGGAAATAGCATACTGTGATACCAACAATGGCTAAATTATTGCAGCATGGTAGTGAGGTTTCTAAATGTAGAGAACCTTCTTCTACATCACTGGTGCCTGTGCTCTGAAAATTATTCATAATAAACAGGAGTATCCTGGAGCCTTCTTCAGGTGCATTAGAAAAAACTTTGTTCATGAATTAGTATTTCAGTCATCCATATTTTTCATCCATTGTCTCAGTGTTTTTTATGGTAGCTGGAATTAGCTGGAACCAGAAGTAAATGACTGGCATGGGTTTGGCTTGCAAGTAATAGGTATCTCAGCCACCCATAACAATTAGCAGATAAAATCTTTGTCTAGCTCTTCAAAACCAGAACTTTGAATTTGTAATTTATAGGGTTTTTTCCTTGAGGTTTGTCATAGTTAAAAATTCCAATTCTTTGTGCCTCCATGTATGATATTCAAAACGTAACCCCGCCTTTCAGTGATGTTCCTGTCATCCATAAGTGAGAATTCTGTTTGCACTGGCCAAGAATCAAACATCTTATCTTCATGAAAGAGGAAATGTAATGTGCTGCACTACTACATGTTCTCTTAACTGTTAGCCTTGCGCATGTGCCAAAATAACTGCACATTTTTGTACATTTTTGGTAGTATGAATATTAGGTTCTTGGCTCATATATTAGAGGGTAATAAGTAATGTAGTACACAAGACTTGTACAGGTTTGTGCATGCATACACATACTTGTCAGATCCAACTAAGTATTAAACCATATATATGTTGATCCAAACCTTAAATCTTATTAGGGCCAGATTCTAGTCCTGCAGCCAGTGCTGTTCAGCTTAGCCATTTGATGACACTGCCATTGTCCCTCTATACCATGCAGTTAAAGATCTAAGGAAGCTTTCATGTTTTTATCGCCTGTTCCTATTTCTTGGGGAAATCACTCCTCAAGTGGTTCTAACATAGACTAAGTGTGAAAAGAAGAGTTTCCCTATAGCAAGGCAGTAGGAGAGAGAGTCAGGGTGAAAGCAAGATTCCCTCGGAGAGCTCTCTCAAGAGGTCATCTAAAATGATGTCCTGCAAGGGTCCTGTATCTTCCTTTGCCCCAACTTCATGAAGCAAGTTGACACTGACTATGTATACATGCAGCTGATGATCATCAGTTAGTAAATACAAAGTCATGGTGTATTTAGATGGGAACAGGAAACAGGACTGTTGTACAGTGCCTGTGGATTATAAAATTGAAAACCTGAAACATATTGACAGATCTCAAACTTGTGTGAAATTCTCGCACTCTGGAGTGCCTCGACTTGATACTTGTGTATTTCCTGTGTTTGGAGTGTTTGCCCAGAAAATAGCATTTTGACTTTCACTTACTCATTTTGTGCACAGAAGTGCACATTTGGCTTACCTAATATAAGCTAGAAATGATGAATTAGGATGGTGGTCTTCATAATGCTAAAACTAGTGAGGGTCCTTTAGTTGCATTCATGCTTTCTCATTAAAATCCAAAACCAGTGCTTTGAAATATGTCCCAGGTAAAACTGGTACTTCAGGAAGCTAAAGAATAATGCATACAGAATTTCCATGGCTGAATTGTCCAAGTAATTTGTTTTTACAGGGAGGAGTAAATGTAACGTATTTGGGGTTTTTTTCATGTTTTCTAGTATATTACCTTGGCTATAGTGCTTCAAAATTCATACGGAGAAGGTGGATTTCAAACCAAGTTTAAGATTAATTTCTTTGTTTTCAGAAAATGTTTCAGTTGACTCATTTCATTCAAACTAGTTGATCATCCACCCTAGGTAGACTTCCACAAGAGCAAGCTTGATAAAAAAGAATAAAACCAGCTTATTTGCTGGGTATTCTTGACAGACATTTGCAATACTGTTAGTCTGATGGGATTTTTTAAAAAATAAATTCTTCTTCATAATCATAGATACATGCCTGTACACATGTGCTGCCTTGGGGCATATATGTACCTGAGTGGCAATAAGAGGCTTTTTTTACCTCACATTTGAAAATTGACATTGAAATACCTGACTAAGTAACACAATTTGGAAAAATTGTTAAGCGCCTACCAAATTTCAAGTAAACAGCTACCAAACCAGCAAGTAAACAGCTAATGAATTAATTTTCAAATACATTCAAATATAGCTATACAACATCTCTGTGAATTACTGTAAATCTTATGACACTGTATGAAGTGAGTTGTATTGTAAGCATTTGTAAAGAACTTAACACTTGTGATATTTTACGCTTACCTTCAGTTTTCTGTATTCAAGATTTTTCTATTACTTTGCACATTGTTTCAGAACTGGTCACAAATGTGAATAAAGTTATATTTTAGTTAATTAAAAATATAGCCCTAAAAAGGCACTCATACTCATCCATCTTTACAATTTTCATCAGGAGCTATATAATGGATATTCAACAAATATTATTAGAAAAAGATGGCAATGTGTATCCTCATAATGATGAATTATTTTAAGCTCCAGTTTACATCAGATGTATTTCTGTATGCTTGCATTTGCTCAAATGCTATTTTTAAACAAAGTAATTAAATAATGTGAAATAACACAGCTTAAGCTCTTTTAAATAGAGTTATATTAATGAAACTGAAATGCTGTATGTCTTCAATATTCGTGTTAAATACTAGCTCTTTAGAAAGGCTTTCTTTGAAGTCAGTGAACCTAAAAACTCTGATGTTCCATGTAAAATCCTGTTGACAAACTATTTTTGTTAGCACTGTAGTATATGAAATGGCAAAAACAAGTAGCAGGATGCAACAATTGTGTGTTTGTGTTTATTGTTGTGCTGGGTTCAGAATATGTCTGTGTGGCAAACTATTGCAGCAGGGAAAATGTTTTGTATAATGCTTATAATACAAAGTAATTTGTCTTTACAGTCTGTAAAGCAAGAAATGGCCAATGTTGGATAAGTATATTGAAGTTAATTCTTAGCAAGGCTTTATGTTTCACAGATTTAAATATTAAAGGAGAAATATATATTTATACAGAACTACAATTTCTGAATGAGGCTGGTTTTCTTCACTCATGAACCATTAATTTATCCACATTATGTTTTATTACTTTGCTATCTTGTTTATATTGTTCCAACATCTATTTCTAATTTTATTTCAATTTTTTTGTTGTTGTTTTTATTTGCACATATCTGGATGTGCATGCATCAGGACCTGATCACAAAGTGTAAAGGGAAAACTACTTTTTTTTTTAATTACCTAGAGCACTAATAAAAATGTAATTGTTAAAGAGTTGTGATATTGAGATAGGACTTGAGAGAGTTTTACTTGGAGCACTGTACAGCATGATGAAAATCTTCAGTGAATCGTAATGTTTCTTGTTCTTCTTTTCATTTGACTTTCATCCTGGGCCATAAAAACAGAAAACTGCTGCCTACTAATAATACCTGCAATATTTATAATTGCAGACATTGCAAACATTAACATTGATCTGTACTAGAAATGTGTTCACTGTGAAATTTTCAACATGATAAAAATTGTACATGTTGATTTAACTTTACAAGTTTACTTTTTTCCCTACTAATTTGACACTGAACCTTTTTTTCATTATTCCAAATGAACAAGTTGAGCATAGCATTTTGTAATCTTTAGTAACAGATAAACATATTCTAAGTAATTCTAAGATTTTTAACCATTTGATGAAGGGGGCCAGGCACCATCCAGTGCAAAGCACACTGGGCAGAATCTTGTCCCTGCTGAAGTCAGTGCCAAAATTCTAACTGGTATTAAGAAAAATGGAACCACCATTACAAAGAGGTAATATGCTTAGTAACTATGACAAGAGGTTATGGGGGAGCACAACAGTAATTCTCTATTTCCATATCTTTGATTCTGTTAATTTAAAAGTACTACTATTCAGTCTTTAAAATAAGTAAAAAAAAACTTGAAGGGGGGATCATATACTACTAGTTTGTACTTGGTTTTTTTCAAGAGAAGGAAAGAAATTTATATATATATATATATGCAATATATTTTTACACTGTTTAATAATTAGTATTAAAGTATCACTTTATTAAAGTATTAAATGTATCACTTTATCAGTGTGAAGTTACAGTAAAGAGATTGTTATGGATGTTTAAAACCTTTTAAAGTTGTCTTGTTAAATTCTAAACCCATTTAACAATAGAAAAGCTACTTTGCCTCCAACATTATTGTTGATGTTTCAGGGAAAAATTTCAAGGACACCAGTTGTTTGATTAGCTCAGTAAAGTTTGGCTTGTAAAGTTGTAGTGAAATCCATATTGTGAACACCAATTTCTAAAGCATAGCTTATCATACGGTATGTTAACTGCTGTTGACTGATTGTATAAAATTGTATCTTTAGTTGGTAAAGTGATCAATAAATGTGTTAGTACATCAACTCCTGGATTGTACCAGTAAATGGTGTTTGCTGATAAACTTTGTAACCAGCAGTTATTTCACAGTTTAGCTGTTAAGCAAATTGCTAATGAACATATAAATGTCATCAAAATACTCGCTGAACAACCACCTCTCTGGTTCAGAGCAGAGTCTTCTTTACCATTTATCTTCCTATTCTTAACAATGACTAAAGCTGTGCATCAGCAACTTCAGACCTCCAGTGTGATCCCTGAATAGCCATGATGATGGTGGTCCACCAGATGAGATCTGGCAGGGATTAAACATTTTCTTCTTAACTAGCTACTTAAGATAGCTTGGCCCTCAGTCTCAAAAGCCTGAGTTACTTCTCTTGCCTCCTCTGAGCAGTATTGAAAATGTCTTACTTGCAAAGAAAATAATGTGCCACATGGAACATTTTTCTAAGGATGTTACATTCAAAAGCAAGTATGGACCTTTTATTCGTAAATAACAGTATTCTTCAGCTTCCATGCTGAAGAATAATACCATGATTTTACAAGAAACAGAAGTCTGAAGTTATTTAATTAAACTCAAAACATCACAATAACATAATGTTTCATGTGACAATAACCCAGGCACTTTATTCCTCTGGAAATACAGAGGTACTGGCTTAGCAACTGCAAGGAAACATAACTTAAGAGCTTGTAGCTATGGCATTCAGGCCCCTGAGCTGGAAGACAGGGATGGAGAGCAGAATAAACCCCCCATAATCCAGGAGGAAGCAGTTAAAGACCTGCTCCAGCACCTGGACACTCACAAGTCTGTGGGACCAGATGGGATCCACCCCAGTAGCTGAGGGAGCTGCCGGAGGAGCTTGCCAAGCCACTCTCCATTCCTTATCAGCAGTCCAGGTTAGTAGGGGAGGCCCCAGAGAAGTGGAAGCTTGCCAATGTGACACATACCTACAAGGATCTGAAGGTTGATCCAGGGAGCTACAGGCCTTTCAGCCTGATCTCAGTATTGGGAAGATGATGGAGCAGATCAACTTGATTGCAGTCACACAGCATGTGCAGGACAACCAGGTGATCAGGCTCAGCCAGCACGGCTTCATAAAAGGCAGGTCCTGCTTGATCAACCTAATCTCCTGTAACCAGGTGACTGCCTAGTGGATGAGGGAAGAGCTGTAGTTGTTATCTTCCTGGACTTCATTAAAGCCTTAGACACTATCCCATAGTGTTCTTCTAGAGAAGCTGGTGGCTCATGGCTTCGACATGAGTACTAGAGTTGTACTCTTCATTGGGTTAAAAATCATCTGGGTAGCCGTGTGGTGAATAGAGTTAAATACAGCTGGTGGTCAGTCACAAGTGGTGTACCCAATGCCTAAGTTTTTGTTTTTTCAAACTGAAAATGAAAAACTCAGGTTTTGTTTTTGTTTTGTCTGGTGTAATGTCTGAAACAGGAGTCTTACGAGGAGTGGCTGAGGGAATTGGGATTGTTAAATCTAAAGAAGTCTTATTGCTCTCTACAACCACCTGAAAGGAGGTTGTGGTGAAGTGAGGGTCGGTCTCTTCTCCCACATAACTACTGATGGGAGGAGAGGAAATGGACTCAAATTGCACCAAGAGATGTTCAGATTGGGTGTTAGGAAAAATGTCTTTACTGCAAGAGACATTAGAATAGGCTGCCCAAAGTGGTGGTGTTCAAAAAAATGTGGACGTGGGACTTCAGGACAGGGTTTAATTGGCACGGTGGTGTTGGGTTGATTGTTGGACTTGATGGTCTGAGAGGTCTTTTCCAAACTTCATGATTCTAATATTCCTTCTCCAGTTGTTCTTAAACTGGAAGTGGTGTTCTCTGTGCTCACACTAGACCACCTTCTTTAGAAATGCCTTTTAGGTGCAACCTAATACAATTTTTTTCCCAAGATAGCTTTTCTTCCTACATAGAAACTGTACACTCTTTGTAGGATAACTGCCAGATACAGTTGCCTTTATCTCTGAGCACATAACTGTAAAAAACCTAATGAAGCACAACCTGTAGGGTCCTGAATCAAGAATTTTTTCCATTAACAAAAAAACATTGAGGAAAAGAAGATGGTGCCCTTCTGCCCTATGAGAATACAAGACACTAAGATTTCTATTTTTAAGATTTGAAGATTTTTAGTACTTTCCTATAGACCCTTTAGCAATGCCCACTCAACCATGCATGCTTACTTATGCATCGTGACTGGAAAATAAAAATACAAAATCATCTGCCAGGATGTGTTCTCTTTACTCCAGGAATAATTATTTGGGCTAGCTTTTCTATATGTGAAACTACTGTTGCAGTAACTACACAGACTGTAGATGTAGAGTCAGTGCTATTGAGATGGAAATGACAGAGTGCCACCTAATCCTTGCTCGATTTCTGTTGTAAGCTTTCAGAACTCACTATTCATATCAGCATCTGCTGTGTATCCTGCTCTCGTGGCCACATGCCAAATACAGGCTGATTGGTTGCAGTTCTAGTGGGTGTTCTACCACAGCCAGGACTTCACTGAGAAAGTTTGAGGTGGGGGGTGATAGCATCTCCCTGATCAGGAAGCCTAGGAAGATTTGGAGTCTTTTCTGCCCCTGGAGATTTTCCGCCCCTGTACTCAGCCCTGGTGAGGCCACAGCTCGAGTCCTGTGTCCAGTTCTGGGCCCCTCAGTTCAGGAAGGAGATTGAGGTCCTGGAGCAGGTCCAAAGGAGGGCAACCAGGCTGGTGAAGGGACTCCAGCACAAGTCCTGTGAGGAGAGGCTGAGGGAGCTGGGGGTGTTCAGCCTGGAGAAGAGGAGGCTCAGGGGAGACCTCATCGCTCTCTACAACTCCCTGAAAGGAGGCTGGAGCCAGGGGGGGTTGGGCTCTTCTCCCAGGCAACTTTCAACAAGACAAGAGGGCATGGACTTAAGTTGTGCCAGGGGAAGTTTAGGTTGGATATTAGAAAGAATTTCTCTACGGAGAGGGTGATCAGACATTGGAATGGGCTGCCCAGGGAAGCAGTGGATTCTCCGTCCCTGGAGATATTTAAAAAGAGACTGGATGTGGCACTCAGTGCCATGGGCTGGTAACCACAGGGGTAGTGGTCAAGGGTTGGACTTGATGATCTCTGAGGTCCCTTCGAACCCAGCCAATTCTATGATTCTGTGATTCTATGAGTCGACCCCCTTGCTTTTCAGTCTCCTTCTCAGAGAGGAGCCTGAGTATGGTATATATATATTATTGGCATATGATCCACATTATAAATATTACTGGTGTATGATCCACACAGTCTTCTGACTGCTTACAAATGAATGAAAACATTAAGAGAGTCCGAGGCCTGGCATTGCAGAAACCAGAGTCCTTAGTAGAATTTCAAGTTTACAGAAATGAAAAGCCAGTTGTAACAAGCAAATAAATTCTGGATTTCATGGATCTGAGAAAGGATGAGTCTTTGAGGCGATACTAGAAGAGTCCACTAGGTGGTAGCCAAGGCACAGAGGTGATTCGCAACTAGCTGGAGATCTCTCACTCAGGAACAGTTTTCCATTAGGGGAAAAAAGTCACCACAAAGAATTTAAAGAAACCTGAAAATCTAACTTTAAAATTATTGATGACAAGTCCAGCATAAACCAAATCCACCTCACTTTGACAGTACAGGTTAACTTCTTTGTAAATTCACTAACTACATCTGAAGGAAAAATCAGCTTAGTGCTAAGCAAATAAAGATTTTTCTCCCAAAGCCTATACTGTATGTTGTTGCTAGAGAAGAGTAGGGAGTGTGAACTACCAAATACCTAATGTACAACACTGAGTTGAAACCCACAGGTCACAAACATTTTTCCTGTCACAGGAAAGTACAGGGGCTCATGCAGCAGTTCCAGGCCAATTCTACTGCCAGATGTGCATCCATTAGTGTCCCTGAGGATTGTGAGGAAGCAGAGATTTAGCAATCTTAACAGAACTGTGAATCAATATTTAGCAGTCTCTATAACATCTTATAGCTACAGTTTTGTTGTAAGTTATTTTATTTCTACATCCAACACTCAGTGTTAGCTCAAAATCCTCTTCCATGCAGTCCACGTGCATCATGTCCTCCACACCACTACCTTCAGTTACCAGCCAAATTACCCAATGTTTCCCCAAGCCAATACCTCCCTTTGCTCCTGAAGTACTCTCATGCATACTACCTGCTAAGCAAGAGGCACAGTCTGCATGCAATTCAGAGCCAGCCACAACAGGTATACATAGTGACTAGGTCTCTAGCAGACAAAGAAAGTTAAATACAGTTTTTTCTTCAGCAAATACACCAAGTAGAAAGCTAAAAAATTCCTTCTTTTTGAAGACTGGACCTGATTTCCATTTTATTATAGGGATTAGATCTCTCTCAGATTTTGTCCATCACAGAATAACAAAGTAGAATAGAACCATTAACAGCCACAGACACATACTTCTTTTACAGGTCATATAGTAATAATTTGCACCATGGTAAGCAGTATCTTGAACAAAGCAAGCAAAAGAATTAAAGTAATAAAATCAATACCTGGGTAGGTTCTAAAGTTAGCCTGGACAGTAATTTATCCTAACTTTCAGATTCATCTTGAAATTTTAGATTTTAATATTTTTTAAACAAATCCTTAAGTTTATTTTCTGAAAATGTAACTCTGCTACTTCTTTTTCAGGTCCTTGTTTACTGCTGAGATGTTTAGTTGGTGAAACATTACAAAAATATACTGTAGCAAAACAAAAAGGAGTAAATTTAAGTTTACTCTCAAATAAAACAAGATAATTTATTATAAAGTTATACACTAAAATACACAAGAGAAAAGAGTAGCAACAGAAAATCCTCATTTTCCAAGCATGACAAAATAAAATGTGGTATTTTTTGAACAGAACTGAAATACAGATTTTCAAAATTTAGCTACTGACCAGATACTCCACAAAAGGGATTATAAGACAAGGTGATAACTAGTTGATAATTTTCTAATTGTATGATACACTGTATTTTTGCTTTTCTCCATAGGCTGCTGACACAATATTCTGCATTATCTAGCACTACTGCTTTTAAAATTGCTTTCCCCTGATTCAGAGCAGAAGTACACTGAACTCATGGTTTCTTGCAAAGCATTGGCATACTCTTCAGCAGTTTCCAATACACTGAAATTTCATACACATAAGCCAAATGTCTCATGTCATCTGTTTTGTTGTTTGGTTTTTTTTTTTTTTTAGAATATAATGAGGTAATTTTTAGAAGGTATTTCATGTATCACTCTACTTGCTCAAAGTTAAACACTTGCACACTTGCATTCTTTAAGGAATCAGCATCCTACTATTTACATTTCCATAGGAAATGTTTTCCTAGCATTTGCAAAACTCCCTATTACAAAGGAATCTAGCTATATAGGTTTATTTAACAAATTGTACATGGAAACATGTTTGTTAAAATGTTTGCTAATGATTCTTCTCTTATCTTTTCTGCTTTTTTCTTATTTTTTTTCCCAAAAGGAAAATCATAAAATTCTGACAATGTCAACATACTTTCAGGATTCCATCTTAGATCCTTGTAATTATCAGGACACATGTTTAGTAGACTAAGCTCTATGCTTTGCTGATTAAATGATATAATAAAAAGGTAGGAAATACATTCTGTAGAGAAGTTTTTACATGACCACAGATCTTTTGCTGTCATTCTTGATGTTTATCATGGACTAATAAGAAACTTTAAGTGCTCTTACAAGCTTTTCTCTCCAATTTTTGCTTTGAAATGTAACTCTCAGTCTTGCTTCTTACAGTGATACGGTGACTCACAAGTATCAGTATTGCTAAAAACTCAGGACCCAATTATCTTGAACTTAGTATTAATGACTAAAGCAGACATATAAGGCAACCATGCTTTATGGCAGCTGTTAACACTTCCTGCACTAGTTTCCTTTTCCATTAAATTCTACCTCATTTATTAGCAATGGAGAGGTAAGATCTACTACCTAAAATGTTAAAGAAAGAGCTGGTAGTAGAAACATTTTCATCCCAAATAGTATGAAGCTGATGACCTTCAAGCAATACTATACTCTATATATGTTAGACAAGTAAAAGAAAGGTTCATCTGGGGTCTTAGTTACTGCAAAGCAAGTCGTGTCAGGCTGCCCAGTTCAACTCTGCCTTAACTTAGAAGCTACACTTGCAAAAGCCACGAGAAGGATGTCATCAATTCAGCAGAACCCAGTTTTGTAAGTACTGTTGTATCTACCACTGGCAGTGGGCAGATATATTCTAAATAACCATTAAAAATAAAACCAAAGCATTAAGAAAAGAGATAAGAAAGGTGTAGACAGGGTCAAACTGATAACAAAAGGCAATATTATTTCAGCAATAGCACAATGTACCTCAGTTGTAACTGAAGTACCCAGTTTTAAGCAAATACCAGACTGAAAACAGAATAAAGGTAAGTATCCCACAAAGGAGTTCAGACATGTAAAATAATTTCATCTATAACCAGGAGAAATTTAATTAACCAGAAGAAATGTAATTCGATAAGCCTATGCCTGTCCAGGCACAGTTTTTTTTCTTTAAATATCTGGTATCAAACAGCTATGGGTACCAAGCAGCTATGGCAATACCAGCTCACTTATTTATTGCTGTGTTGCTTCCATACTAAATAAGTGGGTCCAAACTCAGATTTCTTGATTTATGCCATAAATTTCACCCATATCAAGGAATTAACATTTGGAAAGCTAAAATCATGAAAATAAATTTACTACAAGTATGAAAAATACGTCTTTCTTAAAATTATGTCTCAAGCAGCTGTGAAAAACTACAGCAGCTACCTTCACCCAGACACAGAACTTCAAGAGCTGCATGAATGTGAGTTTCGCAAAAGCCAGAGAAGCAATACTATCTTCCCCTTATCCACAACTCTGTTTGCCAAGCTTTTTTTTTCTTCTTCTTCTTCCCTGAAGATTTCACAAAATAGATAGATCTAAAATGACCTGACTATATATCACCTTCCTGAGTTCAAAGGTCAGGTTGCACAGGGTAGAATTAACAGGAAAGACTTAACAGGTCTCTAGCAGTCAATGAGACTGATGACTACATTACTAGAGTTCATTCCTCTTTTCCCTGCAAGGGTTTCTCACTGTAACACAGCAGCCATATCACTGTCTGCTCTCTTAAAGCACAGAAGAATCCTGCTGTAACAAAACAGGGTAAAGGCAATTGCGGCAGCAGAGAAAGTGATTGTATCCTTGGAACCTGGAATACCATCAAATCCATGTACTTGCTAATACTTCTACTAAGTCCAAATCCAATCCGTACCAAAATAAAAATTGTAAGACAAATCAGCAATAGCAGTTTCCTTTCTGGTACCTAAGACTAGGTCTCATTTTGTATTATGGGTATCCTTCAAATTCTAATAAAAGTTTAGAGAAAAATAGTAAAATGGCTGTATCAGTATTCTTGCTGCAGAACCTTTCTGCAGAGTGTTGACTTCTCCACACAGTTGGGTGGAGAACTTGCTGAGGGTGCATTCGATTCCACTGTCCATGTTGCTGACAAAAATATTATATAGCACTGGTCCAAGTACCAACTCTTGAGGAACACCACCCCTCACTCCTCCCCATTTGGATATTGAACCATTGATCACAACTCTTGGGATGTGACCATCCAGCCAGTTCCTTATCCAATGAGTGGTGCATCCATCAAATCCATATTGTTCCGGTTTAGAGACCAGAATGTTGTGCAGGACAGTGTCAAATGCTTTGCACAGATTCAGGTAGATGCTGTCTGTTTCTTTGCCTTGGTCCACCAAGGTCCATAGTAGAAGGCCACCAAATTATTCAGGCAGCACTTGCCCTTAGTTAAGCCATGCTGGCTGTCACCAATCACCCTTTTGTTATCCTCGTGCTTTAGCAGAGCCTTCAGGAGGATCTGCTCCATGACCTTGCCAGGCACAGACGTGAGACTGACTGGCCTGTAGTTCCCTGGGTCTTCTTTTTTTCCATTTTTGAAAATGGGGATTATGTTTTCCCTTTTCCAATCAGTGGGAACTTCACCAGACTGCCATGACTTTTCAAATATGGTGAGCAGTAGCTTTGCAGCTTCATCTGTCAGTTCTTTCAGGAGCCATGAGTGAATCCCATCAGGTCCCATTGACTTATTCACCTTCAGGTTCTTTAGGCGGTCTCAAACCTGCTCTGCAGTGGGGGAATCTTCCTTTTCCCAATCCCTGCCTTTGGCTTCTGTGACATGGAGGCTGTGACCAGAGTCCTTGCCTGTGAAGACTGAGTTTAAAAAGTTGCTGAGTACCTCAGCCTTCTCTACATCTTGGATGACCGCCTCACCCATTTCTTTCTGGAGTGGGCCCACATTTTCCCTAGTCTTCCTCTTATCACTGACATACCTATAGAAATTTTTCTTGTTGCCCTTAACCCCTCTTGCCAGATCCAATTCTGTGTTTTTGCTTTCCTAACCTGATCTCTTATTTCTCTGACTACTTCTCTGTACTTCTCACAGGGTATCTATGCTTGTTTCCATCCTCTTTAAACTTTCTTTGTACCTCTCAGTGTGTTCAGGAGTTCTTTCCTAATCCACACCAGCTTTCTGACACTCTGCCTCCCGTCCTCTTCATTGGGACACATTGGTCCTGGGCATGGAGGAGGTGATCCTTGAATATGGACCAGCTTTCCTGGGCTCCCTTCCCATCCAGGGCTTTGTCCCATTCTACCCTACCAAGCAGATCCTTGAAGAGATCAGAGTCTGCCCTTTTAAAATCAAGTGTCATCAGTTGCTTGCAATTTTCCCTTTGCCCTAAGGATCTTTAATTCTATAGTGTCATGGTCACTGCAGCCTGGTCTCCCATTAATTTTTACATCACTCACCAGTCCCTCTCTGTTGGTGAGAACAAGGTCCATCAAAGCACATTTCTGGTTGGTTCCTCTACCATTTGGAGGAGGAAGCTGTCATCAATGCACAAAAGGAACGTCCTGAAATGCTGGTGCTTTCCTATGTTGTCTTGTCTGAAGTATTTTAAAAATCTGATTTTCATGAGTGAAATCATACAATAAATTTGAGGTCACTGATTTTCATTAAATTTTTACTTTAGTTCCAGTATTTCAAGATATATACATACTTTATATGTATATATATGTGTGTATATACATAGAAGAATATAAAGCAATAAAATTCCCTATCTTTCCTATTCTTCATTTCTCTCTTGAATTCAGCAATCTTAAACCGGGATCAAACATACTTTCTCTCCATCCATATACTCTTTCATTTCTTTCTGCGTCCTTGTGGCTTTTGGACCTCATCTGGGTAAGTAAACTGTTAGGTGCTTACTTTGCTATTTCAAATACACATTCTAATGAAAGAATCTAGACAGATTATTTGTAATGTATATGAAACATTGAGTTAGTTGTTGCTTATTTAACATTATATCAATTTACAAGTTTCAGAATAAGATGACCTCTCAAAAATGTATTGTATTTCTGCAAGTGTAGTAAATTTAATTGGCTCTCTGAGGAGTCAGATGAGCCTGTCTGCTCCCAGCAGATAATTCATAAATATGTACGTGGCTGTGTGGGAGGAGAATTGATATTAGATATGTATATCATCCAAATAAAACAAAGCCTAAAATTAAAATGAAAAGAGCATCTTTCTATGTCATCCAGTGTCTGTGAAGAGTTTCTACCTTTGCACTTGCCTGACATCTCATTTTCCTCACATAGTTGTTGGGCCTTAGTCAAGAGATGCCCACATTCTAAGTGCAGCATGTTAATACTTATTCACAGTTTTGTCTCTAAAATACTCCTGGAGTTCAAGATTTAATCTCTTGCTGAAATAAAAATTTACTTTGTTGCTTTTTCAGGACCTCAATATCTAATCAAAAGGAGGAAGAATTTTTTTTTTCTAGTCTTGCTATTCTCTCCTGTACTTGACTGGCCACTGAACAGCTACTTCAGCCTCTTTGGATCATTTTTCATGTTTCATGGTGTTGTGTGCTCTACACTGGATTTTATCTTTTGTCACCAAGTCTGTATAGTACAAAACCCAAAACAATTTATGAATGTCATGCAGCTAGTAAATCAAATACTGATATCTGTACACTTGATACTGTACACCTGAAAGACAGCAACAGTTTAATGTACACATTTACATTCTGAGTATACACACATTTACATTCTGAAGGTACACACATTTCTGGCTTCTGATTATAATCTCAATGACTTACAGAGTATAACTTTAAGAGTGGTGTGTCTGTAGTTGTCATGGTTTGAACATGAAGAACTAAAGAAGGAGGGCTTTCGGGCTCTGAGAGGGACAGAACACAAACAGCAGGGTCTATTCCCTCCCATGTCCTGCCCTGACTCTATAAAGATTGGGAAGGCCAGCAGCTCCTTCTCTTTTTCTTTTTCTTTCCCCTTGCTGCTGTCTGTGCTGCTGTTCCCCTGTCGTTCTTTACCACCAGCTCACCATGTGCTTGTCAGAGCCCATATCTATAGGGTTGTGTGTATATATATATATTTGTATATATTGGTATTCTTTGATCCCTTATGGTATTACCTTCCCTGGGGTGGTAAATCTGTATCAAATTGTTTTCAGTTTATAAATTCAAGTCTCTGGTCTTTATTCCCCATTTATCTTCCCTTGTTGGAGGTGTGTGGGGGTGGAATAGAGAGTGATTCTGTCCTTAGGTTTCTCACAATAGCATGTGAGAAAAAACCTGAACTTAAATCTTAATCTTAATCTTAAAAGACATCTGCAAGGTATTCTGTTGTTGTAAGGAGCCATCACAAGTCAAGTGGAACAGCAGAGATCACAGGCAGCACAGTAGCAGTCAGCACAGCTGTGTGGTGCAGAATATGAGCATGATATTCATTACAATTGTTTGGTATCTTAGGAGCAACCTTTAACTACAGTTCTGAAATAGATCTGAACAAAATTTGTTTTGTTTAAACTTCCTTACCTGTAATCTATCCCTTGATGGTAGTATAATGTAATTCCTGTATTTTAATAATTTATCCAATAGATGGCAGTAACTGCTAACTGGGTGATAAAGTAACACCATTCATAGTACACTATAAAGACATAAAGCAGTAAAACCCAAGTATGTTCATGTATAGGTACTTAACATAATTGGCACATGATTCTGCATGTAACAGTGTGTAACCTGTTTCCCATATTTAAACATTAAATCCTTTCTGATTATTTTCCTTTGAAATCTATTGGTTTGCTCAGAATTATGGGACAGTATAAAGCTAATAAAAATTTTATAGGGCTACTAAAGGCTAAGAACAAATATATCTCAGAGCATTCCTAGTTCTGAGGTCATTAGACTTTGACTGCATTTTAAAACTGTTGTGGGTTACCTTGAGCTGGTTCATCTTACAATGTTTTACATCTAAATTAGAATGCTTTATTATAAATTATCTGACATTAAATTGTGTTTTCATGATTGGCAGTTTACTCACATAGTAATACCAAATAAATAAATAAAATACTCAAATACTCAAGTTTACTTGCAGCAAAAGCAGTATGAATGATTTTACAAGTGCAGCACGTCACATTGCAAGACTGCCAGAACCTGCCACTGTTTTTCTACCATGTTTTGCTGTTTCTAGTCTTTCTTTTCATCTATGTTGTCTCTTCTGTCCTGGAGTCAGAGTAGAGAGATGGTTCATATGCTGCTTACACATTGATCTGAAGACTTTTACTTAGTCATGACTAATTCATAAGGAGCTCCTGGTAGTTCATCTACCATATATGATATTGGCTGGCTTCATGTACTGAAAAGCTTGAAGGGGACACTTCATTAGAATGATCTGCATTTCTTTAACTGATCTGCAGTTTTATAAATGACCATGAATTCTGGTAGTACTAAATACCTCATAAGTAGATCTTGGATGAGAATTACCATGGTCTGCTATTTCTGTGAGAAATTTGATGGCATCTTGCTAACTAGACTATGACAGTCTCAGCAACATAAATATGAGAATGTCAGACACATTGGTTCTCATAAACCCTAACAGAAACATGAAGAACAGAAGAACAGAAGACCCTGAAAAACACTGTGGAATCATCCTGAACAAAGGCAGAGGACAAAATCTGTGCGTGGGGCCAAATCCACTAAACAGAAAATGATACAGTGGAATATAACTTCAGCATAGGTGGGTAGGGAGGAACAGCCAGCTTGTCAATGGTCATGTATTTCTCCATGTTGGAGAGCAACCAGTTATTACTATTATACTTCATATCACACCTGGGGAGTAGCAATAAAAATAAAGGAAGATGTCTTTTTCTTTTTGCCTTATAGCTCTAATGCCATGAAAAAGAAAAGGGGAGAGGGAAAGGATCACAGAATCACAGAATGTCACAGTTAGAAAAGACTTTTAAGATCTCCATGTCCAACCATCAACCCAGAAAAAAACACACTCCAAAACAAAAGAACCAAACCAAACAAAACCAATCCAAACAAAACAAACAAACAAACACATTCATAGAAAAACCCACCATCCCACTAGGTCATGTCCTGAAGACCATGTCCCTAGATCCTGTCCATGTTTTTTGTATATCTCTAGATGCTGTGACTTCACCTCCTTGGGCAGCCCATTCCAGCCCATTCCATCATCTGACTACTCTTTCGGTAAATAAATTCTTCTTAATATCTAGTCCAAACCCCTCCTTGTGCAACTTCAGGCCATTGCCTCTAATCTTGTTGTTATTTACTTAAGAGGCCAACACCCACCTCACTACAACCTCCTTTCAGGTAGTTGTAGAGAGCAATAAGGTTTCCTCTCATACTCCTCCAAAATAAACAATCCAAATTCTCTCATCCTCTCCTCACAGGGCTTTTTCTCCAGACCCTTCACCAGCTTTGTTGCCCTTCTCTGGACTCACTCTGGCACCTCAGTGTCTTTTTTGTGGTAAGGAGCCCAGAACTGAATATGGTACTCAAAGTGCAGCCTCTCCAATGAGGACTACAGGGACACAATCACTTTGCTTCTCCTGCTGGCCATACTATTTCTCATATAGGACAGGATGCTGTTGGCCACCTTAGCCACCTGGGCATACTAGTTGGTCACATTCAGCTATCTGTCATTCAGCACCCCCAGATCCTTTTCTGCCTGGAAGATTTCCAGCCACTCTTTCCCAAGTCTATAGCATTGCCCGAGGTTGTTGTGACCAAAATGCAGGACCTGGCACTTGGCTTTGTACAGCCTCATACAATTAGACTCTATTAACTTACACAGCCTGTCCAGATCCCTCTGCAAAGCTTTCCTACTCTCCAGAAGATCAACACTCCCACCCAACCTGTTGTCATCTCCAAACTTACTGAGGAAACACTCCATACCCTCATCCAGATAATTGATAAAGATATTAAAGATGACTGGCCCCAAAACTGAGCCCTGGGGGACACCACTGGTGACTGGCTGCCAACCTACAGCTCCCTGGGGCCTGCCATATAGTCAGTTTCTAACACAGTGGAGAGTACACCTGTCTAAGCCATGAGCTGCCAGCTTCTGTAGGAGAATGCTGTGGGAGACTGCATCAAAGGCTTTACTAAAGTCCAGGTGTACAGTTTTCACCAGAAGGGTCACCTGGTTGTAGAAGGATCTCAAGGTGTTCAAGCAGGACCTGCCTTTCCTGAGCCCATGCTGGCTGGGCCTGATCTTCTGGCTGCCCAGCACTTGCCATGTAAGTGCACACAGGAAATCTAGGCCAAGATTTTTGTAAGAATAATATTAAGTTTTTTGCATTTCTGTGTATTGAATGAAATAGAGTTGACTTCTTCTTCTCCCTGTTAAAAGGGGTCATTAGTTCTCCCTTTTATATCATCATCATCATCATCACCATCACATATTCAAAGACTCTGATATAACACGGAAATTTCAGCCTTGTTACAAATATTGCAAGCTATCCATGAATGTGCAGCAAAAATAACACTAAATGTGATTACACTTATAAAATTTGATTAGACTGTGGTACCAATACAATGAGCCAAGAAGATACAGCATTCCTAAGATATGTCCTCTATGAAAAAAAATGTGAAATGATCAGAAGCTGAAATTCATATTGGTATATAAGTACAATACATCACTCATATTTTGAATATGTATCATTCCACTGAGTCTTTTCTGACTTACCAAGCTTACTTTTCTCCTACTCACAAGTAGGAGAAACTCAAGATTTTATCTTACTTGCTCTCCTGAGCTTCTGCAAAATACATCAAGCAGAAATCAAAAGGAGCATGTTTGGTTTTGGTTTTTTCTCTGTTATCTCTGACTTCCTTTAGTCTTTTAAACGTATGACAGAATAATCAGAGAGTTTTAATAGAATATCTTTGAAATCCTGAGATTCACACAATACTTCACAAGATACTTGCTGCTTTGTATATGTTAGCAACAACTACCTGTGTTCATCACAGTTTGCTCCAGACTTCCTGACTTCACTTTTAAAAAGAAATAGGGTAATGAAACTAAGATGGTAATAAGACCAATAGAAGAGAAACTTTGCTAAGGACGGGGAAACTTCAAGATTGAATGAAGTTGCCATATAAGTATGGTTGGTCAGGCCCATCGGGCAGTGCAAGTGTGCACAGAAATGACTTTGTACAAGTGTACCAAGTCAGACATCAAAAAATGTGTGTAATAGTCATATTGCACAGCGTCCTGGTCCATCCACTAGTGATAAACATGACAGAGGCAAGATGTGTTATTAGTGAGCAACATTTGGTGGTAGGTCACTTCCATGTAGAGACTTTAATTGTAAAGACAAAGTCTGGCTTTTTAAGAGTCAGTCCTGGACTCATACAGTTATATTCCACATCCCCTGCTTTCTCCTGCTGTTCCAGGCACAATGCTGAGTATTTGCTTCTCTGAGCCTGAGAGAGAGAGGAGGTAGAAAGGTTGTTCTGGCCTCACCTCAGAATAGTTATGTCCTCATTACAGGTCTAAGGAATGCAAAAATGTTCCTAGGCAAGGTATGTCAAGCTGCCCCATATGCCAAGATGATTTGCTATGACCTTGGTCCACTGCAACACCTAGGTGCAGTGGAGCTTGCCAGCCCAGGTGAACACTGCACTGTCAATATTTCCAGTGAATAGTATATCTTTCTAGTTGTTGCAGGACTAAAGATATTACATGCTTCTGGTTTCTAGACTAGTCTGTTCACACAAATTCTATACATTTATGTATGTCTGACCTTCCTGACGCTGATTTTATCAGGTTTCTGGAAGACAAGGGTAACTGAGAAGTTATCCACTGCTACAACACATTGATTTTTACCAGTCTAGGTAAGTGTTCATTAAATGTGCTCCATAATCTTCCACAGGATACAGGTCCACAACTGTTCCAACAGGATCCTTCCTGGGCAGCTGGTCCACAACATCTGCTCCACCATGCTCCTTCAGTGGCTGCTCCACTGCACCTCCTCCATGGGTTGCATGGGACAGGTTGCATCTCACCACATGATGTAGGGAAAAATCTCTGTTCAGGGTAACATTTTCCCTCCTTCTTCCTCACTGACCTTGGTCTCTCTGCTCCAGCATTACTTTCCTCTCTTCTGGTGAGGTATTGCCCTCTCTTCTGGTGTTGTTCTCTCTCCACATGTTGCTCTCTCTCGTCTCCCCCTCTCCTCTGCCCTGCCCTTACTCATCAGGTGTTTCCCCTTCTTGAATATAATAATTGCAGAGGCACCCATCTTTTGTGTTCCTGATGGCCTGAGGTGGGGCTGGACATTTTGGAGCTGTACAGTCATGGGACATTTTGGAGAGCTATTCAGAAGCTACTTATATGAGCTACCCCTGGGTGCCCCTCCCCTGCTTTCAAAAACAGCTCAACACCAACCCAGAGCAACTGGCTTCCAGGACTCTGCCATTCATTTTGGCAGATTCAGCAGGCATTATACAAGTGAAAACAGCTTGGCTGACAACAGTTGCAGACTTACAGAAATGACAGGTGGGATGAAGAAACTTTTGCGTCAGTAAAACAATATATTTCACTGATCAGCTGATGTAACTCTGAGGCCATGGTCTTCTGTCAGCAAAGTTTCCAGAGTAAAGATAAATTCCTGCTTTTTTTTTATACCAATACAACAGAGGGGGTTTTTATTTAAAAGAAAAAAAATGTTGAAATAGTTGAGTAATTCAGAAGAGATCCAGCAACCCAGGCATCACTCCAAGTAGAAATATGGGATCCTACTGGAAACATTTCACCCACAATGGGACTTGACAAATCACAGTGATGGAAATTTTGTCTGTGGGCTACAACTGGAAAGCCTGAGTTTTTTTGAGGGGGTATCTGGTAAGTTTATTATAAGCCATCTTTGCTAAGTAAGGTACTACTATGCTGTCACCTCACAAAATAATGTATTTCAGGAAGCTCTCATTCCGTATGCTAGCAGGCCTCATAAAATAGACGAATTAGTTAAATTTTAATGTGTATTTAGCTTAAAAAAATAAACCTTCCTCATGAGCTACATTTCATTATTGCTAAGCACACAAACTAGGTTCTGCTGACCTACAATCTTTTCTGAGGGTTTCAGTGTTGTCCCAGAGGTGGGGTCCATTACCTGTTGTACAATAAGCCAGTCCACACACTGAACTGAGTATTTGCTTTAATATCCATTTCTGCACAGAATGTGGAGCAGGTGGTATTCTACCAAGCCACCTCAACTTCCTGAATCACAAGTGCTACTTTTATACCCAAAATCATGAGAAAGAACTTTATGTCTAACATTATTCTATCATTCACACCTGTGATTGGTGAACCAACTCCTCGCTTCCATTTAATGTGGCAATACTCAAAAATTTCACCACGCATGCTTGAAGAGTAAGGGGATTTTTACTAGCAGGGTTCCCTCTAGATTATGGGTGGGGATTTCATTATGCTAATAGCTCATTAATATATAAATGGTATGTTAATATACAATGTCATGTTATACATACTGTGAATCCAATTACTCTGTGTTTTTCTACCCAGTGCTCAAGGCTATAACCAAGATAACTTGTGGGGAGTTGTGAAGAGTTCTCCTTCCCTTCCCTTTCATCTGTCTTGCAGATGTCTTGCACCTCAAGGCCAGGCTGTTGAATACTTGAGATGTGTTTCTCTGTAATTGGAATCTGGTTTTGTCTAATTTTTACTGTTTCACTGTTATGTAAACCCTATTTATATTCTGCATTATATTCTGCATGTCTCATGTTTCTTTTATTTGATTTTTCCTCACATGTGATTTTTCCTTACAATTTTGCTTATCTCAGTTAGTAACTGATATCAGAGTGTAAACTCCATGAACTGTTACAAGGTACAGTCTTGAGTCTACAGTATCTGTTGATTAAAATACTAAAATGGATATTTTCTTACATTTTAGTGTCAGGAATATAATTTGCTGATGTCTGATAGGACAATTGGTAACATGCTTTGTGATTCAGACAGTAATACCAAGACTGTTTAATACTTATAAGAAGAAAATTCATAATTATCAGTAACAGGAAACTGCTGTTGTGTGAACACTTGTATCCTCTGCAGCAATTAAGAAGTAGGAAATACTTATGATTTTTCTCACATGTGCACATGCAGACGCATCCCCTTGCATGAGAGTTTAAATGTCCCTGCAATTCTGGCATTTTTGGCTCAATTTGATTCAGTTACAGGCTTTGAATACCCCATTTAACTTGCGGGAAATCCTTTCTGTGTTTACAGTCCTTTTTTTTTTTTTTTTTTTTTTTGTTTACTTCATGCAAACTGAGAACAATGGTGGATTTATTTTTAATGCTTTTTATCTTTTGAAATTGCTAGAGGTCCCGCAGCTCTGCTGTCACCAGATGACTTAACAGATAGCTCAGTTTTTCCAGTTGTGTGTACTACAACAGGGTAATTCTGCTTTGATACTTCAAGTCAGGCTTCAAAGGCACATAGGTTTTAAAGCAAGCCAAAGTGTTGCATCTTTTTAGAAAAGGTAAAACCAATTTCCTTTTTTTTTTTAACATAGCTTTTCAGCTGATATATCTTTCCCAAAAGACCTTACCTAGCTTTCCCAAGGTGCGTAATAATGTCAGAGGGATGTGGTTTCAGTCCTGTCATATAGTCACATGGTATCCTATTACATGTCCTGTATTAAATAAAATGACAGGGACATGCTTCTGCATTGACAGCACATAACTGCAAGACCACAGGAACACCCCTATTACAGCCATTCCTCCTTACAGCCTGTAGACTGGAACAGGGAGCAGGGCTGAGCTGGTCTCCACTCAGTTTTGAAGGTAGTCACTTAGTTCAGGCAATGCAATTTATCTCATTGCATGATTAAGACCTCCCTCCACTGCACATTAAAAAATTCCATGTAAAATCTAAGTAAGAGTATTGTTTGGCTTGTCATATGGTAAAAACCCAGGGTCTAAGTATCCTCATCTGGTCTGGCAACCACAGTAAGTCTTTGTCCCAGGGACTGTCTCATTTATGTTAAATAAAATAGAGGCATGCACAAATGTATCACTGAAAGTGTTTATAGATCAGATTTTTTTTTAAAAATTGATTTTTAATTGGATTATAAATTTGAATTTGTGATAATGTGTATTTGCCTAAAAGTTTGTTATGTGATGTATACAGCTGATGCCTGGGTATATTTCTATTCAGAAGAGCTTAACATTGATAAAGGCATAAGTTTACGAGTCAGAATATATATATAACTTTGCAAGAAAGAATTTGTTCATTTAAAAAATACATTTATTATAAGTCGTTATACGTATAATACTAGAACTATGAAACAGAACTTTAAATTCTTTTCCATTCAGGCATTGATGAGTAGTACTATGCAATTTATCTAGGAAAATGAAAGATGATCTTCACAGAATAACAGTATTATCAGAGTTGGAAGGGATGTCTGGAGATCATCTAGACCAACCTCCCTGCTAAAGAAGGACTGTCTAGAATACATCACCTTTGATTGCATCCTGGTGGGTTTTGAATGTCTTCAGAGAAGGACACTCTACAACCTTCCTGGACAGCCTGTTCCAGTGCTTTGTCACCCTCACAGTAAAGAAGTTTTTTCTCATGTTTAAATTGAACTTCCTGTGTTCCTGTTTGTGCCCATTGCCTCCTGTCCTGTTGCTGGGCACTACTGAAAGGAGTCTGTCTCCATCATCCTTACGCTCACCCTTCAGATATTTATAGGCATTAATAAGGTCTCCTCTCAGTCTTCTCCTGTCCAGGCTAAACAGTCCCAGTTCTCTCAACCTTTCTGCATAAGAGAGATGCTCCAGTCCCCCAGTCCTCTTCATTGCCCTCTGTTGGTCTCTCTCTAGTAATTCCCTGTCTCAAACTGAGGAGCCCAGAATTGGACCCACTATTCCAGATGTGGCCTCACTAGGGCAGAATAGAGGGGAAGGATGACCTCCTTTGACCGACTGGCCACACTTTTCCTAATGCATCTCAGGATATCATTAACCTTCTTGGCCCCAAGGCCACAATTGCTGGCTCATAGTTAATTTATTATCTACGAGCACTCCGAGCTCCTTCTCCTAAGGGTTGCTTCCCAGCAGGTCAGCCCCAAACCTATACTGATGCATAAGGCTGGTCCTCCCCAGGTGCAGGACCTTACATTTGCCCTTGTTGCACCTCATCAGGTTCTTCCCTACCCAGGGAGGAAAATCTTAAAGACTTTGTAAACTGTTGGATCTTCACTAGAAGGTAATTCATCTATTTTCTAGCAAAATCCAAAGCTATAGATGGACAGCTAAGGTTTAGGGGTGACCCCATGTCTTCTCCTTGCTTTTCAGTTTAATTATGAGAGAAAAGCATAATTCTTAAAGATATGTTATTTAAAGTATAATGCAATATAATTAACATAATATACCTTATTTTTACTTCATAAAAATAATTTAATAAATGCTGCTAGTGGGATCTTAAACCCAAGTACACTATGTACTTGAGTAATGTCTTTGCTTGTGTAGTAGTGGCTGGGGAACCTTTTTCCTTTGTTGATACTTTTCCATTTAGACATGATAGTATTGAGGTTTAAGGATGTCTTAATGATTTTGAATACAGGCTTTTATTTCTGACAGGTTATTTTCCTTTTTGTGTAGCATTTTGTAAGTGTGTTTATTAGACTCAAAATCTATATCTTGTTTGGTTTTGCACATATGTGCTCTCATGATGTTTCTGTTGTCTATTCAATTCTTCATGGTAAAATCTGTGGCAATGCCAAACAGTAGTGAAGAGATGTAACCCTGTATTTGCCTAGTGATTTTACATGGAAATATTCTGTTATCTGGTGTATAAAGCCCTGTAGGTCACTTTACATGTCTGGACATTATGATATTACAGGCCAAGCTGGAATTTGGTAGGGCTGAAAAAACATGCTGTAAGTCTTTGCAGGATAATGCTTTCTGAAAAGAAAAAAAAACAGGTGTTTAGGTGAGCTGACTGTTCCCAGCACACATATTTGAATTATCTCAGTGTGAATGCCTGCTAATATACAGTATGTTTATATGCAGTAAAAAGAATAACAGTATATCTTTTTTCAACTTTTTGTGCTGTGCATGTTGCACATGATGTTTTTGCATCATGGCCCAGAAGGATCTTTGTGCAACAGATTTTCAGTATTTGTCTCCAGTTGCATTCAGTGAAGGGTCCTTTGCTAGATAGTCTCTCAAAGGTTGCAAGTTTCTTTCAGTAAGAATTGGGCCCCTTTTCCAGATTTTACTTAACATTTCTGTCATCAGGGATGCTGCTTTAAAATCACTATTCTGACTCGAGATTCTCCTTTTGCTTCTCTTTTTGTTTTTTGACTGCACTCTGTATTTCTTGTATTTCCATTGGACTGACAGCCAATGCATTTCACCAAAATCAAGTAATGCACCAAGCTGACTGTGAGAATTCCTTCAAAATGCTGTGCCCATCCTTCAATTTTTTCAAATATGCTGTGCAATTATAAGTAAATTCATGCTGACTGAATAATTGGATATTCCCAACACATACACACAACCTGACCTCTCTCACATCTAATGAATCCCTGGCTCCTTTGAGACTATATTAAGTGTTTGAGTTATACTGCTTAAAACAGCAAGCAGAGATGAACTTGCAACATGATGCTTTCCATGACATGCTTAATAAATAGTTTATTACTTCAGATGGACTCCCCCAGATAATGGTGAAATACAATGGAATTTTGCTTTGACTGTAAAGCATACCCTTCTGTCCAAAGCCTGAAACTTAAAATGCATGTCCATCATAGAATGCACCTTTACATAGCAAAGCTAAAGTTAATTCTGATAAAAGTACGTCTACAGAAGGCAGCTCAGTACCACAGAGACACTAGCCTTGACTCCCAAAGCCATATAATTAGCTTAGACTCAACTCTCAATTAGATATCCCACTTCCTAGTAAGAATAATTACTCAGCAACAGAGCTCTACACTGTGTTGGCAACAATGCTGTCCCCTTATCTAGGTAGTTTTGCATTAGCCTGTGTAAGTCTGTACTCTGTGCTGCATAGAGGCATTCTATACTTCAGTATAGATAGCTGATGCATTGAATAAGCTTGTTTTGTTGAGCGTATGTAACACAGGGGTATGGGGTAAAAGGGTAACATTTTCCTAACTAATCCTAGCCTACTTGCTATTTCAGATTTGAATTCAAAAGTTTCCTGCAATGCAACTGAAAAGAAATGTGTTGCTTCATTTCATTGGTGATAAATTAGTAATTATGCTTTTTCCACACAAACAACATTGAGTCACAATCATGGAAAGGGCAGAGCCCACCTTAATTTTATTAAGTGTGCAACCTGCTATCTCCTCTGTGTTCAGTGCGGGTCTGTTCTCTGCTCTTTGCCCCGGATTGTAGTTGTGCTGTGCTCAGACTATATACAGAATGATGAGATATCAAGGGCTGACCTCGACCTCAAGCCCGTACAGATACTTAAGCTTTAAGGAATCATCTGATGGAAGATAACAGAGGCATTTTAGCCCATTTGCTTCTTTCTGAAAATTGTATTATTGTTGCTTGAGGAGACATACTTACTGAATATCTTTCTAAGTGTCATATTTTATATGTGTTTGTTTAAAAAGCCAGTGGAGACCATGCGCACTTGGTTGGTTATGTTTTACTATGTTTCTCTGTAATAAATAGTTATTTTGGCTATGATCCCCCCTTAAAAATAAAGGTCCTTTCCCTCTCACCTAAGCTCTTCATAAAGAGGAAAAAAAAAATTTTTCCCATATTTTTAAGGAAAAAACCACAAGTATTGTCCTCTATTACCTGAAGTACACTACAAAATAAACTGGCGAGGATTGACTTGCATGCTGTGGGCATTCTTTTAGAAGAAAATTAAAGAAAATTTATGCTATATTAAATCTGCACAAGATTTTTTAATGTAAAGATGAGGTAGGCATAATGTGCCATAAAATAATTAATAACAGCACAGTGCTTTACTCCAGTAATAAGCTTTTCCAAAAAATAAGTTTAGGAATAATAAGGTCTCATAGAATGTGTGTGTGTGTGTGTGTGTGTGTGTGTGTGTGTAAATTGGTGTCACACTCCAGCTGAGATCTCCATCTCCCTGCTCTCAATTGCACAGTTCCCTCTCTCATCATAGGGTAAGCTGACTGATTTCACTAACAAACTGAAAATAAATGTGTGTTTAGCTTGTATAATCTTACAGCATAAGCAGACAAGTGCCACAATCAACAGAAGGTGAAAACAGTGAAGTGGGATATCTCCTGAGTGATGAAAAATTACTAATTTCACTGTAATCTACAACCATATTTAACTATACAAGTAGACTGCAAGTACAGTGACTGCTGAGATAAGGGTTATATCAATATAGTGCATGTTATAATCCACATTTCTCATTTCTTTAACTTGAGAATTTCTATAGTACAGTTATTTGCAGAAATACTCAGTCATTAGTAAAAACAGTCAGACTGAATGTAGCTCTTCTTCTGGAGGAAAGTCACACATAGGTGTTGAAGTGTTTTGGTTAAAATCCTGCATTATCTTCTACATTTAATATATACATCAATGTAAATATTACATTAAACTCCAATTGCTAATGAAAAAAAATTTTTTAAGTCATCTTATCTTTAAAACACTTAGATCCCAGAGACTCACCTTATCCTCATCTGATTCTACTTTCTGTGTTGTCACAGTTCAACACTGGCTCGGCAAAACAACAGATTTAAACCGAGTAACAGATTTATATATTAATCTCTCCTCACTGATAAAGAAAAGAGAGAGAATAAGGAAGAGAGACATGGGTTGGAAATTAAACTACACAACTTTAATGAAACAGTAATGATAAATAGGAAAAATTACTAAATATATACAAATATACAGGAAAATTGATACCACGTTCCTCCCCACTCCCCCCCAATAACTCTCACGTCACCACCGAGGCTGCAGGGCAGCCCTGGGAAAGTCCAGGCTGGAATCCTGGAGTCAGCAGCAGTCAGGAGCTGGGGGCAGGAACACACAGATTCAGGCTGGCACGGATCAGGATCACAGGCAGAGGAACGGATGGAATCCTCTCAGGATGCCGAGGGAAGCAGGGAGGAAGAAGTGAAGAAGTGTTTGACCCTTGTGATCCCTCAAATTTATACCAAGTGTGACGTGTATGGGATGGAATACTCTGTTTGGTCAGTTCTGGCATCTCTCTTGTCCGGTCCTCCCCTGAGGAGGGTTTCAGGTGGGACCTCGTTGCTCCTTCTGGAAGGCAAAATGTTCCTCAGAGCTGAGCAGTGTCCTTGGCTCTGCACACCAGTCTCTGGCAGTAACTATAAACATGGAGTGTTATCAGTCCTAGAAGCAGACACTCTCTGAGAAGCTTGCTGTTAATTTCAGCAAGTGCAACTACTTACAAGAGACTTAGCTGAAAGCAAAAGTACAAACCAGAAGATCACCTTTATCCCGGCCCAAACCAGGACATGTGTGAGCTCAGATTCTCAGTATTTTAGATTAGCCAAAGCTATCTTGTCTGTAAGACATTGCTTCCTTTATCTGTTCAATTTGCTATTCCATTGCTTCTAAACTATAGCACTTCATGGAGGCATCAAGTTTCTCTACTCTTCTTTAATTTAAAACCATTGGCCCTTGTCTTATCACTATAGGCCCTTGCAAACAGTCCACCTCCAGCCTTCCTGTAGGACCCTTTCAGGTACTGGAAGGTCCCTATTAGGTCTCCCCAGAGCCTTCTTTTCACCAGTCTGAACAACCTCAGCTCCCTCCCTTCATAGGACAGATGTTTCAGCCCCCTGATCATTTTTGTAGCCCTCCTCTGAACCATCAGATCCATGTCCTTCCTGTATTGAGGGGTCCAGAACTGGATGCAATACTCCAGGTGAGGTTTTACCAGAGCAGAGTAGAGTGGCAGAATCACCGCTCAATCTTCTTTTGATGCATCCCAGGGTTCTATCAGTCTTCTGCACTGCAAGTGTGCACTGCTGGCTCATGCAGCTTTTCATCCACCTGTACCCTCAAGTCCTTTTGTGCAGAGCTGCTTTCTAAAACCTTATCCTCAAGCCTGTACTAAAAGTGTGAATTGTTCTGACCCAGGTGCAGGACCCTGCACTTGGTCTCATTGAACCTCATGAGGTTCACCTGGACCTACCTGTCCAGCTCATCCAGGTCCTTCTGGATGACATCTCATCCCTCTGGCTTATTGACAGCACCACTCAGCTTGGTGTCATCTGCAGACTTCCTGATGGTGCACTCAATCCCACTGTCTATGTCATTGATCAAAATATTAAACAGTACAGGTCCCAGTACAGACCCCTGAAGCACACCACTTGTCACTGCTCTCCATCTGGACCTCTCACTATTGACCACAGCCCTCTAGATGTGACCATCCAGCCAACTCCTTTTCCACTAAACAGCCCACCCATCAAATACATGTCTCTCCAACTTGGTGAGTAGGATATTGTTGGGGACCATGTCAAAGGCGTTGAAGAAGTCCAGATAGATGATATGCACTCCCTTTCCCTTGACAACTGATGTAGTCACTCTGTTGTAGAAAGCCACTAGGCTGGTCAGGCAGGATTTGCCCCTAGTAAAGCCATGCTGGCTGGCTTGAATCACCTACCTGTCCTCTGTGTGCGCTAGCACATCTTCTAGGAGGATTTGTTCCATGATATTCCCAGACACAGAAGTGAGGCTGACAGGTCAGTAGTTCCCCAGGTTACCAAGGTTCTTTCTTTCCTTTTCAAAATGGGAGTCACAGGATTCATCCCACCAAGTTTCCATAATCACCACTATGTCATTGCTTTCCTCTAGCACAGGATCTTCCAGGTCCTGCTCATTGGCCATGCGGTGTGTATTCGTGTAGATGCACTTCAACTGGGCTGGCCATGTCACCTTCTTAGAGGGACATCCCTTTATTTCCCCAAGGCATGTCATGGATGCTATTTTCCTGTCTCCTATTACCTCCATGACTTCCAGATCTGACAACCCCATCACTAATCTCCCGGGTTTAGTTGCAGTAGGTTAAGTTTCCCCTTTCCACTTTGAATCTGTTTTAAAGCTCTATCAATGAGCCCTGATAACTCCTGCCCCAGGATCCATTTCCCTATCTGGGACAGGTGCATTCCATTTGGTGCCATTAGGCTTGATGTCTTACACATTAACCCATGATCAAAGAACCCAAAACTTGGCCAATGGTACCAGTCCCTGAGTGATGAACTAACCTGTTGGCTCTTCCTGTTAATTCTCTTGTCCACTGCTATCATTAGAGGGATGGAGGAGAACACAACCTGCACACCTGATTCCTTAACCAGTTGCCCCAGAGCCCTGAAATATCTCTTGATCACATTTTTTTGTTCTTGATGCCACTTCATTGCTAGCCACCTGGAACACCAAAATTGGTTAGTAATCTGAAGGACTCAACAGGATGGGAAGTTTACTCATGACATCCTTTATCCTGGCCCCAGGGAGGCAGCAGACTTCCCTGTGAAGTGGGTCCAGTCTGCATATTGGGCACTCTGCACCCCTCAGGAGGGAGTCACCCACAATAATGACCCTTCTATTCTTATTTCTGGATTAAGCTATGATTGACCACTGCAGCCACAACCTACAGTCCCAGAAACAAGCCCAAAAGGATGACAAGTCTTATGTCACAGAGAAGTCTCTGTCCTCTCTTTGCCTGGATGAATGCACTGGTCAATGGCAGCAAGTTTCTGCCCAACACAGCAGGCACCACAGGCACTTCCCTCTAGCAACTTCCACGCCTTTTCAGTTGCCCTTCCATAATGAGTACAGTGCTTTGCAAGGAAAACTAAATGCTGACAAAGATGATATTTCACCTAACTTGAAGGCGTCACCAAGGCTGAGTAAGGCTACACCCCGCATCAAAGCAGTAAAGACAAAAAGGATGGGCCTTTGTCACAGGCAACTCAATTCTGGAAGGAGTGAATTAAGCCTGATGGTGGGACCTTCAGCCCAACTGAAGTGCATCTACACAAATGCATGCAGCATGGGCAACAAAAAAACTGGAGATGGAAGCCATTGGAAAGCAGGAAAACCATTATATTGTTGCCATAACCAAAATGGTTATGATCATTTTGTCACCAAAATGGTGATGACACACATGACTGCGGTACTGTAATGAATGGCTACATTATGCAGCATGTGCAGGACAACCAGATTATCAGGCCTGGTCAGCATGGGTTCATAAAAGGCAGGTCCTGCTTGTTGAACCTAATCTTCTATGACAAGGTGACCCATTTAGTGGATGAAGGAAAGGCTGTGGATGTTGTCTTCCTGGATTTCATTCAAGTCTTCAACACTGTTTCCTACAGGATTATTCTGAAGAATTTTTCACTAGGCCAAAAATTGGGTCAAATTGTGGTGAATGGAGATAAATCCAGCTGTTGGCAGGTCACAAGTGGTGTTCCCCAAGGCTCAGAGTTTGGCCCAGTTCTCTTTAGTATTTTTATCAACAACCTAGGTGAGTGCACCCTCAGTGTTTGCAGATGACACCAAATTGGATGGGAGTGTTGATCTATTTGAGGGTAGAAGGCTCTACAAAGGGACCTGAACAGGCTGGATCAATGAGCTGAAGCCAGTTGTATGAGGTTTAAGAAGTCTAAATGCCAGGTCCTGCACCTGGGCCACTACTATTGTGGGCAATGCTACAGGCTTGGGGAAGAGTGGCTGGCAAGCTTTCCAGAGGAAAAGGACCTGGAGGTGTAGATCAACAATGGGCTGAATATGAGCCATTAGTGCACCCAGGTGGCCAAGAAGGCCAATGGCATCCTGGCTTGTATGAGAAATAATGTGGCCAGCAGGACTTTGTAAATGATGATTCCCCTTGTACTGGACACTGGTGAGTGCTGTGCTCAGGTTTTGTCCCCTCACTACGAGAAGAACATTGAGATGCTGGAGCAGGCTACGAAGAAGTGCAATAAAACTTGTGAAGGGTCTGGAAAGCAAGCCTTATGAGGAGTATCTAAGAGAATTTGGGCTGTTTAGTCTGAAGAGGAGGAGTCTGAGGGAAGGTCTCATTGCTCTCTACAACTCCCTGAAAGAACGTTGTAGTGAGGGGGGTGTTCATCTCTTTTCCCTAGCAACTAGAAATAGGAAAAGGAGAAATGGCTTCAGGTTGTGTCATGGGTTTAGTTTGGATTTCAGGAAAAGCTTCTTCATAGAAAGGGTTATAAAGCATTGGAATGGACTGCCCAGGGAAGTGGTCACATCATCATTCCTGAATGTGTTTAAAAATTGTGTGTATACAGTGCTTAATGGTTTAGCAGTGGGCTGGTAGAACTAGTTTAGTAGATCTATGTTAATGGTTGGAGCTGATGATCTGAAAGGTCTTTTCTAGCCAGAACTAGTCTGTAATCTGATGGCATACTCTATATTTTGCTATATCTTTCCCAGGTTAAGCTGCTAGACTTTGGTGGACCTTTTAAGTTTTTTCTTGAGGAAATAGGATGGAGATGATTTCAGATAACCTCATATCTTCTTTTATTAATGATTAGGGAACCTGCAGGATACAAAGAGATATGGGTAATACGGAAATGAGTAGCCTAGAACTTCCTGAAAGTTATTAAGCCTCCACACATGCATTTGTGGCATTACTTCAGTTAGCTTATTCAGAGAGATTTACGGGTAAGAGCCAAAGGTAATGCAATGGCCCTTTGCTTTCCCTGGTTAATGATAAACTATGGCCAATAGAATTCCCGGTTCATCAGAAATATAATATATTATTATATATGTTCCTGTGTCCTAAAATACAGAAGGTAACAAAGTGTTAAACAATTATGAACAATGATAGGTGATAATGCAAGAAGAAATATATGTTCCTAATAGCTTAAAATCCAGGCAGTAGTGTATTACAACACGTGGAGAGCCGTTTCCTATTCTTTTGTCTTTGTTGTGGTTACTAATATCCCCACTTTTTCCTGTCTGTCTCACTTTGATGTCAAAATAATTTTTAAAACACTAAGTATGCCCATTTGGCAAATGTTCTTTATAGGAACTCTATCAAAAATTTAAGTTGGTGAGAATGAATGACAAATAAGTATGCCTTGTGCAGATTTGCTAAAATGCCACCAGAAGTCCACACACAAAGTTGTCTGTTAATAATCCTACCACAAGAAAGACCGTGTGTCTACAAAGTGCAGTTAAACAGTTAAATGTAGTTTAACTACAAAGACACTGTGTTGTAATGCCCTCCTTTAGCCAATTACTGACCAATTACTAACGTGTAGTGAAGAAGCACATTGCATCTGCCAATCTTTATTCTAGGGCCTGTGTACTAACTTTAAGCAATGCAGTTATGTGTTTTGTCTGGTTTCTGTGTATTTTGTTCCTGTAGAAGTAATGCACTGAAGTATTTTTCCTCCTGAGGATAGTACAACCATTTATTTTTTCTCTTTTTTGGATGAGTGATTTGCACTTGCTTGTTAATGAGTGGTTCACAGAAAGAAGACACATGGTACTGGGCTCTTCTTGTACCACAGAACACAATTCTGTCTGCACCAAGGATTGCTGGAAGGAGATGCACAGTGCTGGGACACATGGAGAATTCTGCATTGCATTTGTCAGTCCTGTTTGTTTGGTTTTGAAAGCCAGAACATTGATGTACCAGCCCTGGAGCAATGCAAGTTGAAGGCTTGGGGGTAGGAAACTGATTCTAATGAGATGCAGAGCATAGCCAGATTTTTCCAAGTGACATAGGCAGTCTCAGAAATCACAGCCTGGAAATGTTATGTGGTGTTCCAAAGCAAGAAGTCTTGTGTCTTATCTGTCAGTATTGTTTTTTATTTTTTTCTTTTTGCAAATGTATAGGAAAAGCACTCAGTTGTATCCCCGTGTATCTGTTTTACAGTTTGAGAAAATATTTCTAGCTGCAGATTCCCCCAGTATATCTACATGTGTCAAGACTCTTTCACACTATTACTCTAAGGGGATGTCTTGAGTGTACATGTGCTTTAAGTCATCTAGGATTATGGGAGCCAAATGAATTAATTTGAAGTTATTTCAGTCAAATTCTCAGACCAATTAGAATATTTTGTTAACAGCACTCTAAAGTTATGTTGACTCAGATTGTGGTCATTTTAGCTCTTACTGTGTTAAGGTAGCAAAGAGGAAATGTAACCACTGAAAAGGGTTTAAATTTATGGTTCTTAGTATTTTTCAGCTTCCGCTGCAGCAGACGATGGATACACCCCACTGTGCTCTTTTGTCCTGCACTCTCCATGTCTCTGTTTTTCTTCTCAGGTGTTTCCCATTTTCTTAATTACTCACAGTTCTAACACTGGATTTTCTTAGTCTCTAAAAACAGGGTCTCTGACCTTCCCTGTTTCATGCCTGCTGTAATTATTAGAAGTTCTGTAAATGAGCATCCTGTTGTCAGGTAATGTGCCTGCCGCAAGTAGTGGTTTTCATGTACCGATGATGTGACCACGTAATATTAAAGAGAGATTTCCAAGCTAGTAGATGGGTGTTGTGATGCAATATGGCATTAGAGAATCTTGAAAATGTCTTCCAACACTCCCAGTAAGGATGTGAGAGATTGAATTAAATAATAATAAGTCTGTTTATTAAACTCAAGATCTAATATGCAAATTATTTTCTGCAAACAAGCCGAAGTGCATAAACAAATATAAAACATTACAGAATTGTTCTGGTTGGAAAAGAACTTTAAGACCATTGAGTTCAACCATTAAATTAATTCTACTGAGTCCAGTGCGAAACCATGTTCCTAAGCCCCACATCCACACCCACATCCACATCCATAAGTCTTTTGAACACCTCCAGGTACGGTCATTCAACAACAGCCTATTGCAGCATTTAATAACCATTTCAGAGAAGATGTTTCTTCTGATACCTAATCTAAACCTCCTCTGGTGCAACCAGAGTCCAGTTCATCTTGTCATGTATCTAGTTATTAGGGACAAGACACCAGCACCCACTTCTCTACAACCTTCTTTCAGACAGCTATAAAGCATGGTAAGGTTTACCCTCAGCCTCTTCTTCAGGCTAAACAATCCAAAGTCCTTCAATCTCTCTCCACAGGACTTACTCTCCACATCCTTCACCAGCTTTGTTACCCTCAATGTCCTTCTTATAGTGAGGGGCCCATAACTAAGCACAGTATTTGAGATGTGGCCTCAGTGGTGCCCAGTACAGGCACTAATCCTGATTTCCCTAATCCTGCTGGCCACACCATTTCTCATACAAGCCAGGATGCCATTGGCCTTCTTGGCCACCTGGGTGCACTAATGGCTCATATTCAGCCCATTGTTGATCTACACCTCCAGGTCCTTTTCCTCTGGAAAGCTTGCCAGCCACTCTTCCCCAAGCCTGTAGCATTGCCCACAATAGTTGTGGCCCAGGTGCAGGACCTGGCATTTAGACTTCTTAAACCCCAAACAACTGGCTTCAGCTCATTGATCCAGCCTGTCCAGGTCCCTCTGTAGAGCCTTCTACCCTCAAATAGATCAACACTCCCATCCAATTTGGTGTTATCTGCAAACTCATTGAGTGTCCGGGTGTCTGCTTGATCCCCTCATTCAAATCATGTGGGACTAGGGCTTCCTGGACCTTCTTGAATCTGATGCTCATTTAAAGCTACACCTACCTTCAGGTTACCTTCTGATGTCAAAACATTCAGTCTAAACCTCTCCTCTGTCATTACTCCTAAAGAAGCTTTCTCTGAAATACTTTTAGAAGGTAGTTGAGATTGTGTGAGGGCAAAATTTTACACTTTTGATTTTTTTTTTTCTTTTTCTTCTTTATCTAAATTGTGATAAAGAAAACAGTGAACCGCGGCTGGTGTGCAACAATATTCAGGTAATAATTAGAAGTTACTTTTAACTTAAAACAGGTAAACCAAAGGGTCAAATAATTAAATTATGATACAAAAAGTATCTTCCAACAAAAGTTATGGCTTAAGATATTGAGTATGATGACTGGACCACCAAGAAGACATAAGTAACAATCAGTATTTCCTTGTAGTTGATGCATAGTTTAAAACCTGCAGATATTTAAGAATGATGCATTAGAGGTGGTGGAGAGTTTTGCTGGATAATTTATGTGTGTTAAAATCTAAACATTTAACTGGAATATACACATGTTACTGAATCTTGCTTCAGGAAGTTTTCACATGACTAGAATGGTATTCCTGGTCAAAGTCACAGAAGAAAGGAAAACTTCAGAGTCAAGGATAATAGCAATACTTTGCCTAATTCAGTACAAAGGCATAATCTTGAATCTCATATACTTCATATGAATGCCCTGATCCTGATCATGACACAGAAGGAATTATGGAACTAATTCAATTTCATTGAAGCAGCCAAGGCCTTTGAAAAAAACATGTATTACATAGTACATAAATCTTTGCAGTAACTATCCTACAAGGTACAATCCATTGAAGAAGTTTGCATGTGGTATTTCAAATGTCAGGTCAAAAGGAATGCAGCACATGTTTTGTAGTCCATTGGGCAGTACTGCTGTGGAATGGGAAGACATGGGACTTTGATGTTGATAAAAAGAGCGGCAGAGATGCTTTGAAGCAGAAAGGTTCTCTACTTCAAGTTGAGGAAGTGTGAACTGAATTGCTACATATCTCACTGAAGTTCCAAAGGCTATGAGGTGCAGCATATACGTGGCATGCAGTTCCACATTACCACAGTAGCAGTCATAAACTAACTGACTAAAATCAGTAAATGAATGCCTAGACAGAAAGAAGGATATTTTCTAAATATGCAAAATAATTTGATACTATCATATTTAATAATTAACTACACTGATCTGCTTTGACACATTTCTGGCATCTGGAAGGCTTGATCAGAGTTGTTATTACTGAACTTTCAAGTATTCATTTTAGAATCAAATAATATATTGAAAAAAGCAGCTTTGTCATAAAAACTTTAAAATGAAAACTAGAAAGAAATTGATTAGAACATTACCCTCACTCAAGACAAAATTATGCAGATCTAGATGTTGTCAGACCAGTGTATTTTAAATTGCTGTTTCCTTCAAAGTCACACTTTCATAAATACAGAAGAATAATAAACTGTACTGTTGCATAGAAGAGCTATTCATTTTATCTGCTACATGAAAACAAAAATCCACACAGTAAACAAGTAATTTCGATAACCTTTCTAAATTTTAACTGCTATAGCCACCTGCTAGACACTGATATGATGACGTAGGAATACAGCACATCTTTGGGAGCTGCTGGAGCTCTCTGTCTGGGACACAGATTTTATGAGACACTTTTCTGATGGCTGCACATTCTTACAAGTTGAAGAAACCAGTACTCCTAAATAACTACATAATGGAGCATAACAGACACGGTTTATATAATCTACTGTAAGCTGGTGTCCAGTACAGACGTGAATAGAATCTCTGGATCTTGTTCTTCATATAAATCAGTTTTTAGAACCTCAAGGATTTATGATTCAAGGGAAAGTATCTGGCTTTCTGGCACAGAGTTCTCAAATTGCCAAGAGATGTCACAATGTGTATGTTTTGTCACTTTGAAAGAGTCATTATATGTAACTTTAGTAGCATTGAAAAGGAGACATCAAAATGTAAATACTGTGAGATAAAAACATAGCTGTATTTTATATCAAATTATCTCATTGTGTCAATTACTTGTTTTTTGGATCTATATCCTGCATAAGGATATTGCCTCCTTTAATACTATCTGGCTGATAACCAGATTTAAGGATTAATGAAATTGTTTGCCATGTAATCTCTTTTTTTTATAGTGGTGTTTATAATCTTTAGATAAGAATAAATGCTCTTTATTATCAACAGTGACAGAACTACAAAAATAATAGTAAATATCTCCGTTTCTTATTTTTCTCTTGAGCAAATGCCTTTTTGTTCTCTTCCATAATAAATTGTGGCAGACAAAATTTTGCTTTCTTTAGATGTTTACATCTAAAGATGTAAATAGGTCCACTGTAAATTAGCAAGAAGAATGCAGACTGAAGTTACAGACAGTGAACAAAATATTCTAATAAGACTGTAATTTCAATTGGTGTCAATCCCCCTCCCTGTCAAGCATTTTGTTCTAATCAACACTGACTTTCATCATTGCTGAGTCAGCTCTTCTCAAGTTCCTCACAGTTTTATCCTTCCCTGTCTAATGTCTGCAATATCACCTGCATATTTTCATGTGTATTAAAATTGAAGTTATTACAATTTAAGTATAAATACTTCTGAAATTAAAGCGTCTTTAACCAGGGAATGCTCTTAAGAAAAGAGATCTTAAGAAAAGAGGCTTGTTTTCAGATTTTTTCAATCAATTGCTGCTGAGAAAACTGTATCTGCTTAAAACTTCTTTTCATAAGCACTATTTGCAAGAGCTAAAATCTCTTTGCAGTTTCACAGTTATATAAAAATGACTCATATTTTCTTTTGAACTGATCAGAGTATGATCTTATTTTAGATCAAATAAGACATTGCTTTCGTTTGCAAACTGAATTATAATCCTCAGTAAACTCTCGTTTTGGCAGTGTAACAAATGCAACAACAACAAAGCCACTTTTACATGTTGTTCTTCCTTACAGCTATGAGTAACTTCCTATATATCAAACACAAAGCTTAATATAATGTCGGTCATTCTTTTCCCTCTAGGGGGTCTTTGTAAATTGTATTGCTTTAGGAAACCAAATACAGTGACTATCCCACCAAAGATATTACAGAGAAGTGGGGAAAACACACTTCACGGAAAGATCTGTTTATGTGTTGGGTTTGGGGTTTTTTTTCCTCCTGCATGTTATCATTTAGGAGTTGTATTTTTATCTGGTATATCTGAAATGTTTTAACAGAAACCACAAGGTTCCATTCAACATAAAAAACAATTACAGACCTCGACTTTAGTGTTACATTCCTTTCCCCAGAAAACATGTTTTATTGTACTTAATTTTGTATTGAAAATATATGGATATTTCAATATGACAAGTAAAATACTCGCTATAGAAATATGTTTTTAGCAGATTGACAGCTAGTGGCAAAAAAAGAAACTTATTCTGCATTTGGGATTCTGGGAAGGCAGACAGCAGTATTTTTGTTTGTGGAATTAGAGTTTTGTTTTTTTTTTTCTTCTTCAGCTATTTTAACTTCATGGAGGGGCTTTTCTGTGCTCCAGGTTTTTTTTTAACATACAGTATGTATAGGAAGATTTTAGAAGGACTACTGAACAAATGAAATATTGACATTACAAGAAAGTGAAGACTGAGAAAAGAAAAAAGCATTACCTAACTCCAACTGTTAACAGATGTTTGCTTTTGCTTTCAGTTATTTAGCTCCAATAGCTAAATAAAATTAAAACCAACAAAAAAACAAAAACAAGAAAAAAACAAAATTAAAAAACCCAACAAACAGAACAAGGAAAAGATACATTTTAAAATCATATGTGAAGCAATGAGTATAAGTTACAGCATTACTTCCTCATGGGCTGCACAAAATCAATTGATTTAGCATACTCAGAGAATTAACCTCAAAAGCTCAATCAAATGAGAAGATTTAAGGAAAGATACTTAATTTTATAAATATGAAATAAAGGTTAAAATAAAAACTTTATGGGTTTTTTTGAGAAACAACATTACATTATTACCTTAGGATGCCCATAAATGAGCAGTGCTGTTGATCACCTTGAGTGCCATTATGCAGCATGTGCAGAACAACCTGCAGGATCAGGCCCGGTCGGCATGGGTTCATGAAAAGCAGGTCTTGCTTGATGAACCTGATCTCCTTCTATGACAAGGTGACCCATTTAGTGGATAAGGGAAAGGCTGTGGATGTTGTCTTACTGAATCTTATTAAAGCCTTCAGTGTTTCCAACAGGCTTCTTCTGGAGAAACTGACTACATGTGACCAAGACAGGTATACTCTTCAGTGGTTGAAAAACTGGTGGCTGGGCCCAAAGAGTTGTGGTAAATGGAGATAAATCCAGCTGGTGACAGGTCACAAGTGGTGTTCCCCAATGCTCAGTATTTGGTCCAGTTCTCTATAATATTTTTGTCACTGATCTGGGTGAGGGGATCGAGTGCACCCTTAGTAAGGTTGTAGGTGACACCAAGCTGGGAGGTTGTTGATCTTCATGGAGGGCAGGAAGGCTTTGCAGTTGGACATGGAAAAGCTGGATCAAGCCATCCTGGGCCGAGGCCAGTTGTATGAGATTTAACAAGGTCAATTGTCAGGTTCTGCACCTGGATCACTGTATACAATGCTACAGGCTTGGGGAAGAGTGGCTGGCAAGCTCTCCAGAGGAAAAGGACCTGGAGCTATTGATCAACAGCTGGCTGAATATGAGCCACTAGTGTACCCAGGTGGCCAAGAAGGCCAAGACGGCTTGTATGAGAAATAGTGTGGCCAACAGGATTAGGGAAGTGGACCTAGATATGATTTCCATTCATCTGAAGTCAATCAGCAGAAGGGGATGCGGTGACCCAGTCAGAACCCCGCAGAAACATACAGCTATCCAGGTGTCCAGCTGAAAGGGGTGCCCGAGCCTGTCACTCAGAGACAACATCGCTTTGCGGTGTGGCCAGGTAAATGATCATCTCAGCCAGGTGGAAAAGCTGAAAAAGGAAGTGGGAAGGTTCAGGAGTATCAGGAAGTGTGGGAGGGAGATAAACTGGTAGAGTGACACCAGATTATCCCTGAGGAAAATGATGAGGAGGGTAATTGTCAGAGGTAATTCCCTTTTGAGGGGAAAAGAGTGCCTGATATTCTGAGCAGACCTATCCCAGAGGGAAGTGTGTTGCCTCCAGCTCTGGGAAGCCCCTCTTCAGACCCAGGAAGATTGCAGGGTCGCTCTCTCTGCTGGGATAAGCCTCGGATTGCAATAAGTGAGTAAATGTACTTGCTCAAGAGTTTTCACATACTGCTTAAAACCCTGAATTCATACAGGCATAATCTTTTACGGAGGGAGGAATCCTTAACTGAGGTCATAGGTGGGTTACTGTTTGTCACTTGTGTCCTCCCACCCTACTAGATTAGCTACTAATATAATATAAATGTGGGAGTTAATTAAAAACAATAGCAACAAAACATAGAAATCTAACAATCTGCCCTGAAATGTCTGACATTTTCAAAAATATGTGAGGAGAAAAAAGAGAGGTCTGGTGAAAATTTCCTTCACTTACTGTCCTTAAATATTTGTCCAAACTCTTGCAGCATAAACTTGCAAAGCTGCGCTTATTTCACATGGAGAGAAGTTGTTAAAACTTCAGCTGTTGAATCAGATAAATTCATTATAAAATCAAAAAGTTCCAGATTCATCTACTTATGAGTCACATTCATTTTCACAGGATCATATTGTTATATTAATCTAATGCCATTCACAACAATAGGTTCTATTTAACTATATAAACAACTGGAATTATGCCATAAAAATATATTCTGAAACTATATTTCTTTCAAAATCTTACCTTAGTCTGCTTATGCATTTAGACATAAATAGACATAGACATTAATATAAAAAGAGTGCATTTCCCTGAGGAAAGATGGGAAGTATAATAAGTGATTTATGATGGTTTATGTTGCATCAGATTTTTCACAGTTAATTTGTAAATTTTTTGCTAATTTTTATTTATTTCCTTCATGAAAGTTCTGGGTGCCAGAGGAGTGTACTTCTTATTTTCACTCAGCTTAAACACTTTATTGTAAATGCTGATATTAAATTTTAATTGTACTTTATACCACTAAGTTAGTACAACTGAAATACTATTTGTGCTTTCTCAAGAAAACCAATACAATTTTAAAGATTTCAATTTATCTGCTGGAGGGTTTTTTTTAAAACTGAAATTGTCCTTTACCTCAGGTTTAAAAAAAACCCCAAGAAATAATCTTTACAGGACACAGGTGATGTGAAGATTGTGTAAGATACTGCTAATTTTTTTCTCTAAGCCATTCTTTATGGATTTCAGGAAGTGACAATGTTGGAGTTTTTTAGTTTAAAAAACAAACCCACAATCACTCAGGACACAAAGCAAGTATTTTACAGTAAGTAGAAGTCTTTCTTGTATGATCTTTTTTGAGTCAGAAAATATCAGTTATTGAGTAATGTATCTGTATTGCAGTGTTGTAAACCATATTTTGTGAAAAAATTGTGGCAAGCAAAATTATGCATTTTATAGTAGTTTGGACCAAGGTCTTGAAAAAAATCTTTACAACTTCTAAAATTCTCACAGCATCCCTTCCAGGTATGTTGCTAAGCATTATATTTTCAACAGAGATGTACATTAATAATGGCTTGTTTGTGCTAAGATGGTACTTCCAACATATTTTGTTTGCTAATACTGGTTTACCTCCACCAGCAAACTCATAACTATCATGTAACTTGGTTGATGTTGTCAGTGTTGTCATGAGTAGAACATTACCTAAGGTCAGTCAGAGGCATGATCTTGGCTTCAGCTCCTCCAAGTGAAGTGTAAGCTTTTGCTTATCTGTAGAATAGATCCACTGAAGAAGGCTTTCTCATTTTTCTAGCACAGATGCAAGCATTCTTGGTCTATGACTCATTTGTCCTAAGAACAGGGTTAACTTCAGCACTTTCAATGGTAAGGCTTATTTCTAACTCAGTTATCATTTTGTGTAACTAGATCTGAGAAAAATCACATTTATTCTATTGGGCCTTTTTCGCAGTTGTGGTGCTCTTTTCTCAGCTGAAATGCTGAATTGTGATGTGATGGTACTTGGAATAAGTTGTGATAATAAAAACAATGCTGAGAGCTCATCTCTACTGAAGTTCATTGTTCTCCTAATATCAGCAAATGGAACTGACATTCACAACTAGGAACTACTGGTATCCGCAGGGCTCAGCAGCAGGTTACAGAGATGATTAACAGCTATTTACTATTTACTTTCATCTGGAGTTGGAAGTTGCCATTCTTTGGCAACGCACAGAAATATTATTCTTGTATTGGCCAGAGCCAATACCAGAATCTTTAAAAGACTTGGTCGAAAATTCTAAAGGACATGTAGGTGCCTAAATCATTCTCCAAAAAGCTAAAAGTTATATAGATAGAATTTCAGATGTTAGACACATTATTCAGGTCTTTGTCTAACATTTCTTAAATGTAAAAAAAATATTTTGCTGTCTGTCCTATAAAGAGTTAATTCTTCCTAAAAAAAGTCGCTAATTCCATCTTCACATCAGCTCCAAATCTAAAAAATTCCTATGCAGTTTGCTCTTCAAATTACCTAGCTTTTCTCCCAAGTGATTGAAATAAATTAATTCCTTAATCTTCCAAATATTTAAAGGAGAGCTTTATTAGGCTGATTTTTAGATTCTTAATGAAACCAGAAGTCAAGTAAGTAAAACAAAACGGTAAAACGGACGTAATTTTCCACAAGAAAGTCACAGAAGCAGTTACCATCCGGATTGCTTCAGAGCACACACAAGAAGAGAAGTTCTGCCGCTGTGGTGTGTGGAAAGGTGCCCTCAGCTCTGTTTGCTGTGAACATGCTGCTTCGCTGCCTTTTTACTGCAGGGTGATGGGTATCATGGGCCTGCCTGCCTACAACATCCAACATGGGTGCTCCAGGCAAATGTTTCCAGTGAGAAAAAAAGCTTGAAGCGGAAGGTGAGAACTTTCTAAAAGGTTTAATTGATGTTGTAGCCATGAAAAAAAGTAAGAGGTAAAGAAGCCAGGTAGTGTTTTTAAGCTAGCACATCTTAACAAACACCTGCCGTCGGATCCAAGTGGAAAGGCAAACTTTGCCTGCCAGTGATCCTTCCCCAAGCACCCCGGGAGGAGGTGCTCTCTGGTGGGTGAAAGAACAAGCTAGTTTGAGAAATCTGCTTTATCTGAGGTGGGCTAGATTAGAAGCTGAAAAGTAGGAAAGAGTGCATTTCCTCTGTGGCAGCCGGCTACGACGGCGGGCCGGAGGGAGGGAAAGAGGGAGGGAGGGAGGGAGGATGTCTCATTGGGCTTGCGCATCCAAAGCTCCCAAAAGGAGACGTATGGATCTCCTGCTTATCCGGCTCCACCTCGGACATGCACTCGGGAGCGTCCCAGCCTCGGGCCCTAGTGCCAGAAGATCAAGGCCGCTTCTTTCCAGCTCCGCATGCCCACAGCCAAGGCGGGACGGCAGACACGGCCCCCCCCTTCCCGCCGTCATCCTGCTGCGGAGCGGAGCTCTCCTCACCGATCCCCAAAGGTGCTGAGTCCCGGCACCGCTGTCTCCGCACTGCAGCCTCCTCGGGAGCGGCGGGAAAGCTCCGCCTCCGGCCGCTGGGGAGCAGCCTGATAAAGGCAGGTGCAGGCAGGCACCGGGACCCCAGCTCCAAGCATCTGCCTCTGCACAGAGCCCCCGACCCCTCCTCGACCTTGCCTGAGCCCGACGGGGCGACCCTGTAAAAGGTTTTTGGGGGAGGAGGTTGGGGGGGTAGGACCCTCTCTGTCTCCGGACAGCACCGGTGTCCTGAGGCGTGCAGGCTACGAGCGCGTCTCAGCCAAGGGACAAGGACCTCGCCCCCAAGGACCTCCGAAGAGGCGGGATTTCTTCCAGAAGGGGAAGCAGGACTTTGCTTTCTGGCTTGGAAATGAGGCAGGTATCAGGAGTGGAGTTCCTCCTGGGGCTGATGGCTCTCCCGGTGGCGCTGGGACAGAGAAGCTCGGGAAGCACTATAAATAGCACCCATTCCCAAAGCTTTGCCATCGTCTCTTTCGAATGGGATCACGTCAAGGATCCTTATGTCATTACACTGTGGATACTTGTGGCCAGCTTGGCCAAAATTGGTGAGTCTGGAGTTATGTATGTTATGAAGTTATGTATGTTATGGAGTTATGTCTTCTCCCTTTGCCTTCTCCCTTGCCCTTCCCTTCCTCCCACCCAATATAAATGAAGAAAGCTTTTAAGTCCACTGGCCCATTTTCAGGGGGGTTTCTCTATCCTGATTTCATAATATTGCCGTACAATGTACTTACCAAAGTGATTTTCACCTACCCCTACCTAGTCAATTTTCAGTGCCTAGGACTACTTCTGTATTTGACTCCTTGCAAACCCTTGCAGTTCCTTGAAACCTTGCAATACTGTTGCTTCTTAAAGAAGTAAAAGAGAAATCAGGCCTCTTTGCTTATACAGTACCTATTCCAGTTGACAATAAACTATTCTCCTTTTTATGATTGGTAGCCACATTAGATAGAAACATGAAAAAACAAATTATGTGACCTACACATAAACTTTCATTATATGCTTTGCTATACATAGCTGAACTAGTGAAAGAGCATAAATTACAGAGAAAGGTAGTATGTAATATCAGACTATCTGATGCAGCTGAAAAAATACCAGCTTTATAGCACACAGAATTTTCTTCAAGAAATTTCAATCAATGAAAAGCAAGGACCCAGTCCAAGTTCAGTATAGTTTAGGTGAACTTACATAAATGCTCTGACTTTACATTTCTGAACTTTCTGACTTTTCCAAAAGCAAGCTTACATTAATGTAACAAGTCTTGAGCTAGAAGAGTCACTTCTTAATTGGAATATATTTTATTTGCTTAATGCTATTATTTTAAGTTCTTTTGCCTTTAGGTCTAAAAACAGACCTCCAGTTTAGCTGACATTGAAAATGTTGCTTTCAATTTTCAACAAAACATCTCTAAAATAAATTTCAAGTCAGAAGGTATGATCAACTGAAAATCCTACCTATTATTTTCTGTATTGGTAATGCTAATTTGGGATACCAGAACCACATTTCATGGATTTTGCAGGTTACAGAGAATGGAAGAAGTAAAAAGGTTTACTTTGGTATATTCTGTCTAGCACGTATGCTAAACACCATGAGACTTGGGTGGAAAACACCCAAAACATTTTTTAAAGTATTTAAAAAATGAGGAGTATATTATGTACAGATGATACTGTAAAGCACTTTTCAGTGACAGCTGTATCTTGGATTTCACTTGCTTCGCCACAGATGCTTAACTAAATATCTGTGTCACTGTTGGACACCTTACAAATTCAGATGTGTTCAGATAATTGTTGCACTACCTAGACTGCATACAAATAGAGTTTTATTTTAATTGACTTTCATTGGTGGGTTATATGAAGTACCAAGCTGGGGAAAACATGCAGGAAAAAACTGTGACAACATTGAGTCTTTATGAAATTGTGCTAACTAAACTAATACAGAGGTTGCTCATTTGAACCTTCCTTTTGAGATACTCTTCTAAATAAGTATTTGTCCTTTGTGTTATAAAAGCTTTTCTGCTTCATATGTGTGCCACAGCTGTACAGAATATTAGTGCTGCACAACCCTATCACTACTGTGTCACAAACCCAGTAATGGGACAGTGAGAGTGTCCTATATTTAAATTGCAAGAGCCTGGATTAATATTATCTTGTATTAAGAGGAGCCATTTTTCCATAAAGTCCTCAGTAAAAACTCTTGCTAAAACACTAATTGTCCTTGGAGTTCAGGAGCTGAATGTTTCTAGTCTGTTTCTAAATTCTTTGCACTTCTTTCATAGCTGCACAGAGCATGTCACATACTAGTAGATTGTATCTATCATCATCTCCATCATTTTTCTTCCCCAAACCTCCCAACCTTTGCTCTTTTCCCTCTGAGGAAGCAATGGACAACTGCTGTATTCCCCTGAGAGCCTATGAATGCTTCTGCTTTCCCCACTGGTCGTGAATAAAATACAGAAAAGCAGAAATGAACACTTAACTGAAAAAAAGCAGCTTGTCAGCCTTCTAACCAGTTTGGTGTGTCAAGGGTTCTGGAAAGTACACCAGGAATCTATCAGAAGATTTTGAATGGAAAAAATGTCAGGTTGCATAAAAGAAGTTTTATACATTCAAATAGCAGATGGAAAAGAACTGAGGAATAAAATACAGATCATCTGCCCTTATGTTTGTTGCTTTTCTATCTGAAGGAAGGCAAAAGTAGTGGAGTTAAAATGTTGTTTTCAACGTGGATTTTTAAGCAGGGGAGGAGCTATTCTTATACTCACACCTTCCTTCATGGCTACAGAGGCTGAGGAGACATATTTTACTGATGGATGATGGGCAACTGGGTCAGCAGAGGGTCAGATCTAGGAACTGCAAGTGGTAGCTGGCAACAAAAATTGTATAAGAATTGTTTTCCTTCTCCGATATTAGAATAAACTTAGGGGTCTGTGGGGTCTTTTTTGTTTGGTTTGGGTTTTTTGGTGTGTTTGGGTTTTGTTGTGGTTTTCTTTCTTTTTTCCAAGTTTCAGTCCATTATTTTATGTGGCTTGGAGAAATTTGAATTTAATAGGTGATTCTTGTGAATCTTCTGGGACTTGATGTTCATGTTGTGTGTATTCAGAATGTAGATTGACCCTAACAAGGTACTCTGCAGCAAAACTACTATTTGTAAGCATGCCAAGATGTGCCAATGTTTTGGGATTTATGGGAAGGAAGTTGTTTTATTTAATGAGAAGTATATTTTTATCTCCTGGACCAGTCTTGCTACAAACAAAACTGTGGAGTAAGCATCTTTGTACAGTTGGCTTTAATGAACCATAGGAAATAAATCAATTTGCATCTACTATGAAATTTTTGCTGCATCTCAGTGTACTGTTTTACATACTATAATTTACTTGATTTGACACATTTCATTTGAAGTGTTCCATCTCTTCATTCTAAGGTACACAGTGTTCCACTTTGGCTAATGATCCTTATTTCCTCTTTTAATAGGCTCTCTTATCACTACAAATGAGTATCCCTATGGGATGAGGCCAATAAACTAGTTACATGTGTAAAACTAAGCAAGAAAAACATCTTATCTACATGAAGAAGGTACATGAGGTCCAGCTGAGAACTCTCTTCATGGACTTCAGTTGTCCACTTCCTGGTACCTTAGTTCTCCAGATGAAACCAGAAACACCAATGAAAAAACCCCCAAAAAAACCCATACATGTATGTATATGTAGTTATAGACTAGGGCATTTCCTATTGTAAGTAAATGGAATATTTTTAATCAACATACTTGCACAGTATAGATCTAATTTAAGATTGAATGCACATGAACACATTTGCAAAGCTCACTTTTTCAAATGCTGTTCTCCTTCTTTATATTTTTTAATAGGTTATATCTTTAAAATAACCTCTTAATAAACAGACATGTAAGAGATAAAAAACACTGTCAGGAAAGTCTGCTACAGAAAAAAAGATAGAAGAAGGAGGGAGATCAAAAAACTATTTTGAAACTTTTACAAGGAAAGGAATAATCAGCTCAGGAGATAAATTGGTCAAGAGAAGAAATATATAATTTTGTCTATGGGTATTTCTGTCTATTGCAAAAAAAAACCCAAAATGCTTTTTAAAAGGGGCATACCCACTGCCTGCTTCTGTTATTAAAAATCCTAGGAGAACTGAGAGGCTGGATTTATATTTTTATTGTAGGACATGTTGGGGAACTTGTAAAATTCCTACTTGTAGTTTAAATCCTTTTGTGTACTATAACATTTTTCAGAGAATAGTTAATTGCTTGTCTGAAAATAAAATTTGTGAAAACCTACAAAGCAGACTTTCTATTTATTTAGTGCCCCTGAACTTTCTCATTTTGGAGCAGATAAGGAACTGTAAGAGAGTGAGTGACTATGAATAGGAATGAGGAAGGATACATAGCCCTTCCTACGACTCAAACCTCTTGCCAACTGTTTTTGCTGGTATAGTTTATGCCCAGTCTAAGAATGTCACAAAAGCTTTTTTTTTTTTTCCCTCTTTCCCTGTTAGGCCTTGGTAGTTATGCACAAATTCTCAAGGCTTTCATAATAGAAATTTAAAAGTGGGAGTGAAATTTGAATCCAGTGCAGCTGGCAAATCCATTTTCAGGAATGCCACAATGCTTTGGAGGAGGAGGAAGTGATTTAGTAACAGCTAAGAAATACTTAGGAGAAGGCTGGCCTAGGTTTTGGGACCCCAGGAGGACACCAGCTGTAAAGCACACTGTATGTATATCTGAGCTTACAGAGGTGAAACTGCTCTGAGAAAGGAGCTCTTCTAAGTATTTGTTAACACATACAATTGCTCTGGAGAATTTTAAGCATGTTAGGGATGGGCTGGGGAAGGAAGTCTGAAATGCAGGTCTAACAACCCATCCAATTTTTACTCCTGGGGCAGTATTTTCTTTGAAGAAATCAATGCCCCTCCCTCCAAAGCAAACTGTCAAAACAAAAGCCGAATTGACTCCCAGGACTCTCTTGCTGGCATTTTAGCATTGGTGAATAATGTCAATTACTTAGTAAAAGTGATATAGCATACTTTTTTAATGTAAGCAATATGTGATAATCATTCTTCTGTTGTCAGTTCTTCAGTAAATAACATCTTTAAGAAGAAATGCTGAAGGATGCTTAGCAGAAATTTATTGACAGTATTTAATTGAAAATTGAGTCCAAAACTTACATTGGGAGGATGCTGGAGACGCTGCAAAGCTTAAACTATCAGCTCTGTCATTCCTCCTCCCTGGAAGTGTTCAGGGCCAGGTTGGATGGGGCCTTGAGCAGCTTGATCCAGTGAAAGGTGTCCCTGCCCATGCAGGGGGTTGGAACCAGATGGTTCCTTCCCAAACCAAACCATTCAATGATTCTGTGATTCTATGACTTTAGTGCTTGGTAAAAGCTACTTTTATTAGCAAGTGATAATGTGAAAAGGACTTTGCGTTGTGACTAGAAGCTGGAACAACTTGGCATACTTATAAGGGAGATTAATAAATTTCCTTCCTGGATATCATCTTTTGTCATCTATCTTAAAAACAATTACTTAGAAATGCTATACGTTTGAGCTGCTAATTATGTTATATAACTGGGGTGCATTCATTTCAGTCATGCTGTATTTCCTCTTGCGAAGTCCTGTTTAGAATACTTGTGAGCCAGGAATGTTAACTACTGTAAACTCTCCTCCTTCTAAGGAATTATCTTTGTATGCTACATTTTAAGCATCCGAAAAGAACATTTCAAACATGGAATAACAGCTTAGCATTTCCAGTCCTAGGAACAACTGTTGCCTATTTCCACATTTTATTTCTATTTTAATTTTGTACCTTACTCATCCTTTTCCTGTGCTTCCTGCCTCCCTGAAACATACATCTCCGTTCTCCCCCCACCCCCTCTAAGTCTTGCAAGTCTCAAGTCTTAATTATTTAGAGTAGGGAAGAAGATATCAGCACAGTATAATTCTACAAGTTTCAGATTACATCCCTGATGAATAATAAATGTACAATGGTAACTTGTGGGAATTACATAAGAAAACAATGGCATTTTGAGAACGGCCCTGAATTGAATACAGTTCAGGCATGCATACCTAAGAAAGGATCTCTGCCATCAATTACTTTCAGGCACCTGTGTGTGAAGTGCTTGGCGTTCTTTGTAGAACAATGGAATCCTTTTAATACTGTAGTCTTAGTACTGTTGAAACCATTGATTTACTGTCTTCAGAGCTAAAGCCACTTATTACTAAAAGTGATCTACAAACTCCCAAAGTGACTGTAAACCTCTAATGTGATTATGCAGCTGACTACAGGCCTGCAAGTAACAAGTGCAAGCAGCAAACCCTTTCAGGTGTATACAAGTTCTTCAAGGGAAAGGCTTTGTGAGGTCTCTTAATTTTGTGGAGTAGTGTTTTAGATATCCTTAGAAGGGAAATTAGTATTGGAAACCCTGAGCTATTAGTTTGACCTGGTGTTTCCAGTTGTTTTGACTCATTCTACCACAAGCCTACCAAAAATCAGTGAGTAACCACTAGTTTGCTTAAACAAACTTCTTTATCCCTATTCATCATATTTTCATATTTTCATTGTTCTGAAGGAATGAGGTAATGGATTATGGAGTACTTCTCTACCTCTTTGTATGGCTTGTTCTATTCAAAGATGAAGTGTAGAATCCAAAGTCATAAAAGAATATTTCTTCTGAATATTCTTTTTGTTCTGTCAGCAAATTGTCTCCGATTTTTCTCATTTCCCTCCAGTAGTTCAGTTGAGCTGATGTCCCAAAGAACTAAGGGCCCTAATTATTCTTCAACTTGGTAACAAGTGGTATGCATATAACACTACAGACCATTGAAAAAGTTTTGGTAAACAGCAGAGCATCGCTAGCTGGTTGTGTTGTAATATTCTGATTCCTTCACCCCTATGAAAGGGGTGACTTGATACCCAATTGGCTGTTATATAAACAAAGTCATAGGTACTGAAACTGCAGGCTGACAAGGAAAAGACTTACAAGATGGAATGCAAGACCTGAAGTGGAAACACTTTTCATTAAGGAACAAATATTTAATGTTTATTCATTTCAGAAGAAAACTGGAAGGTATTCTGGAAGTCCTATGCAAAAGCAGGGTGTTTAAGTAGATGGATCTGGAGAGCTTCTCCTTCCAATAACTGAAAGTAGAAGTTGTCATTCTGGATTCACTGATTTGTGCCTTGGCAATTTCTGCTTTATCTCTCGAAAGATAAAATGCCTTGGCTTTTTTCAGCCCCAATTGTTAAAATAGCAGTAGTCAGACACCAAGAAGAAAACCTTCACAGAGATTGTACACTGGTTTTCAAGAACATTTCATTATTTTGTGTGCTTCAATTACAGTTTTTTAAAATTGGGGAAAAAAGTAGAAAGGGAAAGCTTTATAGATTCATTCAGTCCCAAAAGCTGAACTTTGGGGAAAATACTAAATATGCAGAAACCTGTAAAGGTCTTGAGCCAGTATGATTTCATAATGGAATTCTCCCAGGTGCAAACAGATTGTAAGCTGATGGAGGGACTGTTCTAAAGACAAAACTGATTTTATGTTAGCTATTTTGTCATAGTTAAAGGTTTCTGACTCCTCTAGAAAATTAATATTGTTACATTGGTTTAGTGGTCTAATAGTATTCCAGGGACTAGATGACATAGGTTGGTATGTACATGTAAGTAACATCAGTACTAACAGTTGTGCTGGAGGCATAGTTGTTAATGATTATACATAGAACTAAATATAGTTGTATGAAGTTATTATAATCCTCCTATTCCAGTGGAATACCAATATTCTGATATATACTCATGAATATCTGGATGTAGATTTTCAGACCTTGACAGCTTAGATATATGCTTAACAAAATAATGTAATAAATGTTTTTTAGTGGTTTAAGTGGTTACGATATTCATGCCAGAGTAAATAAAACAGTGATTGAATGCTCACTCTTCTGTTTTGATTCATACTGTGGAGTTTAGACTGCTATAGGATTTGGTTTTAATTAAGTTGATGGGTTTCAACTGAAATAGCCCTGGGTCCTCAGTTATTTCATCCCACTTAGTTCTTGGGATGACATTGGCACACTAGTGAACTGGAGAAAAGTAATCTTTCAAATTGGGTCAGTCAGTGAAAAATGACTGTGTTTAAGGTTTAAGTCAGTGACATACTTCTCTTATGATGCAGCTGTCTCTGAAACTTATGGCTAGGGAGAAAGAACACAGGAATATATGCATAGTGTCCTGAAATACTGTGCATAGTGATATATGCCTAGTGTCCTAGTATTTTGCTAGACACAAATCTATAGACTCAATCTATAGATTTCACAGAATCACCGTGTGGTAGAGGTTGGACTGGATCTCTGGAGATATCTGGTCCAACCTTCCTGCTCCAACAGAGTGACCTACAGCTGGTTGCCCAGGATCATGTCAGAGAGCTTCTGAATGTCTCCAAGGATGGAGAATCCACAACCATTTTGGGAAACCTGTGCCTGTTCTTCACCACCCTCACAGAGAAAAAGTGTTTCCTGATGTTCAGTGAGAACCTCCTATGTTTCAGTTTGTGCCTATTGCCTCTGGTCCTGTCACTGGGCACCACTGAAGGGATCTTTGCACCCTCCCATCGTATGTTTATACAAACCAATGAGATCCTCCCAGGGCCTTCTCCAGACTGAACAGTCCCAGCTCTCTCGGTCTTTCCTCATATATGAGGTGTTCCAGTCCCCTAATCATCTTCCTGGCTCTTCTCTGGACTCTTGTCCATTATGTCCATATCTCTGGTACACTGAAGCCCAGAACTGGAAACAATACTACAGGGCTGGCTTCACCAGTGTTGAGCAGTACACTTGGCAATACTTTGGTACACTTGGCAATACTTTGCCTAATGCAGCCCAGGATACCAGTGGCCTTCTTTGCTTCCAGGGCATATTGAATGCTTATGTTCAACTTACTGTCCAACAGGATCCTCAGATCTTTTTCTGCCAAGCTGTTTCACAGCTGGTTGCGCTCCTATCATATATCTGGTGCATGGAGTGTTCCTTGCCAGATGTAGGACTTTGTACTTCTCCTTGATGAAATTTCCAGGGCTCCTGTAAGCTCAGTTCTCCAGCTTGTTGAGGTTTATCTGGATGGCAGCACGACTCTGTCCTGCCACCCAATCCTCTCAGTTTTCACGTAATCAGGAAACTTGCTGAGGGTAATCTGTCCCAGCATCCAGATCACGTATGAAAATGTTGAACAGGACTAGAACCAGTATTGACCTTCGAGGTACACCAGTAGTTGCCAGACTCCAATTAGTTTGTTTTGGACTTTGTACCACTGATCACCACCCCTGGGGCCTGTCCATTCAGCCAATCCACCTCACTGTCTGCTCATCCAGTGAGCAGACATCAACTGCTTGACGCTCTTTTGGGGACTGTCAAAGGTCTTATTGAAGGCCCAGGTAGACACTACCCACTGCTTTTCCTTTCATCTGCCAGGCCCATCATTTAATCCTGTAAATTAAACAGGTGGATCAGACATGACTTCCTCTTCATGAAGCCATTGTGACTACTTCTGAGAAATTCCTTGTCCCTCATGTGCCTGGAAATAGTTTCCAGAATTAGTTGCTCTGTTGGTTAGACCTACTGATCTTGGGTTTTGGATTGCAGTCTTCACACATGGGTGGAACTGTATCTATATCTTCCATGGTCAAAAAAGCAACACTTCTGCTATTGTTTTGGTGGGATCAGTATACTTTGATTATGCAGAGCTAAGTCACATGCTAACATACAAAGGAGACAAGAGTATACATGGTGGCCATATGGTCAACATGGTGGTCATGCCATCATGAATTAAGGAAAGTAATCACAAGGTACCACCATAAAGCACAGCTCTCCTCTAACCTGAGTCTTTTCTAATCTCATCCAAATGTCTTTCAATCGCATATCAATACACTCTTTTGCCTTCTCTTAGCTCATCTAATATGAGTTCCATCTCTTATTTTAGATACACTGTTCTCCAGGATGAACTCATATTCCAGTGAATAGCATCACTTGATATGAATGTGCAATGAGATCTATTAACTGGTAGTATCAAGCTTGAGCAGTAGATAGCTGATTCAGCAGGAACATGTATAAATCTGGAGGTGGTTTTTGTAGTGTTCCCTGTTTTGTGCAGAACAGGGTGGTAGATCCACTTCCTGCAAACCTTTCTCTTGCTGACAACTGTATGCCAGAAAGCACACACCTGTAGTCCTCCTCTGCACAAGGTGGGTGTTACTTCTGGGTCTTCTACTTACCTGAGTTGTAGCACTGGTACTTCTGGAATCCTATATCAGGTTACCCATTTCTAATGGAATTTTTCTTTAGAAAACTTCCTCTGTTCCTCAAAAAAAGATCCCCCAAACAAAACATAATAAAAAACTTCAACCAACCAACAACAAAAAAATCATCAGGCAAAACTATGTGGGTAGGTATTCCATCATCACAGGTCTCTCCTCTTACACAAGGACCAGAAAATTTTTGAGTCTATGATAGCTAGGGCCATGGTTGTCTCCTGGTGCTTCCTTACCTGATATTCATTTATCCTCTGAGTTAATTTCACTTCACAAAAGACTCTGCAAGCTCTGAATCTAGACAGGACATTTTGACTATTGAACTGGTATTTTGTCAAGGTACATTACTGGAGTTTAGATGAAGATACTTTTGAGTTCAGTTATCTGTTGAGATTAGGCTCTACATGTCCTGAGAAGTACAGCGTATGTTAGAGGATATTACCTTTTAGAGGTCTAAAAAGATCATGCATAATAAGGTTTAGTTTTTTCCCCCCTAACAAGGCATTTACTATGGAAGATGAATAGTATCACTTTATTTTCTCCAATATGCTAAATGTTCCTTCAAACCAAGCAGACACCTTTTTATCTGCTTCCAATAATCCCATAAATCTTTCTTCTATCTGGGCTTTTAAAAGGTGCATTATGTATCTGCCAGCTGCAGCATTCTTGCTGATCTTTACATTATTATACCTTACAGGTTTGTAAAAAACAGTATGGTGCAGATATCCACAGTTGCAGAGTTTGAAGCTTGTCAAGGTTTAACTTTGGGCATGCAATTATAAACAAATGAAAGATGCTCTCTATTAATGCCTTTCCCTTTCCAGAAAGGGAAAGAGAGTAAGGGAGAGACTTACAGGTTGGAAACAAAACTATGGACTACATCCATTTTCCTACATAAAGAAAAGAATCCTATGTTGATATGACTTTGTACTGTGTATCATGTTTAGTGTCTGTGCATGATATTCTGAGATGTATTTTTTTAGATAGCAAGGGATTTTTGTCTGGTTTCTTCTACCTTTTTGCTTGAAAAAAGCAATCATTTTTCAGTAGCTAACATTTAAGTTTCAATTAAAGGTTTAAGTCGTGAGCTATTTCAAATGTGGCTTAACCAGTTGATTTTTTTCCCGTATTTTTCCTTTCTTCTCTGTGGAAAAACATTTTAAACTAATGCCCCTGTGAAGTTCCTTTTTTCTGCTCACCTTTCTCATTTGCCCATGTATGCACTACAAAGCACAAATGTGTATCTGAAAATAACAGCTGCCTCATCATCACTTTCCTACCCTGTTTCAAAACATCAAACCTATTTTTCATCAAACACATTTTGCAGCATAAAGATGCTACTTAAACTGTGGTTCTTCCTCATGTTATCATGTACTTCATCTCTTAAATGAGATAATGAGGATATGAGAGTTAATGTATTACTTATGCAGAAAAGCTGTCAGGACAAAAATCAAAAGCCATGTTAAATTGTATTGAATGGCAGTAGTATCTCAAAGCCATTTCCAAGTAAAAATTGTAGTGATAAGTACATTAAGCTCCGTTTTGCTCTTCTTATGGAAAAATAAATAATGTACCTGGATTTCTGAATTAATTATGTCGAAACTGAAGTAATTTCAGAATTATACTTCCCATATGGGGAGGAGGAATGAGTGCATTCCATAAGGAAGCAGGTGACATCACTTGCTCTCTATTACCTAAAAAAGAAAGTGCCAGGCCTCATTGGTTAAAATGTTGCTTTCTTAACCTTCTGTGAAACAAACAGACAGAGTAGTGTGAAAGCATTGTAATGTGAGAATCCTTGCCTGTTTCTTTTCCACATATCACCTTGCTCTGTTTCTTACTATCTTTGTACTGATGTTAAAAGAGACATTTCCTCATTAAAATTCCACAAAGGCAATTGGATATGGAGAACGAAGTGAGTGATAAGTGATTTCATCTGCATTCCTAGTGAAAAAACCCTAAACTTCTACTTGTTTCTTTATTTCCTGACAAAGCTTTGGAATCGCAAATCCTTCACTGAGGAACTTCCAGAGACCTGTAAAAATATTACAAAAAGACTGTATCCTTCATCTGTTGTCATTCTGGACATCTTAAGGCAATAGGGAATGTTCTCTTAATTGTGTTTCTAGATTGTTAGTTAAAAATAATGTCATCCAGAAAATTGGAGATTACCAAATTCCTAGCACATGTAAACAACATATCTGCGTTTCTGAAATTTATTATATATAAGAGTTGTAATTCATCATGAATCAGCCTTTTATCAAGCTGCTGAAGTCGTTCCTCTAACATAAGATTCTGCCAAAATTTTGAAGGCTTGCACTATGTGTAGTATCATTCAATTTCAGTGGAAGCTAACCAAGTATGTTTCCTCAAGTTCTCTCAAGTTAAATTTGTTTTCAATTTTAAGCAAGAGCTACTTAACACCTGTAATTTTGTCCATAAGCATCGCTGTTAAATTTGAATACCCTAAGGCTTACTGAATTTACTGCTGTAATCACAAATACTCCACTACAATTGCATGCTATACCAGTTGTACTAATTAAAATCTTGCCAGGGTGGAATGTAGGGAGCAGGAAGCAAGGCAGTCTACTAAGACTTGAAAAAAACTGCTTTTCTACCCCATGACTTGGAGCAGCCTTCATAGCTATTCCTCCTAGCCCTTAGGCTTTAATTATGTCTCTCATGCCCTTCCTAACAGGTAACAATCCTTAGAGTGCCCTGCAAGAAGCTATACAAGGGAAGAACAGGAAATCCCCATAGAATAAGGAATTTTTCAGAGTTTCAGTATAATATTTGGATTCATTACATTATTTCTTCTTCTTCTCCTTTTTCTTCTTTGCACAGTGGACCTAAACCAAGGAGAAGAACTGGTTCTAATTTGTTTTCAGACTTTGGCAATTCTTTACACAATTTATCATGACACCAGAACAACTGTTTCCACATATTATTTGTTATTAATTTCTTTTTTCATCTGTATGAGCAGAAGCCAAAGTGTTCCCAAAGGGGGACCTTTGTTTTAATTCATTTATCGTATTAAAATCAAGATGGAAAAAAAAATCAAGAACACTGTGAAATGCATTAACTCAGAATTTCCTGGCATTTCTTTATGTAACTCAGTTGTCTCCATGCCACTGGAAAATAGTTTGATATTTCAAAAGTAAAAGATTACTTTCACCATCTGTAAATAAATTTCTGTGAATTTTTGAAGAAAATTTTTAAGCTGGAGCAGCTGCAAAAGATTCCATTTTATTTTCATATTCCAAATCCTTTTTTCACTTATACTGTAAAAGCAGACATATTTTCAGACCTCAGGCAATCATTTTAGTCAAAACCACATTCACAAGCAGGAAATTTCTACTAATAGCATTTACAGTTATCACTGACCCTTTAACATATAACTGGAAAACTTTATGACAGAAACATATTCCTTTGTAAACAGAGTAGCTCTAGTATGTAATACTGTTCAACTGTTCTTCTTTATATTTATATTCAGTATGGAATATCATGTACTGACAGCATCTTAAACACAGAAAACTCATAGTAACTCTTCACTGAGTTCAGACTGAGTAATATTTACTTGAGTAGAAAAACTGTCTTCCAAACTTAATTCTAATGCCTTTGCTTGGGCAATGAAGCAGTTTTATGATACTTTTGCTGTCCTGTTTTATATCCTCTACTATGCTTCAAGGTTTTTCTCAATGTGTACTTTGTTCTCATTTTGAAATATGAATGTTCCATTTGACAGTGTTCCATTTTCTTTCAGTGCCGTTCAGTTCCATAAGGGCCAAATGCTGCTACTCTTCACTGCAGTGGGACTGCTCCTTCAAAAAATAACTATTTGGCATAATTATGATAAAATGTACCTGACTGTTTAAATTTCATTATGTTCTAAGTGCTCACAGAGGTAATAGTTGCTTACTCACACACTTCTTTGAATTTGACCTCAGGCTATCTTGTTACATTATGACCTATCAACTGGGAACCTTGACCTGTATGTTGGTTGCATTTTAATTGCTAACATATTTTGTTAATTGTTCACCTACAAAGAGCAGCAATCTAAAATCTCACGTTTAATGAGCTCATTACAATGCTGTTCACTTTGTAAATGGTGATCATTACATATGTGATAAATAAAGAAAGCTTTCTTGAGCTGGATAAAACCAAACTCAAACCAGTTCATTTAAATAAGTTAATTATGAAGGACTTTGTGCCTTGCTTAGGAAGAATATGTCCAAAATTAACTGTGAATAGTATTAATAGACATGTTCATGTAGTATATTCTAAGAGATTACTTAAGGGCTTATACAAAAAAATGGCTTGTAACTGTTTGTTATACATGTATATTACATATCTGAGTTTCTTCAGATGTAAAATATCTCAGATTTTTTTTCAATAAAGCTTACAATTTTTGCTAGATTTGGTAAAAGCATAAGGTTCTGATTAATAAAATAATTTAAGATTTGTCTAAGTAAGATTGTTTAGAAGTTAGTAATTTTTTCTTTAAGGGTTTTATACATCTTGTATATAAATGATTTAAAATTGCAAAATTGATTTGTAAGACTTGCAGAATACCATTGTTGCAAGGTCCACAGGACAGAATCTGAAGGACTATAAAATATGCTATCAGTGTCCTGACCAGGAAAAAAACACTGAGTGCACTTTGTTGATAGAGATTAGATAGGTAAATACAAGTAATAATTACCAACTTCAGCCATGTCAAGTCTACTCAAACACTTCCTGGACAGACAAGAAAATCAGTTCCCTAACGCTTTGAATCTTTGCCTCAATTGAACTGCAATGAACACAATGAAAGATATTTTTTTTTCATGTGATTTAGGTCTAAATTATTCTGTTATTAAGACAGAGAGTAGAATAGTTACTGGGTGGGTAAGGTGTCACGGTTTAACCCTGGCTCGGCAAAACAACAGATTTAAACCGAGAAACAGATTTATATATTAATCTCTCTCTCCTCACTGAGAGAGAGAATAAGGAAGAGAGACTTATGGGTTGGAAACTAAACTACAGAACTTTAATGACACAGTGATGATAAATAGGAAAAAATTACTAAATATATACAAATATACAGGAAAAGTGATCCCACGCTCCTCCCCCTTTTCCCCCAGTAACTCTCACGTCACCACCGAGGCTGCAGGGCAGCCCTGGGAAAGTCCAGGCTGGAATCCTGAAGTTGGCAGCAGTCAGGAGCTGGGGGCAGGAACACACAGATTCAGGCTGGGAGGGATCAGGATCACAGGCGGAGGGACAGACAGAATCCTCCCAGGATGCCGAAGGAAGCAGGGAGGAAGAAGGAAGGAAGAAGTTGTTTGACCCTTGTGATCCCTCAAATTTATACCGAGTATGAGGTGTATGGGATGGAATACTCTGTTTGGTCAATTCTAGCACCTATCTTGTCCGGTCCTCCCCAGAGGAGGGTTTCAGGTGGGACCTCGTTGCTCCTTCTGGAAGGCAAAATGTTCCTGAGAGCTGAGCAGTGTCCTTGGTTCTGCATACCAGTCTCTGGCTGTAACTATAAACATGGAGTGTTATCAGTCCTAGAAGCAGACACTGTCTGAGAAACTTCTGTTAATTTCAGCAAGTGCAACTACTTACAAGAGACTTAGCTGAAAGCAAAAGTACAAACCAGAAAATCACCTTCATCCTGGCCTAAACCAGGACATAAGGAAAGGACAAGATAAAGGATGAAGCTGGAAGAAGGTTATTTGTGGAGGTCACTAGAGTTTAGTGTTCGGACTAGTATTGTGCTGGGTTTTATTTGTCTTTGTTGTTTGGTTTTTTTTTAATTATCACAGCACAAAGAGGTGAAGTGTCCTGCTGAAGGTTTCTTATGACACATTTCCACAGGCATTATCAGTATTCATGTAGATCTTGCTATTGTATTAGAAAAAACATACAACGTTGAGGACTAAGGGAAGGGATGAAATACAGTTTCACTCAGGGACCAATGACAAAAATTTCTACTTGGGGATGTGAATAAGAAGGAGAAAAGAAGTACATATCTGCATGAAGTGAATACAGGATGACTGTAATGTAGCTGAACTGTATAGACTGTGATGGGATATTGGTAATTCTGCTAGGCCAACTTCTGCTGTGACTCATGCAGAATGCAGTCTGTGTTTCTGATGACTGAGTCCGCAAAGGGGAACTCGATTGAAGTTGGCAGAGAGCTGAAGTAAAGACTGAAAACAAGTGGTTTAGTTTAACAAACCAAAGACAAGCAACTAAAGGAGAATATGTTTTTCTCTGTGCTTCTGTGGTAGAAAATAGAGGATTTAAAGGATTAGGGGAAAAGAACTATTTAAGAAAATTAATATTACTGCCACAAAAGAAAATAGACATAAAATAGCTCTGAAAAAGTTCTGGCCAGAAATCAGAATGAAGTGGTGTTTCTTCATTGAGGCTTATCTGTAGCAAAAATCCTCTGAAATGAGGACTATTAAATGGGGAGTCTACCTACATGATCAAATAGCTCTTCTAGTTCTTCTGGTCATAATTTAAATTCCTATATCTTCCAGACAGGTTACAGAATCAAATGTAATTAGTTGGAAGGTATGCCTACAGCCATGCAGGCAAGAAATGCTCTTTGGTCATATGGTAAAGACAGAAGTCTTAAGTAGTCAAGTCAAGAAGAAGATCTTAAAAATAAGTGATCCAGTACAAGTGAGGTTAATTCACAGGGATGCAAAACTGGCACATCGTGTGAAAATAGGAAGAGTTACAAAGATAGAGGAGAAAATTAAAGATGTGAGTATAATGTAAGCAAGTATAGCAAATGCAGGGAGCTTATTAGAAAACTAGTAGGTGAACAGAACTGTTGAGAAGTAAAGGGAGCCATAACTAAGGATAAGAAAAATATAAATATGGGACTCTTCAGTACACAGGAAACTGGATTAAAACCTTGTCTTAATAGAATAGTAGAGTAGACAATGGACTTGCCAGAAGAGAAAAAATTGTCATTGCATGATTGCAATTATCAACAAATTCTTAAGAACAAGTAGTAAAGCCTCTTGAGACTTTTGGGACTAAAGTAGAAGTATAAGGTTTCCAATCAGAAGACAATGTGACAGAAGAGTGGAAGAGAACTACCTTTCCTTTAAAAAAAAAAATAATTTCTAAACAATTGTAACAGTCAAGTCTCACAGGAGTTTTTACTCTCCCTTGTTTAAGACACATTCACTATTAGTCTGCACTAGATGATGTGCAGAATGAAACTGGTGTACATTGCCCTCAGTATCATGAGAGGACCACAGTGAGCCCTGTAGGCCACCAATAAAGATCAGGAATTGTATGAGACTGTTAGTAAACCAGGAGTTTGAAGTAATTTTAAATCAGTGATTGATCAGCTTCTTTTTAGATGTTGAGGAGGTCAGGGTATCTCTATCGCCTACACACACAGCTTAATGAGAAAAAACTTCAAACACTAAAAATCCAAAGTAACTTTTAAAGGAATTTGCAGGCAAAAAACCAAACCTAACCAAACCAACAAAAAAAAAAAAAAAAAAAGAGGGGTGAGGAGGGGTGGGGCGGCAGGAGGAGCAAAGGGATAGAAAAATACCCAGTTCTCTCTGCCCCAGCTTCTTCACACAGTTCCTGCTCCATGAATGCTGCAATTGCTGCCCAGGCATATGCTGCAATTGCATAGACCATATCACATATTCAAACAGCACTACTGTTTCTTTCTAGGTATGGCAGACACTGCTTGTAGCTTCGAGATGTGGCTGCAGTCACTAACTGGCTACAAGCAGTGCATGGAGATACGGAGCAAGAGAGAGGCCAGGGATACATGGCTTCTGGGGATGGTGGAAGCAAAATGATCCCTTCTTGAAATAATGTGCTCCATGTTATGTTTTAGACATTTTGGTCAGTCCCAAATTAGGTAGACCAACATGATAGGGATGGATTGTAACTTTCCAGAGGCGTTTGGACTGCATTACTATCCAGCCACACTTGATCTATTCAGTTCACAAACTGGTATTTCATTATACTTTGAGCCATTATGTAGGCAAGGTAAAGGAGATTTTTCCATGTGTGATATTGTAATTTATTTCAGATTTATTGCTTTGTTTGAAGTAATAACATGTATCTGCAGAAAACAGTCCTGAAAAAAACGCAGAAAGGGTAGAATTAAACAGATTTAAAATAGAATTGCTTTTCTATATTGCTAAGGAAGACGTAAACAGGTAGGTAAGATAGAAGAAAAAGCTTTATGCTTTTCCAACTACTGGAAGATGTTTAGAGGAAAAATTTCCCTTTAGGCAAAATACTCTTTTGTGGAATTTATTCATGTCTTCTCTTAAATAGCTTCTATGTTGTGCCATGGCAGAAACCTGCTTATTCACTGCCTTGGACATACAATTATTCGCATCTCTGAAAAGTGAATGTAAAGAATCCCAAAGAAAGGGTTGCAGCATTTTGCTCTTACTTTGGAAAGGCTTCTCACTAGTTACAAAAAATCAAGTCTTGGATCTCAAATTTGAAGCACTCATAGCATGATTTAATATGATGACAAAAATAAAAAGTCAAAACTGAAAAATAGACTAGTAGCATTTTGTCAGTATTCTACCAGCAAAAAAGCATACGGTGCACTCCACACCTGTTACAAGCAGTGGTAGGAGGAGCTAGGAAATGTTTGAAAATTTGTTTCTATTCTTTCATGCCCCCCAAAAGTGAATCATTAAATCATTTTAGTTGGAAAAGACCCTTAAGATCGTCTAGTCTAGTTGCTACCCTAGCACTGCCAAGTCCACCACTAAACCATGTCCTTAAATGCCACACCTACCTATCTTTTAAATACCTCCAGGGATGGTGACCAAACCACTTCTCTGGGCATCCCTTTCCCATGCCTGACAATCCTTTCAGGGAAGAAATGTTTCCTAATACCCAGTCTAAACCTCCCCTGGCACAACTTGAGGCCATTTGCTCCTATTCTATCACTTGTCACCAACATCCACCTTGCTACAGTATCCTTTGAGGTAGTTCTAGAGAGCAAAATGATTATCCTTGAGCCTCCTTTTCTCCAGACTAAAGGTTGAAAATCTTCTAATAATAAAAAAATTAATTTATGTTTGCTTGGATTTTATCCAAAGTTTCATGGAAAAGAGAACTTTTCTGAATTCAGCAGAGAATGACTAGCGCTACTATAAGTCAGGTTTTGATTTATTTTTTTTTTTTTGCATGACATGCATACTGTGCACATGAAGTAGGTGTTGTGAATAGGTGGGACAGTGATATTAACTGAAAAAAATTATTGCAATGTTTTTAGGGCCTTGATTTTACACTACAAATATATTAGAAATGTCATTAGTCACTTAAGATAGTGTTGAAATGCCCATATAGATCCTGAAATTTAACAATATATTAAATAGGAAGTTTCAGATTTTTAAATGGGAAAAATCTACTTGAGTATACTGAATTAAATATTAAATGGTTTGAGCATGAATTGTACATTATCTTTATTTTTATATTTATTAGTATTTTTTTTCTTATTCTTACTATTTAGCTAGTCCTTTCTGTCTTCATTTCATTTAGAGCATGAGAAAAAGGTTATTCTGTTGAATCACTTGTTTCGAAGCAGCCTCATATGGTCTCTGAAAGCAACAGATATGTCACTGAAAGCTGCAGATTTCAGTGAAGTATTTAATCTAAGTTACTGGGGTTTTAAAAGGTAATAAAAAATAACTTCTTAAAGTGTATTTCTTTCGTTGAGTCAAATGAAACTGGTTCCAACCATCAAATCAGATTTCTAATTTCCTTTCTGTTTTTCGTTAGGGAGATTAAATTTACATCTCAAAGGAAGTTTCAGAAAAAAATTCGTGGGAAGTTTATACTGTGTAACCATTTGTTACCTTTGTAGAAAGCTTCTCTCTCAGGGATGCTCAGCTTGAATTTAAACACAGTTAAAGCGAGTCCAACTCACATTCAAGGCAGCATTAACATGGACTGGATGAAAAGTATGTTTAACTTTTTCACTAATACTGTGCCTAGACTTATATAGATGAATTCTAAAAGATAAATGTTATAACTTGTAATGCACAAGATTGATCTGTGTACTGTTAGGTGGGATTTATTTATGCCATGGTCTGGCTAAATTTTTTTGTTTCTTTGCTCTTTCCCTCACCTCATTAAAATGTATTTACTATGTTATTAATTTGCATTAATAATAGCACTGGAAATAAACTTAGTTTCATCTCAGGGTCTCATAGAGTAATTTATCTGAGCAGCACTGTATGCTATCCTTCCTAATACTTCTTATCTCTTTTACATCAGAATCAAACTAAACTTGTCCATTATTGATGGACTGTATTTTACTCATCAGTCAGGTGAAATACTGGTCATGCTAGAAATTAAGTTATAATTAAAGCTTCCAATTCTTCTAATTCATCACGGGGACATTATTTTGTGGGGCTATTTCTAGATCTCTCTCAAGGAAGTTAAGGAAAACATTTAATGAATGTGTTGTCTTTATGTCAGTTTGTGACACACTCAGAGTGTGCTAGGGACATAACTTCAGGAGAATTCATTGCTAAAAAAATTAAGAAGTGAAAATTAATTCCATACCAATTTCTCTAAGTGTAATAACTACTAATAATGTACAGTCTTAGAATCATAGAATCATTAATGTTGGAAAAGACTTTCAAGATCATTGAGTCCAACTGTAATCCAGCTTCCACAACACTAAACCATATCCTGAAGTGCCACATCTAAACACTTCTTGAACACCTACAGGGATGGCAGCTACACCATCTCACTAGGCATCCTGTTCCAATACCTCTCCAGTCTTTCAGGAAAGAAATTTTTCCTAAAATCTAACCTAAACCTCCCCTGGCACAACTTAGACCCGTTTCCTCTCATCCTGTCACTAGTTGCTTGGGAGAAGATCTTGATTTTATAAATTTTATGCACACAAACAGAAAAATGTATCTATCAGTGTAAGTGCAAATATGAATTCAAACACTGAACTAAGTTCCAATTACATCTTAATCTAAAGATATTTCACTGAATTATATGTTATGATATTTTCCTTTGATGTATTTCTATGTTTACTTATGCTTGGATTCTGCTAATCAAATTGTGTACTGTCTGCCTGAAGAGTTTGCTAGGAAGTTACCTTGAAACCAATTAGTGTAGGGTTCAGACTTTGCTTGAGCCAAATGCAAAAAAGAGAAGAGACTTCTCTAGAACTCTGTTTCAGGCAATAATTGTCCACAGCCCGCATTTCTAAATAACAGAGTAGAAGAATGTATTGCTGATGCTGATAGTGTTAAAATCTGGTATAGATAGTCATGCAATTGTACCTTAAGGGAACACAGACAGATATGATGTAGTTGATTCACTGGAAGCACACAACTTCTAGAAGGAGACAGCGTTATAATAAAAATCAGGTTGGCTTCCCAACACACACTAGGAGAAACTGATTTTGATTTTAAAGGTGAGAATTCTACAGTAAGCGAAGTTTTAGATGGGCATCTGTTTTTTTTCCAAATGTCTAGGTCTGAGAAGTCTTTCCAGATTTATTTTAAACTTTTAACTTTAACTTCTGGTAGTCATGGCTTATCTGCAAACATGAGAGTAGGAAAAACAGACTTGGGTTAGTAAGACTAGCTCAGCAACATTCATTTTCAGGGATAAGGAGATAGTCCCTATTCTGTGAAGTGATAATTTGGTTGATAATTCACTGACTGGAAAGTCAAAGAATAAAGAATGATCAGCAGGAAAGACTTTTGAGGCTGCAATTTATATTAGTAGCTATGTTTTTTCTTTATTAAATATCTTATTTTCTTTTTCCCACCCCTTTTTTTTTTTCCTTTTTAAAATTTTATGCAAGCTTAAGGGATTTCATTATAAAAAGAAACCCAGTGAGAAAAGACAATTTTTGTTTCTGTGAAGTTTTATTCAGCTATTGATTTCACAACATGCATGAGGTAGAAAACTGGTATGGTTTAGCCAGCTTCACTGAATGAAATTTGCTTTCACATGTGATTGTTGTATTAATCCCACCTGAAAACAGTCAAGTCTTGTCTACTAACACTTAGGAACATCTGCATTCATGTTATTTGTTGGTAGACAGGCAGTTTTAATTTTTTCTTTTCTATTCTGATGAGGCCAAGGAAGTTATACAACAAATAGGAAACATGTTAATGTGAGGCTACAGTAATGATGGGTGATGCTTCTAACATTGCCTGCAGCCAACATTAAAACAGATAGTTCAGGAATGGGCACTTAAACCACTCTAAAAGGTAAATAGTAAATGCTTGACTAGAACAAATACTTGACTGGTAAGAAAAACAATTGACTTTCAGTAAAGTAACCTGGTCTCCTATCTCTGTGTAGTCATGGGAAAGATGCTTCCACTATGCCCTGAGAGGCTGGAATTCTTAATGACAGCTTCTTGTCCAAACTAGCTGTGGGCTAACTTCCATTAGCATTGAAAATGCTTTAACACAGTTCTAGGCTGATGATCAGCCCAGGAGAAACTCAGCTTTTGTAGAATTTTTTTCCTAAAGTGAAACTCACATTTTCAACACAAAGCTATACAAGTAAAATCTAGAAATTCCAGAATTCATATCATCTGGGAGACACTTATATTTAGGCTAAACTGAAGGAAACGTTCACAGAAATCCCAAGAAAATCAACTAGCACACCTGTGCATCTTTATTATCAAACATATTTGCCACTTCCTCCTTATTCATGTTAAATCTTTCTTTGAAGACTTGACTCCTTTCGGTTGTTCTCTACAGTTCTTTATCTGATACCTGATAAGCTCACTATAAATATGTGTTGCCATATATATTTGCAGTTTTCCTTGTGTTTTTGTCATCTTGAACAGACTCTTTTTTTTTTTTTTGTCTTGGCCTTGCCATCTTTCTGTCTCTTTAGAATCACTCATGGCACTCCAGACTTCATTCCCTCTACTTACTGGCCAGTCTAATAGTTTTACCACACCACAGCATTGCATGTTTTTCTAATGTAATAGATACCATACACTGTTCACCTTTATTAATAGATTTGACATAAAATTTTTTATTTTATTGTATAAGTGGCTGGGTTCTGACACTATCCCATGAATTCCATGCATGATTTTGAGTCTAATAGCAATTAGAAAGCAAGAAGTTGGTGTAAAGTCAAATTTGCCAGCTAAAATTGTTGCTCAAATTGTTTCTCCTTTCCAATTCTGACAAACTGTTTTACTCTTTCCTTGCAGTTTTCCACTTGTCTCACAAAGTCACTCGGGTGGTTCCAGAGAGTGCCCTCCTGATTGTTCTTGGTCTCTTCCTTGGCGGCATTGTATGGGCAGCAGATCACATTGCCTCCTTCGCCCTTACTCCAACTGTATTTTTCTTCTACCTGCTGCCTCCTATTGTTTTGGATGCTGGATATTTCATGCCAAATAGATTGTTCTTTGGAAATCTTGGTTCTATCCTTTTGTATGCTGTCATTGGGACAATCTGGAATGCTGCCACAACTGGTTTATCTCTCTATGGTGTCTATCAGACAGGAATAATGGGTAAGTTTGATCTTTAAAGGCACAACTGTGAATGCTACTGTATGCGAGCTGTTAGATGATGATACCTTACAACAAAACAACTCTTTTCAGGAGAAAAACCCAGTTTTAATGGGAGCACTTTTAAATATTTTTTGTCAAATTTAAGAATGATCTGAGAAATCTTCCCTGAAGCAAGGACAAAAGGGACTTGAACCTACGTGTCTCATATTTCCCTGCTCTAAATGTGTGTGTAAATTCTCAGGATAAAGCTCAGGATGCATCCTGCTAACGGATGGATGGACAAAACTACACTCTGAAGGGTTTGTTTCTTTCTGCTATCACAAAAACATTCAAAGTTACTGTGAAATGGAACTGTCTTCTGGCAGTCAGCTTTAATATTAAGTAATCAATGATTGTTAAGTGAGTATGTATGCGTGACCCATCTATATATTGTCTTCTGAGGCTGGAAATTGTAAAGCTTATAGAGCCAAGTTTTGCATGTAGGATGCACTCTATCTTAGTTATACTACAATGTAAGGGCACGAGGCTGTTACAAGAGTAACAGAAAAGGGATCTTTTTATCTCCTCAGCAGGTGTGATATGCACATAAGCTATTTACTGCCACCTTAAGAGCATTATTCACATCCTATGCATGCTTTTTAGTGTCTGAAGAAACTCAAGAGCCTTTCTAGGAAAAAAATGTGTTTAGGTTAGTGAACTGTAAAAATTATTTACAAGGCACATCTGAGTGCTGCTGAGAGCAGTACAGATACAGTGTGCTGCTGTACCTGTGCACTCTGCACTCCTATTGCTGGTGACCAGCATTGAGACCATAGACCAAGGAGTTCCAAGACTTCAAGGAGTATGCAGCATTAAAAGGCTAAACAGCAAGTCATGGGGCTGTTCTCTAACCACAGTGGTGCAAAATCAACTCAGAACAATTTAGCACAAAATTCCTTTTCAGTCTAGATAAAAACAGTGCCTCAAATATTAGAAGCTGCAGATATTGCAGAGAAAACTTTTGTGATAAAGCATTCGACTATTAGTTTTATCATGGGAAAAAACATATAGTTTTTCAGCCTTAAAAACTGCTCCCATTGTCTAGCACAGGGAAGCAGTAGAATTTGGGATGGGTTCTTTGAAACTGACCAGAAAATTGAGATATCCTTTCCATTCACTTTAAGGGAAACCTGAGTTGTCCTTATTTGAAAATGCCAGTCTGGAAGAACTGGGTTTACTCACAGTTTTACTCAAATGAGACTCATCTTACATAACTGTAGATTTTTGTAATATAGCAATCTATTATACCTTTAGCTTACACTTTAGATATCTGTCTTACTATAAGTCCCATTTTATAAGTAACTTTTTCTTTAGAAGATGCAAAGGTGAGAGTTTAGATGCAGAAACTGTCTTTTATAGGTAGGTAAGGTGCTTTATGTGCTTTTAGTCTGTAAGCACAATATATTTAATCTACATTTTCACATTTATAGTTGACTACAAGTTTTCAGGAAAAGAAAATGACAAAGAGATACAGCTATTGCAACAGATTGGACAAGGATTTATTTCTTTAAATATCCAAGCTGCTTGGAAAAATTTTAAAAATATTACTAAAAATATTTTAGTCATGTCCTGGTCTGGGGAATACAATTAATCCTTATATAAACTACAATTCACAGAAAAAAAAGAGAAAAGATGGTATTAAAAAAGAAATTCTTCTTGAATTTCCAGGGAGGAATTCTCCTTCTATGCTGGAGGAAGCAATGGTCATATATCACTTGGAAATAACTTGCATTATTATTCTAAAACAAAGATTTAGAAACGACATGCTTCTTGGCGCTGCTTTGTAGGAATTACATATGTGTCCTAACCTTTTCATAAATATTTGCTCACTAGTTTTGCAAGTGTTCAAAGAATGTACCAATGATTATAATTGGTAACACATAAAAAAGATAAGCAATCTCACTGAGCCAATTTATTTTAAAAGCTTACATTCTATTGTACCCTGATATCTGCTAGTTATTGTCATTGGGCTTGTTTCTTCCTTAAGGATGACAGAGAAGGACAACATTTGAGGGAACCATTACTTAGATTCAGGGTTAAGTCTGTCCTCAAAATTTTTGGCACAGATTTCAGCTCACTGCTTCAACCTCTCACACAAAATGGGTACACTCAGTCTTCATTCACAGACAAGTATGTCCAAGAGTGAACAAAACTATTTATCATTTTGAAAATATATTTATATGTCTGTGCAAACTATACATTTCTGTTTCCAAGGCATTTCCAGTGCAAGGAAAACATTGCAGATGCTTTGATTAGCAGACAGCAGCTACAAGAATATGTACTTCTGCAGCTTCCCCAGATTATTTGCCATAACTGTGTACAACACTGTGTTGTCTACTCCTGTCTCTGGCTGCCTGTATAAGTGTCCCCTTCTCTTGAGTAAATATATCCATGCCATTTTGTATCAAAAAATACTTAAATCTAGTTTCTGTTTTAATTGCTTTTCAAGCACTAAACAATCTTGATTTGAAAAATTATCTATTAAGAGTTTTTGCTAGAGGAATGGTCATGTTGCTGTGGAATTACCTTACAGTCAATGTTGTTCCTTTAGCTGTGGCTACTGACTGTCACTGTCTGTCTCAAGGTTCCAAATAATTTGATCAGATGGATTTTTCCCTCACCTATGGAAATCATGCCTCATACGACTATTAATAATAGATGTGGGACTCTGTACTGTGTTCTAATGAAAGAGCTCTCAATATTCCTTTTTTGCTCTTCATCATAAAATTTTGGGTTTCATTACCTTTTAACGAGCCTTGCTTCCTCTTCTATCCATTGATTAACACTAAAGGGAACACAATGGGAACATTAACCTGTTCCCATTCAAAAATCTGTTCCCAGAAAAAAAAGGACCAGTATACTACTCTTGATTGCATAAAGAGACAAAATTTTGCAAGATGAGCAAACTGATCTTTGTGGCTTCCCCTTTCCTATTACTTTTAAAATGATACTGATGCTTGCCCCAGTCTGTTTGCAACAGTGTTGTTTAGTTCCAAAATTTTTGAGTTCATTGCCAAAATTCCTAAGGGGCTACAATACAAACATGTTGAGGTATATTTTAGTTCTTCATCTGTTTTTATATTCCACTTGAAGAAATTTAATGGTGGCCTCATGAATCATAATTTGGGACCAGGTATCTTAACTACACCTATCAAAAATGTCTTCTTGAACAAGGAGACCACAAGTGGTATTTAACTGCCCTGAGTGCAGTTAAGCCTCACTGTAGCAGTTCTTAGCAACTAGGAGGTAAATTTGGCCTGTGGCATGATGTTCACTTCAGGAGTACTGGTATATTCCTCTTGTCAGTTCTCAGTTATCCTGAGATTATTTACTCAAGATAAACCACACCGCACACAAATACAAAACCAGTTTAGATCTGGAAATACTTATCTCAAGTGCCTTGTCTTAAGAACAAGACTGCACTGCTTCCAGAATCAATGCTGGATCCAATAAACCCTGTAGGATTCAAGGTGACACAATGCAGAATGTTTTAAGTATTTTCTGTTCCATGCTTCGAGTTGATGACTTAGGATCCCTATTTTCAATGATTTTGCATTATCTGTAATATAACATTCTGTCAGTACTATAGGTAATACAGAATTGAGTCTGGTTTTATTTTGTTTGCTTTGTTTCTGAAGGCCATCTGAACATTGGGCTGCTGGACTTCCTCCTGTTTGGCAGCTTAATCGCTGCTGTGGACCCTGTAGCTGTTCTGGCAGTGTTTGAAGAAGTCCATGTCAATGAAGTTCTATTCATCATTGTTTTTGGAGAATCCCTTCTGAATGATGCTGTAACTGTGGTAAATAAATTATACATCCCTGAGTCACACAAACACTAGAGGGCTTTTTCTGAAGTGTATTTTTCCCTTAAATGAAATACTGTATCATCTCTGTGTATCTAGTTATGGGCTTGCAAATACTGTATTGCAAAGATTAAATGTTTGATCATGAATGTTATTTGAAGCCCATGAATCACATAAATATATTCAGTGCTGGGTTGGATGAGTGTGGGCGGATTTAAAATGAAGTTTCAGGTGTGGATGTTTTATTCGCCTTTGGTGTTCAAGTAGGGCTTTCACAGAATCATAGAATCATCTGGGTTGGAAAGGACCTCAGAGATCATCAAGTCCAGCCCTTGATCCACTACCACTGTGGTTACCAGACCATGGCACTGAGTGCCACATCCAGTCTCTTCTTAAAAACCTCCAGGGATGGAGAATCCATCACCTCCCTGGGCAGCCCATTCCAATGCCTGAAGACAGAAAAGAAGAGGAAGCTTTCTGAAGTCAGTTCTAGGGATTTTGAATCTTTCTTTACTATTATTTTTTAATGCATGTGACCTGTTCCTGAACAACTCTGTTATGCCCATACCTTAGAGAGAGAAGCCAAGGGGCTTATTTATGGCCATGCCTCCTCTTTTATTTCAGTCAGGTTTTTATCAAACAGATCTATAACAAAGATCTAATTTGGGAAAAACTGTGGAATATTTTGGCTTTGGTTTGGGGTTTTTTTTGTTGTTAATTTCTGTTTTGGCTTTTTGGTGTTTTTGGTTTTGGTCATTTTTTTGTTTGGTCATTTTGTTTTGGTTTTCCACTTAGATAGAAAATAAAAACTTAGTAGGCTTTAAAAGACTTCTAAAAATGCCATATTTCTACTGATGTTTTTATTTTGTTTGAAACATCTTTTCACACAATTTTTTTCCCTGAATAAGATACTAAATAGTTTTGTAGTGCTAGTGGGCAGGGACCAGGAAGTCCTATGGCAGAAAGTTGCTATAAAACTGAGTTGGATCATCACCTATTCCTGCTCCTGCATATCTCCAAAGGAGGGTAAGACATGTCTACCAGGTGCAGTAACTTAATTTTTTGTACCCAAGGCAGCAAGGACTTCAAGGTCACTGGCAGCAGCCTAATTATTCACATCTGTTTAAAAATGCCATTTAGGTCTTCCAGAGAATCCTAATTGCATTTAGATATCAGTCTCACTAGTACTTTGGGGGAAACAGGTACGAAAAAAACCCTTGATGGACTCAGGTACTGACATTGTTGGCTTTCAGAAGGAAAGGAGTTCTTGCTACTGTGAAATTAACATAAACACTCATTCTACAACTAAAATAAAGTTTGATTGTTGAATAAAATCCAGGAAAGAAGAGTAAGCATGTTCAAGAGTGAGAAAGCAAAGCCTTTTCACTTTTCACTTTCACTGCCTTATGAGACAGTTTGAAACAACTAGAGTTCCCTACCTTGAAAAAGGAATGACTGGAGGGCAGAACAAAATGGATGATGTAGCACTCTTTAATTGTAAATATGTAAAAGACTATTATTACAAAACAAAGTAACCTTCAATGTCATGACTGATGCAAATATAAGAATTAACAAGCTTAGCTGCAACAGGAAAAGCTAGAAAGCCATAGTAAAGTTCACCTCCATCACTGGAGGGATTTGGAAGAGATTAGACTCGCGTGTGTCAAGAATGATGCTCATACTAACACCTCCTAAGGCAGAACTATGGATATGATGAATTCTTCACTTTCAGCACTATCACTGCTAGTCAATTTTTTTAAAGGCTTCAGTACAATTATTACAGTTTATTCTGGATTATGTTGAATTTATTTCACATATGTTCAGCCTATTTCAATCCAGTATCTTATTATTAACATCTTATTAAATTATTAACTATATTATTGATCTTATACAGGCGATTAAATAAATCTGTCAAATACCTGGATTTTAGAGTGAGAGGTGCTTTAGGGAACATACCTAGATGCAACAATGCATCTCATAGACAGACCCCACATTGAAATAAGAAATGCTTGTTACACTGCATTTTTTTCCACTTTGAAAAATTAAAAATTCAGCAAATGCTTCTGTCTCCACACAGAATTTCCTTCAGTCATACATAATTTCAGAATTCATAATGAGATTGGGGTTCATAATGAGATTGTTTTAGTAGGCTTAATTCAGAAACAAATATTAAGTTAGTCTGCTTTCCTTTTCAGGTGCTGTACAATGTGTTTGAATCTTTTGTTACAATAGGTCCAGAGAATGTGACGGGGATTGAATGTGTCAAAGGCATAGGTGTGTAAATTGAATTCTGTATCACCTCACTGGTGTTTATACATAGACTTTTAAACAAAATATTATTGTTGTTGTTATTATTATTATTATGCTATCCCTAACTGTTATTTTTCATATTTTCATATATTTCATATCCCCAAACTCCTGTGATATAGACTTAAGAAAATAAGTAAGTGAATGTTCCTGAATATTTGGGAAACTTAATCAGATTTGGTTTCTTCTGAGGAGACTGAATAGATGTGGAGTTCAGTATTAAGACCACAAAACTTGACAGCTATACATACTTTCTTTGTATTTTATAACAGTTTCAGCCTATATTCTCTGCATCCCAGGAGACTGCATATGGGCATTCTCACTATCAAGAGATCCAATAACATTTGCCAGTGACTATCAAGAAATGTTATTTACCTAAAAATATAGTCATTCTTTCCCATTCCAAGCATGACATGATACTACATTATCTCATGAATCAAAGTTTTAACGGTGAATTTGGCATATTCTCTAATAGGATTTTGGAAAAGCATTTGTTTACAGAACACAGGAAAAAAAACCTGTTCAAATAAATGTAATGAGTTTTGAACAAGCCTAAAATGGTGAGGCTTAACAGAAAGTAAACTTATTTATTCTACACAATGCTGCATTCATACACCAAGTGCTCAAATGTGATTCATGCTGTTGCATTTTAGAAATAATTCTTGACGTGTCCTCCAAGATTTTCTCTGATTTTCTTGTCATATAATAGAAGAGTTCAAACCATTATATTTCTACCATTCAAGCTCATTTTGGTTTTGTTTTTCAGTGTCATTCTTTGTGGTGAGCCTGGGTGGGACACTGGTTGGCATTTTCTTTGCATTCCTACTCTCACTGGTCAGTCGTTTCACCAAGCACGTGAGAATCATTGAACCCGGATTTGTGTTTATCATTTCCTACCTGTCCTACCTCACAGCAGAGATGCTTTCTCTTTCTGCTATCCTTGCGTAAGTTTCTTTTTATTACTGTCTGTGAATGGGCTGAGAATGGAATATTCTTTTTTCAAAACATTGAAAAGAAAGACCTAAGGTGTATAGCACAGCTATATGAATCTCATGTGGCTTATGCTGAATATTGCTATCTTCACAGTACAGTAGATTATAATTTGCAAACACCATCATCCAGCCTTGAAAAGGAATTCAAGTTTTCCAGTATCTGCTGTGTAACAAGAACTTCCCTTGAAAAATAGATGACTCTTTCCTCTTTGTGATTAATAATACTTTGATAACTAACAGCTGTCTAGTTGTATTGCCTTTCCCTACAATTTGTAATAAACCAAATATTTTTCTAAATCATTATGTCAGTGTCCCTTATTTGCTATTCTCACTGTCTTGACTAGCCTGTTGAGGTCTGCCTAAATCTTGACTGTTTTGGCTTGAGCATCTCTACTCCATTGAATACTACTGTATCCATTGATTCCTGACATACCTTTCTTCTCCCTTTTACTTGTCATGTCTGTAGATGTTACAGTGAGTATATTCAAGATCCGAAATTCTTACTGCAAACATACTGTTAGTTTAACTTTATGCGTAAGGTAAACAAGACCCAAAGTTTTGCATGTAAAGCAGTATGATAATCTGTAGAGAACAAAGATTTGTTATGACCTAATGAACTGCTGTCTTCAGACCTCTTGTGATCACCTCAGAATGAAAGGTTGAGATATGGTTTTAACCTAGATTAGGCTCCACAAAGGCTCCTGGGCAGCTTTTTTCTTAGGAATTAATGGTGGGGTTTTATCATTAGGTGACAGACAGATGGAAATAATATCAAATGCTACAATAAATATTTTCTGAATAATTGTGTGGCGGGGGGGTTGGGGTTCTTTTGTTTTTTTTTTCCCAGGATAACTTTCTGTGGCATCTGCTGTCAGAAATATGTCAAGGCTAACATATCTGAACAATCTTCCACAACTGTAAGATATACAATGAAAATGATGGCCAGTGGGGCAGAAACTATTATCTTCATGTTCCTGGGAATTTCAGCTGTAAATCCAGAAATCTGGACGTGGAATACAGCATTTATTCTGTTGACTCTGCTTTTCATCTCAGTATACAGAGTTATTGGTAAGGGGATGAGCTTCTTCCTGTCCTTGTATTGTTGATGCAATCACATATTCTTTTAGGGAAAAAACCCAAAACCAACAACAACAAAAAAGCAAACAAACAAAAAACACACACACCAAGCAAAACACAAACTAGAAACCCAACAAAAAAAAAACTTCCCCCAGCAAAACAAAACAAAAGAAACAAACAAACAAAAAAATTGAATTCTAGACTTGTTCTTTTTAAAATATTCCATTTTATATCATTAAATTTAAGGCTGGTTTTGGGTCACAAAGGTAGATTTCTACAGTAAGCTTCATTATATGTTGAAAATATAGTAGAATTTAACTTCTGATGACACATGAGAATATGACTAACCCAGTGGTTAACATGAATTACCCAGCAGCTAACCTTTGTTGACCCCACAAAATATACTCACAAAATCTCCTGTGAAATGGACTTTGCTCTTTAGCTTTCAGTTTAATAAAATATGTGATGTGGGTCCTGTCAGATACCTCTTTCCTTCATCTACTTCAATTTGGTAATAAAGAGATTGTCTTAAGCTAATCTAATGATTGACTTCACATCTGAGACACAACAGTCATTTAAGACCATACCATAACTACACCACTGGTTTTTGTCTTAAGAAATAATTCTCAGAGATGGTGAAAAACTGAGTAAATAAGACTGTGGTAGGTAGGGATTACTTACTGTCAATTTACTGAGATTATTTAAATGTTCAAACATTTCAAAATAGTAATGATAACTAGTCCAACTATGTAGTTCTACATCACTGTTTTGTGAAATAGCATAGGCACTAAAATGACAAAAAAAAGCATAGAGGGCACGTACTTCTAGATATTAACACACATAGTGATTTGGTGTATGAACTTACGTCTGGGAATACATAAGCAGGTTTATTTGCCTGTTCATCTTGAATTAAACTGAAATAAAAGGTACCACATATAGGTGTTTTCCCAGAGCGTGTTCTTATTCCTTCTAGATATTCCTGGGCTAGATGAAGGGCCTAGCCTATGTCCTTAGTCTGTATCCATCCTTCACTTAGCCACCTCTCAGTAACTGCTGATGTTTGTGAGATATTTAAAAAAGTTTTCAGTATCTTGACTTTGTCACTTTTTCTTATCCTGGATTGACTAGTTAATTCTTTTAACTTAGTAGTTAACCTGTAACAGGTGTGATCAATAATTAAAAAGTAAATATTCAGCAATAACAATATGCATCCACTAAAATAATTGATCTTAGACACATAAATTAGTAAAGATATGATGATATTGGGCCTTAGGTAACTGCAGCTCTCATACCCTTGGAGGAGTCAGATTGGTGGCATGAATTAATTTTCAAGGTCCCCTCCTTCAGAGGCCTCAATTACTTACAAGACACTCTTCACTTAGCAAAAACTCAAAGTTCCCTAAAAAAGAGAAATATCTCTTTTACACTGGCAAACCAGTCCTGGCCTGCTGCAGTGGGACATGCAGCTGTTTTAATTTTGTATGGTGGGAGCTCTGGGATCTGATTTCTGGAGCTTAACGTCTCCTTCAGCAAGCATCATCTCACCTGCAGGCCTAAAGGCAGTGTTAGCGTTACTAAACAACTCTGCATAAGACAACAACACAAATGTCATACTTTGTGACTCGTAAGGAGTACCAGGCTTTTAAAATCAACACTGTTTTAACCCATTTGTCTTTCTGTTAAAAGACTCTGTGCGTGTCACTGAATATGGTGCTAGAAATTCTATTCTTTCTCAACTGTGAATTTCAAAGGTCAGCACAGAGCTGAATTTCACCTGGAGTGCTTATGCCAGAGGGCAGCATGCTTAAAAGAGATTCTGGCTCACAGAAGAAGCCTTATCTAATTCCCCTGGCCAAACATAAAGGGTAAGGTACAAGGCTGGCCTCCCTTCCTTTGCAGTGTAGCAAAACAGAAGTAGATGTAGAGAATTTGTTCTGCAAGCAGCCAGCTGGTACTGCTTCTGTTACACATAGCTGGGATACTGCCATTTTGTAAGGGTATTTCTTGACATTCTGGCATTTGTGTTTTGTAGGTGTAGTTTTACAGACATGGATTCTTAACCACTACAGAATGGTCCAGTTGGAGATAATAGACCAGGTGGTGATGTCATATGGTGGACTACGTGGAGCAGTTGCTTTTGCTCTGGTTGTACTTCTGGATGGGGACAAAGTGAAAGAAAAAAACCTGTTTGTCAGCACAACTATCATTGTGGTGTTTTTTACAGTTATTTTCCAGGTAATTCAACTTTTTAAGCATGCTTCTGACAAGGAGAAGGAGTCCCTCAGAAGTATCAAATGCTTAAAGCAGTTCTCAGCTGAAGTTCTGAAATGAAAGCATAATTGAATTTGTAATTTTAGTAACAGAGATCCTATTTTATGTTTTCATATGGCACCACAAGGGACAAAACACAATTTCCTCTGTGCTAAAAAATGTTCAGTCTTAGCTACTTGGTATTAATAGTGCTCAAGTTAATACATTATTAAATATCCTTTATCTCATGTGAATAACTATAGGGAACAGTCCTTTTTATGGGCAAATACAGTCATTAAACTGATCTACCTGAGCCTCAGTCCTTGTTTAAAGTATAACAGAAAACAGCTGGATAAGACAGTATTTAGCATCCAAACAAAATAGCATTTCCTGGATGAAGAAGACATTATTAAAAGGTTGGTATATACCAGCTTAGAAATTTTTGTCATATTTATTATAGAAAGTTTAACTTTGGTTACAAACTCTTGATATGTGCAGAAAATACCACATTCAGTACTATAGGAAACATTTTAATCCTTCCACTACCATATTTTTCTTGTAGAAGATATTCTTTTTCCACTAGTTGGTGTCTTTTCAAACCTTTTTAACAGAATCTAAGAGTACTGCATTATTTTGTCTTCTAAAAGGGACAGAAATCAACTGAGGAAGTATGAGAACCACCAAAAAACATACAAAAATGCTCTGTTTCTCTTTAACAATGACCAGCTGGTGGAAAATCCAAGACCATTCTTAAGTATTTATCATCATGTTTCAATCCTTAGGGACTGACTATCAAGCCTTTGGTACAGTGGCTGAAAGTGAAGAAAACTGAACACAGGGAGCCAAAACTGAATGAGAAACTTCATGGCAGGGTAAGATATTTTTAAACTGTGGTACCTTTTGGATTTTTACAGAGTGACTTAAGAGAGAAAAAATATTAGAGAATCTAATTTTAAGTGTAAAATCCTTCAAACCTTCAAATCCTCAGAATTTCAAAAATTATCTGTAGGCCATAATTTGTCTTTTGGTTGATTCCTGTGAATGGATACTCAGCTGAAGGTTCTCATCTTTCACTTGAGAATTCAATGGTGCTGACAGTGCTGGGGAAATATCATGGTTGGAATAAGCTTCTCTGATTTGACCTAAGGTTATTAGATCTAAGGTTATTATCTTTGATTTTTTTTGCTAAGGCAAAGCATATGGAAGGAAGCTTATGTTTGCTTCTTAAATATTGTTTATTTATGGAAAAGATAAGAAAGCAATCTTTGTATCTTGCATATTACATAGAGAGGCAGCCTGCTCTAGTCTTTTGCCAAGTGCAAACGTTAATTATGTACTGAAACTCCAGATTAATGGCAATTGGTTTAATTCAGTGTCAGTGCTGCATGCACCTCTACTTCTCTAACCTTTTGAAAGATTTTAAAACATGATCTCTTCCAATTACCTTTCACACATTATAAAGTTTTTATTCAGTAAAAGAAAACATATTTTCAGTACAAGTATAGGTTAAAGGACAGAGGACTATAAGACATCTCCCATGGCATTCTTTAATTCTGTTAAAGTCTGTTTTTCATGTTTAAGGTTACCTGAAATGAATAAACAACTTAGTGGTGGAAAGGGTTTGTTTCTGAGGAATTCTTTTACAGACAATTGAATAAAAACATTATGCTTTTGTTATCCAGCATTTAAAATTTCCATTTCCATTCAAATATTTTACGATTTGAAAATCAGGTTTCTTCCTCCAGGTGAAGAAATAGAGTCTGGTTGCATTTATGGGATACAACTTCACATGCCAGTTAGTAGTGCGGGTCAAGCAATAAAGTTAATCCTAACACTTTGTAAATCTGTATGTACTAATTCACCGTTTCCTAGAATATTCAAACAGATGTTGTCTCAGGAGGCAGTGTTCCTAGATCTGTAAAAATACCAGACTTAAGAGAAAGGGAGCACTCTGTTCCCAGGGAGTAGGAAGGAGACAACTAATTTATAATATAATTTTCTCCATTTCCATTAGATATCTCCTGAGGCAGTAACTAATATCATATTCAGGAATAATCCATATCACCCATGTCCTTCTAAACGTAGCATGCTGTATATTCTGCACTGATAACTCCATTGTTCAGAGTAGAATGTTAGCAACCAGATACAGGAAAAAAACATATTCTATCTGTAGCTGCCTTGGTTTGTATCAAGAGTTACAAACCTCATGGATTCCATCAACAATCTAATATACCAACTATAGGATTTTGCCATACATATCAAAAGAATGGTGCCTACTTTTACTCTGAGGGAAGTAAAGATTCCTGAAAAGTCTAAACAGAAACACTAGGAAAATTTTTCTACTGATTTAATAATTGACATTGATAATGGCTGATGTATTTATTTCATAGGGCGGAACTGGAGATGGTAAAATGAGTTGATAAAATGAGTCTTAAAATTTGATGTTAAGATGGGGGCTTAAGTACCTTCTTGCTGAGACCATTGTAGTTCAAGAATAGTTAGTGAACATGCAAAGAAATAGTTAGAAAGTCAAGACCTTTGAAGAAAAATCACATAGTTCATATTTCTGTAAATAGCGAAAAGTCTGCTTAGCAGCAATAAAATTATTTTGCCTGGTCACCTGGTCTAACCTGATATAAATTGAGTTACTTTCTAATTATGCCTTTTACTTATGCAAAGATACTGATTCCACTTCCACTTTTCTAGGCTTTTGATCACATTCTTTCTGCTATAGAAGACATTTCTGGGCAAATAGGGCATAATTATCTGAGAGACAAGTAAGTAGTAACTGACTTGGAATGTTGAAATACTGCTAGGAAGTCTTATCTGTAAATTATGACTTTTTAAGCTTGGGAGCTTAGAGACAGCAAACATGACACTTGTAGTTTAAAAGGTTATATATAAAAGTTCAACAAGGCCAAGTGCAAGGTCTTGAACAATGGGGCAGGGCAATCCTAAAAATAAATACAAGTTGGGTGGAGAATGCATTGATAGCAGGCCTGAGGAGAAGGGCTTGAGAGTGGTGGTTGATGCAAAGCTCAACATGAGCCAGCAATGTGCACTTGCAGCCCAGAAAGCCAACTCTAACCTGGGCTGCATCAAAAGAAGCATGGCCAGCAGGTCTGGGGAGATGATTCTTCCCCTCTACTCTGCTCTCATGCAAACCCCCCCTGGAGCACTGCATCCAGTAAGAAGGGCATGGAGCTGTCACTGTGACTCCAGGAGTGTGCCAAAAAAATGATCAGAGGGATGGAGCACCTCCCCTATGAAGGCAGGATGAAAGAGTTGGGGTTGTCCAGCTTGGAGAAGAAAAGGCTCCAGGGAGACCTGATAGAAGCATTCCAGTACCTGAAGGGGATCTACAGGGACATCTAGTGAGAGGAGAAGTGCTTTCAAACTGAAAGAGGGTAGATTTAGATTAGCTATTAGGAAGAAATTTTTTACAATGAGAGTTTATGGATGCCCCCCCTGCCTGGAAGTGTTCAAGGCCAAGTTGGATGGGGCTTTGAGAAGCCTGGTCCAGTGGAAGGTGTCCCATCGCAGGTGGGCACTGGAACTAGGTGATCTTTAAGTTCCCTTCCAATCCCAAACAATTCATGATTCTATTATTCTTTAAACTGAAAATGCTGGTAATATAGCAAATGTGAAAATAAAGGGGGTTTGTTCCCTACAACTGGAATAATTTCTTTTTCTTCCACAGTTCAGATTAGGCCTTTGCAAATGTCTCAGTTCACATAGAGAAATCAGCTTCTCTTAAGATCTGAGAACTGGCCATTGGCACAAGATTTAACCTAAAACATTAATGTTGGGCCTTCTGTGTAACACTCCATCTCACTAACATTATTTATGTGTAGAGGCACACACAAAAAATTCAGTATGACTGTACTTGTTCCTTATGCTATTTCTACAAACTTTATGAACAATACATTTGATAGTGAGGGCAGATTGTGCCTTGAAGTGATTCAAGTAATATAACACTATTAGTTTGATATCAACAGTGAACTTTATGTCTCATTTCCATCCCTTTCTGTTGATTAATCTTGAGAGAAGTGAGATTACACGGATGAAAAAATACAGACAGCATTTTCTGTACACATGAAAGTTCGCCATTGTGATCAACAGACTTCCATAATCTAGATGAATAAATGTGGAAAAAAAGGCCATTAAATCTGGATATCTTCAGGAGTGTAATTTAAGATTAGACAGCTTTTTCTCCCTGGAGTTAGGTCATTTCATAGCTGTAGTCACAGATCTGACCCACTAATATCCTGTTAACTCAGCATATCAGTTCCAACCCCAAAGCCATGTGGTTATGTTAATTTTCTGCAGAGTACTCCCCTAAACCTTGCTGAGAAGCTTTGCTTTAGCATTATGCTTATATAACTATACAACTATACAAGCTGGAGCCAGACTGTATCTGAGCTCAAGCAGAATTGCTCTCCTGTCTGTACTCAGTTATAGACACAGACTCCTTAACTTCCTTTTGCTCTTTGTTCATTTCTGCAGTGAAGAATTTTCCTGAGGCATTCCAAATAAAGCACCTCCTTTCTTGTGGTCAAAATGTTTATCTTACTTTTTTGGGAATAAATCTGTGCAGGCTATGTACAGGGGAATACATCACCACTTTTGAAATATTGTCTTGAAGTAGAAGCTAAATATTTTGAAAGTTGCACATTAGAGTTTGACATCATCATAGAATCATAGAGTGGCTTGGGTTGAAAAGGAACTTTAAAGGTCATCTAGTCCAATTCCCCTGCAGTGAGCAGGGACATCTTCAAATCCATCAGGTTGCTCAGAGCCCCATACAAAATAACCATGAATCTGTCCAGGGACGAGGCTTCTCCCACCTCCCTTGGCAATCTGTTATAGTTTTTTACTACTGTAATTGTAAAAAATTTCTTCTTTAGATCTAGTCTAAATCTACCTTCTTAGCAAGTAATCTCCTTGAAGGAGAAAGCTTAGTGTAGATTCCTGGCTGTGTGTGTGGTTTAATGACAATTTATTTTGAGTGAGACCACCTTGAGTCTGCTCTTTGGACTATATGTGCATGAACGTGCTGTTTCTTAAAGAAATGGCAGCTTTTAGCATTCTTCACTGCTCTGCTCAGGTACTGCAGACTGAATTAGAGACCACTTCTCAGATGTTTTGTCTAGAGATAAGGAATAATCATCAATTCTGTAAATAATTTTTACCAGCAAAAAGATTTAAACAATCTGAGTAAAAAGTCATAAACTCAAAATAGCCATTGGGCAAAATGGATAGAATCACTTTGAATAGTAGCATCCAAAGGTCCTCCTACCCTTTAGAGAAAAACTTGAGGAAGGTAGATTAAATTAAAGCAGCCTTTATCTTCTGGAGCCCAAATATGAAATGGCAAACATCCTACTAACAAAGAAGCTTGGAAACACATATAATTTCTAACCCTCAGTGTACATCAGTGGTACGAATGAAGTTCTCTGTAAGTGCTTTTGGAAGGATGCTGTTGTTGTGAACTGATTTTCTAGGCTGGCTGTCCCACCATACAGCTAGAGGAAAGAAGGTTCCATTCCAAAGGAGGAAAGAAGATTAAACATTTAGAAGAAGATTAAACATTTAGAAGGTTAAACATTTAAGCATTTAGAATGAAGCTATTAAATAAAACAGTGCATAATCAGAAGTGGGAAAATAAGTTATCGTGATCTCCTAGAGTATAAAATGTCCTAGTGACTCTGAAATGGAATATTGTAATCATGGCACTCTTGCCATTGCAGTAGAGTTTGTTAAGTGAACCTAATAAATGCTTTGTGATGTCTTTTTCTTTACTTTCTTTAAATGCTAATTAAAAGCCTCAAAACTAAAAATGCTGTGAAACTAAAATTGCTTGTTGTCATTAACACAGTTTGTTTAAATTATCAGGTGGTCCAATTTTGACAGGAAATTCCTCAGTAAAGTGCTGATGAGAAGGTCTGCTCAAAAATCAAGAGACCAGATCCTTAATGTTTTCCATGAACTCAACTTGAAGGATGCAATCAGCTATGTAGCTGAGGTACTTATGAACAGTTCTTCACATATCTTCATTTGGGGTTTTGTTTTTGTTTCTTGGTTTTGTCTTTTTTTTAACTTTAAAGTTGATCCATTGCAGGAGATATCTAAAAGGAAAATATTTTCTAAATTTCTACTCTGCTTTATTTTTCTAAATGTGTTTTGAGTCTCAATGTCACCTGTTTAAGCAGCTGTAGTTCTTGTTATTATGCCTGATCCCCAAGTCTGAGTATATTGACTTATGCCAGTGTACTTTCTTTTGGATTTTATTTAATAATTTTATTTCTACATTCATCACATTTAAAAATACTATAATTCCAAAGGGATAAGGAAACTGTCTTTAAAAAAAGGCTGTCTTTATAAATGTGTTCAACAGACTCTGGCTCCTGCAGAATAGTGAATCTTTATGATAACAAATCTGATTTTTAAAATTTCACTTCCAAATGCTGTGGTTTTAAATTCAGAGCAGTGGTCTGAGATAATCTCATACTGCCAGATGACAGTAATACAAAAAATCTGGGAAGGGTAACTTTGATTCAGTGGAATCATCACATCCAGACTTCAAAAATTAGGGCTAGGGTGATATACTACAGATGTCAAACAGTCACAGAATTGTGACATTAGAGAAACTAAAGATTTGCAACAGGAGAAAATTTTAAAGCTACAGCATGAAAGAAAGTTAATGACCTTCTGCAGGAATACCATTCCCAGACTGGAGAAATGTTAACAGACTGTGTAAGAGTTCCTAATCTAGTTTAGGATAAAACCAGTCACCGTAGTTCAAATCACCACAAATATGCATTATTCATACAGTACAGAGGAAAGTGTAAATGGAATTTTTTAGAGTCATGTTTGATGTGATAACCTATCTATGCCTGTAATCTCCAGGCAAACTCATTTTCACAGCTAGGTGATATAGTGGTTTATTTAATTTTTTAAAAAGAAAAAAGAAAAAATTAACACTATTGCTGTATTGATACTATTACTACTACTAATAATAATAATAATCTCTTTTCTCTCATTGAAAATGAGGTACAACCAGGCAGACGTCTTCCAGTGAAACATGGAATTTCAAAGATCAAATTCAGAAAATATGACAAAATTCATACATTATGCTTGAGTGAAAAATGGGTAGTGGTTCACAAGATAAACAAATACTTGCTTTGAGTTTTGATAAATTACCCACTCAGTTCTCAGAGCATTTAATCTCAAGAACTAATTGTCTTTCTCATGTGTCACACCTCAGAGGAAGAATATTAGATGATGATTTTGATGTTGATGAGCATGAGACATCAAACATTAGACATCACTGCTAAATCTGTTCAGTAGATCCATTACAGTATTTTTTCTCTTTACCAGATAAAAAGGGCTCTACAGATCATTAAGTGATGGAGATTTAGTCCCAGACTCTTTACTCAGTAGTAGTCAGACTGAGAATTTCAGGATAGTTACCTTTTCCATTGTCCCTCACTACAGTTCGTAACACAAGGAACTTGACTTTGGTTATTCTTGTCCAGATACTATTATTTGTATATTGTGTCTTGCAGAGAAATTCTATTGGCAAATGTGTACTGATCTGTTAATAATAGACAAAGAAATGAAAAATTCTTTTGGCTCTACAAAACATTTGCAACATGGTGCCTTCCAGTGGAAATTAGTTTTGTTGATACGCCTGATTAGTCATGAGTTCTGAATCCCAAAGTCAGTCCCATGCTAATATTTCCTTCAATTATAAACTAACAATTATTCCTTGACTTCTGAATTATATCTTTAGAATAGATATCTGTGAATTACAAGCAGACATCAAAAATTAAGGTATTTCTTCCAGAAGGATAAAAGATGTGCCTCCATCAGCTACTCCTGTTACTGTCAAGAAACTCGGGAATTTTAAACTTTTTTGTAATTTTTTCTTTTTTCAGCTCTGCTGTTATGAGGTATCTGTACAATAAACAACAGCTTGAGATAGTTCAGTCTGAACCAAAATAAATTATTTACAGTTGTGAGAGAAGAAGCTAAGCCAGGCAAAATGAAAACAACCCAGAGCAATTGATCAGAAGCAACTTAAAATAGAGATCATAATTTCCTCTGGCTAAAAATTCCTCCACTGATTATATGGTGTGATGTATGTTTGAAACATTAAATTTTATTTTAAAAAGAAAGTCAGATGCACTTAGGAAAACAGACAGGGTAAGTTTACTTTTTTGTTTCTCAGAAGTTTTCTGCCTACAGAGGCCAGAGTGTACTCCTTAATGCTACTGATCTGACCCAACACATACTACTGTAATATGTATGGAGGCTACTGCAATGAAAGGAAACATTTTTTTGATTTGCTCTATCAATATAAAAGTGTAAAGAGAAAACAATACAGTTAAAGTTGAAGAAATGCAGATAAAATATCTTTCAATACTCTACAAGGAAGATTGTGTGTGTGTGTGTGTGTGTGTGTGTATTCTTTATTGCAGCTTAAAATGTTAACCCGCTATGATATTTCTCTCTGCTGTGATTCAAAACCATAAATACATTCAACTCACATAACCACAACGTCACTAAACAGCTACCACAAGTCTAAGCAAGCAGCAGGGAAAACTGTGAAGACAATTTCTGAACTTCTCCAGCAATTCACTTCAATGACACAAGTTTTAGAACTGAAAGCGAATCACATCTCTTCAGTATCTCTTCATGTCAGAACCTCTTTCAAATAGTTTTGTAGATTTCTACCATTACTTAATTATTTATAGAAAACTTAGTTTTATGTCTTTATAAATGGAACTGTTAGTGCAAGGATGTGTCAAGTTATTGAAATCTGCACAGATACTCCTGTGTGCTTGGTTTGCAATATGGTACAAAGTAAAAGGGCTAACCCTGGAAGCGTCTGTGTAGAGAAAAGAATTAGTCTGTAAAAATGCAAGGATATAATTTGCAAACAGATCGAAAACTAACCAATAACATATCCTCTGAATCAGTTTACAGAAGTGGAATAATTTTTTCATTGGGATGTCAGTTAATGTTAAAAAAACAAAAACATAAAAACAAAAACCAGTTTGTATTTATTACTTCAATACAACCTCTCCTCTGCTTCTCGTGCCATTTCCATACAGCAGCCTCACAAATTATCTGCATTTTCTGATACACATTTTTTCCTAGGTGTTTGCAGTTGTTATATATCTTGTTTCTTTTTGTGGCCAGGGAGAACGTAGAGGTTCTTTGGCATTTATACGTTCTCCAAGTACAGACAACATAGTAAATGTGGATTTCAGCAACCCACACCCAAGTACTGTGGAAACCTCTGTCTCTTATTTACTGTAAGTAATGTAGACTGATTGTGTTGGAGGTTTTTTTGCGGGTTTTTTTTATGTTGTATGTGAAGAAATGGAAACAGTGTTTGAAAAATTGTATGTGAAGAAATGGAAACAGTGTTTGAAAAATTGCAAATTAATTAAATGCTTCATTCTCTATTTTTTTTAAATTCAGTTAATCATTTCTCCAACATAAATCAGGTAAACGTACAGTTATACTGTTGCATTTTACACAAGGAACATTTTTTGCAGTAAATGCTGATAAGATGAAGCAGATATCTGCAATAGAGTTGTTTCAGTTGCCTTTTGTTCACCAACTGCTATAGACAGGGCAAGATGTCATTTCTTTCTCTGTTCCAGAAAAAGTCAGGAGAGGGGCAAGAAAAAAATCGTTCTTTTCTTCACTCTTTCATGATTCTTTCACAGATCATGTATTATATAAATGGAGAAATCAATGCTACACCTACCTGAAAGACAAAATCCTTTTACATTTCCCATTAGGTATTTGCTCACTTATGTTTATTTAACTGATTTTTACCTCTCTTTGTTTTTTTTTTTTTGTAATCTACCTATTTCCCTTGTTCCCCATTTTCCTGTTTTTTTCTTCTGATTTCTACTTTTCTACTGATTATATGCTGTTTGTATATTCTATTCTTCTGCAGGAGAGAAAAAGCTGGACCAGTTTGCCTTGACATGCAAGCTTTAGAGCAGAGGAGGAAAAGCATCCGGGACACAGAAGACACAGTTGCTCATCACACCTTACAACAGTACCTGTATAAACCTAGGCAGGAGGTGAGAGCAGAAGGCTAGCATTGGACTATTCTTTTGTCTAAAACTATGAGACATTAGGAACCAAAAACTGGGAGCAAAATTCAAAAGGAAAGAAGCAATATGCAAAATCTGCACTCTTGAGGAAGATAGGCTCTTGCTATATTATTTCTCATTTGTGAACATTCCTTTTTAGTGGAACTAGTGCCTTAGATTTCACTGGGGCCAGCGGAATGCAGAACTGGGTCCCACAGAGGTTCTGAAGCAGGATTAAATAGACTGTATCAGCTGAAGTAATAGAGATATTTATTGAAAAAGCTTACTGTTAATGACAGGCACTCTTATGTACTTAAAATTCCTGGACTTAAACCTGTTTCATGATGGAGAAAGAAAGATAGGAATCTCATTAAAGTCTTCAAACTGGGGTTTGGTTCATTCTTTTTAATGGAGTTGTTTACACTTGTGTAACACTGATTGAATACTTCCAGCTGTGCTTCTAAAAAAAAATAATACTGTCTTCTCCTCCTGGCCACAGCACAAACACCTGTATAGTCGACATGAAATCATGCACAGTGAAGATGAGAAACAAGACAAGGAGATTTTCCATAGGACAATGAGGAAGCGCTTGGAATCTTTCAAGAGTACCAAACTAGGAATCAACCACCCCAAGAAGCTGAATAAAATCCACAAGAGAGACCGGGGACAAAGAAGGGTAAAATACTTTCACAAGGACACAAATATAACCACCTATTATACAGTGGTGTGGGGAGGGTGAGGAGGACTCTGAAGGGTCCTATATCCTTCATTTATCTCTGCTCTATAGAACCTTCTATGAGGCAACTCAAGGGGCATCTTCTCACATGATCATTTTCCCTGTGCTTTGGGACAACCCTTCTTCTAAGAGAGTTTTTAACACTTGAAAAGCAACAGACCTTGAGTAATTCTGTAACACTGTGGGGAGATATTGCAGTGTACAGGTGGCAGGGTAGATCTAGAGCATAGAGCATTCCACAAAATTTGCATGAGACTAAGAAGGAATGTATAGCATTCAAAGCTTCAAAGTTCCTTTCTTTTCCTGTAATGAATACAAACGTAGAGAGGAAACTAATGACATCCATAATGAGTCTCAAGCAAAGATCACAAGAAATTTCAGGGTTAAGCTGCTGAATGACATTTTAAACAACATCACCTTGGTTGCTATCTGACAATGCTAGCATATTTGGTAACTTTGTTTTTTTTCAGCGAAACAGCAATGCCATACCAAATGGAAATATACCTACAGAGAATCCAGTACAAGATTTTACTTTGAAGGAAAAAGGTAAAAAGACTCTTAGCCCAGTTTCATTAACTGCATTTTACCAGCTACATCATCATTAAAGCATCACTTTAATGTTATGATGTTACATATGAAATGTTATGATATGCTACAATGAAGCTGGTGTTAAAAAGGGACTCCTAGTCATAACTTATAACTCAGAGTGGGAATCTGCTCCATGCTTAAATGCAGTGTATCCATGATTTAAAAGTTGTTTTCTTGGGCAGCTGGATGACAAACCAAATTTAACCGTCCTTTTTACTCACAGTTTTTGAATATCACATTTACATTTTGAAAACAGAACAATGCAGTGGCTACAACACTTTGAACTTCCTTTTGGATAAGCTGCACAGAGCAATATCTGCTCACATTTCTTTCATCACATCATGATATGTCTGCCCAGGACACGGTGCCATATAAAACTCAGTAGTTTAGATGACATTTTGATACGAGTTAAGGTCCATTTGTTTAGAAAGGTCTGAATAAGAGTTGAAGCTAAAGAAGCACAGTAGAAAGGAACAGATAGGCAAAGGTCAGTTTCAGTAGTGTTTCACCCTTCATGCACAAGTCTAACCTATAAGTCACCTTCTGAAGGTGACTGGCTTAGGAAGTATCCCTAGCAAGAAATGAGTTTGCATGTAAAGCCCCAAATTCTTTCATCCCATTGGCATTGATATCAGTCATAGCAAGATGTGCTGGATGCAAGTATGTTTGTTATGTAATTATAAAATGTGTCACTGAAAAATTGAAACATGGTTTAAAAGCCACTGAAGTAACTTATTTGTATTCCTTCCTCTGTTTATGCATTCAACATTTTGATCTCAAAGAGAATTAGAGAGGGATTCATCTTCTCTCAAAAACTCCAATCAAAGACTTTTCTTTATGTATGTTATTTAAATAATCTGAGCATTCTTTTATTTGACTGACAGGGTCAATAGAGGCTGGATGAATAAGTGTAATATTCGAGTTCCTTTTTGCATGGCAGGAGCTTTCCAAATAATTTCCAAGTAATAAGGAGGTTATTCAATGCTGTCTTGTTAAAGAACACTGTTTATAGATGTCACCCTCTATTTAGAAAAGTAAACTAAACAAAAAAACCTACTTCATTGGAAGACAGTCTTTAAAAGTGCATTATCAGCTGCTGTAAAATTGATTCTACTGCATTAAAAGCCTCAGTGATCTCGCCAAGTCTGAAATCAGTCAGGCTGGTAGTGCTGACCGCTGTCAAAAGATGAAAATGCAGTGACTGGTCATTGTAATAGGACAGCTTCTGTCAATGCATGAGCATTTCAGACACAAAACACAGCAGTAGCAGTGATGCAACATCATAGGTTTACTTATTACAGTCCCAGGAAAATAAGACAATTCTATCAGCCAAAAGCTTAGCCGGCGTGTGAAATCTATCATGGCACCAAATAATAATGCAAGCCAGAAACCTGTGTTGAGTTTCATGATGTAACTGGTGTAGTATGGCCAGCAGATGGCAAGAGGCAATTCTGACCCTCTACTCTGCTCTTGTGAGACCTCATCTGGAGTACTTTGTGAAGCTCTGGAGCCCTCAACACAAGAGGGATACGGACCTGCTGATGCAGATCCAGAGGAGAGCCACATCATTTGATCATTTGAGAATTTTGATCAGAGGGCTGGAGCACCTCTTCTACAAAGACAGACGGAGGAGAGTTGGGATTGTTCAGCCTGCAGAGAAATCTCTAGGGAAACCTCATAGTGGTCTTCCAGTACCTGAAGGGAGCCTGCAGGAAAGTTTGGGAGGGACTGTTTACAAGAGCAATAGGATGTGGGCCAATGATTTTAAACTACAGCAGGGTAGATTTAGTTTAGATATTGGGGATAAAATTCTTTACTTATGAGGGCAGTGAAACACTGGAACAGGTTGCCTGGAAAAGTGGTGGAGGGCCCACCCCTGGAGACATTCAATGTCAGTCTTGACAGGACTCTGAGCAACCTGACCTAGTTGAAGTTGTCCCTTCTCACTGCAGGGGGGTTGGGCTAGATTTCCCTTCCAACCCAAAGCGTTCTATGATTCTATGGTATCTAAGCTGCAAACTCTATATACATCCCCATTTCAGCGCTACATATCTAGATCCTTTTAAAAAATATATCTTTGATGACTCTGACAGCATCAAAAAAGAGTGAGATAGCATTTTCCATCAGAACTGATATGAGTCCCTAATCAAATTGGACTTTTTTTTCCTTTTTTTTTTTTTTTCCAGAGTTGGAGTTTTCTGAATCAGAAGAAAATAATGATTATGAAACTTCGCATCTAGGCAAAGGAGTTGATTTCCTGGCTAATGTGACAAAACAAAATTTCACAGATACTCCTACTGGTAAAAATACTAATTATTTACAGAGGTTATTTTTCTTAAATAGAAATGGTAGAGATGCTGCTGAAGCAGCCTGATTTTGTTTTGTTTTGTTTTGATTTGATGTGTTCTATTAGAAAATATATTTGCCTAATACCAATGTTAATAGAAAAAAAGCAAGATTTCTCCTCTTAAATTCACAGCTTCCTCAGTTCTCACATGCTTGTGGAAGTCAATGAAAAGAGCATATTTGCAGCATTCTGAAAGTCTCAGACCTTATATTACAGAAATTATATTGTATGATTTATAAAGTTTTAAATTTAGTATTCCTCTTTCGCAGTTTTGTGTTTGAATTTTCAGCATGCCACTCTATGCTTCATCATGCATTATATGAAGAAAAATATTTGGTTTTGTACTGCTTCGGATGACATGCATCAGCCTGTTCACTGTTCCATGACAAATTCTGTGTTTGAGAACATCTAAACACATATAGAAATAAATTCAGAAATAAGTAGGTAGCAAGTTACAGATGTAGTCTAATTTTTAAAATGTCTTTTTCTGTTCAAACACTTCAAACTTGTTAGCTGTATCAAAAGGCTCCCGTGACTTACTTTTGACTGTTCTGTGGCCTGCTTTAGCTCCCTCATACATGTCATTCCTTTATAAAGTTGTGTGGTTTATGCTTTTGCATTTTTTGTTTCTTTTTATGGATTTGATGTGGGCTTTCTGACGTTATTTTGCAAGATTATTTACTTTACTTAAAGTTTGCTGACTGACTAGTTTTATTGGTTTTATTTTTTTGTCTCCGGATATCCCAAACATAACTCTATATTGGATATAACATCCAATGATTTTCTTTAACAGAAATCCAAACTGACTAGCACTAACCAAGGAAGAAAGAGAAACCTGTATGTGTATAATAGGCTGTGTACTGGCCTTGTCACACCTATCCTTGCATATCTTGGCCTATTTTTTACTCTATATAGCCATTCTCCTTTTACAAAGCATCTCGCTGTATCACGAAGAAATTTTGATTAATTATATTTGTCACTCATTAACTTTATTTAGGAATTGATAATCCAGTATTTTCAGCTGATGATGATCAAAGCATCTACATGAACTTCTCACCGTGGTTATCTGGTGAAGATACTGTGGCACCATCCCAAAGAGCCCGAGTGCAGATCCCATACTCTCCAAACAACTTCAGGCGGCTCACTCCATTCCGGCTCAGCAATAAATCCATAGATTCCTTCCTGTTAGCAGATGGCCCAGAGGACCGACCCAGATCTTTTCTCCCAGAATCAACACATATGTAATAATGTTAAAAATACTGTCACCTTTATTTTCAATCAGAATTCTTCTCACCTGAAAACTATACTTACTTTTCTTGTTTTTCTTCATCCCAGAGGAATCCTTTCCTTCCTGATTTCTTTGTACAACTGAATGTCTTCTATTTTCCTCCAGCTTGAATAACAAAACATCTTTCTATTTTCCTTCTGCAGAAGAGCTATTCAACTATTTGGGGTCCATTGCCTTGATGTTTTTACAGCAGATAAGGGTCCTGCCCTTTATTTTGGCTTGAATACTTTGAATGCCAAGAAAACAGTATTTCAGCTGTCAGAATATTGTGCAACCATTTTCAAGAGGCTCCAGGTTTCTTGGTTAGTCAGTTCTAGCTAAGAAAAATTGTACCTGGATTCCCTGACAGGAATTAGGTAATTCTGATTCAATCCCCTTAAAGAGTGATTGGTCTTTCAAGTAACGCTGTCACTATGATCTGCAGAGGTAAACAGAGTAGTCTGAAGCCTCAGAAAGACAGTCCAGTTGCTGATACCTAAGGTTATGATTTTCCCATAAAAGGTCAGATAAGTTATTTAACCCACTGGACTTTACTGTGTTTATGTATGCAATGGGAGCAGCATGGCTAGACCAGCAATGAGCTGGACTAAGTCTGGCATTCTTAGCATGATTAGAACTTTTTTTTTTTACTTCATGAAACCAGTCCTGGTTGACTTTATGAAACATTTGTCCAATTTATCCAATGCCAAGGAAGGAAAAATGGTCCCACTGCTGCAATACAAGTACTCCATATCTCCCCTGATGTCATCATTAAATTTCACAAGAAAAGGTTTTACAAAGCAGCACGCTTACTAGAATTCAGCAGAGTTCCCTTGCACAAGTAAAGATAATTACACAATTACACAGCAAGATGGTGGAGAAGCAGAATTTCAGTTTTGGTTAGAGGTTTATTATTAAACTGTGAGTGTATCTTAATCCATACCTTATTCCGAAACTAGAAAAATCATTAGCTTTCTTGTGCAGTAAATAACTTCATGCTTCTAGTGTGTTAGAAGCTTAAAATTAAACTAACTCTGGGTTTAAATTACTATCCTAATTGCTTTTTAATTCTCACTTTGTGGAAATTTTTCACACCATAAAAAGCAGCCTTCACTTCTACAATAAACACAGTGCAGTAAATGAGGTGGGTCAGGTCACAGTTCAGACATCATAATTGAAGCATAGGGCAATGCATGGATTATGCAATAAACTGCAATAGTCAGTTTCATCATTCATTCACTTTTGTGTAATCCATGATTACAAATGTATGACCTAGTGTCCCCTGTGCATCAGTGAAGGAATGTTGTAATTTGAAAGTACATCTGTGATTAGGTGATGTATCTTGTTTACACAAAGACCTCGGGATAAGAATGAATTATGGTAATTTTGATTTGAGAAGAACTTCATAACCTTCCGAAAAGAAATAGAAAAGGAAGTTGAACTTTTCTTCTGTTTCAGCTTCTGTCCCTGCAGAAGATGTGCTAGTTCAAGTGTAATTACAGGAAGCATAGGACTTCCTTTACTGAAGTGGCCTGTAGGTCTGTGACTGGTTCTAGTACTTAGTTCCTTATTAGTGTATATTTGATTATTTTTAAATAATGTTCTAAAATGAATACTATATTAATTATAGTACTGCGAATTAAATTCCAACATCCTAACTGAAAACTTGACCAATGCACAGCATTTCAAAATGAAAACTTCTTGACACTCACACTCATTGAAATTCTCTTCATTTTTTTTCCTACTGAGAACACTGTCATAAAGTATTAACATAGGATTTGCTGAACATTTTCTTGCTAACTTTTGTTCTTTTCCTCTATTCTGTTGCCTTATTTATAAATGACTTTGTTATTAGACACTCTTATGTGTACATTATCATGCAGGTAACTTTGACATATCAAAATCACTTAGTTTTGACTGCTGTTTTTCTTTAGATGAGTTCCTGAAAAATGAGATTTCCCAAGCTAATAAGCTTAGACCTTGATTACTCTTTGAAACAGTTGTCTGAATGACATCCTTAACAAAATTCTCTAATAGGATAATGATACTGAAATTTCAATTAAAAGGTTTTAAAAACCAATTTAAATTGAAAGCCAAGGGTGGAAATATGAAATTTCTCTACATAGCCTAAAATATCTAAAAAACTGATCACAGGCTATGGTCAATAAGAATTTGACTCCCTGGTGGTACTCTCTACTACTTTGTTGAAAGAACATGACTTCTTTCAAAAGTTTGTGAAAGACTTCCTTGCTGAGTACCAGGACTAAATGTTTCAAGATAAAGATCCATCTTAATGACCCAATGATGGCTCTTTCTCTCAAATATTTGAAACAGGCAGTTGCTCATCATAAGGACTGAATTAAGTTTTAACCGATACTCAGGAAAAGATAAGACAGTTAATAAACTCGCTTTTGGTTAAGATAGAAATTGGCACAGGGTTCCCCATCAAAAGAAGCCCCCTTAAAGTACTCACTTATAGAAGACTTTGAGAAAAAATGGCCAAAACCAAAGCCTAATAGGCAGCATACTAATATGGAAAGTATTACAAATATTTTTCTTTAATTTTGCTGTCTAGGTGATATGGACCATGATGTTGAAATGACAGAATACTCCTCCTCAGATGACCAACTAAATCAAAATCAAAATCCCCTCCACTTCTTCCCATCTTGTCTCCAAATGCCATGGACGCAAAACTATTCCTCATTGGAAAACAGAGGAAATGTATCTCTTTCTACTGTCTCTGAGTATATAGCTTCTTGTGACCCAAATGTACCTGATCTCTTCTGGGAAGCAAGTACAGATACAAATAATAAAGAGACAGTAAACTCAGGTTATGGTTCTGAAGTCAGCTTCAAGTCAGAGAATTCACAAGAAGAGAATTCTCTACTTACATTTGAAGGGCTGGAAGACTCTTATATGCAGGAGCCCCAGGAGAAGAAAATATTGCTTGATGTACAAGGAAATTATAGATCTGCTGCAGCCAGACGTGTACAAAGCCGACGTTCTTTTCACAGACCAAAACCTCTGCAACACCCTAAGCTTCAGAAGCTAGCATCTCTTCCAGCATCTTGCTATATCCCTCCACATTCTTTGGAACAAGAGGAAACACAGTTATGAGCCAGGACTTACTTGAAAGGAGAAGATGAGAGAGAATAACGTGAACAAAGGGCTTCTGTAAAAATAGAGAGCAACCTATTGCTTCATGGGATCTGCTCTGAAATTGTTTCAGATGGAAAGAGAGTGGGGTTCAATGATGTCAGAAACACTGGAGCTATTATGCTGCACTTAAAAATTTAAGTTCTCATTCATACTGAAAGGATGCATAGTGAAGGGGAAGTAAGCCTCCTTGTAATTTTTTCATGTAGACTGGTACAAAAGAAATCAATATTATTTTTGGAGCACTAAATCAATAATGTTTTCAAATGGCAAATACTTGTTTTACATGGAAATGGTTTATTATACCATTATGCCATAAATAGACTTCAAGAAATAGGCTGCAATTGCTGCTTCAGTAATGGAGTTCATTATTTATGATGTATGAAATCAATGTAGAAGCCAATGGTTAACCTCTTGTCTGCTAAGTCTACTCTGATAGAAGCGAATCAGTGCCTTTTATACATGCAAGCTAAAGAAAAATATTTTCCCACTCTTGAATATTTGTGTCATTGAGTAAGTTTAGGATATTTACTCTGGTGGAAAAATTCACAGTGAAAGTCCTGTTACCTTGAAATTTAATCAAGGACTCCAGGAAGGCCATTTCCTTCCATCACCTTCATTTATTTTACTCAGTTGCACTGGAATGAAACAACATCCAGAGTTAATTCAGAATTCTAGTTTGTGTGGACACAAGCAATTAATTTTATGTTCTTTATTAATCTGCTCTATTTTAAATAGTCTCACTCAGAAATGTAAATATTTGTCATTTTTACTGCTGCTTTGGAAGATACCTACCAAATACTCCATTAGGTTATCTTGTTAATTTATAAATCACTTTCAATAGCTTATCAGACTTTCTCTCAGATACTATCTTGTGTTTTGCCACATGGATTAAGTGCCACAATGACTCAGGACTTTGACTGTTCAAAGTACTGTGCAGAGGTAGTTTGGCCAGTGTGTATATACATATATGTTTGTGTTAGGAGCTTTCCTTATTTTTTTTATCCCCTGTTTTCTGTTGAATGGTAGTAGTTAAGATTGCACTAGACACCTATTGTGTATGAATCTGAACTATATCATCTTGAAGACAGCTGGAGAAACCATTGAAAACCAACTCCGATGAAGTCTAAATAAAATTGAAAACTCTGAGACCTCTCTTGGATGTATAATGCTACATACTGGTGTATAGCCCTTTGGCCTATCTGTGTTTTGCCTTGAATGATTCCAGTCATGAAATTTTGGCTTGAAATCTTCAGTAGTACAAGTTGCAAAGGTTCAATTACATCAATAGAAGATGAGTGCTTAGCCACTTCTATGATGTGAATGTGTACCTTATTTCTGTTTGATATCACAGAATCACAGAATTGCTCTGGTTGGATCACTTCCAGATCACTGACTCCAACCATAATCTAACTCTAAGAACTACTGACTTAAAGGAAGATCCACACTCCCCCCCATCTTGGCATTGCCTGCAAACTTACTGAGGGTGTATTTGATCCCCTCACCCATATAATTGATAAAGGTATTAAAGAGAACTGGCCCAAACACTGACCCCTGTAACAGCAGATGGATTTATCTCCATTCACCAGAACTTTTTGGGCCCAGACAGCCTGCCAGTTTTTACCCAACAAAGAGTATACCTGTCTAGGCTATACATAGCCAGTTTCTCCAGGAGAATCCTTTGGGTAACAGTGTCAAAGGCTTTACAAAGGTCCAGGTAAACAACATCCACGGCCTCTCCCTTATCCACTAAATGGGTCACCTTGTCATAGAAGGAGATCAGGTTCATCAAGCAACACCTGCTTTTCAATGAACCCATGCAGACCAGGCCTGATCCTGCAGGTTGTTCTGCACATGCCACATAATGGCATTCAAGATGATCTAGTCCATAACCTTTCCCAGCTCTGAGGTCAGACTAAGAGAGGCCTGTAGTTCCCTGGATCATCCTTTTGGACCTTTTTGTAGATGAGAGTCATGTTTGCCAATATCCAGTCTACAGAGACAGAATCACAGAATCATTGGAGGTGCAAGGGACCTCTAGAGATATATAGATCAATCAAAGAAGGATTATCTAGAGTACATTACACAAGATTGCATCCAGGCAGGTTTTTCATATCTCCAGAGAAGGACACTCCGCAACCTCTCTCAGCAACCTGTTCCAGTGCTTTGTCACCCTCACAGTGAAGAAGCTTTTTCTCATGTCTAGATGGAACTTCATGTATTCCAGTTTGTACCCATTGCCCCTGGTCATCTTGCTGGGCACTACTGAAAAGAGTCTGTCTCCATCTTCTTTACACTCACCCTTCAGATATTTATAGACATTAATAAGATCTCTTTTCAGTCTTCTCCAGGCTAAACAATCCTAGCTCTCTCAACCTTCTTTCATGAGAGAGATGTTTCAGTCATCTTCATTGCCATCTGTTGGACTCTCTAGTAATTCCCTCTCTTGAACTGGGGAGCCCAGAATCAGGCACACTATTCCAGATGTGGCCTCACTAGGGCAGAAAAGAGGAGAGGATAACATCATCCCTGGACCTGCTGGCCACACTTTTCCTAATACATCCCAGGATACCATTGACCTCCTTGGCCCCAAGGGCACATTGCTGGCTCATGGTTAACTTACTGTCTACCACATCTTCAAGATCTTTCTCCTTAGGGCTTCTTTCCAGCAGGTCAACTCCTAAACTATATGGATGCATGGAATTGTTCTGCTCCAGGCACAGGACCCTACATTTGCCCTTGTTGAATCTCACTAGATTCCTCTTTGCCCAACTCTATAGCCTGTCCAGGTGACACTAGATAGCAGCACAGCCTTCTGGTGTGTGATCCACTCCTTCTAGTTTTGTATGATCAGCACAGTTCCTGAAAATACACTCTATCCCCTCATCCAGGTAACTGCTGTATGTATTCAATGAGACTGTACGCAGTACTGACCCCTGGAGCTATAGGTGGCTATAGGTGGCTATATCACTGGCTATAGACCTCCAATTCAACCCTGCACCACTGATCATGACCCTCTGAGCGGTGTCACTCAACCATCTCTCAATCACCTCACTGTCCACTCATCTAACTCACACTTCCAAGTTTCTTAATGAGCATGTGATAGGAGACAGTGTCAACAGCTTTGCTGAACCACCTTTTACCGATGCTCTCCCTTCATCTAACCAGCCATTTATAACATCACGGAAAGCTACTTGATTTGTCAAGCATGGTTAAATCCATGTTGACCACTCCAAATAACCTTCTTTTCTTCCACATGTTTAGAAATTACATCCAGAATGATTTATTCCATCACCTTTCCAGGGATGGAGGTGAGACTAACAAGTCCATAATTTCCTGGTTCTTGCTTCTTGCGCTTTTTGAAGACTAGAGTGATACTGGTCTTCCTCCAGTCCCAGGAACTACTCCTGTTGTCCATGACCTTTCAGAGATGATGGAGAGTGGCCAAGCAATAACATCTGCCAGTTCTTTCAGCACCCATGGGGGTATTCAGTTGAGACCCAGAGATTTACATGTCCTGTTTGGCTGAGTGGTCTCTAACCTGTTCCTCCTCTATTGAGGAAGTCGTCCTCTCTCCAAACATTTGCCCTTACCTCCAGGGTCTGAGATTCATGAAAGCCAGCTTTAGCAGTGAAGACCAAAGGAAAGAAAACATTTTTTAATATCTTCTGACACTAGGGCACCCACCTCATTCATCAGTGGGCCTACATTTTCCCTAGCCCTCCTTTTTCTATTGAAAACTTCTTCTTATTGTCTTTAACTGGAGTAGCCAAGTTGAATTCCAGTTGGGCTTCTTCCCCTGCTTAGCTTTACTATGTCTTTGTAGTCCTTATAATTTGCCTGTCCCATTTTCCAAAGGCCACAAACTAACTTTTCTTTTGTTTCTGAGTTCCAGACACAGCTCTCTATATTCAGCCAAGCCAGTCGTTTTCCCTGTCTGCTCATCTTCTGGGACATGGGAATGACCTGCTTCTGTGACTTTTAAGATTCCTTGAAGTATGAACAGCCTTCCTGGGCCCCTTTGCCCTTCAGGACTGTCTCCCAGTGGATACCCTTAGCAATGCTCCAAAGCAGGCCAAAATCTGACCTCCAGAAGTTCAAGGTGGCAGTTCTACTGACTCTGCTCCTTGCTTCTCTAAGAATTGAAAACTCTCATGATCAATCAATATGAGGCCTAAGATGGCCTCCAACCTTTACACCCCTCATAAGACCTCTGTTAAGAAGCAGCAGAGAACTTTCCCTGTTGGGTCCAGAAAGATATCTTCCACAAACTATGGGAACCTCCAGGACTGTTCGTTCTCTGCTGAGTTGTATTTCCATCAGACATCTGGGAAGTTGAAGTCCCCCACAAGAACAAGAGTTAGCAACAAAAATATCTCTCCCAGCTGCTTATAAAATGAGATGTCCGCAGTCAGCCTGGGCTGATTGTAAATGATGGAAAGTGTCCTGACTTTTGCCATATCCCTCAATACCCTTGGATTGATCCCATCTGGCCCCCATAGACTTGCATATGTCCAAGTGGTTGCAGCTGGTCATTAACCATTTCATCTTTTACTCTATAGGCTTCAAATTGCTCCCCATCCCTATCTTCTAGTTCATGACTGGGCACCCAGCAAATAACTGGTCCTACTAATAAAGACTCAGGCTAAGAAGGCATTAAGTACTCCTCAGCCTTCACCATGATCACTATTTCTCCCTCTGCATCCAATAAAGTACAGAGATTCTCCTTAGTCCTTTTGTTGCTAATGGATTTGTAGAAGCATTTCTTGTTACCAGTTGCAGCCAGATTGATTTCAAGTTTGGCCTTAGCCCTTCTGATTCTCTCCCTGCATAGCATCACAACATTTTTGTAGTCATCCTGAGTGGCCTCCCCTTTTTTCTAAAGGCTGTAACTCCCTTTCTTCCCCTGAGCTGCAGCCAGATCTCTTTCTTCAGCCAGGCTGGTCTTCTTCCCTACCAGCTTCTCTTTCAGCAAAGGGGCACAGTCCCCTCCTGTGCCTTTCAGACAGCCCAGCTTTTCTGGACTCCTTTGCCCTTCAGGACTGCCTTCCAAGGACTCTGTCAACCATATCAGTGTAAACCACTTGCAAATGAGATAAGACACTTTAAGGGGGGTATCTGAATTTGTTACTGGATTTGTGACTTCACTGGATCCAGTGAAGGCTTTAGTTGGTAAATTTTATTTTATCTGTAGGCATTAGTGGTTGTTTCATTCTGCCTAGCAAGATTTTGAACGGGTTCTTGGTGATACTGTGTCAGATGTCAACTTTGAGATTTACCCAGACACCTAAAAAGAGTGGAGCAAAATGTGAAAATTTGTGCCTACATCTTCTTCCTATCTTTGTCCTCTTTGCTAAAACTGTTCATTATACGTATGCAAATTGCAGAGATACAATGGCAAATATCAGATAGATACAAACCTAGATAGATACATAATATATGCCTTTAGAGACTAGATTCAGAATACTGATTCTTTTGATATCTACCCACAAGCAGCTAACTGTTCACAGCCATCTCAGGCACTGATTGAAATCATTGTCCCTAATTGCAAAGCTTCATCATCCAGAGCTAGTTTTGTAGTGAGGGCCATGAGAAATAACAATGTCACCAGTAGGGTTGTTAATTTTATAACTCTAAAATGTAAATACATTTCTTTTGTGAACTAAGTATATAAGCACATACTATTTTGGTGAAGTAGAACACATTAATGCTGTTCCAGATATAATTGGAACAAGTATTTTAGTCACTGGCATAGATACATAAAAGAACCATGAGTGATCCCACATATTAGGACAGGTAAAGTGCAATGTGCTGAAATCCAACCTGCAGTCTTAAAGCATAATGCTGTAGTAGCAACACTAAAGTCAGCAAGATACTCCTCATGTGTTGACTTTGAAATAAAACTTGTTTCTTACTGGTTCTTACTGGTGTTGTACATCAGTCATAGACGTGTTGGAAGAACCACACTGCTTTTTGCATGCCTGTTATAGAATTCTGAATATATTTGTGTACAGGCTACCTCAAGAAAAGATTTCTCATTTGTCATCAGCAGATGGGAGCTTTCAGCAGGTAAGTGCTGTACACACCAGATTATACAATGTTGAAAATCACAGATTTTAAGATTTTAATGTTCTTGTATGCTTTCATGTTAAATGAGAAGATCAATAGACACCACAGTGTTTACAAGTTCAGCAGTCTGTGAAAATTCAGTAGGATCCTGTATGCTTTTGAAAGGGCTGTGGGCTAAATGAGTTTTTGCAGAACAAAGAGGAACATTAAGCTATTTTTAACAACAGAATAAATAGAAAGACGCTATATATGAAGGGCTTAGCTCTCCATTTACCTTCAGAGACCTTCAGCATTGCCTGTATATTCTGTCACTGTACTTAAACAAATGAAGGATAAAATGAATAATTCTGATAGCAAGAGACCTTTCCCTGCAATAGCTTGTGTAATTTCTGAAGATCTTACACCTCTGGAACATGTTTTCTAGTACACTGCCTCTACAGTAGTGTTTTGAACAACATTTGAAGTGTTTTGTATTGAGAACATACTCTTAGCCAGAATATAGTAGATTATTATTTCTTGTTTTTTTCTGAGGCAATTCCTCCACATATCTACTAGGGTAGACACAAACAGGAGATTATAAAACTTCATCATCTGTGTAACTTTTTTTTCCATACCCTTTCTATGTATTTTCACATTTTAGTACATGTTCTGTGGGTACAAGTGTTTAGTTGCTTCTTCAGCACACTTTACTAAGTCAGCACCCCTATTTTCAGTCATAGAAGCACAGATTTAGAGCTGCTGAGGATCTGGCTGTATGTATGAACTTCTTTTCTACTTTGTACATTTGTGTTGGTAAATCAGTTCAGCTCTGGTGAGGCCAGTTCAATTCTTGCTGAATTCTCTAGCTGAAAACTCTGACTTTAAAATTTTTTTGTGATGTCAAAGTTGGGAGTTTCACAGTTGTTATTTATTGAACAAATAAATATGGCTTACCTTGTTGTAAAAAGATGAAATGCAGAAACCTTTGATGTCTCTTCTATACATTCTGCTCCATGGGTAAGGCTTTTTGTAACAATGCTTATTATGCTGTACTATGACCTACCAATGCTAAAAGAAAAATATTGCCTGCATTTAGATGGATTCTTTCTCTCTGTGCTGTGAAGTTAGTTACCAAAATACACAAAATTACATTTTACAAATACTTGGTCTAGCCAGAGATTCATGTAACACAGGTTGCAAAATAATCAAGTGCCTTAAATTGTCACTCTTTGGAGTGCTGTTGTTTGGAGGTTCCTGTGTGTACTTTCCAAAATGTATCAACTAACAGCATATAATTTTAAACAAAGTTGTACTATTAATGTGTCTTTATTGAAAGGTTTAATAGTGTATTACAATGAGAAGTTTGGTAATAAATTGCATCATTTTGGTGGAGTCACATTACTTTGGCAAGTGACTTAGAGAATAATTTATTTAGTAGAATGTAGAAAACATCTTCCATGCAAGACTTCTGAGAATTTTTAATTTCTGCTCCAAACAAAGGTTAAAAAACACAAAAGCGTGCTGCAGATTATTCATTTAACTTGTAAAATACAAATCATTAAAAGCAACAACAGAAGATGTAGAAGACCTCCTGAATCTCTCTGACAACTATAACATCTTTTATGTAGTTCTAGTCCTGCCACAATCAATAGCAGGATTTCCATCTTTAGAAGAGTCTGCATTTTGTCAATATATATAGAGATGCTGTCATAATAAAAATGCTATAATTTAAACTTTACCTATATGTTGATATATCGCATCTCATTATAATAACATTCTTTTGATCCAAAGATTCAAGAAATCTTTTGGAGTTTTGTTTTACTGTTCAAAGTTTTTTGAGTATCTGGTAGTCATTAATCCCAGCCATTTTAATTTCCCACACAAAACCCAAGGAAACTAACCTAAAATGTTTTGTATCAGATTAATTGATTTTCCCTGAAAGCTATGTAATGTCAGTAAAAATTACCATTTCTACTGTTATCCTGCTATTAGGATATTTCTATACCTGACGTTGCTTTCTGCAATAGATAAGATGCATGGGATGAAAAACTAACTTACTCTAGATTTATTTATAATTAATGGAATTACATACTTAATGGACTTAAACATTATTTTCTAAGTCTGCATTTAAAGAGATTCAACAAGATACTGCAGATGGCTGAACCATATGCTTAGCAAACAGCATGCTGCAATGGCAAAATTAGAACCATTTTTGTTGGTGTGTGCTCATGCAATAGCTAATTAGCTAATAGTTCATTAAATGAATAATGGGGCATTTTTTTTCACTTTTGTTGATACACAAAGTATACAGAAGCCATCAGCAGCCACTTCTGTTGCAAAAACTAAACTAAAAAAAATATCATTTAGAATTATTGGTAAGTATTTCAGAGACACCACATGTAATGGCTTAGTTTAATGAGCCAAGAGGGACATCACACTTGAACAGATCACAGGCTTTTGCAAAATGATGTGCACAACACAACTGGCACACAGAAGATGAGAGAATTTAGTTGCAGTCCACTGCTTAGAAACACAAACAGGTACAAAGTTGAGGTCAGGACAATAGACCCAAACAAAGTAAGTCCAAGACATTTTAGAGAAATATACAGAACACAAACACTCTACTGTTTTGAGATGCTGGTTTTCAAAATTTTTCATTCTCATTTCATATGTGGGATTCCTTGTGGAATAATAACAGATATAGCAGTAACAGATGATCTGATAATTACTGTAAGTAATGACAGAATTATACACTTATTTTATTGATCTAGCTTATTCTCAGTATCAGTTTGACCCAAAAAGGTTGTAACCAATGAAATAAAAATTATCACTTATAGCATAATTTTAAAAAGAGGGAGTGGCCATAGGATCCCACAGTAGCAGGAAGTCCTCTTCTTGATCTTCCTCCTGGTGGCTGGGCAGGAGGTGGTTGAGAGCTTTAGTTCTTAGTTACTGGGTGCTCAGACATGGAAGATGTTGGTGAATGAAAACATGAGAGAAGAAGTGCAGTTAGAACCTCAGCAAGATGTTCTGGAACCAAAAGAAAGGCCACCATGTGGTGCATTTGAGTATATGGCGTATTTCCCAGCAAATCTTTTCATTCTAAGGTACAAATAAAACAATTAGCAATTCATAGAATCATAGAATCATAGAATAGGCTGGGTTGGAAGGGACCTCAGAGATCATCGAGTCCAACCCTTGATCAATTACCACCACAGTCACTAGACCACGGCACTGAGTGCCATATCGAGTCTCTTTTTAAATATCCCCAGGGACGAAGAGTCCACCACCTCCCCAGGCAGCCCGTTCCAATGTCTGATCACCCTTTCTGTGAAAAAATTCTTTCTAATATCCAGTCTGAACTTACCCCGGCACAATTTAAGACCATGCCCTCTTGTCTTACTGAGAGTTGCCTGGGAAAAGAGACCAACCCCCGCCTGGCTCCATCCTCCTTTCAGGTAGTTGTAGAGGGCAATGAGGTCTCCCCTGAGCCTCCTCTTCTCCAGGCTGAACAGCCCCAGCTCCCTCAGCCTCTCCTCGTAGGATCTGTGTTCGAGTCCCTTCACCAGCTTGGTTGCCCTCCTCTGGACCTGTTCGAGGACCTCAATATCCTTCTTGAACTGAGGGGCCCAGAACTGAACACAGTACTCGAGGTGTGGCCTCACCAGGGCTGAGTACAGGGGCAGAATCACCTCCTTGGACCTGCTGGTGACACTGTTTCTGATACAGGCCAGGATGCCATTGGCCTTCTTGGCCACCTGGGCACACTGCTGGCTCATGTTCAGCTTCCTGTCAATCCAGACTCCCAGGTCCCTTTCTGCCTGGCTGCTCTCCAACCACTCTGTCCCCAGTCTGTAGCGCTGCATGGGGTTGTTGTGGCCAAAGTGCAGGACCCGGCACTTGGCCTTGTTGAAGCTCATCCCATTGGAGTCAGCCCATCTCTCCAGTCTGTCCAGGTCCCTCTGCAGAGCCCTCCTGCCTTCCAGCTGATCAACACTTCTCCCCAGCTTGGTGTCATCAGCAAACTTGCTGATGATAGACTCAATCCCCTCATCCAAGTCATCGATGAAGATATTGAACAGGACTGGGCCCAGCACTGATCCCTGGGGGACTCCGCTCGTGACCGGCCGCCAACCGGACGCAGCCCCATTCGGCACCACTCTCTGGGCCCGACCCTCCAGCCAATTCTTAACCCAGTGCAGAGTAGGCTTGTCCAAGCTGTGGGCAGCCAGCTTTCTCAGGAGGATGCTGTGGGAGACGGTGTCGAAAGCCTTGCTGAAGTCCAGATAGACCACATCCACAGCCTTCCCCTCATCCACCAGGCGGGTCACCTGATCATAAAAGGAGATCAGGTTGGTCAGACAGGACCTGCCCTTCCTAAACCCGTGCTGGCTGGGTCTGATCCCCTGTCCATCCTGCAGGTGCTGTGTGATTGCTCCCAGGACGATCTGTTCCATAACCCTGCCAGGCACCGAGGTCAGGCTGACAGGCCTGTAGTTTCCCGGGTCTTCCTTCCGGCCCTTCTTGTGGATTGGCGTGACATTCGCCAACTTCCAGTCATTTGGGATGTCCCCGGTGAGCCAGGACTTCTGGTAGATGATAGAGAGAGGCTTGGCGAGCTCTTCTGCCAACTCTCTCATCACCCTTGGATGGAGTTCATCCGGTCCCATAGACTTGTGGGGATCCAAGCAGCCCAGTAGATCACTGACAGTTTCCTTCTGGATTGCAGGGGGGGTGTTTAGATTCTTGTCTCCTATAGGCTCCAGAAGCCAGCTGTCCTCAGGATTGCCCGTTTTACTGTTAAAAACTGAGGCAAAGAAGGCGTTAAATACCTCAGCCTTTTCTTCATCTTTGACAATTACATTCCCGTCCATGTCCATTAAAGAATGAATGTTTTCCTTGCCCCTCCTTTTGCCACTGATGTATCTGTAGAAGGACTTCTTGTTATCCTTCACAGAGGTGGCGAGATTTAGTTCAAGTTGTGCCTTTGTGTCTCTAATTTTTTTCCTACATAACTTAACTGTATTCCTGAATTCCTCTTGAGTAGATAGCCCTTTTTTCCATAACCGGTAGGCCCTCTTCTTGATCCTAATTTCCTTCAAAGTCTCTCTGTTGAGCCAGAGTGGTCGTCTTCCCCGCCGGCTCGCCTTTCGGCACACCGGGACAGCCTGTTCCTGAGCTTTCAAAACTTGCTCTTTGAAGAATGTCCATCCCTCCTGGACTCCTTTGTTTTCAAGGGCTGTTTCCCAGGGTATGCTCTGGACTAGTCTTCTGAACAGGCCAAAATCTGCCCTCCGGAAGTCTAATGTAGAGGTTTTATTGACAGCCCTCCTTGCATCCCTGATTATTGAGAACTCTATTATTTCGTGATCACTAAGTCCCAGACGCCCACCGACCACCACATCCCTCACCAGCCCCTCTCTGTTTGTAAAGAGTAGGTCAAGTGGGGCTCCATCCCTGGTAGGCTCATTTACCAGCTGCATCAGGAAATTATCCTCAATACACTCTAGGAATCTCCTAGACTGCCTCCTCTCTGCTGTGTGAAATTCCCAGCAGATGTCCGGCAGGTTAAAGTCACCCACGAGAATAAGGGACGACGATTTTGAGACATGTGCCAGCTGCTTGTAGAAGAGTTCATCACCCTCATCCTCCTGGTTGGGTGGTCTGTAACAGACTCCCATCACAGTATCAGCCTTGTTGGCCTTTCCCCTGATTCTGACCCACAGGCACTCCACCTTATTATCACCTACTTCAATTTCTATGGAGTCAAGAGAGTCTCTAACATACAGGGCTACCCCTCCACCTCTCCTACCCTGTCTGTCCTTTCTGAAGAGCCTGTAGCCACCCATTGCAGCACTCCAGTCATGGGAGTCATCCCACCACGTTTCCGTGATAGCGACTACATCATATCTTTCCTGCTGCACGGTGGCTTCCAGCTCCTCCTGTTTGTTGCCCATGCTGCGTGCATTGGTGTACATGCACTTCAGCTGGGCTGCTGGTTTGTCCCTTAACTTGCACTGTCCACCCTTGGGCTCCTTTCCGTAGAATCTTGTTTCAACCCCTTCCCCCTTCGAGCCTAGTTTAAAGCCCTCCTTATTAGACCTGCCAGCTTGTGGGCTAGAGTCCTTTTTCCCCTATTAGATAGTTGCAGTCCACCTGGTACGCTGAAATTCATCCCATAGTCAAAAAACCCAAAGTTCTTCCGGTGGCACCAATCCCTTAGCCACCTATTGATGAGGTATGTTTTCCTGCTCCTCTCCTCATTCATCTGCTCTACTGCTGGGACTGAGGCGAACACCACCTGTGCTCCTGATCCACCAACTAATCGACCCAGGGCCTTGAAGTCCTTTTTAATCGCCCTGGTACTTCTTCCATTGATGTCGTCACTGCCAGCCTGGACTACCAGCAGTGGGTAATAGTCTGAGGGTTGAATTAGTTGAGGGAGTCTCTTAGTAATATCTCTCACCCGGGCGCCAGGAAGGCAGCAGACCTCTCTGTGGGATGGGTCAGGTCGACATATAGGGCCCTCAGTTCCCCTCAGAAGGGAGTCACCAACTACGACTACCCTTCTTCTTTTCTTTGTGGGTGACGTTTTAATCTGACTGCTAGACAGGGGGCGAACGGGAGACCTTCTGGACAGATCGTCGTCTTGTCCGTCCTCTTGTCTGTCCTCCTCTTGATTCCCTGGGTCTAGGGCCTCATATCTGTTCTCTATGGGCACCTGGGGGGATGGTGGGGGTTGGGGGAGAATTCTTTTGCCTTTCCGGTGGGGGACCTGTTTCCATTCTCCCCTATCCACCTGGTCTGCATCGGCTGCCTGACAGGAGGAGGGGCAGGGCTTCACCGTATCCTGTTGCACTTCTATTGCAGTCGAGAGGGTGCGACTCCACCAGTCAATTTCCCTTTCGCTGTCTCTAATACTTCTCAGTCTCTCCACCTCCTCCTTGAGCTCAGCCACCATGCTCAGCAAGTCATTGACCTGCTCGCATCTCAGACAGACGTTATCTTCGCTGTCCGCCGGTGCTAAGATGAGGCTTAAACACTCTGCACAGCCAGAGACTTGAACAGCTACGTCCATTTTTTTGTTCCTCTTCAGGGAATCCGTCTGTATGGACACACCCTTCTTCTCAACAGCAGCAGCTTTCGCTTTTTTGGAGACCATTGTTATCTGTGCCCTCCTGCTCGCTCTGCCTGCGCGAACTGCCTCGCTAACTGCCGCTTTACTTTCCTGTTTGCCTGCCGCTTTACTTTCCTGTTCGCCGCGCTCCGGGTCGCTGGCGCTCCAAGCAGGCGCTTTTAAACCTCGTGCTCCGGTGGGTGCCGCCCCCTTGCAGCTGATTGGTCTCCGTGGAAACCTCCAGCAGCAAGATTAGAACAGCACGTTGCCGGCAGCTCTTTGAAACCGCCGCTCGATTGTCTCTGGGCCAGAAGACATGCCTCATAGGTCTGAGTTTTTCAGATAGAGTGAGAAGATACCATGCTATCAAACAGGAAATCCCTAAAAACCCACTAGTACAAGGGTGGTCAGGTAGATCATAGAATCATAGAATTGGCTGGGTTCGAAGGGACCTCAGAGATCATCAAGTCCAACCCTTGACCACTACCGCTGTGGTTACCAGACCATGGCACTGAGTGCCACATCCAGTCTCTTTTTAAATATCTCCAGGGATGGAGAATCCACTACTTCCCTGGGCAGCCCGTTCCAATGTCTGATCACCCTCTCTGTAAAGTAATTCTTTCTAATATCTAACCTAAACTTGCCCTGGCACCACTTAAGTCCATGCCCTCTTGTCTTGTTGAAAGTTGCCTGGGAAAAGAGCCCAACCCCCCCTGGCTCCAGCCTCCTTTCAGGGAGTTGTAGAGAGAGATGAGGTCTCCCCTGAGCCTCCTCTTCTCCAGGCTGAACACCCCCAGCTCCCTCAGCCTCTCCTCACAGGACTTGTGCTGGAGTCCCTTCACCAGCCTGGTTGCCCTCCTTTGGACCTGCTCCAGGACCTCAATCTCCTTCCTGAACTGAGGGGCCCAGAACTGGACACAGGACTCGAGCTGTGGCCTCACCAGGGCTGAGTACAGGGGCAGAATCCCTTCCCTGGACCTGCTGGCCACGCTGTTCCTGATCCAGGCCAGCAAAATCCTAATTCTCTGGAGAAAAGCTCCACAACTCAAATGCAAGGCACTGTACTTCCCAACACCCACCCCAGAAAAAAGACAAAAACAACAAACACAACAATAATAACAAAACAAAACAAACAAACAAACAAAAAGCAAATATAAATGTTTCAAGTAACTTCATACCTTTAAGGTATGCCTGTACTCTGTCCCACTGGTTGCTCAGCAAAAGAAACGAGAGCACACTGTACGGGTGTTACGTAACTTCCCTGGCCAAGCAAGTGCCTCGTTGAAAGAAAGAAAAATTGTCTCTGTTGTTGTGACAGCTGGGTGAGATAATTTTTTCTCCTCGCCTGAAAACATAATCGATCTCTAATATTTTGAATTTCTGTATTACAATGAAACTATGGATTCTCAAATAAAAGGAAAGGACAGCACATCTGTTGCTCAAAATAACAGCAAAAGGATGCTTGCCAGTTATGAGAAAGTTTTAACTGTCCTCTGTCTTGTTCACCTTGACTAGGACTTAATTCTCAGTCTTCTGTCACAGGCAAGTGTCCTGGTCACGAAGACTCCAAGATCTTCTTGAGTCTTTTGTCTCTTCTACTGGAGCCACTGTATTTAACTATTCCTTGTTGATAAGAAAGGCAAAATGGAGGGACATTATGTAGCTTAGTGACAGCAGAACCTCAGTCTTTCCTTATGGATGTAGTTTTAGGAGAAGCTCTATGCTTATTCTGAGCACTCTTCCCCACTGAAATCAGTATGTGAATCCCCAGGGTATCATCTTTCATGAAGGAAACATAATGTTACATGTTTAAGTTGGAACCTTGAGTTCTTTTTTGTATGGCATAGGAAAGATACAGAAATATTCTCTTGTTTGTGTGCTGCCCTGATCTTACTGATATTGCTGGAGAGTAGTCTGTACTTAGTTCATTAAGCTTTGTTATAAATATGAGGGTTTAAGTGACTCTCTGACTAAAGATCTCAGAGTTAATTATTGCAAAGTCACAGCACATCTCCAAAAATAGAAAGCAGATCAGCATGTGACTATTCATTCTGCCTTTCCAACAAGGCTTCCATTAGCAGCAAACAGCAGCTGCAGATAAAAATAGAAGGTGATAAGTAATTGCAATCTTTAGTTAAAGAGAGAAGTCACTCTCCATGACAGCAAAGAGTCCAGAGGAATAATGAAGTCTCTCCGATTCCTTAGTGCTGAAGTGTTTGTGTCAAATGCAGAGTTTGCCAGGAAGAGTCTCCGCAGTGTTACCCATAACCTTTTTCCTCTTCTTTTTAAAGCCAGCTATTTACTGGAGCAAAAGGAGGTAATTCATGACTTGGTAGAGAACTGGCCGCTTGCTGACTTTAACATGGGAAAACTTTTGGGAAGTACTGTGGACTACCAGGAAGACCTGAGCCACAGAACATGCTCAGTGTGCTTGGAAAGCTGCCTGACAGGACTGAGAGACTATGTGCTCAATTGTTCTTCTCTCTACGCGAAAAGGCTGAAAGTGGTTGACCTGACAGGTATAAAAGATGTTGAAGTACAGTTTTGTGAGTGTAAGAAGGCAATGGGCAGGTGGACCAGGACACAACTGCTCTGCAAGCTTTGTTTAGAACTGCTGGTTTCCCTGCAACAAACACAGTGCAATACAGGTACCTTTGAAATCAGTATTGATGTGCTCATTGACTTATATGTTACTGAGTGGAACTATGAGCTGGTAGTGCAGGCCCTGTTGAAGAAATGCTATTGTCCATTGAAGATCTGCTGTGTGGCATTCAGATCTGACAACTTGGCTTTGCAGAAATTCTTCTATGTCACAAAGCTCATTGATACGTCTTTGTTGCGCAAATTGGAAATGGTTCACAATGTTCGCTTGGAAATGGAACACTTGGAAATACTCTTCAAAAGTATTCACTTCCCTCTATTGATGTCCTTGACCTTGCCAGCACGAACATTTAATGTGCAGAGGTTCACAGCTAAAGATGAACAGATGCTTACCAACATTGGAGAAAAGATGGGTGAAATGATGCAACTGACCGAGCTGAGTATGTCATTTTCTATACTCACAGGCAGACTACAGAAACTGCTCAGGTAATTTAGTCATCTTGATTTCTGTCAAACTGCAAATAATAGCCCTTTATGCTATCAGCAAGCTGAGAATCTCTGAGAATAAGGGAAGTGAGTCTGTCTCAGGCTGTGTGTAAGAAGCAGCAGCACGAAGCTAGGGAGGAGTATCTGTTGGATTGAACTGAAAGACAATGTGTATCTAATGCACTTATACTGTTTTTATTATTCTTCTGGAGCCCATGTCATGAGTATGATCAGAAGATACTTTTGGCTACCACATAAGAGATGTAGCTGGTATATCCAGACATTTTTGATTCCCATATTGTTGAGCTTTTATCTCAGTCAGCTTCAGCTGGTCTTTGGTGCAAGACCTGAGTCATATTCCAAGTATTTTTTTAGGGTTTCTAGTGAATTCTTGTCCTTTAAGAACCAGGCCATAAATATGCTTAGATTTCACAGATACTGTGTTTTAGATGGGCAAGGGAATAGTAGACTTTTATTTGAGACTTTGATGTCAGTTGCTGTGTCTGTCAATCTCAAAGCAAGAGAGATCTCCTTCTTTTCTATACTGCCAATTAAGATAATATATAAATATCCATGTTGAATTCCTGGGAAGATCTGGCAATTCTCAAAAAGATAAGCCTCCAATCAACAGTGTTCATACTTTGACAGAAAATAAGTTACATGTATGTTTTTCAGAGCGTCTAGAAACAGACAAAAAAAAATATCCAGGCAAATCACTGTGGTCTAAAATTCCTCCTGTGCAAAGTTATTTCATTTAAAAGTTGTGAATTGCACACAGGATATGTTGATAGAAATAAATCACAAGTTTCTAACCTTGATCCAGCTGAGGTCTGTGGTTGAAGACTCCCTAAAATGTATGTATGAAAGAGACCTCTTGATTTTAATATTATAACTATTTTATATTCAACTAGAATATTTGCACATAATTTCAAGTACACTTCATCTGACCTATTATTTCATCAAAAGATCTTTTTGCAACTCCAAAGCAGTACCATATGTAAATGTCTTGAGCATTTAAAAACACAGTAGAAACAAAAGCCAATTTCTTGTTAGAATACTGATAAGCTCACATCTTGAAATTGATGCTTTCTTAATAGAAATTATCTAAATCTCAGGAATAACAACAGCTTTCTACAAGTAGCAGTTACCAAGATTTTATGGTAGTAATGATCTGTTATTAATTCAGCAAGTAATAGACACCTGGCAACATATAACTTGTTACAAGTAGAGGGAATGTTGCCAAATTAATCCCAATTAAAACAACACAGTTAGAAGAGGTGTAAAGTAGGAACCAATGTATGGAACTGATTTCAGAAGGAAAATATGCCTATCATTGTTGGCACATGCTTCTGTTTCTCAAAAGAGGTTAGAAAAAATACTGGATATGGCAGGTGGCTGCATTCATAATGTGGATAGTTGTTTGAAAATTTGTAGATGTAGGTTTTCAATGTCCTGTTCCCTGAAACTTTTTTTGTCTTTAATCTGCAGCCCTCTAAAAACTCCACTGAAGATGCTGGATGTTTCTAACTGCTCACTCAACCATGCTGATATGACCTATTTAGCCAATAGTTTCCATGCTAATCACTTAGAAACCCTGGACCTGAGTGGTCACAACATACCTGACTTTTACTTGTCAGTATTCTTTAAGCTTCTCAGTCACTCCTCTTCAGTGCTCAGGAGTCTTACTGTGGAGGACTGTAACATCCAAGATACTCATGTGAACATGTTGATTTTAGGTTTAAGTCATTGTAAGAAACTACAGGAGTTCAAGTTTTTTGGAAATCCACTGTCATCCCAGGCACTTAAACACCTTTTCACATTTCTCTGTGAGTTACCCATGCTGAAAAATGTGGAGTTTCCAGTTCCAAGGGACTGCTACCCTGTTGGCATCACATACCCAGTTGATGATGCCAGTCTCTGCAAATTTGATCACCAAAAATATGAAAATGTAGCAAAGGAGCTTAACCTCATTTTACTCAAAGCAAATAGGGAGGATGTGAAGGCTTCAACTCCTCTCTTTGGGAGTTATGATGCAGCTGTTCAGGAGACAAACAATGAACTGGGAACTTACTTGATCAAGTCCTTCAAAGAGACTTTAGAAAAGCTTACTGTATCTCTTAGCAAAATGAGCTAGACTTGTAACAGTGGTGATGAGATGCTTTGTCAAATCAGGAGTTAATTTAGTCTTTTCTGCACCTCCATTGATCAGTCTTGAGTTTTCCTTAATTTCTCATCTGAATTTACTTATGTTTGAATAGCCTCTGGTCATCTGAACTATTTAACTATTCTATATCTATTGCAAACCACTTATATAAGCACTGCTTGCTCCCTAAGGAGAAGACCCTTAATAGCTTATTATTTTACACAAAAGCACTTTGTTTCTCATTAAAACAACTGGTGCCTAAGCTTCACTGATTTCTTGCAGTTTCTTCTGTATTTGGCAGTGAGGTGTGTAGCTCTACAGGAAAGACAGGGAAGCCTTTTCCCACGTCCAGCAAAATGTCCCAAAGATTATGCACCAATCCTCACCTAAACAAATTTTTGCAACTAGACTCACTCCATCCCATTGACTCCAACTCTCTGGCTTCTATCCTTCAACGAGCCCCTGATCTACCTCACTACCCAATCATCCAGGCTACGCTTCTTCAGTTTAGCTCCAAGGATGCTGTGGGAGACAGTGTCAAATGCCTTACTGAAATCAAGATAAACTATGTCTACTGCTCTGCCATCATCCATCCACCTGGTTATATCCTCACAGAAAGCTATCAGGTTGGTCAGTCATGACTTCCCCTTAGTAAAGCTAAGCAGACTGCTCCTGATAAGTCTCTTGTCCTTGATGTGCCTGGAGACAGCATCAAGAATGAGGTGTTCCATCACCTTTCCAGGGATGGAGGTGAGGCTGACCAGGCTAGTTACCTGGGTCTCACTTCTTATCTTTTTTGAAGATTTGAGTGATATTTGGTTTCCTCCAGTCCTCAGGCACCTCTCCCATTCATTCCCCATGACTTACCAAAGATAATGGAGAGCAGCCTAGCAATGAAACCCACCAGTTTTCTCAGCACCCATGGGTTTATCCAATCAGGACCCATGGATTTATGGATGTCCAGATTGCTTAACTGATCTTTAATCCAGCTCTCACCAACCAAGGCAAACTCATCCTTTACCCCGACTTCCTTGGAGGCTCCTGAGGATAGTCTCCAGAAGTATACACAGAGGCAAAGGTGTTCAGCATTCTTTGTATCCTCTGTCACCAAGGCAGCCACCTCATTCAGCAGTGGGCCTACATTGCCCCTGGTGTTTTTTTTATCTGCTATGTATTTGAAGAAGCCCTTTCTGTTGTCCTTAACCTCTCTTGCAAGGTTTAATTCCAAGGACACTTTAGCTTTCCTAGTTGCCTCTCTGTATTCTCGGAAAACAGTCTTACATTCCTCCCAAGTGGTCAGCCCTTCAGCCCTTCCACAATCTATAGGTTTTCTTCTTCCATTTGAGTTTATCTAGCGGGTCTCTGTTCAGACAAACTGGTCTCCTAATTTCCTTTCTTGTTTTCCTTCTCATTGGGATGCACTGATCTTGAGCTCAGAAGTGGCCTTTGAATGTTAACCATGCGTCATGGGCTCCTTTACCTTCTAGTACCCTGTCCCATAGGATTTCCCAAAAAAATTGTTTGAAGAGGGCAAAGTTGGCCTTACCAAATTTCAGGGTTGTGATTCTACTTGGAATCCTGTTTGTACCACATAAGATCCTGAACTCCACCATCTTATGGTTACTGCAACCAAGGTTGCCCTCAACCTTCACTGCTTCAACCAGACCCTCCTTGTTGGTTAGGACAAGATCCAGCAATGCTCCATTCCTAGTTGGCTCCTCCACCAGTTGCATCCAGAAGCTGTCAGCAATGCACTGGAGGAACCTCCTGGACTGTGAATGGTGTGGAAGGCTGTGTGGGCCTTCCAGCAAATATCTGGGTAGTTAAAGTCTCCCATGAGAATCAGGGCCTGTGACCGCGAGGCCGCTACCAGCTGCCTGTGGAAGGCCTCATCAGCTTCCTCATTCTGATCAAGGGGCCTGTAATAGACACCCACCACAGCATCCCCCACATTAGCCTGCCCCTTAATTCTCACCCACAAACTCTCAACTTGCTCCTCATCTGCCTCTGGACAGAACTCAATACATTCAAGTTGCATCTTATGTAAAGAGCAATTCCCCCGCCTCACCTTGCTGCCCTGTCTTTCCTAAAAAGGAGAAAACCATCCATGAGCATATTCCAGTCATGTGAGCTGTCCCACCATGTCTCTGAAACTGCCACTAGACCATAGCCCTTGACCTTACACAGATCTCTAACTCCTCCTGTTTATTCCCCATGCTGTGTGCATGTGTGTACAGGCATTTCAGGCTGTGATCTGAGCCTGCCAACCCCAGGCTAGGGGGAAGGGGGTCCTATTGGCCTTCATTTAGACTGGTAATTTTGACTCTGGTGCAAACCCAGCTACATGCCATTTATTACCAATTACCCACCTGCGTGGGGCAGCAGATTGAAGGTTATCCTTAGGCTCATCCTTAGTGAGCTTGGTTTTCGAGTCTAGTTTAAAGCCCTCTCAATGAAGGCTGTTAAGTCCTGTGAGAAGATCCTTTTCCCACGCTGAGATAGGTGTACCCCATCTTTTGCCAGCAGGCTCAGTGACTTATATATTTTGATCCATGATCAAAGAACCCAAAGCCCCACTGTTTACACCAGTCCTTAAGCCATGAATTAACCTGTTGGCTCCTTCTCTTAGTTCCCTCACCCACTGCTGTCATTAGAGGGATGGAGAACACAACTTGCATGCCTGATCCCTTAACCAGTTGCCCCAGGGCCCTGAAATCTCTCAGTCATTTTGTTATTCTTGATACCACTTCATCACTACCCACCTGGAACACCAAAAGTGGATAATATTTAGAAGGCCCCACCAGGGCTGGAAGTTTACTTGTGACATCCTTTATCCTGTTCTCAGGGAGGCAGCAGACTTCCCTATGAAGTGGCTCCAATCTGGCTATCAGGCCCTCTGCACCCCTCAGGAGGCAGTCACCCACAACAATGTCCCTTCTTTTATCCTTTCTGGAATGTGTTATGATCATTGGTTTAGGGTGAGTGGGCCTTGATGGTACCTTTGTCCTATGTGGGGTATTCTCAGCACTGTCTGCCATTTCCTCCTGCAAGGTCCCATACCTGTTCTACAGCACCACTAAGGGTGGTGAGGTTTTAGAGTTCTAGAGGCCTGCCCTGTTTGTGGCATCGGGCTGGGACCTGTTCCCATTTTTCCTGCTTCTGTAAGTTATCTTGGGATGGCTGGGGAACTTCCTGGGACAACTGGAAATCTTGAGACGATAAGGACTCCTGTGTTCCACTAGTGAGATTTTCCTCCTGAATCATTTTAGTGGAGAGCAGGCTCTTAAAGCACTCAGCTAATTCCTTCTCGCTCTCCCTGATACTCTGCAAATCTGCTCACCTCCTCCCTGAGCTCCATGGCTCCATCCTACAGCTGTGACACCCAGCAGAGCAAGTCATCAAGCTGCGCTCCTCGGACACAGACAGGGTCACTGCTGTCCCCTGTTGTCATGGAAAGGCTGTGGCATTCCCAACAGTCTGTGACTTGGACAGCCACGTCCTTCTGTGGAGGCACCCCCTGAGTACCCACATCCATCTCGGTGGGTGCTGGGCGCACGATCTTCTTTTGCCAGGTAGGCAGCATGACTCCTGGGCTGGGCTGGCCATTCACAGATGTCTCAGGGCCACCTCTATCTATCCCGATCTATCCCAGCTGAAGGAAACGGCTCTCCCTGCAGCCGGTGCCGCTGTCCGTGTCTGCACTGACCGTGTGGTCTCAAGAGAGGACCCTGTTGGGTTACCTGTCCTTCCCCCAGGGAGGGAAGGGGTCCTGCCATGCTCTCTGCCCACATTCAGCCACCATTCCCGTTTCCCCGCTCCCCCTCGCCAAACACCCCAGCCCCGGGCTTCCTTGGACACGAGCCCAATTGGCTGAGCTAGCGAGGTTCCGAGTTTCTTCCTGCGGTTCTGGGCAGCTGCACGGAGTTCTGTGAGCTCAGGACCCCCCCTGTACAGCACCATCTCACTGTGGACTCCTGGGCTTACCTAGTTTTCAGATGACGCACCAACTGAGTGCATTTTTCTTGCCTAAAGCCAGTCCAGGTCCACCTCGTTATTTTCTTCTTCTGCTTCCCACAAATTCCTGTCTGTCTTCCATTTTTAGTCTTACATATACATGCTGCTTTATATATATATATATTTTTTTTTTTTTTTTTTTTAAATATATATTTATATATATATACTTACATGTGTGTGTTCACCATGTTTAGGACTCCGTGGGACCGGAGGAGTACGTAGAGGCCATAGTTTTAGTGCCCAGTGTGGATCAGCACCATGTGCACTTCAAAAATTCTCTTTATGTCTAGAGTACATTTTATTATAGCAGTGGTGCCTATACATCACTTCCTGCAGAATAGCTGTGAATAATGGACAGCTGAAGGACATGGATCCATATGCAGAAAAGATTTGGACCCTGTTCCTGGAAGCTAATGGCTCTGCAGAAACATGCAGATATTTTCAGACTTTTGTGACCTTCTAAAATGTGTTTTGATAGCACTGAAGCATTGTTTACAGTTGCATGTTAAATTTTTTTTTGCATGAAATATAGTATTAACTAAACTGCATAGAAGTTATATCACTACTTTGAAACATACTGAATCCAAAAAGTTGGACTGCAATAAACTACTCCTAGCATATATCACAACAGTACTTTACTGACACAAAACTATATTTACCTTACAACTTCTTAGGAGAAAATGTCATGTTTTGTGTGAGAAGGGTAATTACATTACCCTTTTGGAATGTAATTAGGTATTTTTTCTCTTTTAAATCACATAATTTCCAAGCTCACAGCCAATTTGTTCCAAGTTCTGCTGAACTTTAGACCAGCTGCATGAAATTACTTTTGCTGTGGTAATATTAAAGGTACTGGGTCAGGCTGTAGCAATTTGATATTGCCCTGGCTTAATGCAACAAGGATGTGTGCCATCTCTCAGAAGGATTCCTGCATCTCTTCTAGCCCAGCAGTGATTATTATGGTTTGGGCCTGATCTCTGTTACCTTTCCTATGTGTGTGGGATTGTCACTGTGCTATTAGAGAAGAAGGACTAATGCTGTAACTACCTAAACATATAGAGTTACCTTTTACTTTGTAAGTAGAGACAGATGCTGATTTCACTATCCCTTGTGTTCCCTGTCTATGGTTTGTATAAAGCTGGTGCTATGCATTTAGTAGTGTCAATAGCTACGGCTATTTAAAATCATGGATTAGAACTCAAAATGCTGTAAGATTTTAAAATAAATTTAATTTCATCTTTTATTTCCATTCTGTTACTTACAGTTTTACATTGTAAGAAGTGCTAATTTTCACAGTCATCATTAAAGACAAAGTTCAGTGAAGAAAGAGGGTCAATTTTTTTTGCTGATTTTGTGAAAGCTAAAATTCTCACGTTTTCAAAAGCTGAGCTATCTTAGACAGGTAATGTAGGCCAGTTGGCAATAGTTATCACTAACATTCTAGTTATATTTATGCTCAATGGTGCCTTTTCTAAGATTTCCAAAGCAGCAGTTACCCATCAGCTTCAAATGTTGTAAGTAAATTCCAATGAACACTAAGAAGGGAGAGGAAAAACATCCATCCATTCTCTGACCAACTTCTATAGTGTGATGGAAAATATGAAGGGCTTCTAAGATGACCATGGTCTTCTATTTGATAGAGGACCTAGCTTGGTGGAAACCGCTAGAAGAGTGGCAGACTGCTGCCTTTCAGAGAAAGTCTTCCTCTGTCTCACATGGTCTGCAAGGGTGTGTATTGTGGTCATATTGAGGACAATTTCCAGCTCGGTGTCCTCTAAGGGTTGTTTCTGCCATGAGTTGTCTGTTCAGATTATTAATCTTGCTGACACTGTGTCCTAGAGGCCTGTGTTGTAAAGCTTCTCTTCTGACCTTTGCATAGTTAATCTGCTCCTTCTGGCTTTAGCATTTCTGAAAACTAGACACCAAACTTGAGAAGACAAAATTGTTTTCAGCAGTTAGCAATTGGTCCCTTTAAATAACATTAGCATTCAATAACACAATGCAATTGTTGCCCTGCATGGTCCCTTAGCAGTCTTTTCTCAGCCCCACAAACAAAGTAGCTCTGCTCTTTCCAAGCCAACTAACATAAAATTCCCTTTTTATGCCATATAGAATGACACTGTTTGAACAACATGTGGTGATTATTCCCATATGAGGTTCCATGACTTAATGCTGTGGCTGTTTTAATGTTACCTTAGATTCATTTTCACTGCCATACAAACACTCAAGGTCTGCATTTTCCTAGCTATATTACTATCTTCTGCATTTTACACCTTTTAGTGAGAGCCCTGCTCACAGAGTCAAACTTCCACTGACAGCTCTCACAGGGAAGGTACTGGAAAAGAATGCAGTTCATGGCTTTACTGTTCCCTCAGCAGTGTTTTACCGGACCCACAAACAGTAGCTCTGTGCTTTCCTAGCCAATTAGCACCACCATCTCTTTTTCTGCCTTACAGAGAGAGTCTTACTTTAAAAATTAAAATGTGTAGCCATTTCTTCCCCACAGAAGGTTGGGAGTGAATAAATATCCTTGATGGTTTTAATGTTCTCTTTGATGCAATTTTGCAGTCCCTCTAACACCTGAGATCTGCCTTTTCCTGACTATGTCTGTTATGTTCTCCTACAGTTTTCACCTAGTGACAGGATTGCTCACAAAATGAAATATTCCACCAACAGCTCCCACAAGGAAGGTGCTGGGACAGAGTGCTGGCCTCCATGTTCCTTTAGAGGGAATTCCACAATACCACTAACACAAGAGCCCTGTGCATTCACAGGCAGCTAACTTTTTCTGCTCTGTAAGCAGGAAAAAAAAAAAAAAAAAAAGAAAAGAAAAAAAAAGAAAAAAAAAAAGTGTAGCCATTTTTAACAAATGAAAGTTGCTAGAAATGAATGCTGTTGTTGGTGTTAACATTGCCTTAGCATCTCTCTCACACCCATTCTAGTACTGGAGCTCTGTGCCTCCCCAGCCACTGCGTAGTAGATTCCCTTGTTTGACCTTGCAACCAGAGTTGTACTTCAAGATTGAAAATGCCCAGACACTGCTCCCACAAGGAAGGTGATAGGACACAATCCAGTTGCTGGCCTCCAGTAACTCTGGAGATCTGTGCTCTTCCTTAGACTTCCAGCATTAATGAGGCTGGAAAAGCACTAATAACCATTAAATCATCAGCAGCATTCTGTCCTTTCCATGTCTGTGTGGGAGGAGTTGCTAAATGTTTTCATTTTTTGCAGAAGGCTTGTGACTCTAAGGCAGAAAAAGGAAGAAAAATGTTACATAGCTAGGAAGGGTAAAGCTCCAGTGTTAGTGGAGCTGTCAAAGCACTGCTAAAAGTACAATTCAACCTGCAAGAGCATTCTGTCCTGGAAACTTCCTTGCTGGGAACAAACATAGGATGTTTTCAGTTTGGGACCAGGGCTCTACCTTGAAGGCAAGAAAAGACTTGTGACCTTTTTTTTTTTCTCAGAAAACACAGAACTATGTTGTTCGTGGGGCTGTAAATTCACTACATTAAACATTAAACAACATTAACTACATTAAACATTAAAATGGCAGAACATTAAAACCAGACACAGCATTCTGTCTCACACCTTGTGGGAGCACTTGGTGGAAATTTTTACTCTGTGAGCAGGGGTCTCACTAGAAGGTGAAAAATGCAGGCGATGGTGGACTGGCTAGGAAAGCCCAGACTACCATCATTATTGTGACTGTAACATCACTGCTAAAGAACATTAAACTAGCAGCAGTATAAGGCCTTAAATGGTATTTATGGCCCTGAGATCAGAATTGGGTGGCAGTTTGGCCTTATATCATATGTATGGGCCAAAAATCGCAATGGGGATGCAGTATGGCCTTATATGGCCCTGAGATCAGAATGGGGCTTGTTTACATTTGAAGCACCATAGAACTAACTTTATTTCTTGTAATTTCATGTTCAGCTAAGTGTCTTCTAAGTAGCTTCCTTTGCTGAAATTAACAGCAAGTTTCTCAGTCAGTATCTGTTTCTAGGACTGGTAACACTCGATGTTAATAACTACTGCTAGAGACTGGTATGCAGAACCAAGGACACTTCTTGGTTCTGAGAACAATCTTATGTTCTGGAAAAAGAAAGGGAGTAAAGGGGCCACACCTGCAACCCTCCTTTAGGGCGGAGTGGAGCACACAGGTGACCAAAATTGACTAAAAGAATATTCCATCCTGTACATGTCATATTCGGTATAAATTTGATTAGGAGGATTAAATTTTCTTCTTCCATGCCCAGCATACAAAGTGGAAAAAGATTACTGGAATGGGAAGGGCATGAGGAACATGCCCTGGGACGAGGAACAAATATGTACAAATATGCAAAACCTGGTATTGATGTAACAGAATCAGTTGCAGCAAGGCAGATTTGGAAGATGGGTCCATGGCTCTACCAGCACCTGATAAATTCAGATCCTGCAGAGCACATGGTGAGTTGATAACAAAACAGGAACCTCTCCAAGACCTCTGAGCATAGCACCAGCAGCAAGGAAGAAGAGAGCAGGAAAAAGGGAGGGGGCTTCTGGTCCTCCTGGCTTTTACTGAGTATGACAAGATTTGGGAGGGAATACTGACCCCACTCTCCCAGATCCTACATGGTCCTAAAGACCCTCCCTCTAGGTCCTCTTATTGGTGCCATAAAATTAGTCAGTCCCCCTCAAACCATAAGAGGTACATATGGTCACAAGATGACTGGAGTGGGCAGTACGGTTTTATATGGTATGTATGGCCCTGATATCACAGTTGGGGGAAGTATGTTCCCATATGGTTTGTATATAAGAATGGGGTGGTGTTACTGCCTTATAAGGTATGCATGGCCCCAAGATAACATTGGAGGTCAGTAGGGAATTATAGGGTGTGTATGGCTCCAGACCATAATATGGGGAAATATAGCCTTATATAGTATGTATGGATGCAAGTGCACAGGAGGGGTGCAGCCCTTATTGTGAGTGTGGGCTCAAGATGACAACTGGGGGACAGTAAGGGCAAACTGTCCCCCTCCACCTTGTTCTCTCAGGTGCATACATACCTTATATTGCCATATTAGTCCTCATTATGATCTCTGGGCTATTAGCTCAATACTGCCCCCTGCATTGTGATCTTCAGGCTATATATACCATAAAAGGCCATACTTCCCTTCCATTATGATCTCAGACCAAACTTGCTACATAAGGACATGTTGCCCTCCCATTGTGATCTCAGGGCTATAAATACCATATAAGCCCATACTTGCCCTCCATTCTTATTTTAAGGCCAAACTGCCCCTCCCACCTTGTATTCTCATACCTTATAATGCCACATTACTCCCCATTCTTATCTCACAGCCATGCATACCACATAAAGCCGTACCACCTCAACCCCCCCGTCCCCCACATTGTGATCTCGGGCCCCTACATGCCATATAAAGCCATACTTATGTCCCCCCATTGTGATCTTGGTCCATAACTTCCATAGAAGGCCATACTATCCCTCGGTGTCTGGGTGACATTGATACCATACTGCTTCTCCATTGTAGTATGGGTGCTATTCATACTACATCTGGAGAAACTGTTCCCCTATTGTGATCTCAATTGAAACATGCTATATAAGCCATACTGCCCTGCCCTGTTATTTTGTGTAAGGCCACACTACACCCCACTGTGCTCATGGAGTCATACATACCATATAGGGACATACCGCCCCTCTCCCCGGCACCACCATTTTGATCTCAGGGTCATACATTGGACAAAAGGCCATACCGACCCTACTGTTGCTATCCCTGACCATATATACCACGTAAGTCCATAGTGGCCCCCATTGTAGCCATAAATACTACACAAAGCCAGACTGCCAGCCTCCCTCGTTGTGATCTTGGAGCCATATTTGACATACAAGGCCATTCCTGCTCCTCACTGTGCTCTTGGAGCCACACATCCCATACTGCTTCTCCATTGCAGTCTGGGTGCCTTTGGTACCATTTATGGAGGAACTGTTCCCCCATTGTGATCTCAATTGAAATATGCTATATAAGGCCATACTGCCTCCCAGTGTCATCTCAGGGCCATACATACCACATATAGCAATACTCCCCCCACACTGTGATTTCCAGCCATAACATGTAAAGCCATACTGCCCTCCCTTTATATCTCAGGCCCATGCATGCCATATAAGCCCATTCTGTCCCCCATTATGATCTGAGGGCCTTACCTACAATATAAGGCCAATCTGCCCCCCTGTCACAAGAAGGCAAATAGCCAGGGTGTGCTGGCGTGTGCCTGTGTGTCTGTGTGTGTCTAAAATGGATATGTAGCTGAACAGACTGGTGTGACACAGACATGTGGTTCACCTTCCCACTGAAGCCACAGAATGTCAGACCACAGCTCCATTGCTATCCAACAACCCTCTCACAAAGGGGCCTGGGGGCAGCTGGACTGCAGCCTTATGTCCCAGGTGTTACTCAACAGTTTATGACTAATACATTATATATGTTTATGTGTACAACCACTTAAGAATGTTTGTCTGTCCCACTGTCCTCCAGCAAGGCTGGCCATGAGATGGATTCACAAAGTGTCAAATACAAAAGAGTTAGTTGTAAATGTGATGTAGTTTTTTAAGGCAACAGATATAACAAATTTGAGATAGCCATTGATAAACACACTGACTACAATAGCACAGATGTTAATATTGCTATGAATAATAGTATAAAGTATACAATATACCTAGGGATGCTTTCACCCCTATCCAAAAGGTGAAAGGTTGCAGTATCTTACCCAAGGAGGCATCTATGCCCTGGAGGAAGAAGTGGATGAGGCCCACTGACTTGTTCCAGGGGAGGTGCTATTCTCATGCCAAACAAAAGACTCAAAGATTAATTCAACACCCTTTGATAAGGTGGGACTCAGGTCATAACTGGTGTACTGATTGTTTCTTAGCATACTAATAATGTTTGTTAATTAGCAGAAAGGTAGGGGAGATGCACGGTTCCCACTTTGCCTGTAAATTCAAGCTTCATTAATGCCCTTTGTAAATTGCCAGATGAAGTCATACAGGCTTTGACACTGGCCTTAATCACACAGTCTCTGATTTCAGAGCCTTTGCAATTTCAGGCCATGCACAGCCTGGCCATGTAGCCATCAGGCATCTGGGTTTGATGATAAACAGACAAGGACAGCAATGTATCCCTTCCAGCCAGTGAGCTGGGCCTGTCTTCCCTACCAGACATGAATTAGCCCGTTTGTCAGGTCCAGGGCTGAAAGCCCAGTCAAGTACTGCTCATCTCACACTGCTCTGCACAGGTCCTTCCAAGAAAGGTAAACCAAAGCACAACACAAGTTCTGTTTTCCCATACCACCTCATTATGATCTCAGGGCTATACATAGCATATAAAGCCATATTGCCCCCCCATTGTGATCTGAGGACATACATACCATATAAAAACACTACAAATCTATCAAAGAAACAAACACACACCACAAAAAACCAAAAAAGCCCCACCAAAAACACTGTTTCCAGCAACAGCGTGAAAGGCGGAATGTTCATCCCTTCGAGGAGCCATGGTATGGCTCCACAAAAAATCCTGTGAATTAAAGAAATCAGCTACTCTCCAGAAAAATTTGGAAAATGAAAAACCTCAGCAAAAGGATTACTGGTATGTATGGAATTGTGTTTTTTAATGCGGTGGGATTTTGGTAGCAGGGGCAGAGGGCCATAGGGGTGGCTCCTGTGAGAAGCTGCTGTGAAGTGCTCCCTAGGCACCAAAAATTTGGACCCACCTCTGGCCAAGGCTGTGCCCATCAGTGGCAATGGATGCACCTCTGCAATTAGCACATTCAAGAAAAGGAAACATAAAATGCTATAAAACTTGAAGGAAAAAGGAGAGGGGGAGGTAAATGTAATACCAGAGCAGAGATACCAATGTCAGCGTGTAAGGAGAGGGAGGAAATTCCCAAGCAGAGATTCCCCTGCAACACATGGAAGAGCATGGTGGAGCAGTCCGTGAAGGACCCCAGTGTGGCACGTGTGGACCTGCAGCTGTGGAGGACCTGGCACAAGATAAGGTGACTGTGCCCAAAGCAGGACATGACTGGGAAGCTTGCACTTGGAGCAGTCTGTTCCTGAGGGACTACACCTGGTGGGAGGGACTCATGTCGGAGAGCTTCATGAAGAAGTCTCTCCCATGAGAGGTACCCTGCATTGGAGCAGGGGAAGCATGTGAGGAGTTGTCCCCTTGAGAAAGGAGGAGCATCAGAAAGCAACATATGACAAATGGACTACAAAATTCCACTCTCCACTCCCTGGTGCTGCTTTCATGGGGAGAAGGTAGAGAAATCACGAGTGAAATAATTTGGGCCTGGGAAAAAGGGAGGCGTAGGTAAGGTATTTAAGACCTGAGGGGCTTTTTGTTTGTTTGTTTTCTCTTGTCCTGCATTCATCTGATTAGTCACAAAGTAAATTGATTTTTTTTCCCCAAGGCGAGCCTGCTTTGCCTGTGACAATAATTGTTGAGTGAAACCCACCCTGTCCTTGTCTTGATTCATGAGCCTTTAGATTTTTCTCCTCCCTGTGCCACAGTGGAGAAGAGGGAAGTGAGCAAGTGGATGCCTGCTTGCAGATGATGAGCTTAAACCACAAAAAATGTAATCCTTGTGTTTAGGGAAGCTGAGCTTGCTTTGTGGAATACCATGTTACTCCCTTTTTCTGCACAGAACTGAAGATTAAAACAAATATCTTAACTATGTGTGTTGGCTTATTGCACATTGGGTGACTACGGAATACCAAAAAGAATATTTGTCTCAAAACAGCTGCCCTGACAAAATGGACATTGCACTCAGGTGGAAGCCTCATTCAAAAGCCATCTGGACTCTGTTCTCTCAAGGAGAGACCCTCATTTGGGTAACCACCCTGATAAACAGGGCCCTATTCTCACAAGAGCAGCCCCTCCTTTGGTGTCTATCCCGATAAGCTGAACACTGTCCTTGCCAGGGGAGCTCTGTTTGGTGTCCTGACAGGCAGGACACTGTCCTTATTCCATAAGGCACAGGGGCAGGCAAGCTGTACCCTGCAGAGGCAGAGTGACATCTTCTGTGTGCCCCGAGTAAAGCCACTGAAGAGGGTGCAGGAGCAGAAATAAGGGTAATTGCTGTGTCATCCCATCTGGAGGGGCCCAAGTGAACACCTGGCTGTGCAAGACATGCCACCAAAAAGATGGGGTCAGGTGGCATAAAAGAGGCACACTGCAAATGCTGGATGTGTGCCTACCATCCAAGGACCACAACTTCCCACTAAGATCATCGCTGGATCCAAGGGTGGTCATGTCTTTCCTATCTCTTCTTTATACCTCTCTCTCTCTTTTTTCTGTTTCTAGCTTTATCTCAGCACATAAGGGTAACAGAGTTTATAACTTTATTATTAAATTTTACTACTCATTTCTTTGTTAAGTTTTATTAGTTGCAACCTGTGGTTTTGACAATTCCCTAAATTTTGCTAAATTGTAATCCATTCCTTTGAAAGTACCATCATTACTAATTCTGCTAGTTGTAATCTGGCATACTTTATAATCTCACTTAATTTTAGGTAAAGTTGTGGTTTTATACAAACTTCCTGGGTAATAATCTTATTCCTGACTACCACTCAGAAAATTTCTGAACTCAATCTCACCAAATGGGTTGTTAAAAGAGATGAATTACAGGAGGAGATTTGGCCCAGCCACACCTGGGCTCCTCTCTGGAGTTTAGAAAGCAAGGGGGTCCAGTCCAAATCTCCCTGGGTCGACCCCTACTCTGGGGAGCTCTGCCAAAGCCCGCTCTGTGGGATGTGATACTTGGTTTGGCCACCCATCTGGGGAGCCATACTCACTTTGTGAGAAGTGACAGTGCTGCACCCACCTTGAGGGGCATGACAGTGACAAATTCCACTTTCAATACAACGGGACAAATGTCAGGAGTCCCCGGTACTGAGCCAGAGCATCTGACTGGAGTAGCTCAGGAAAGTTTCTGAGCACTATTATATGATATGTTCAAAAACTTAGTGCTGCCTACTGAGAGGCATGGTGACCTGGTTCAGGAACGGCACGGCGACCCTCCCTGGCCGCTCGGGCCATCTGCTCATGGACACCAATATGGTGGACGGCAAATGGCGTTTATTGGTACATGACACCATGTTATAAAGCCTAGGTCTACAACGTCACTTCCGTCTACTTCCCTCATGAACTGAACACAGCTGGCCATCAGGAGGGGGACCCTATCTTTCCGTACAACACGATATCTTCTGGACACCGGACCCTGGCTACCTGCAACTTAGTGACCGAAAAAGTGTAAAGCTTTGATCACGAAAAGAAAGTTTGTCTCTTCTGAACTTCTAAACTCTTACAAACAGTTACTTTCATCCTCTAGCTCAAAATTATTTTCTATCATTTTATAGTAAAGCTCACAGAAACAGATTATTCTATCAGGAACAGAAAATAAACAGAAGGAAGCAAGCTTTGCATAGCTTTACATACTCCAGAACAGACCTGATTTTATTTTTTAGTATCTGTTAAAATACTTCATAGAAAACCTCTAGGAAGAGAGCTGGCACACCTTAAACGCTAATTTTAAAATCCATGCCACATCAGCCTTGCGTTCAAGCCTCAGAAGCAGGCAACTCTGTCCTGGTTTCTGTCACACCGGGCGGCCCTGTCTGCGCCCTGGCCCCAGTGCGTTCACCACAGGCGGTGCCGGCGATCGCGGGGTGCGCAGCCCCGCTCAGGCTTTCTTCTCCGGCACCAGGAGCTCCGCACCCCACACCCCCAGCCCGAGGGACCCCCCCCGGGGACCTTCGGTGCCGCTCAGCCCCCTACAGAACCGTCCCGTGAGTGCCAAGACCCACCCAGTACTGCAGGAGAGGCCCTGCCACCACGGGCCGTCGCCGCCTGAGCTGTGGCGGGAGCGGTGGCTGCTTCCTGGCTGCGGCCAACAGCAGCACCCGGAGGCTGCATGGGGCTTCTCATGGCTGCCCCCAACGCCGACCCAAAGTGGGCTACGAAAACTCCGACATCCAGCATGACAGGGGCTTCAAAATTGCCTCTGAAGGAACATGCAGCAGCAGAGGCATTCTGTACTTGCCGCGTCTGTATAGGAGCGATCGCAAAGCGTTTTCATTTTTGCAGAAAGCCTGTGAGTCAATAGCAGGAAAAGGAAGGTGCGTGTTAGGTAGTGGAGCTCCAGCCTTAAGCCACTGCTAAAAGTACCAGCAACAGGATTCAGTCCTGGGACCTGCCCTGCTGGGAACAAGCAATGGAAATTGACAAGCCTCTGATTTTACAGAGAGGCCTAATGCCAAACTGAGAAAGTTCAGCATCTGCCACAGAGAGTTGCTGGGACAGAATGTCCATTGACTATTGAATTTTTCTAGTTGCACTTTCACAATCCCAGTAAACAATGTAGATTTGCTCTTTCCTAGCCATCAAACATAACTCTGTACTTTATCCATAGGGAGAGATTCTCTAAAAAATGAAAATGTGTAGCAGTAGCCCCAAGCAGGACAGAATTCTGTTGCTAGTTGTAGTGGTCCCTTAGCAGTGCTTTCAGAGCCCTACCAATATTGGAGCTGAGTACTTTCCTAGCCAGTTTACCATCACTTGAATTTTTCATTATCCTAGTGACATCCCTGCTCATGATAAGCATTTCACCAATAACTCTTGTAATGGCTGTACTGTGAATGACTGCTTTCACAGCTTTAAGTTTTCCCTTAGCAGACCTTTCACAACCCAACAAATGCTGAAGCACAGTGCTTTCTTAACTGCCTTGCAAAACGCTTCTTTATGCTAAATGTTTTAATTTTTCCAGAAAGTTTGTGACTCTGAGTCAGAAAAAAGGAAAAGCAGAGTGCCAGTGTTAGTGGGGCTGTTAGTGTGCTGCTAAAAGCAGTAACAGCAGCCATTTCTGGGGCCTTCCCTGCTGGGAACTGGTGCTGGACATTTCAATTTGGGAGCAGGGCTCTAGCTAGAAGGCAAGGAAGAAATGCAACCAGTTTCTTGCTAGGAAAGCAGAGAACTCCAGTGTTGGTTTGGTTGTCAAATCACTGCTAAGAGAACACTAAAATCGGCAACAGCATTCTGTCTTGGCTTCTGTGCTGCAGCATTCACTCATTTACTTATTCTCCCTATCACTGTTCTCTCAGTAAAAATGTTACACAACTGCCCTCAAAAGGAAGATGCTGGAACTCAATGTGGTTGACAGTTCTCTTACCAGATCTTTCGGAGCCCCATTAGGGGGAGACTTTGTTGGAGTTGGAGTACCAGGGGATGGATGTTTTAATTTTAAGGTGGCAAAGCAAGCCCAGAGCCCAAGTGTTCATGGGGCTTTGGAAGGGATGTCAGTGGAAGGTGAGGGCCAGCAACAATTTTCAGGCTGCAAACCTTGCATTTGGGAATAGTGGCAGGACATTACAAATTTTGGAGCCAAATTCTGCCAGACATGGAAGTTGAGGGCTTTGGAAGGTGTGCTCAGGGAAGGCTGAGGGCCAGCCACAGCTTTCAGGCATCACACCTTGAATCTGGGAGCAATGGCTGGACATTTCCAATTTTTGAACCAAATTTTGCTGCAGTTGGAGAATGTTTGATGTTTTAGGTGTATCAGCAATCCTGAAGTCCCAGTATTTGTGGGGCTTTAGAAGGTATGCCATGGGAAGGAAAGGGCCAGAAAGAGCATTCAGACCTTGTGTCTTGCATTTGGAATTAGTGGACATATGTTTTCAAATTTGAAGCCCAATTTTGACAGCATTGGAGAACAAGGGGATGGTTGGTTGGATTTTTAAGTGGCAAGCCTGGATTTTTGTTGGGGTCTTTGAAAGCAGTACGAGGGTATGTTTAGGGTTGGCACCAGCTTTTAGGCCTTGCAATTTATATTTGGGAGGAATGTCTGGACATTTTTTTAATTTACAAGCCAAATTTTGCAGGATTTGGAGACTGAGTTGATGTATGTCAAACTTCTAATTGGTAAGGCAAGCCTGCAACCACAGTGTTGGTGGGGCTTTGGAAGGAGTGCAAGGGTGTGGCTAGGACCAGCAACATTTTTTGGGCATTGCACCCTGCATTTGGAAGCAATAGCTGTACATTTTTAAGCTTTGAGATGAATTTTGCTTGAGTCTGAGAACAAGGAGTATGGATGTTTTGAATTCTTTGGTGGCAAGGCAAGCCCAGAGCCCAAATATTCATAGGGCTTTGGAAAGGATGCCATGGGAAGTGAACACTAGCAACTGTTTTCAGGTGTGGCACCTTACATTTAGAAGCAAATGCATGAACATTTTAAGTGCTGGAGCTCACACTTATCAAAAGCTGAAGATTGATGGGATAGATGTTTGCAGTTCTTGGTGGTAAGGCAAGCCTGGAGAACCATTTTTGGTTCATTTTGGTTTTCAAACCCCCTGTTTGAAAAGGGTAAAAGAGAAAGGTGTGCACCAGCAACAGCTTTCAAAAACCACACCTTCCATTTGGGAGCAGTGTCTGGACATTCTTAATTTTTGAGCAGAGGTGTTTTTGAAACCGGGAGTGTGGGTGTGCAAATGTATGCAGTTTTAGGTGCCAGTTATAGGCACTGGACAGATATTTGAATTTTAAGGTGGTAAAGCCCCAGTGGTTTTGCCCTGTGGAAGGGGCCCCAGGTAAAACTAAAGGCCAGCAACAGCTTTTAGGCCTCACACCTTTTGTTGTACCTTGGAAGCAACAGTCAGGCAACTTCAATTTTGGAGACAAATTTTCCATAATTGGAGAATGAGGTGATGGATATTTGAATTTCTAAGTGGCAAAGATATTCTGGAGCCCGAGTTGGTGGGGCTTTGGAAGGGGTGCAAGGATTTGGTTTGGGCCAGCCACCACTCCCAGCTCTCACATTTTGTGTTTAGGAGCAATGGCTGGACATTTTCAGTTTTGGAGATTAATTTTTCTAAAATTGGATAATGAGGTGATGGACCTTTGAATTTCTAAGTGGTAAGGCAAGCCCAGAGCTCCAGTGCTGGAAAAGAAGGGGACAGATGATTTAATTTTTAAGTGAAATTTAAAGAGCCTAGAAAGATCTCAAGTCTGAAAGATGTTGCTGGCCTTAACCATACCTTCATACCACTTCCAAAGCACACCAAACACTGGGGCTCTGAGCTTGCCTTGCCACCTAATAATTCAAACCTCTGTCTCCTCCTTTTCCAGCTTTCAATACAGTTGACCAAAAGTCTGGCCATTGCTCATTGGATAATATCGGTGTGCTTGGGAGAGAAGATAAATTAGCATTTTTTTCTGTATAAAAGAAGCCCTGAATTACAAGGAAGGCATCCTAGATTTTTGGCATTAGCCTTTTGGCACCCAACCTTGTGCAACATTGTAATAAACCAGGTATCTCATCTCTGTGTGTGGATTGAACTTTGCACACCAGATAAAGAACCTGTTTTGGGACAACAGCTGCACATGCATAATACTTTAGATATAAACTATTGACCAAGTTTGGGACTAGGATTGGATCCAGCTGTAGGGGACCAAATGAAGGGACAGGTTCACTCAGGTAGTAGTCCTGATACTCCCATCAAGTTGTAGTCCCCCAAAACAAAGAACTGTTTGCCACAAAGGGCCTGTGTAGCAATGAGAGAATGTCTCAAACACTCCCAGAAACTTCATCCTGAAATGAAACCTCTCAGAAAGGGGAGGACTGAGAAAAAAGGGAAGACTGTTGAGGAATACCAGAAGCCTTGAAGAGCTATAAGAACTGAGCTGAGAGCAACTTTGAGACATAAGGTCAGGTTGGATGAAGCCTTGTACAACCTAGTCTAGTGGGAGATGCTGGATCTTGATCTTTAAGGTCCCTTCTAACTCTAATCATTCTGTGATTCTACAATAATAAAGGAAACATTGCACCACAAAGCATGAAGCCAGCAGAACCTGCAGTAATTGGGGAAAAAGTGAAGACAGAAGGTGGAGATCATGACCACCAACCCAATTCAAGACCAAAAAGACTTCCCCCTGACACCTATAAGGAGCATGTTCGCTAATTTACATAGCATACGAGGACAACCAGACCAACAGTAAATGATGTGGTAATTAAAGGAGAAGGTTCTGGAATTGCTGGGGCAAATAAATAACGTCAGGTAATAAGACTTGGGAGACTCTATCAAACAGTCCTGCTGCCTGGCCCAACACTGAATCCAGGACTGATGATCTTTCTGTTTCTGTAACTTTTCTTATCCTGTTCTCCATTTTTCGTCTTAAAATCATTAAGGAACCCAAGGCCTGCTGTGATTTTCCCCAAGACGCACAGCTAGAATATATATAAGTAATGCAAGGCATGTATGATGCCACTTGCCTAAATTTTTTACATACATAGTGGTTGTGAATTCAATTAATACACTGTGATAAATTAATAAATGTTTAAATATGGACTTTGAGACTTGTCTTACTGTTATCCATTTCATCGGGATTTACGAAAACAAGTCACTTGTCTCCCTCTTCTGAGCAGGACAGGACACCAGCCACATCTAGACTCTTCTCTGAGAAACAGTGTGGAAAGCTAGGGGATTCTTTCTGAGCCCCAAGACTCAATGGGAGAGCCCTTCTCAGCCAGCTTGCAGACTCACACCCTTTTAAATAACAGATGTTGCCAAACAATAATCTCTGATCAAATGAAAATTTCTCAGCCTTCGTGGCTCTTGGTTAGGTCAAGCTGTTGAGAAGTTTGGAACAGAGCTTCCAGAGAAGTTACAAGCTGAAAACTTCCAAACCTGAACAGAGAAAGAATCTTACTTCTTTTCAAGGAATACTCTTGGTACTTCAGTTATACCTATTATATATAGAAGTGCTTTCTGCTGAATGTTAAAGATACTTAATACAGAATAAATAAGATATATGGTCTTACCCTCTATATTCTATATATTTGTATATACATCCTGCAATCAGCATGGCAATCAAAGCGTAGTGCCAAGAGCAAATGAACATCAAGGCAAGACATAAACTCATCCCCAGGAATGAGAGAGTCCTAAAAGACACCACTTTTTCCCCACTTTTTTAAAGAGGCATGTACATGTTCCACAAAGTCAATTTCTTCTTCAAGTTAACTTCCAAAAGGGCCTTTCTTCTTCAAAGGCCTTTTCATAGCTACTATAGAAATAAAAATACATTGTCCCAAATTTCATTTATTTAAAAAAGTTACATTCTGAACCTTTGTGTAACATAAACGATACAATTGCACTAGATATAACAATAGCAATAATATATAACAATAACAATGACATCTGTCAGTTCTGAAAATCCTATCAATGCCTCCAAATGAGGTCAGTTTCAACACACATTGCTATCACTTAACTGTTGATTTGAAAATAAGCTAAAAAATTCCTCAAACAATACCACGCAGCATTATGTTACTTCCAGCAAAATATTGATCAGTTTACATCAAATTTTAATCAATTATAATCTCAACTTTTCTTGTGGCCTGTCTTTTAGGCAAGAAAACATGACAGTAGAAAACAGTACAAAATGCAGTCTTTCAAAGGCTATAAAGTAGGAATGATTGTGAGCTGAAAAAGTTGCAGAAGCATCTCCAGATTAAAGTTGATAAGCCTGGTTTGCCCAAATTATTATTCAAGATAAATGTAAGTCGGCTCAAAACTAGACAGTTTTGAGAACACTTTTAGTCAAATATAAAACCCCGATTTTCTTTTCACCTGATTTCCACATTATAGTTGTTTTCACTATATTGACAGTGTCAGCAGACCCAACTTTTGCTTAGTACATTTTGTTTGCTTCTTTAGAACCACACAAGTGTTGGGTCCAAACACATCCAGTTTTAAACCAAAGAAATGCTCTTTACCTGAGTAGTCTGTCTGAAAAAGACAGCAGCTGCTCTTTCATGCTTCACCTTGTCAATCTAAGACTACTTTCACTCAATAAAGTCCCATCCAAATTCTGGCCAAGCATTTCAACACCTGCTCTGACTAGAAGTGATTACATAGTCACACAGTGATTCCTTGGCTCACTGAACTCTGGGGAAAAACATGAAAATGCGCTGTTGCCAAATGGTTCTGTCTCTGCTGCTGACACATCACAACCCTTTTCCTTTTCATGGACCATCCTGCACCTCTTGCTACCCTGCATCTTATCCACCCAACTTAGCTTCAAAGCTACTTTGTACCTTTGACTATTTCTTCCAGGATCAGTTTATTAAGGGGAGGTGGAATAAAACAAAGCATACAAACAAAAAATTACAGCAATCACTCATTTTCTTTCTTGATGTTGTAAATACAGCTAAATGTTTGCAGTGATAGACTTAGAGAAATAGACACTAAAGAGCATCAACTAACTACAGATTTTGGGGCAGAGGTGGGCAGTAGTTAGGATGCCCCCAAGATCTTGGGCTGAGACAGATACACAAAGTTTATTAAGGTGACATATAACAAGCTTGGAATTGCAATTGACAAATGCACTTACTGCACAGATCTGAGCTCCAGTCAGTACCTCCCTGGTAAACATCCAACAGAGCAGGAGATGCAAACCTTACCAAAAAGGCATCCCTGTTTGGGGGGTGGGAAAGAAATATTCAGGCCCACTGACCCGTCTGGATAATTGGAATTTTCTGCCTTACCAAAACAGAGGATGCTAAAGGATAATTTAATACCTATTAAGAAGGTGGGAATGGGTCATTACTCATATTCTGATTGATTCTAAGCGTGCTGATGATTCCTGGTAATTAAGAAAGACAGGGGGAGAGCAACCTTTTGCTACAGGTACAGATACAAGCTCTTCCTCTGGTTGTGTTGATACAGCCTCTGGCAATGAGGCCTTGCCTACAGCCTTGTTAACACAGCCTTGGGCCATGGTGCTTTTGTTCCATTCCAGCAGTCTTAAGCATAATTGTCAGGTCCAGTCACTGTAGCTGTCAGATCATAAACTTCCAAAATCTGTACTGTGTCCTGGCCAGAAAAGCAAGTTCTCATTCTTCTGCCCCTACTCATTGTCAGGTGAAAGATAAGCACGCTGAATCAGCCCTCATATTTGTCCAAGACTGTTACAAGATAAGCACACCAATTGGCTTAAATGAACAAAGAAAAATGAACAAAGAAATCACCTTTTAGTATCAAGCAGCAATTATTACAAAACTGTTACCTTATTATCAACAAAGATGAAAGCATGAATCCTTTTCAAATGGATCTTGAAGACTCTTCCACAAAAGCACACGAAGTGAGCATGAGGAGTTACCAGAGAATGATGTGACCACTCAGTCCTTTTCTCTGAAGTATTTGTGGAACATATGAAAGGAATTCAGCTGGCATGAAGGTGAGATACCAACTGATTGCTTTGGTGCTGGGGTAGTGGTCTGAGGCAATTGATACCCAAGGGATGGGTAGATCCAGTCATCCTCTCTCCTGTACATTGTAAAGGTCATAATGGCACAAGCAGAGTTAACCATGCTCAATTAACCCACTGCTCTTAATAACCCATCAGCAAGATTAACCTCTTGAATTCTCTGCGCAGTACTCTAAGAGTAAGACTATTACCTAGGAGGCTTATACAAAACAAAACTTAAAATTGGAGTAAGACTATAAAGCTTGTCAGGAAACACACAACAATATTACTGTCAAGGCTACAGGTTATAGCGAGAAAACTTAGCAAAGTATTACTCTCAATGCAAGAGGTGACAACCAGCAAAAGCTTAGCAAAATTAGACATGATGTTACCCTTATGTGTTGAGAATAAAGCTAGAGAGAGAAAGAGATGAAGAAAGAGACAATATGAAAGGTCACCACCCTTGGATCCAGCAACAATCTTGGCATGGCACTGCAGTCCTTGAATGGCGGGCATGCCCACACCCAGTACTTCAAACCTGCACCTTTTATATCACCTGGCCCTGCCTCTCCAGGGTGAGCCTCAGCCTACTTTGTGCAGACTCACTGTTGAGTCTGAAAATATTTTGGAAATGAGTCAGTGGGGCACAGGGCTACAGGTGGCCCCTTGACCTCTGCCCACTGGGTTGACCAAGCAATGACCCTTATTTCTGTGGATGCACCCTGATCAGTGACCTTTCAGGATTTCACAAGAAGGTGCTCTGCATCTGCTGGACTCTGCTTGCTGGCAATTGTCCTTATGAAATAAGGCCAGTGTCCTGCTTCTCAAGGTGGCCAATGAATGAGGGGCTCCCTTTTCAAGTACAGTGTCCATCTGGCTTATTGAATGAGGACCCCACCCTAGCACAATGTCCAGTTTGTCAGGGTGACTGTTCTGAGACAATTATTAATTTCATCATTCTGTAACCACGGCCATCTGAGTGCCTGTTAATGTATTGCAGGAGAAGCCAAGAGCCATTAAGAGCCATTAGGAGTGCATCAGGAGTATATAACTGTATTTCTCTTCTCCCCAGTGATCTGAGAATGCCTTTTCACACACTACTTGATATGCTGTGCAAATCAAACACTTTCACTTGCCTTCTCTTCAGTCCACAAGGCCTCCATGTGTCCTTCATTGTACCTAAAGATTCCTGGAGTGCCTTCGGTGTGCCCCTAGTGCCTATAAACATAACCCAAAGCCTAAACCTGGACCCACATCCAGTTGCTTTCTGATACACATCGTTGCCTTTCCTAGGGCCTTTTGTTATTTGAGAGTCATCTGAAGTTCACTGGGTCATCTGATTATCTTTGTGGTCCCTCTGCTGCTGTGCATCAATGTACAGGGACTGGAAATGGTTGCTTTCAGCTTTTACTGTTTATAACTTTGTTTTGCTTTGCCTGAGAGCACTATGATAAAAATACTGTACTTGAGCCTAGTCAGGTATTTGGACCTTGCATCACTGCTGTCCCAGTCTGAGCAACAGAGATGTTGACTGTATTATAAAAGAATAGCTTATATACTTTTAATTAAATTTCTAATTAAAACTATTTTTTCTAAAGCCGAACAAACTTTTGAGACCAAACAAGCACTTCAGGTCTTAAGCAACATTTACATAACTAAACAAAAATTCTGTCCAAGAAAGGGAAAAAGGTTTCTATTGAGCACCTAAACTAAATCATTCAACAATTTCAAATGAAAACACTTAAGAGCCTGTTCAGTTCAGAAAAGCAGACTTTAATTTAAACAGGCAGCACTACAACATTTTCAAAATATTCATGTTTGAAAACAACAGACTGCACTTCAGTAGCCAACTTGCTGTGGTTTCTGAATTGTTGTAGCTCTATTTGCAAACAGTTGGATTTACTGCATTCCTATGAGTTGGATGCCCTTAGGTTTCACTGGTATAATTGTGCAATATACTCTAAATGCCAGTAGCTAATGAAAAACACCCACATGGCTTGCCAATTTACTGCCACCTGGAGGTTTCAGATACCTAAGTATTTTAAATAGAAAAATGTTATTTAAAACAAGTGTGGCAAATCATGAACTTCTGGGAAACACCTTATGCACATAATATAAAAATTAGAGTGATTGTATACGCTTCTGAATGAAGTTTCCTGAACCAAGCCTAATCCCAGCAGAAGCAATATAGCAGCATTTTGGCAAAGGAGGGAGCCAACTTCTCCTAAAACCTTTCCCTTTTATTTAGATCCAGAACAAAGATTAAAAGCATCAAAAGTTGCTTCCATTTCTAGATGTTTAAAACTATGATTGCATTACTGTTTCTTTTCTCATGTTTCAACAGAGTTTAACAAATGTCAGAATATACTATATATAAATATCCTAACCCAGCCACCTTTTTTTAATTCACCAAAGAAATATTTTCTACGTAAATCTATATTTTTAATATATAAATAGAAATCTGATAGAATAACCAGAACACATCATCGTAAGATTCAGCTTGCAGATAATCTTCAATGTACTAGAATACTAGTAGAATACATTCAATGAACTAGAACGAAGCTGCTCAGTTTATGGCAAATAACTTTCTCATTTGGAAGAAAGTGAGGGGAAGGTGAGTTGAATAAAATGTGCAAACAGATCAAGAATAAATTGTGATCACTTCACGTCCACTGCCCCGGACAAGGAGAACTCTGTCCAGACCTTCTGTCAGAACCTCCAAAAACTCCATGTCTGAAACACCATTATGTCAAGGAATTTATTAGGAAATAAAACAGCCATTAATTTCTCAAAGTAGTCTGACATATAATACAAAAATCAAATTCAACAATTTCATCTAGTTATTTTCTTGTGTCACCCTTAACTGCCTCTGTTTGCTCAAGTCTAAGCAAGGCCTACTTTGGGGAAGCTTTCTAGTTCTGTCCTACTGATCTACATAAAAGACAGAAACAGATTTTTAAAATGAATGCTTTACATCAAGTCAATTAAACAAACAAACAAACAAACAAAACAACCCACCACTCTAAAAATCTGTTAAAATCCTGCTTGTGGAATCAGAAGTAATTTTCTTAAAGGGAAACTTACCTTTATCATGGTTACTAATGGTTATCCTAACAAGTAGACAGTGGCACAATCACACAAATCAAACTTGAACTTTCAGGAAAGCAATATAGTAGAGGATACAGTTTTCATCTCCTTTTCTGTTTTTAGGAGGTCCAGGCATATTCAGGAGAACTAGCTGAGCATGTTGTGATTTATTAAGTACTACTCCATTGAGCTTCACAGCAGTGTGCATTCTTCTTACATTTGATTGATTCCTAGTATGCAAGCAAACATTTTTAAGTATTGTCATAATACTTACATATTTGAATTATCTGTTATGCATGTGAATTTATAAACTTAATCGATATGCACAGAGAATAAGTTACTTTCAAGGACACTAGTATTTGTACACATTCAAAATAAATTTGAGAAAATGCATTATCTAGGTTTAAAAGTTTTTTTTCCTTTGAAAAGAACATTTAACTTTAAAAATCAAGCAATTCTAGAGAGATTGCCAAAAGGTACAAATCTTCCAATTTACAGTTTTTACAAAGATGAAGCAAAATCTTTCTATTTCTACTGAAATTAAGTTTAGTCAACATACTAAGAATCCACTTTACTGAATTATATATGTAAAAATTAACTGGATTTGTACAAGCAATTCCAAACAAAGTAATTGTGGGACTGCAATGTAAAGATGAGTGTTTACTAATTAACCCTAATCCTAATTTGTTAACTATGACAGGTTTTCCCACGTGCTTCTTTGGAAACTTGACAGGATCACTATAAACCCCAGTGAAGAAAATTCAGAAACAGCATAGAAATTTTGAAAAAAATTACTAATTTCTCATGTCATAAGAGTAAGGCAGTAAACAACTGAAATTGAGCCTCACCCCTTACATTATCGATATTAAATTTAACTTAACAAACTTTGCATGTTGCATCTAAGAATGTAATAGTAATTCAGCACTTAAATAAGGGCTCAAATTGCCTACACAGGTACATTGTGTACAATACATGCTGAAGCTGACTAACTTCATTTGGCCTTCAAGCACAGGTAGAACTAAAATCATACATGGTACACAAACTAAGCTTTCTAAATTTTCACAAGCAGCTCAATTTGTTAAACAGACAAAATGAAGGTGACATTGGGCTCTGGAAAAATGCAAAGTAAAAGCGGTCACAATTAAATTTCACCCAAGAACACAGAGATGTAGTGTCCCATTTTTGTATGATGTCATACCTAATGTATATCTCTATATATACAGATGTATATATAATGTATATATTCACTATTTCTACATGTGCATGGGTTGGTTGAAGGAAGGCAAGAACTGGCATTTGATGAAACATGAAAGTTTTCTTTGTAAACAAATTAATCCTTATTGTCTGCTAAATCACAGTGAGGGCTATTTTTCCAGAATAAAAATAGATTTACTTTTTAATGTACCTAAATTAGAAAACTAAATATTACACTGTTGCAAAGTAATATCAAGTTCTACATTCTTAAAGAAATTAAAATAATGTCCTGGAATTTATCTTGAATGGAAAGTTGATAATATTGAGAAGAAACCATTAACAAGCCACAATGATGTATACTTTTCAGTAATAATTGCCAAATCACAGTATATAAAACAAGGTACAAAAGAATACACACACTAAAACTGATGATTTAGGTAACACACATACAATGCACAAGACCAGAACCAGGGAACATAGTCTACATTGCTTAGGAGAAATTAAATTTAGACTTACAGATTTCCCCATTCTCTACATGGAAGGGAAGCAAATGCACAGAAAAAAAATTGTGCCATCAGGTATTTTTGTATGCAACAATATTAATATATTGTACAACAAGTATGAACTGTAGTTTCAACTCCAACCACACACAGTAGTTTTAAAATATTAACTGAAGTAGGTGTCTTGCACAACTCTCAAGAAGCAATAGGAAATATTTCTAAAATATTAAAAAAACCAAAACAAAACCCCAAACCCTAAGCATTAGAGTTAGTTGCAGCCCAGAACAAAAACAGTGTTATGGAGCATAAACAAGATGATGCTTGAAATTTGTAAAAGGCAAATTTTTTCAAAAGAACTGAAAGAGAAGCTGCAAAACAACTTAGAATTTTTAGGTGCAACTGAATATAACTCTATCTTCTTCTCTACAAGATCTACAAGATATTTTCTTTAGATATTAACATTTCCCTTGACAGCAACAGTTTTAATTTGGGCACATGCAGGAAATAGCCCATGGCCATACTTATAACTGCATTCTTCTACAATTCAGAAAATATATATTTGGTTTTTTGCATCACAACATGAGGAAGCAAACAAGCTGATGTCCTGCCATTGCTTTAGTGTCTACTTGACACAGGGTCCTATCTACTAAGTGCCTTCTATTTAAGATAAGACATTAAGGAATATTTCAACAGGAAATATTTAATATAACAAGAAATATATAAAGCACTGATTGTATATTGGTTTAAGTTACAGGATAAAGGGCATTTAAATAAAAACAAAACAAAACATTAATGCTCAACTCAAAAACCAAAACATAAGAATCTTTCAAGACATTTAGCTATCTGCTTCTTTGGTACTTCCTCCACCTCAACAAAACACAATAAATGAGATAGAGAAATGACATACAGTAATTTGTTACCCACAGGAAGAGAGAAAAAACAGAAATTATCATTAAGTATTTTAACATATATGTTTCTGGTACAATCCAGAAATTCAGTTTACAGCTTGAAATCCATGACATTGAGACTTCATACACAAAATTCTTGTGAATGACTCTACACTAATTGCTGTTACATCCAAATTCATGCTAGTTTCATTTGGCATTTGAGTTAAATGCATGGAAAGATTATGTTTGTATTCAACTTTAAATACACCATAACCTCTAAAAACAAAGCCCTCAACAACAAAAAACCCCACACTGATATACACAAAATCATATATGAAACACATATACTTACGGCTTCATGTTGAAAATATCTTTAAAGCCAGATACATTTGAATCTTTGTTTTTGTGCTTTTCAGCTACAAACTTTTCTTTAGTCCAGGTCATTTGCACTTTTTCTGGCACAGCAGCAGCAACATTTGCTTTGACCACTGGAGCTGAGTGAGAGGCAGTGTTTCTGTCATGGATCAGTTGAGCCTGTCCACAAAACAACCATCCCATGTTTCAGTGAAAAAGAACATTTAGAGATTACATGTGCTATAAAATTTTGAGAAAGAATTTCACAGCAGTGGAACAACAGAAGATATGCATTTTATTTTGTAAACAAGTATGACACTGTTTTGACTTCAGAATAAGATGACTCTGCTACTAAAAATATTTGTATTTGCAGGATTAAATCTGGGCTGGGACATTATTTTTGTAATAAAATCAGGCTGAAACCACCCAGAAAGTACATTATCAACTCCACAGATTTTTGCCAATGAAAAACTTGAAAGCCAGTGCTCTCATTCTTCATCGATTACACTTTATTTTCTCAGTTACTGTCATAAACACTGTGTATTTCACATACCTTTAGCTGAACTAGGAGCATGACTCACATGGTCCTGACAATTCAATTAGACTAGGCTGAATTGAAGGCTAACTACCTTCCATTAGATTATTTAAGCATACAAGTGCAATTACATAACGAAAGTCAATAAATCTAACACTAAAGAGGCCTCCTCTTCCCTTGCAATACCATAAACCCAAATCAGGACTTCCAGAACATTATAGTGTTATTTCCACATGCATACACACTTCTGTGTTCTCCATTTGCCATTCCCCTTGCTCCTCTTGAGCAAAAAGGAAAGCAATACTTAACATGTTATTTAATTCCTTTCCCTCATAATACTTTGTCCATAGGCTTTCGCATTTCCATGAAAAGCAATATAAATACAGTACCTTAGACTCTTAAAATCATAAGTGAATTGGTAGGGGGGGAAGACTGTTTTTTGGGGTGTTGTGTTTTGGGGTCGTTTTACATTTTAGTCATTTTTTGGCGATTATGAAGTTTCTTCAGAGATTTTTTAAACTATGAGTTGAAGCTCCTGTTTCACCTGGGAACTTCAATTATTCACATTAGTGACAGTCATGTGTCTCCATAGATGTGATGATTCAGCAATCTTTTTTTCCACAAGGTTGCAAACAAAAACATGAATAAAATTAAAGCAGATGAGAAAACTACTTTATATCTCTGAACTACTGTAATTGCAGCTGCCTTTAAATGTCTAAGAGCTTCTGCATTTTTCCTAAATTAATTATTTCCTTAGACCCTATCCTTGCAGATTCCCAATTCATAGACTTCAATTGTGAATTTTTCTTTTCTGAAAAAGCTAAAAAATATATGTAGATACATGCCATACAGCAGTATCCAATACATTCAAATTTCCAACGAACAGTTGTAAGATGAATTCAGTATAACTATGCTTCAGCTCAAGGAAGTTCACCATTTTTAGAAAGACCAAGAGGCCTAGAGAAATTCTGGACCTATCAAACACATTTATAAAAACAACAAATACACATTTGTGTTACTGCTATTATGACACCAAAAGAATTACATGTAATACAACACATTCTTCTCCTACTCCACAAAGGAAAGAAAACACAAAGGTATACAGCATTTCTACAAACTAGGCTATACTTCTTCAGATAGGAGCAACACTTCAAGTGGTTACTAAATCCATTGATTATATCAGTCTATTTCCTTTCAAAGTCACCATTCAAAAAGCAGTAAGGAATTTTATAGGTTAAAAAGTATAGAAACCTCCTTAAAAAGTTTAGTATACCTATATGGACTCTGAGAAACATCAGTAACACAATATGGGAACTATAAAAAAAGGCAATGCTTTGTGAAAATGAAAGCCTGAAATATGCTAATGAATGATATATCCCCTTAAGAGACAGAAAGCAGAGACTTTGTATCTTTGCTTCAAGCTCTTAAGAAAAGCAGGCACACTCACAAACATAAATATTTCTTTTAAGGGAAGTAAGTGTGAGAAAAACAGGAGGTAGTTCCTGTCACTGAAATATCACCAACAGAAAAAAATATAGGATAAGTTAATGAATTTAGAAAAATAGCAAAATCAAAATTTATGAAGAACTGTTCTATAATAATGATGAATAATCAGATTGTCCATTTGTAGTTCAGGTTGCAACAGTGGCACTTCAAGTGTTGCAATGGGAAAATACATCTAGCCAGTACTACATCCAACTACCTCCTCCTCTCCATATTCATTAGTCAACAGTGATTGCCCATCTTGGCCAGCAGACTGAAGACTGGAGTAGCTTTTTCTTCTGATTGAGTCCCGAGACTCATCAGTGATGCTCTGAATCTGGGACAAAAAGTTTACAAGTGACAAAAAAACAGTCTACAGAAAAAACAGATTATCATATTCAAATTTAAAAATTGTCTTCATTTAAGTAAATGAGCTTTGGTATAGTAGCCTGTTAGAAACTTGTTTTGCTTTTACAAATGTATCATTTGTATGAGGCTCTTTTAGAAATGTTTAGCAGCTAGTTATGAAGTCTCTTTACAGAAATTTGTGAAAACATAAAGTTAATTGGATCCTTTAGTCTACATGTCAAATATTCACTTGTTTCCAAAAGTTCCATTCCTACAAATATATGATAACTCAGAGAATTGATGTTATTCCATTACAATCAAAACTATGAAAAAAATTCAGGCAGATGGGAAAGCTGCCTTCTGACTCTATATTTTTATCTATTTCCCAGTGATTCATAAACTGTAACTGTGCTCCTCACATACAAGCACCCACATTTCTGCCAATTATACCTAGCAGTAGCAACCCGCACAACAGCACTTGTGCTGCGCAACCCAAAACAGAGCTGTGATGGGATGGATGACTGTCTTCTCACAGCTCCAACAATATCACTGCCTGGCTCAACAGTCAGTAGTCAAGACTAGCCAGAGAAGGAAGAAAACAACCACAAAAAAAGGCAGCAAGGAAGTAGATGAATCGGTACCTTTTCTTTCGTCTTTGTAGCAGTACCGTCAAAAGACGAATAAATAAATGTTTGGCAGTTACATCAAAGCCTGCAGACCTTAACACTTTGAGAGCATGTGTTATGTTTATACTTGACAATATGCAAATCAACCAGGTTTCTCAAAAAAGGAAATAAAAAGCTGATGAGTTTCTGTGCCCCAGTTCCATTTGCAATCCAATGCAAGATTTCATTTTAATAAGTGACAGAAGAGGGGAGGGTTCATCAGGGATAAGATCAGGCCTATGAGGGAAGAATGCTGTACAAGTTCTCCTCTTTGTGAAGGTTTGAACCTCCTTTGAAGAGGTACAAGCTGAAAAGTAAGGTTATAATATTAGTATTGGTGGTAATGAATTCAAAGCCTGAATAACAAGGTTATATTTGAATGCCTGGAGACAGATAATGAAAACAAAAGCAATGCTAATTTGAACCAGTGATACTTATGAGAGAAATGACAACTGCTTAGCATTCAAGGATCATCTTTTCCATGTTCAGGAGCAAAGTATACTGACAAAGACAAAGGCAGGAAAAGATGCTAGGAGACCTGCCTGGATGAACAAGGAGCTCCTGAGCATGCTATCACACAACAAGAAACTCTACAAGGAATGGAAAAAAGGACATCTAGAATGGGGGGCATATAAATAGGAAGCTGTCCAAGCAGCAAGAGAACTGGTTAGAAAAGCCAAAGCTCAGTTAGAACTAAATCGAGCCAGGGAGATCAATTGGAATAGCAAAAATTCCTCTAAGTATATTAAGAACAAAAGGAAGACTAGGGAAGGTGTGGGCCCCCTCAGAAAGGAAACAGGTGAACTACTGACAAGTGATATGGAAAAAGCTGAGGTTCTCAATGATTTCTTTACCTCAGTATTCACTGGCAAGGGCTCCAGCCACACTCCTGAAGTCACAGATGACAATGGCAAGGGCTGGAACTCCAAGTAGAGGCCAGTGACAAGTGGAGTACCTCAAGAATCAGTGTTGGGACTGGTTCTGTTTAACATCTTTGTTGGTGCCATGGATGATGTCATTGAGTGCACCCTCAGCAAGTTCCCTGATGACACCAAACTGTGTGGTGCAGCTGACAGGCTGGAGGGAAGGGATGCCATCCAGAGGGACCTGGACAGGCTGGAGAGGTGGGGCCATGCCAACAGCATGAACTTCAACAAGACCAAGTGCAAGGTCCTGCATCTTGGTCGAGGCAATCCCAAGCACTGATACAGGCTGAGCAGTGACTGGCTTGAGAGCAGCCCTGAGGAAAAGGACTTGGGAGTGCTGGTGGATGAGAAGTTCAATGTGAGCCATCAGTGTACACTTGGAGCCCAGAAAGCCAACCAGATCCTTGGCTGCATCAAGAGAAGCATGGCCAGCAGCTGGAGGGAAGTGATTCTCCCCCTCTGCTCTGCTCTTGTGAGACCCCACCTGGAGTTCTGCATCCAGGTCTGGAGACCCTATAAGAGGAGAGACATGGATGTGCTGGAGTGTGTCCAGAGAAGGGCCACAAGGACGATCAGAGGGCTGAAGCACCTCTCCTATGAAGACAGACTGAGAGATTTGGTGTTATTCAGTCTGGAGAGGAGAAGGCTCCAAGGAGACTTTAACTGTAGCCTTCCAGAATCTAAAGGGAAGAATCTACAAGAAAGTTTGCAATGGACTTTTTAGGATATCAGGTAGTGACAGAACTAGGGGGAATTAATTCAAAGGGTAGATTTATATTAGGAAGAGGGTGGTGCGACACTGGCACAGGTTGCCCAGAGAGGTGGTGGAAGCCCCATCCCTGGAAGTTTTTAAGGCCAGGCTGGACAGGGCTCTGAGCAACCTGATCCAGTGGGAGGTGTCCCTGCCCATGGCATGGGGGATGGAACTGAATGATCCTGAAAATTCTATGATTCTAAATATTTTGGAGGTCATCATAAAACTGACGGGAATGACTCAGCTCATTTAAAAGATGATGATCAGATTAAGAAATGGCCTGGTACACTGAGTGCACATACAGAATTTGTAGCTCCAGAGACATGAAGGCATAATTAAACAACATATTCTGATGAAAATACAGAAGAAAAAGGTAGATTAAGTATACAAATCAGAAACAACAGATGGATATGACTTTTATTCCTGAAGAAGGAAGGAAATAAGTACTACACATTCTGGGAATTCTCAAGGATTATACTCTTCAGAGCATATTGAAATACAATATGAATATTGAAATAAATTCAAAAGTAACCTGAACATCTCAAAGTTTACCCTGCCTGATATAAAGGAACATATTGAATGTATAGTGGTGATGGTTATATTCAGGTAAAAGTAATAATAATTAAAAATGCATGGGAGGGGACAAGACATTAAAATTTCCAAGCGAAAAACACTGAAGTAGTGCAGATTTCCAACAACTCAAATAGCTGAGGAGAAATTCTTTTGTCTCCGCTTCAGTTTATATGCTCTAAGACTACTATCTTATGTGCTTGGGCTATTTGTAAAGCATTCATGAGGAAGTTGAATCCTTAAAAAACTACTGTAGATTGATGAGTCACTCAAACTCCACTGGAAAAATACTAGTGTTCAGTAAGTAAATGAGTAGGAAAAAAAAAACCTAAACACAAGTAAAGGAGTACAGGAGAGAGCTTGTTTTTTTTTACTGAAAAGATATTAGGCAGGCTTTGATCAAAAGAAAACTGCTGTGATGCAGATGAAAAGAAAGAGAATTTACAGAAGCACATTGTTGAAGCAATGCAAGGCATCATTAGGAACCTTAAACAAATCTGGTAAAATGGAAAAGAGTAAAATAAGGAGAAAAGAAATGAGAATTAAAAAGAGGAACTGCATGGACGTATAGGATTAACAATAAAAAGGCTGAAGCATAAAATGAATCTCCATCTGGATATCATAGGATTATTAGTCAGCCTAGTTTGGGGTCCAGAAGCAACAATTAGTTGGTACATAAAACATTCAAAATAATGCAGACACTAAAAAATAGGTGGTGTCAATTGAGTAAGACCAAACCACAAACAAAGATAAGCAATCCAGCTTGAACCATGAGCCTCAGCTACTAGTGTATGTCAAGTTTGGAAATGTTCTGGATATATTCCACACAAACGCTCAAATATTTTACTCATCTTAAGAACAGGAAAATTCCAAACACCTGTTCAAATAAAAAAGGATTTAAAAGATTTTAGTCTTTTCCCCATATTAATTCAGTCTTGCAAGGGAAACCTGCTACAGAGAAACTAACATAGAATGAAGTTCTAAAGGCTTTTGACTAGTTAGAAACTGCTTAGAAGCCATGGATAAGCAATACTACTTTCAGACTTGCCACAGAACATCTTGCCAAGGAAGTCCCTACCTCTCTTTCTCTTTCATTCTTTGATAGCTGCATCTGTTTGAGCATCTGTGATCGTTGTTCCATCATAAGTGTCTTCTCATACGTGAATGCAGAAATATCATTTTCAAACTGCAAAAGACATCAATATTAGGAACATCAGAATAGTACTACTCAAAAGAATAATGTTTAGACATTCATTCCTGCATTCATTCAGTCCTGGATGTGTTTATGGTATTAGAGTAATTCCAAGCATATCATCAACCTTTTCTGTTCTCACAACTTAACTTTCAAACAGCATTCTAGTACAATGAACTACTCTACTATATCAATATATAACCAAGTCAATGTGATTTTACATAAATTTGAGATACATGGGACATACTTTCCATTGTTCTATTCCTGCTAGGCTGTAGAAACAAGAAATTTTCATTGGAGATTGCATTACAGCCTCTTTTGTGTACACTTGTTTCCTTAAAAGCTGTCTAGAGCCACAAAATAACACACTGTGAGAAATGCTCACAAACAGAAGCATTTACCAAGAAACTTCAGCACATAATCTCACATCAGGTCAAATGTAAAATACGAAGTAATAATGCCTGACTTGCAGTATGTCTTATCTTTCGGAAGATTCTCAGCATTAAATATGGACCCACATAAGAAAAAGAATAAATTGTGCTTCCTATACTATCTTCAGTTTGAAATCCAACCAAGGCTGAGACTTTTTTATGGTATTCTGTTTATCATCTTTGCCTTCACATACCACAGCATTTTAGACTTTCATATTCAGTATTATAAACAAAACAAAAATAAAATAAACCCATAAACAAAAGTATTTCTCTGACTTCTTAGTTTAAGATACTAACCTCATTTTTCATAAATGATTTTTTTTCCATACGTAATTTAAACAGTTCTAAAATTTTCTTTATTACTGAATAACACGATAAATTTTTGAGATAAGTTTTCTTCATTCCAGGAACTGGCGATAGGAGAAGTTTTGAACCACCTGACCCATCTTCCTTGTCCCGCTTTAGAATGAGTTTAAAAGATTTTCATTTGTCTTACTCTGGACATTACGCTAGTCATTTTGAGTGTTTAAAATTAATTTTTTCCTTAGTTGCCAAAAAAGCAGGTCTAGATAGACTAGAGCTTTAGGTCTTTCTCTTTAGGAGTTTATGACCAGTATTTAAAAAGGAAACAAAGTTATAAAATTCTTTTTGTCACTATTTGACTTGCTAATCTGTAGCTTTATTAGCTTACTTTTCAGTGCCAAGGAGCCTGTCAATAACAAAAACAACTGGCACACCCTTATGGGGGTCTAGGGATTCCTTATTCCAGAGACATATTCATACAGCAGTTGACATGTTCATCCTGTCATAATGGATGCCATTGATTATTAGATTTAGCACATCCAGATTTCCATTTCACTGCCTGCTAAAAATTGAAGATTTTCTTTACTGAAAACACTTCACATGAACTCTTATGGACTAGTCCTCACTAACACAGTAGGCATTAACCTATCAAAATGGCACAACTCTACTTGACAAAAACATTAAACTCACTACCATATACACTAACATTTTGACATAGTTAGATTATGTTGCTTAAATAACATTCTTGGCGAGACTGCAATCTGTTCCTTTTTTAATATGGGTTCATATCTCTTAGTTTCAAAATGCTTAATTTTCCCAAATTTAGTTTCAACCACAACTAAAAATATGCAATAACATACCATTTCAACAACTTCTACTTCAGCATTCAGTCTAAGATGATATAAGAACATCTGAAGATCCTTCTTCATTTGTATGCTATTGTCATCCATTTGCGCAACAGTGAAGATACGCATTTTACATTTTCTCCAAACCTATCAAAAAGATACATTATAACAATTATAACACAATGATTGCTATGACTATGCATAATTCTATGAAGGTGAAAGATTTCTAGAAACTCTAGAAACTATCCATTGCTAGAAAAACAAAATCCCAGCCATTTTCTGTTCTCCTTGCCTTGTGCTGTCGAAGAAGAAAAGGCAGTAACATCAGCATGCCACCATCATGAACAATCCACCACACATCTATGTTTCCTTCAGTAAAACGTTCTTGATTTGTTGGAAATAAGTCAATGTTTTTAGCCACCAACAGTGCTTGTTGAGCCGCTGTTGTCTCTCGTACAGTGTCTGAAAAGGAAAAGCAGACATTTGATCAAGAACTTCTAGCTTTCATTCAGAGTTTTTGTTTTAAACTCAAAAGTTTAAATCCCCCCAGATTCTGCTGAGGCAAAAGAGGAACATCCTCTTAGTTTAGTTACAAACTGTCCTGGTTTGGGCCAGGATAAAGGTGATTTTCTGGTTTGTACTTTTGCTTTCAGCTAAATCTCTTGTAAATAGTTGCACTTGCTGAAATTAACAGCAAGTTTCTCAGACACTGTCTGCTTCTAGGACTGATAACACTCCATGTTTATAGTTACTGACAGAGACTGGTGTGCAGAACCAAGGACACTGCTCAGCTCTGAGGAACATTTTACCTTCCAGAAGGAGTAAGGAGGTCCCACCTGAAACCCTCCTTTGGGGAGGACTGGACAAGATAGATGCCAGAATTGACCAAACAGAGTATTCCATCCCATACACGTCATACTCGGTATAAATTTGAGGGATCACAAGGGTCAAACCCCTTCCTGCTTTTCTTGCCCTTCCTGCTTCCCTTCCTCGCCTGTTCCCGCTTTTTGATTCAGCATCCTGGGAGGATTCCATCCTTTCCTCTGCCTGTGGTCCTGATCCGTGCCAGCCTGAATTTGTGTGTTCCTGCCTCCAGCTCCTGACTGCTCCTGACTCCAGGATTCCAGCCTGGACTTTCCCAGGGCTGCCCTGCAGCCTCGGTGGTGACATGAGAGTTATTGGGGGAGAGGGAGGAGGGATGTGGTATCAATTTTCCTGTATATTTGTATATATTTAGTAATTTTTCCTATTTATCATTACTGTTTCATTAAAGTTGTGTAGTTTAGTTTCCAACCCATAAGTCTCTCTCCCTTATTCTCTCTCCTTTCTTTATCAGGGAGGGGAGGGGGATTAATAGAGAGCATCTGTCATTCAGTTTAATTGCTGGGCCAGCATTAATCCGTGACACAAACCCACTTAGAAGACAAATAGGAGAAGCCATGGTTGAAGAGACTGATGGCTGAGGAAACTCTCAATCAGGTGTGGAGAAATACTCAATTGTTCATTGGATGCTCAGCATAACATTTCCTCCACACAGCAAATACATCAATTACATTGTAGACCTACTCCTAAGCATTTATAATACAGTACATACCAACAAAATTTTTCCATGAGAAACAATTTTCTGTTTGCTTCCATGACTCTGGCCATGCCATCAGGACTGTGTTGTGCTTCATCCCTCCTAGACCAGCTGACTGAATCAAATAGGATATTCCATCTCTGAAATTAGGAGACACCACAATCTGGCAAAATCCTTTAGTCTTTTCTACTCCCATTAAGGACTTAACATTCTGCAGAAGGAAGATCATATGCAGGGAAATGCAGTCAACACTGGTAACAAACACCATCAGGAATAACAGCACTAAGTAAGATCAAAACTTTAGCTACAACATACAACCTACATGAAGAAACTGCTAATTCCAGAAGAGCAAACATAGTTTTATGAAAACTAAAACCCAAACCACCCGCTTTCCCTAAAGACACCACAATATGGCAAGAGAAATCTACTCTCGGAGTATATTTTATATCAGTTTTCTGAAGGTGGTAGACTTTTCAATAGTATTCAATAAACTATATGAAACATAGTATATTCAAAAACTGTTTTCCCAGACTGAACACATCAGCAGAAGTAGGAGACTTTGTGCAGGTAAGTAAATATAATTATCTATACCACTTACCACAATACTGAATTAAAAAAAGAAGTACACAAAGTATTTAAGAACAAACAAAAATGAAATTTGCTCTGCACTGAACACCCAAGCTGTATGAACAATATCACTTCAGAATAAACTCGCCTTTCTACTTTGGGGACAATTTAAAATTAAGTTCAGTTATTTTCAAGAGTTTCCCACAAAAACACCTAGGTGTTTCCCATTGGGTAGCACAGTCAAATACTGACAAGTTGTTTGGAAGAGAAAGAAAAGCTCAAATTAATTTTGAGCTTGTAAGCACAGTTAGGTGTCCTCTTAGATTACATGATAACTTACTATTTCTTTCCTACCTCACCTTACCTTCTCTGAAGATACAGAATAAATAGGAGAGAAAAAGAAAAAAAGAAGAAAAGAAAGAAACTAAAAGATCTCAAGAGGGATTACTGGTTACAGTTAAGCAAAAGAGTAGCATTCTGGCAAAGCCTGCTCCTAATCCTAGCTCTGCTATGTATTTCTAGGACAATGTAGAAAATAATATCACCTACATATCTAGAGATTGAAATTATGCTAAACACGTATTAATTTTTTTGTTAAATAAATCTGTGTGTCTTATAAGCTAAGGAGTTACTTCATTAGTTAAAAATCAATCACTTGGCTTGTTCAAGAATTTAATTTGATTGTGAGTCCAGAGCTCCCAATTTTAAAGGTAATAAAAAACTAGGTAGTGTAAGCATTATCTCATCCTACTGGGGAATTTTATAAAACATTTTGCTCCACACACCAAGCTATTTTTCATATCATCATTGAATGTGCATTTAATTTGTGTTATTCAATACCATTCAAGTCTGTTCTAATTCAAGATACGACTTAACCAGATAAAATACTTAATAGTAGTAGACGTTAAAGTGTTTGTAAACTGTCTTTTACATACCTCTTCAGCTTTTTGAGTTTCTGTACATTTATCCAAGTAGATTCCCTGAAGCACAGATCCCACAATTGTCAGTCCTTTACCAGCCTTCAACTGAGATGTGAAAGAAAGCAATCTAGGATGTTTCACCAACTGCTGATTATCCAAGTTTAATAAGACCAGAAGTTGAGGTCTAAGGAAAAAAAAAAAAAAAAAAAAAAAAAGAAAAAAAAAAGTTAAACACACAGACACGGTAAAGCAAGAAAGAATTGGAAAATTAAATATATCAATTAATAAACAATTGTGCTCGGTTTATGCAGTGTCACTTTTGGTAGCAGGGAAGGGGTCCCCTCTGTCCTGGTTTGGGCCAGGATAAAGGTGATTTTCTGGTTTGTACTTTTGCTTTCAGCTAAGTGTCTTGCAAGTAGCTGCACTTGCTGAAATTAACAGCAAGTTTCTCAGACAGTGTCTGCTTCTAGGACTGATAACACTCCATGTTTATAGTTACTGACAGAGACTGGTGTGCAGAACCAAGGACACTGCTCAGCTCTGAGGAACATTTTACCTTCCAGAAGGAGTAAGGAGGTCCCACCTGAAACCCTCCTTTGGGGAGGACTGGACAAGATAGATGCCAGAATTGACCAAACAGAGTATTCCATCCCATACACATCATACTCGGTATAAATTTGAGGGATCACAAGGGTCAGACCCCTCCCTGCTTCCTTCAGCATCCTGAGAGGATTCCATCCATCCCTGTGCCTGTGGTCCTGATCCGTGCCAGCCTGAATCTGTGTGTTCCTGCCTCCAGCTCCCGACTGCTCCTGACTCCAGGATTCCAGCCTGGACTTTCCCAGGGCTGCCCTGCAGCCTTGGTGGTGACGTGAGAGTTATTGGGGGATAGGAACTTGGTATCAATTTTCCTGTATATTTGTATATATTTAGTAATTTTTCCTATTTATCATTACTGTTTCATTAAAGTTGCGTAGTTTAGTTTCCAACCCATAAGTCTCTCTCCCTTATTCTCTCTCTTTTCTTTATCAGTGAGGAGAGAGAGATTAATATATAAATCTGTTACTCGGTTTAAATCTGTTATTCGGCCGGGCCAGGGTTAAACCGTGGCACCCTCCCACAAGGATGGCTCATGTAAGTAGCTAGAACAGATCTCCCTGATCCAAGACTCCTGGCCTAGCTTCAGGCCATCAGTGAATAAAAAGATTTTCGGCTCTGCGATTACCATATTCAAGGGGGGATACAGGGTAGTTAACAGCAGGGCAGAGGAGAAGGGGGAGGTGAGAGAAAGCAACAACTGGAGACGGAGAACTTCAACAAAAGAGAGAACAGAGGAGAGCAATGCTGGAGCAGAGAGACCAAGGCTGGTGAGGAAGGAGAGGGAGAAGGTGAAAAGATTTTTCTCTACATCCCCTGATGAGAGGACAGCCTGGCCCCAGCACTTATGGAGGAGCAGGGTAGAGCAGATCCTGAAGGACCACGGCGGAGCAAGTGCTGTGGACCTGCTGCCCAGGTGGAATGCTGGCAGAGCAGCTGTGGAGCTGCAGCCTGGGGAGGATCACAGAGCAGATGTGCTGGAGCAGTTTGCTCCTGAGGGATTGTGCCTTGCGGGAAGGACTCGCCTTAGAGGGATTCATGAAGGACTTTCTCCCGTGGGAGGGACCCCACGTTGGAGCAGGGGAAGACTGTGAGGAATCCTTCTCTCCAGAGAATAACCTGTGACGTCCGGACTTTAAACCCCGTTCCCTGTCCCCGTGTGCTACTGGGGGGGAGAGAAGGTAAAGATACCAGGAACAAAGTAATTTGTGGTCGGGAAGAAGGGAGAGGTGGAGGAAAAGTATTTAAGCTCTGTTTTATGTTTTCTCTTTGCCCTGTTTTGATTCAATTAATGACAAATTAAACTGATTTATCCCCGAGTTGAGTCTGTTTTGCACGTGACTGTAATTGGCGAGTGAAAACCTTGTAGCCCTTATCTGGATCTACTATGTCCTGGGTGGATTTCCTCCACACCATCCCATAATGGGGGAAGGAAGAGTGAGTAGCCATGTGGTCCTTTGTCATCACCCAGGCTCAAACCACGACAACTAATAAAATGCAGATTAAGCATTAATGAATGCTTAATTCAGTGGAAAATATTCTCTACATAAGCCACCACACCATCATTCCAAAATGCTACCTTAAGGAACTGTTTTACCAAGAAAATGATCAGAGAAATGTCAGATATTTAACAGGAATGCTCTTAGTAAATGCTACATAATATTGGTGGTTCTAGGATGCCAAGGTCAGACACTGACAAAGGCAGTTACTTACATATCCCATAGTAACTGTTTATGTGTCTCAGTCCCATGACAAATGGTAAAAATAACACCATGATGTTAAAGGGCACCAGAACACTGAACATGCATGCACCTGGGGATACTATCACAGAGCAGTAACTGTAACTGAAATACTGTATTTAAAGACAAATTCTTTTTTTGCAAGTTCCACTTGATCAGAGCTCTTCTGATCTGCATTACATTCATCAGAAGTGACATTGTGCAAACACCATTTTGTTTTTAAATGCTAAGTAATTTTTTGTGTTACCTTTGAGAAAATTGACAGTTTAATGAGTAAAAACAATATATTGCAAAAACAGTGGATATCTAAACGTGTTACATATAAATGGACAGAGAATTGGTCTTAATAATGTCTAAGCAACTTTGAAAGTGTTACTATTAAATGAAGCTATATAAAAAACAATCCCACATGATCTCAAAAACATGATGTCAAACAAATAATGGATCCTCTGTATATTTATACACTCTATTTTAAAAGGAATACAAAAGCAAACTTTGAATCTGAAAAAACCTATAAATAATCAAATACTGAATTTCCAGTTAGTTTGCCCACAGTCCCATCAAAGTTGACCTGTGGTCTGTGTTGACCATAGGTCACATGAAAATACAGTAAAACATAATTTTAATGGTAAATTTCACTTCTGTAATTAGCTTTACCAGGAGTATTCCCAAAAGACATACACATTTCAAGAATTACATTACTTTGGAAAAAGTAGGACTTACCTCCAGTTCTTGGTGTGAGGAGGTACATCTTCAACACGAAGCAAAGCATATCGAGCTGCATTCAGAGACAGGCCTCGGATTCCATCACCCCATTCTTTTTCCGCTCTTCAGGGTGCAGAAAAGATTCAATTAGCAGGTTCTTGTTTATTTATACAAATTTGGTACACTTCTCACGAGTGACAATGCACACAAAAAATTTAACACGTTTGCATGAATGCATGAAAAAATAATTTTGCAGATTTAAATCAACAATGATGACTAACCAAGATGAAGCAGTCTCAGGTCCCTTTAAGGGAACTGTTTATTAAGTAATTATTAATGTTTACTACAGTCTATTTTATTCATACTTTAAAAATTCAAAAGCTTTATAAAGTCATGACTGCACTAGAATGATTAAGTGAGGGCTACTTAGAAGGAAGTGTTTTAAAGAACCAGCATGAACTAAGTGAAACTTGACTTTGTATGGATTAGTGCACTACATCTTCCTGTCAACAGCACCACTACAGCTTTGACTTTCTTGACTACAGCTTCACTCCTAGATGAGGCTAAAGCTTATCCACCCTCTTGAACACATTCTCCTTGCATTTTCCACTTCTCTTTCTCCCAGTACAAAGTTAGACTGTAAGTCATGCAGCCCAACAAATAAGAAAGAACTGTTAGGATAACACATTCTTTTCCTTTGTGAGGATTCTACTACTGCAAGGGATCCATCTCCCTTGACTCTTCCTTCCTCTTACTACCACTTATGAATTCACAATTGAACTTTGTTGTCTCTAGCCTTCTTTTGAAATTCAGATGAAATAAGCCAAACTGAATTAAAAATCTATTAGCAAATATTATGGCAGTGAAAAGATACCCTGACAGACAGCACAGTCGTGAAAGATTCTTTTACTTAGTTATCCAGAAATTAAAATTAACAATGAGGTTTTGTTCAGACAAATTTCAGGGTGAGTTTCTCCCCACTGCCAAATTAGCCCTTGTGTTTGTAAAGGCAATGACAAAAGGGTGCTGGGTCTCTGCAAAAAATTCTTTCTACACAGTAGATGTACTGGCTATGTGCCAACATATGTAGCGTCTGTATACAAATTTGGATGTACATACAATTTTAAGTACATGCTCATTTATGTACACACAGAAGCAGAACTGCTTATCATCTACTTCCTGGCTAAAATAGGCAGATTGTTTTTCCTATAATTAGCCCAGAAAATAGAGCTGTTACAATCTAGTCTGCATCTAATCTGGAAATGGAAACATTAAAACACAGAGAATCGACAAGCTGGAGCAGTTGATATCTATCTGATCAATTTAAAACCTCTGCTTTTGATGCATCAAAACAACTTCCATTTCCCACTCCAGCAAGTTACTATCTTTCTTGACTAGAATATTTCAGGAATGTAATTTTCTTAGAGAGGGAAAGCACACACATTACTGAGCATGATCACCTCTAGTGTTTGGATATATTATTTAGCTGGGTTTTGTTGTTTTTTTTTTTTTTTATGTTGGCACTTGTGTCCCTTGTCACAGGCATACAATGCAAAATAGATTATCTAAGATTACCTAGGTCTTCAGAAACTAGCCAATTTTTAGCAGATACTCTGAACTGTTCAATAGGATTCCCTCTAAAAAGTGCTAAAGTCCACAGATTAGTTTTAGGGCTTTAGCAAAAGTTAATAAGGTAACAGTTATACAATAGCTGCTGCATGAGAATAAAAGGTGATGTTGCCAAAGTACCAAAGTTTTATACAACAATTTCTGATCAAATGAAAATTTCTCAGCCTTTGTGGTTCTTATCTTTGCTAGTTCAAGCTGTTGAGAAGTTTGGAACAGAGCTTCCAGACAAGTTACAAGCTGAAAACTTCCAACCCTGAACAGAGATGGAATCTTACTTCTTTTCAAGGAATACTCTTGGTAATTCAGTTGTACCTATTTTATAGAAAAGTACTTTCTGCTGAATGTTAAAGATACTTAATACAGAATAAATAAAATATATGGTCTTACCCTCTATATTCTATATATTTGTATATACATCCTGCAATCAGCATGGCAATCAAAGCGTAGTACCAAGAGCAAATGAACATCAAGGCAAGACATAAACTCATCCCCAGGAATGAGAGAGTCCTAAAAGACACCATTTTCACCACTTTTTAAAAAAAGAGGCATGTACATGTTCTACAAAGTCAATTTCTTCTTCAAGTTAACTTCCAACAGGGCCTTTCTACTTCAAAGGCCATTTCATAGCTACTATAGAAATAAAAGTACAATTTCCTAGCTTTCATTTATTTAAAAAAGTTACATTCTGAACCTTTGTGTAACATAAACAATACAATTGCACTAGATATAACAATAGATTTACTACACCTGTCAGTTCTGAAACTCCTATCAATGCCTCCAAGTGAGGTCACTTTCAAAACACATTGCTATCACTTAACTGTTGATTTGGAAATAAGCTAAAAAAGTTCCTCAAAAAACACTAGGCAGTATTAAGATACCTCCTGATTTTTTTTTCACCTGACTTCCACATTATAGTTGTTTTCACTATATTAACAGTGTCAGCAGACCCAACTTTTACTTGGTACATTTAGTTTGCTTCTTTGGTACCACACAAGTGTCGGGTCCAAACTAATCCAGTTTTAAACCAAAGAAATGTTCTTTACCTGTTCTGAGAGTAGTCTGTCTGAAAAAGACAGCAGCTGCTCTTTCATGCTTCACCTTGTCAATCTAAGACTACTTTTACTCAACAAAGTCCCATCCAAATTCTGGCCAAGCATTTCAACACCTGCTCTGGCTAGAAGTGATTACACAGTCACACAGTGATTCCTTGGCTCACTGAACTCTGGGGAAAAATATGGAAATGCACTGTTGCCAAATGGTTCTGTCTCTGCTGCTGACACATCACAACCCTTTTCCTTTTCTTTCTCATCATGGTCCCTCCTGTACCTCTTGCTGCCCTCCATCTTAGCAAAACCACTTAGCTTCAAAGTTACTTTGTACCTTCTACTACACTTCTTTCAATTAATTAAGGGGATCAGTTAATCAGTTGGGAAAAAAAAATTGCAGCAATCTCCCATTTTCTCTCTTGATGTAAATACAGGTAGGCATTTGCAGTAATGGACTTGGCAGTTTAGGTGCCAAACCAGTAAGTGCCTACTGAACATATTAAAAAAGATTTACTGAGCTAAATCCATGACATTTCACCTTCAGTCAGTCCTTTTAAAGGAAAATAAATAAACAGCTCTCCTGTAATCAAGCCAGCTCATATCCTGAAGGCTTGAGTTTTCAAGGCACATCAATACTAAAATTTCTAATAGAATTACTGCTAATTAAATGTTAATTAAACAAATTAAATTGAACATTTTTGTAGATTAACATCTAGAAAAAAGTTTTCCAGTCTCAGCTTGACATGTCTGAACTCTGAAATCACCGAAAAAAACACGACAAACCCCACACATGACCTTCTGTAAAACTGAACTTTACTTTGTCAAGTATCCACTTGCTGCTTCTGTTATGAAATACTATGTCTGAAGCATGACATTTTTAAAACAGTGATTTTTAAAACATTAAAGAGACAATTTATTTACTGAGATTTTTTTTTTCTATGTAAGTTTTGGTTTTGTATATCTTTCATAAACTAAAATGAAATCATATCAACTTTCCTGAACATTTTTACCGGTTCTTCTTATCCATTTATTAAAAACAGATTGTTCTTTTTTTTTTTTCATCTTTATTCTCACATATTCAGAAAATCTCTTGGCTTATAAGCAATATTAAATGGCATCCTTCCCAAACACTCCCCTCCCCAAACCCTTAACATTAGCTGTTTTTTCATAATCACAGGTATTAGTAGCCCTATTGCAAACACACGAAAACAGATGCTGCTGTAATTTAGTGCAAGCAATTATTCATTTCATGTACAGAAAATTCATTGAAGTGGGAAAATATTTTTTTTATTATTGCAAGAAAATCAATAATTTAGGATTACATAATTGGATTTGACTCTTCTAAATAAAGGAATATTCCCTACCAATGGTAATACTTGAAACGAGGTCTCCAGTTGGGAGTCCGTAAAAGGGTCTGAACTGCGCAAGCCAGATTTACAAACATATAACACATAAGGAAAAACCTGTTAAGAAAAAAAGAAGAGCATTTTCCAAAAGAAATTAACTAGATAGCTTTGCATTAAAAAGCTAAATATAATCCATAAAAGAACAGAAACTTTTACACTATGTTCACAGTGGCCAACAAAACACATGACAAAGATTAAACTAATACTTGTACCTCAAAGCATGGTATTAGCCTAATATTGAGCCTCAATCTAAGATTTCACAGAAGATGTAGCAATCATGGTGTACTGGTTTTGGCTGGGACAGAGTGATTTTCTTCAGAGTAGCTCATATGGTTCTACTTTCTGGATTTATAACCATACCAGTATTGTTACAACAGGCATGTTTTAACTGTTGCTGAGCAGTTACAGAGGATCGAGGCCACCTCAGGTTTTCTTGGTGCCCTACTCCTAAATAAGTCTTGGGGAGGGGACACAACTGTAACAGCTGGCCACAACAGACCAAAGGATTGTTCACTGCTGTGTGACATCATGCTCAGCAGTGATAGTGAAAGAGGAAGAAAGGAGAACATTTGGACTTAATGGTGTTTTTTTTTTCCCAGCCATTGCACATAGCTTTCCTGGAAATGGCTAAACATCTACCAGCTTGACAGTGAGTTAATTCCTTAATTTGCTCTGCTTGTGCATGGAGCTTATGCCTTACCTACTGAACTGCCTTTATCTCACCCCACAACTTTCCTCGCTTTTACCTCCCAATTCCATGATGTGTGGAGCTGAGCTGCCAACAGGGTCAACAGATAACACATGGGATAAACTTCAAAGAAAAAGTCAGCAAAATAAAGTTCACTTCATACTCTAAAACATTAAATTGTTTGGGCTGCCTCCCTTAGATGCACTTGAGCTAAAATAGCAGGAAATCTTTATTTTAAAACACACACTTTTAAAAGTTGAACATATTTTTACCAGCATTCAAGAACGCCATTATGGAAAAAGCTTTTTGTGCCTAGAAATTAATTCCAGTCAAAACATTGTGTTTCATATTTTCTCTAGATAAAACAGGAATATAACTTGTTAGAAGACAAAGCCAAACATTAATTATTGCGAAAAGAAAAATAATCACCTAGTTAGAAGTAATCTGCTACTTCAGAAGATAAAATGCCATGTTAATACTTACATTGAAAGAATTGGTGCTACACTGTCCAATGAGGCTATTAAAATTCCTATTTCACAAATACCAGCAGTGAGTAGCAGAGCCCAAGTTGGTTCTCCATTTGCTTTTCCATGACCAAATACCTAAATGAGTTCAAGTAAACAGTAAGAACAAAACAACTGTTCATTACACAGTTATGAAATATGGTGCAGATCATGAAATAACTCTCACAGGAACAAAAAAAATAGTCGTTAGTTACAAAGGAAAATAAAGCTATGGTGCAGAAGACCACAAACAAAATTGAAAAAAACCCATACATTTCCAATTTGAAAAATGCTTACTAAAATAAGCAATGACAATGTAACATTAAAGTACTAATGCAGTTGCTGTAAAAATAATCTTAACTTCAAAATCCTTGTGCATCAAAGACTTACACTTAGCCTATAAAAAGCTAGTATTGTTGAGAGAAGTATTTTTTGAAAAATACAAAATGGGCATCAGCTCAGTACTCATGAACACAAATATTTATCTTTTAAAAGGCCTTAATTAAGCCTATGCTCCTACACAGAGCCCTACAAAACATAACGTCACGAGGCAATTTCCTTTGTGAAGAATTCTGTTCAACTTTATTGGTGATAGATGGTAAAATGCCTCATCTGAAGTTCCAGCCCTGTTTGTTCTCCTCCATATTCCATGATATAATTATAATTACTAAGCCCCTAACATCCATTTTCCATTACTGTTTTCTTTCCAAATATCTAGGCTCTTCACCTCACTCATTCTCCATAATCTTCTTCCATTAGCTTCCTATCATCCATCAATTTTACTTCTCTTACAATAAAATGTCTTTTTTCCTGATTATGTTTCAAGACTTTGGTTTTATCTTAATAATGTCATATTATTGTCCCTGTTTTCAGCTCCTGGTATTTACTCCTGTGACTGTCTATGCAGCCACTATATCACTCCAACCTTTAAGCACTTTCCAAGTCTCAAACCCTTCTTAAAACATTGTGCTTCTCCTGGACTCCCTTTCCTTTCCTTCACTTCCCAAACCACCTACATTTTTCCTTTTCATCCTTCACTCTTTTCAAATCTTATCTGGAGAAGAGAGAACCATACCGCCACTCTCCCCCAAGTACCAAATTTTTACTTCAGACAAAAGTGAAATTTTTCATTTGTGTCTCCCAATATGACACAGCCTTTGCAATTAAATGCATTACAGTCCTCTCCCACTCACAAATCAAACTCCATCATGATTGTGTCCCCCCACCTCAGCATACTTAGTGTATTTATTTACAGGTAAAGGTCTTGCAAGACAGGAAATATGCCACTACTCTCAACTGTGAAATAAAGCAGCAGCATGTTTGATCATCTTGCACAGCCTCACCATCTCCATCTCTGATAGAAAAGACACTCCCAAACTCAGAAAATAGTGACACAACTTTCTCAGTGAACAAGCTGTCAGTACTGTCTCAAGCCAGTAGAAGCAGACACACACCAGTGGGGGTTTTTTTGTTTGTTTTTTGTTTGTTTGTTTGTTTTTAATCATAATATAAGCGATCTTTCAAGTACTGTAAAGAAAAAAAATCTCACTTGAATAAATGGTACAATGCCATCTCTCGCAATGGCCTGCAACAGACGGGGTGCACCAGTAAGACTCTGGAGACCAGCACCACATGTTGAGAAGAAGGAACCAATCACAATAACCCAAGGAGAAGGCCAGGCTAGTGTACCAACCACTAGATTTCCATTGACTGCTTCTCCAAACCTTAGGGAAGGGGGACAAAAAGAAAAAGAAAAAAAAAAAACAAACCAGTAAGCATTACAATAACTTTTACTGTAGCTTCAACATTAGCATTTCAATCTTTTTAGACAACAGCACTTTTCAAAAATAAACCCCATGTGACAGCATGTGCTATATGATTCTCCAACCAAATGATTTCTCTTCATGCTGCTGTATTAAAGAAAATATATTACAATCGATACATCATACTTGCTGCCTCTAAGCAGACATGCAGCAATTATCAGGCATCTTGGCAAACTTCACAGAATTAACATCAATAGGGAAAGTATATATATATATGCATCCTTTTATATGCATTTTTATATATGCATCCTTTGTGACTGTTAGGAATTAGATTGCAGAAGTCTGTACTTTGAGGATTTAATACCCTGGGGCACAAGCAAGAGATTGACATAACGAAGTATCACCCTTCCATTTTAATAGTGTGGCACTCACATATGGACAAATAAATAGAGAAACTATTAGACACAACCATCTCGAGTTATCCACATGCCTTCTGGCTTTTGTAGTATCTGATGCAATTTTTAAATTACTATGGTAAATAAGCAGGTGGAAGTCAGCTAGAGGTACCTTCAGTACTGATTTATTTTGTTATTGTTGCTGGGTTGTTTTGGGGTTTTTTTGTTTGTTTGGGGTTTTTCTTCCCAGTTAATTTCAAATATGCTACTTTCAAAAAATGCGAGTTTACGGATATTGGCACTGCATTAATTTATAGTTCAGAATTCATTTACATTTTACATCCTCAAGCATTGGCTTGATTTGATTTGTATACTTGCTTTGAAGAAAAAGAAATCAGATTTTCATTCATGCAGCAATACTATTTTAAAGTAAAAATGATCCCCTGCTGCTTCTTTTATTAGCTTTGATTAGAATCCAGTTTCTAACTTACAGTAGTCCTTCTAGGCTAAAAGATTGTTTTGAAATAAGTTGTCTCAGCATCATCTCCATCACCTTCCAAACAATACTCCAATGCTATTACTTCATCATTAAAAGCAAACTTGGGCCACAGTAGAAAAGATATTCAGACACCAGCAACAAATCAAATACAAAAGCTGCCAACAGATTCATTTTAGTCAACTCAGCAACTCTTAATGGAGAAACTTAACAAAATTTAGAGATTATGTTCATGCTTATCTCTATTAAATGTATTCCTTTTGGGCTTCATATTGTGCCTCAAATATTCTCAGGTGAGAAGGGTGAAAACCGTCATGACTCCTGATTTACAACTGATATTCTGAAACAAAAAAATAGCTATACATTCAGTTGAAATTATAGACCTGATGGTGCATAGCAGTCGTTATCATGAACTCTCCTTGTTATGTAACTGTTTGTCTGTCCTTCTTCCTCAAAAGAGTATTACCCAAAGTAATACCAATTCCCTTAACCCCCTCTAATTGATAAAAAAATACTATTATATTCTTTCTCAGGAACATTCTATTATTAGGGACAGATCCACTTCAAACATTCATCTTGGATTCTGCATCTATTTATTGAGGGGATACAGCCTGATAGTCTGACTAGTTGACCTGCAGTCATCTCAGATTAACTCAGACAGACTTTCCTTCCAGTTTCAACTAAAGCAAAACATCACATAGATACTTCCTAGAAAAGCCATTCATAAATGCTGTTAACATAATCTATCATCATACATACTCACTTCAAAATTAGAAGCGAAATACAACTTACTTGTCTCTTAATATTACACCTTCTATACAGGCACCAAACATCACTATACAGGAGAGATCTATTAATGAGACTGAAGGAAGATTACATGATAAATAATTATATACACAGAGAGAGTAAACATGATTAAATTAAGGTGTCCATGATGATGAAGGTGTGGGTGAATCTTGCTTTGGTTTGTTGTTTCCCCTTGTTCCAGTTGTTTTGTAGGGGGTTGTGGTTTTTTTTTTAATTTCTCCCTGATACAACTTTTTAGTATATGTTCTCTGCGAACTGCATTTGATGCACAGTGGATTTGTGAAGTCTTGGAATTAGCCAGTGCATACACCATGCAACAAAACAGATACAAATAAGCATTTGTGTCTTCTCAATACTGAAGGACTAACAATTTCTATTGCCTATAATTTGCTTTAACATTTTCAATTATTTCAATGAGTATAACAAAGCAACCTAGGGGAAAAAAAAAACCAAAATCCATTAACTAAAACCAGCAATTGTATCTGTTATGGTTTAGCAGTTTGGGCAGGCCACAAACCTAATGATAAAATTCCTCTCTATTCCTCACCACCCCCTCTCCCACCCCCCCAAAAAAAAGGAAGATAAAAGGGGAATAAAGACTTGAGACCTTAAGTTGGAAACTTAAAACTATTGGATACAGATTGTACTAACACAGGGAAAGGTAATAACAAAGTGTAAGGTAACAAAGAATACAAATATATACAAATATATATTTATACAACCCAATAGCTTGTGGCAAGCTTGTGGGAAGGTGAGAGGAGAAAGAGGGAGGAGCTGCTGGCTTTCTGATCTTTTATAGAGTATGGCAAGAAATGGGATAGATCCCTCCCTCTCAGAGTCTGAAAAGCCCTCCTTCTTTAGTTCCTCCTGTTCAAACAGTGACAGTATCTTAGAATTTAAAGCACTAATAGAATATAGAACATATATTTATACACAAATACTTTGAGATATTGTTGTATTTATAAAAATATTTGTATTTTAGACTAATATAAACTATTTATTTTCAGGTAAAATTCCATTCATCTTATACTCAGGCAAACCTAGTGTTTTTTCAATGAAAAAACTATACTGTTACACCTACAGGATGGGATTTAGAAAAGAAAAATCACAGGATAAAGGATACAAATAAAAGACGTAGTTGCAATAGCCAAAATTGTTCCAGTAGGAATAGATTTCTGAGCATCTTTAAGATCTCCAGATCTGTTTGAACCTGCCATAATACCTTAAAAACAAATTGAATTTACATGTCATAAAAACAGTAATACTAACTCCATGTAAGTAACTACTAGAACACAAACATTTAACATTAAGCCTTATTTAACACATCTTTGCCAATGGAGGAGGATACAGAAATTTATTCTAAACCTTCACAAATCCTCAATGTATTCCTCCCATTTTATTCAGAAATTCATGTGTTAGCACCTGTTGTTGACTGAACACAGTCCAGAAAGCTCGGAAAAGAGACAGATTAAAAAAATTATTTTTCAAATATAAATTCAGAATTGTTTGTAAAATGGGAAAATATATAAGAGTAGCAAAATGTTGGGAATGGATGTTATAAATTAAGGGGATTTAGCAATTTTAGCTAGTGTGACCAAATGCATGCTCTTTTAAATGGAACATACAGAGTAATATATGCACAAAAGTCAATATACTAAATAATAAAAATATAGAAACAAAAAGGAGCACACAGGAAACACAAGAATTGTCAGGAATCACATGTACATATTCCTGTTTGAACCTAACAAAAGTGTATTTTCTAGCACATAGTGTGACAGAAGGAAAAAATCATCCAGTAACTGACTAATCTTGCTATCTTTCCTAGAGCTGCCTTGACCACTGTTGGAAGCAAGAATGTAGAAGCTAATGTCAAGACATTCCAGTGTGAAAGGACTGTAAAACTCCATGCAGTGAAAGACTAACCACAGGCTCAGACACAATGAGATGTTGATACAAGAGCCTGAAGCAGAGAAATGGAAGCAGTGGGGGAGAATATGTCTGCCTGGTATTCAACTAGCAAACACTGCTGCAACTGCCTAGCCTAGTTCTATTTTACTACTTGGTGCTCCAATTGCTTAAGCTGAGACTTCTGAAGAAAACCCCTTCTGGTATTTCAGTCAAATATGACCTGAAGGAAAAGACATACAACTTATCTAACATTTAAGGTTGTCAAAAAAGTCTCCACTAGTTACAGCTGCAAAAAAATATTGGACATTTAAACACATCACAGGCAGTAAATGGCTTGAATACCCGAAGCAATAATCTTAACCCTCAACTGTCCTCTCATGCATTTGAATATTAAAATATTATAAAGGTATGTATCTTATTTTGAATAAGCATTTAGTAAGACACAGACCTTTTTTTTTCTTTCCAGATTTAGAGAGCAGCACTTAAACTGACTTGTCTTATAATGCAGTAAAGTAACCAGTCATCAGCTTTATCTCTCAAGCACCACAAAGTTTTAGGTACATAAAACTTGGACACACAAAGTAGCAATATCATGTGTCATCAATGAACATTCAAACACAAAAAAAATTGTATTTTTTCAGATATAGTAAACATCCTTATTTAGAAAAAATAGTTCTATCTACCTGTCACTGATGGGAAATAAATCCCTACCAGCATCGTGAAGTAGGTCATGATATCTGTAAAAACATAAGGGAATCCAGCCAGTTTTGTCTCTTCTGATCCAGGAACTGATGGCTGATTTTTTTTCTCGACTATTGATCCTTTTTCTGAATAAGTACTCCACAGATTATCTACAAGCAGAAAAAAAAAAAAAAATGTAAGCCAGTGTCATCTTCATCTCTGCTTCAAGATATTAAGTAGTGAGAATGCAATAATCTTAGGAATCAGATGTTTTTTCTTACCATGAAGTTTGCCTGCATTTCCTTATAAAGCAAAGAATGGAGCAACAATATGTTCAATAACAATAGTAACTTGCAGACACTCCCAAGTGCATGCCAGTAGAAATGCAGTACTGTATGGGATGCATCATGCAAGATTTTCTCTTCCATTACAGCAAGACTTAGTTACAGAATTGAATTCTAACACAGAATGTCTACTTGCATTCACAGACATGTGGATGTATTATTAGGATGCATTGTGATAAAATAAGGAAACTGCTATAGTGCCTGACTGTTCAGACAATCATAGCATAGAGTCATATCTTTTGTTTTTATCTGAGTAGCAGTTAAAAAAAGAAATGTTTCTTAGCAGTAGCCTTCAGTTACTTCCCTGAGACCTGTTGTACAGAATAACCCTGAAGTTCATAGTGAAGGTGTGCCACATGGTAAAAAAAGTAGAGTAACCAGACTTCAGAAGACAGCTGATAAGCAAATAAAAATGAAGAACAGTGAAATGTGGCTCAAATTCCCCAACAAACTAAGGATCCTTGTTTCATGAAAACTGATAGCTGAAAGAACCAGTAGCTTTTGAGAGCTTACAGGATGGTGTGAACATCCAACACTAATTCTTATTTTTAAATGAGAAGAGTTGTCCAGTCACATGTGAAGAAACAACATAGATAGTCTCCCTCCCTGGCAAATGGCCAAAGAATTTTACATCATAGAAATAAGAAATTCTCATGGAGTGTCAAGATGAGGAAACCAACGGTCAGTTTTTAGCTATCTAGTAGAATAGAGTACTGTATTCTAAGGCTTCACAATAGCAAAAGGTTACCTCGAACACAACAGGAGATAAACTGTGAAACTCTTGTTAGTGGCCAAAGATAGGGTACTTGTATTCAGATTTGTAACAGAAATCTCATAATTGGTAAGCATATATGGAAACATGCATGAAAAATGTAAGAGCAGAACTAAGATTAAAAGGTAAGAATTAATTGCTACAGAATGCTATGTGTGTAAGTTCATTCAAATGAGGAAGAAAAAAAATTACATAAAGGTAAGACTGAAGCCATGTAACAAGAAGCTTAGGACAAGAAATAAGAGGAATGTAAATTTCAGGAATTTTAGCACATATTTAAGGAGTGACATGAAAGAAAACCAGATCTTCAAATCAGCATCTATGCCTTATGGATCATAAAAAGGAAGTCCAAAAATCAATTTGTCATTGCCAGTCAAAAGTATGAAATACTTAATGAGGATGCAAGAGTCTGTGTCCTTTATTCAGTATGTCACAGGTGTGACAAGGGCCTGAGCACTCCATTGTATACAACTATTTGTCATAGTGTGCATGAGTGGGTAAAATCAGCCTAACAGGTTTTGTAAAATAGAAATCATTTTCCTCTGTGATAAGACAACACACAGAGCCTTGTTACACTATTATCCTGTTAATTTTACCAAAACTGATAATCCAGGTGTATTTAAAAGTTAGACTTTTCTGAAAAGTAATGTCTTTTCATCACTCTAGGTATTTGCAGTGAGGTAGGTTTCCATTCAAGGATCATTCATGGGTTGCTGAAGCTCCTCTAGCAACATTTAAGGACACATGAACAAGATCTGGCACAATGTATCTAATTCAACAACATTTTACCATTAAGTAGAACAACATTGATGAAAACTATTTCCAGAATTACTTCATTAATGTTAGAGACATATGCATGGGCATGTTTGGTCAGCTACTTGTAGAATGATTTATTAGCATTAGGACATTTGTGGAAGGTGTATAAGAAATGCATGCTTACTGTATACAAGTGCTCAGTAAATGATGTGAGGACAGTGCACATGCTTCCTGAGCATTCCCAGTCACAACTCAAGAAAATTACATGTGCTAGTCTGCAGCTACAAAGTCTTCACACAAAGCAGAACATACGCCATCATAGGAGGAAAAACCTCCTTGATAAATCACAGGAAGGGACCTTAAGATTTCATCTACTCCAACCTCCCTGCCATGGGCAGAGATGCCTCTCATCTGGACAAGGTAGCTCAAGGCCTCATCCAACCTGGCCCTGAAGAATTCCAGGAAGGGGGCCATCCACAACATCTCTGGGCAATCTGTTCTGGAGTCTCACCACCCTCATACTAAAGAACTTCTTCCTACTATCCAGTCTGAACTTATTCTCCTTCAGTTTAAATCCATTTCTCCTGTCCTATCACTGGACACTCTTACAAGATGTCTCTCTACAACCTTCCTGTAGGTTCCCTTCAGATACTGGAAAGCAGCTATAAGGTCTTCAGGCTGAACCATCCCAGCCCCTTCAGCCTCGCCTTGTAGCAGAGGTGCTCCAGCCCTGGATCATCTTTATGGCCCTCCTCTGGATTTGTTCCAACAGATCTATGGCCTTCTTATGGTGGGGACACCAGAACCAGATGCAGTGAAAAGATCTTTGCCAATCGAGTTCACACTTACACCCGGTATCAGAATGCATGCTCACATTCAACACACAGGACAAGACAATCTACTTTAAATTTAGTTTTAGCATTAAGTGACATGAGAGTAGTAAAATTTTATACAGTAGTGCTAGGTAAAAAAAATGTTAATCAGACAAACAGAACCTGAGCACATTTTTTAAAAAGTAGGAAAATCAGCCTGAATCTTCCAACAATACTGAAAGACTGGAGGTGCTAACTGTGAGTTTACCTAACTAAGGTAACATGACAAACATAAGGCCAGCTTTTTGAGAGAGATGAGGAAACTAAAGGCTCACAAGTAGCATCTGCACATGAACAGTAAATAGCAACAACAGCAGTGGATAGAAGCAGTAGGCATTATAGTAGCATAGGCATTATCTTTGAGTTCTGACAAAATTGACTTATATTTACAGTCTTTTCTTGAGTTATAAAGAACTGGGGAAGTGTCAGCACAGCTTTTCTAAATGAAGGTTGTCAGAAGTAGCCAAATACCTCAACAGAAACATAGACAAAGGCAATCTACTTATTCAAATTCACCTGAATTTCCCATGTTTTAGAATTATTCCTCACCCAAAGAACGTGGAATACACAATGGGATGAGAGAAAAACTCACATGGATTTAAAAACTTGTTCTAAGATAGAAAACAACAGTTAATACTTAATGTAAATACAGTTTTACAATGCAGGAAAGCCATCATTAAGCTGATTGTTAGCAGGTTGTAACCAATGCTTTCCAGTACACTCAAAAAGCCATGAAAAAGGAGCTAGTATCACGATGAGAAAGCTTATGGGTAGGTACTCAGTGATTCAAAGCTGTAGAAGCAAAGACAACTGTAAAAAACTACAGAAAAACTACATCAGATTCAGTGACTGAATAAATGTAATTGATTAAATTGCACAGGTAGGCACCAAGCAGCAAGCACCAGAATGTGCGTTCCTTGTGCTCAGGTTTTGGAGATGTTAGCAATAAGAGACAGTAGAACAGTGAAATGCACTTTTATAAAGCAGTGATAGTTCAAAGAAATGTTAATCAGTGAGCAGAACAAAAACACATTTTTCCAGAAGAAGAAAAATTAGTATTCGACCTGAAACCTCCAAAAGCAGAACAAGCAGTTTAAAGCTAGCTCTGTACCAAAAAATTAGAAGACACAGCTGCCTTCTGAGCTAGGCCATGAAATATAAAAACATTCAGGAAAAGTTGTAGATATGTATGTGGTAAATTATAAAATGCATAGAACAAACCCTAAGTCACATTTCTTGTAACAAAAATTTCAAAGAGAATTTCATTTTTAATTGACGAAATTGAGTGATGTTTTTAAACCACAAATTTATCTTCAGAGAAGCCTATGCTTCATTTAGTATCTGTTTATGTATTTGCACACTTTATCTGATATTTTAAACTGAATTACTATTGCAGGAGTGATTGCCTAGTGGAGTTGCATATTTATATAAATCCAACCTCATTTTAACAGGAAGCAGGGGAGAGGTATGAAAGTATCCATTTTGTTCTCAGAAACATTCTTTTTTTCTATACAGCTTAACACATTACATCTTCAAAATAAACTTTATGACCCAGTACACTGGTAAACCCAAGCTGCCACAACTGAATGGGAATGTGAACAGAAGAAAATCTCTATACTTTGTGGAACATCTCCCAGTCTGGGAGCAAGGAAGACTGCTTTTCTTCAGGCATTAGTAACTAACCAGTATCACATTGGACAAGCCACAGGACTTTACTCCTCAATGCACCACCTGTACATTTGAAGTAAATTCTCATTCAGGAGAGTTTGTGAATGTATCAATGAGCAGCTAACTGGAATAAGTATATTTAGCATACAAAAGAGCTAAGCACTTTTTAAAAAATTAGATGTAACAAGCACTTTTTTTTTTTTTTTTTAAACAATCGCTTTTGAAAGATTGCCTAGAAAAATTCAATGATCCCCAAACTAAAGCATTTGATACTAAGCTTCTAAAACCAGATGGAAATGTTATAGGAAGAAACAGGCTCTAGGACAGCAAACTCTCACACATGTCCAAAAATTTTTAAATTACAGTGCTTTCCAACTTACCAGTTAGAACTCCACTCATTATTCCTGGGATCCCTTGAATTTCTGTTACATTATTGAGACTGAAGTAGTCATCGCATGTAGCATTAAGCAAAGAACTATCACAGAATAGTTGCCACAAAGCTGTAGTCTTCGTTTCATTATTGCTTTCAGTAAATTTGGCACAGACATCAAAGCCGCGTTTTGACAATGTACGGTTTCCAAGGAGACAGATACTACAAACAAAAAAAAACAGTGGTCCTTCAATATAGTGTTGTGCATTAAACCTTTTTTTTTTTTTTGTCGACTTTTTTAGAAACCTGTTACTTATAATACATACCTTATGTACTATACTACATCTACTAAAACACTTATTAGATTCTGCATGTAAAACAATTATTGATAATCTTTAAAACACCAATCACATTTCTGCTTTAAGGCACTAAAAGCAATTCTGATTTTTGTATTTTCTTTGGAAAATATAATCAACTCAAGCAATATGGCCACAAAGTAACAGAGACCATGATTCATTCAGCCCTACAAGAATTAAGTAAAATTAGGTAGTATTTAATATCACAATGAGCCTGACCAAGAAAATAGAAAAGATTAAGCAGGTATGTCCTTTTCAGACTGGGGTAAGAGTGGCTGAGGAGCAGCCCAGCAGAGAGGGACCTGGCACAACTGGTTGAACACGAGCTGGCAGCGTGCTCAGGTGGCCCAGAAGGCCAATGGCATCCTGGCTTTTACCAGGAATAGCGTGGCCAGGAGGAGGACTAGGGATGCCTTCAGTTCTGGGCCCCTCACTTCAAGAAGGATATTGATGTGCTGGAGCAGGTCTGGAAGAGAACAGCAAAGTTGGTGAAGGGACTAGAGGGAAAGTCTTATAAAGAGAGGCTAAGGGAGCTGGGGTTGTTTAGCCTAAAGAGAAGACCATGGGGGGGGGTGGAGGGGAGGTACCTTATCAATCTCTACAACTCCCTGAAGGGAGCAAGGAGGCTGCAGTCAGGTGGGGGTCAGGCTCTTCCCCCAAGCAACTAGTGACAGGAGGAGAGGGCATGGCCTGAAACTGCACCAGGGGAGGTTTAGTTTGGGTATCAGGAAGCACTTCCACACAAAGAGGGTGATCAGGCATTGGAATGGACTGGCCAGGGAAGTGGTGGAGTCACCATCCCTGGAAGTGTCTAAGGAAAGGCTGGATGTGGCACTTAGTGCCCTGGTCTGGCTGATGTGGTGGTGTAAGGTCATAGGCTGGACTTGAAGATCTCAGATGTCTTTTCCAGCCTCAATAATTCTGTGATTCTGTGATACTTGCAAACAAGTATTCAAATCCAAAAGGTAGGAAATAACCCAGAAGGGCTAAACAGCAAAATTTAAGCACATTGAAGGAAGTACAAACTAAAGAATCACATAGCAGAAAGTAATTAAAACATTCAGAAATTAAAGAAAATTAGAAATCTCGGAACAATTTGCAAAAAGCAAATTTCTAACAGCAAAGAACATTAAGGATCTAGGAATATTTTTTGCTAAGCTACACAAAAAAATGTTCAGAATCTAGCTTGCTTAAAAATGGAATTACATATGATATCTAGGAATAAGAAAGAAGAAACATCAAACAAAACATTTGTGTTAGGTAGATAAGTCTAAGAACATTTAGTACACATCTAGAGGAGCTCAGTTAAGAAGCTGATTACAAACATACTGAGAAGAAGCTGAGTAAAAACATACCACTGGCATTAGAACAAGTATATTAAGCCAAGCAGAGTATTGACCTAGTGCAATATCCTGCTTCTGATCACAATTAAATAGTAGATGCCTTAAGAAGATTACAGAACACCATCAAAGCTTTAGGGTAAAGCATCACATGGAAGCTGAGCAGATTTAACAGAAAGCTGAATTTTTCTTTTTAATTGCTATTGATTTGGTGGCCCTACAAAAGTAGCAGGGTGGGTTGATTCTACCCACGGAAGCTTCTTGCAGTTTGATTCAACTGGCAGATCATGAGGTAAACTATTTTGCTATCTAGATAATGGCAAAACCAAACAAAGGTTAGTGGTGTCAACCAAACTAGCCAGCTAAGGAGAAGTTGGTCTTTGGCGACCAGCTAACCAGCAGATCAGCTTTACCATAACACAAAACCACAATTGAGTTTCTCACTCTAAGACAGACTGGCTTATGTGAATATTTATTGGAAAATAACTTCCCCCACAACATAAATAAACAAACAACATAACACAGTAACAGCACAGATAAGGTTACCAGGAACTTGGTAATATGTCTTACATACCCAGATAAACCCTCTTTTACCTGTGCAGGTGAATAGAAGATTCAAGTATTTTCCTACTGGAAGCTACAGTTCTTTAGACATTCAAGTTTTCTTCAGAAAAGTATCAATTTTGAACACACTTTTTAAAAAATATAAGACTAGATATCATTTTACAGTACAGCCCAGAAACACTGTTTTAATGCTCAATTTGTAATGCACTTCAAAATACTCTGGAATCCATAACAATTATTCAGCAAAGGGTAAATTCAGTCTTCTCTAACACATGGCACTTCATAACAAAAGTTACCAAACTATTCTATTAATGATTTTTACTCTCTGAACAGAAAAAGATGCATTAAAAAAAAAAAAAAAATCAGCTCACATACTGATAACTGGACCAAAGATATAATTCTCAGTGATCTAAGGGAGGTACAAGCTAAAGCTGTTGAGAAACCATATGGCATGTGTGAAAATGATAGGATTTGATTTTATTAAAAGGTGGTAGAAAGCCTTCAAAACAAGTTAATTTAATACTGCAGCATCTCCACTTTAAGAAGAAAGAAATGGAAGCTTCAAAAATTTCCTCATTATAAAGACAGTCTGAAAGTATGTGTCTTTTGTAACTTATGGTTTATAGCTAAAATGTTTTCTCTAAGTTTCTAATTTAATCTATAAATTATAAGTTTCCATGTTTAGATAAAGCAACTATATTTACTGCAAGCAAAAAACATCTTCCTGTTTTTTAATCAGGGATGGGATGATGGCCAGTAACATTAAGTACCAAAGAACATATTTCATGTCTTATGAACAATTAAAGATTCCGATAGTCAGCTCAGACCGAGCACATAATTGCCTAACACCCACAACACCTATAATTGAAGCCATTGTGTTTGTATTGTGAAGTTTATCATAAAACATGAAATGGTTAGTCATTATTCCCTCTCTCTACCTTTATTTTCCTAAATGACTCACATTACTTAAAGATATTGCACTTACGGAAAGTCAGGAGGGTCAAAAGCAGTCTTAATAACTCCAGCATATATGGCAATGATGGAAAGAATCACACAGGCAAGGAAGACCAGAGCAAGTTTGTTGACATACTTTACTCCCACAAAAACTACTATGGCCATCAGAATGATAATACATGTTCCATAAACTCTCATGTTGTTCAGCATAGCCTCTGTTTCCCCATCAACCTCTTCTGCTTTAAATATAGCAGCACTTGGAGAAATGTAGGTCTGCAAGAGATACAGCAAACTATCATACAAGTAATAACATTTTATTAAGAAATCACTTAACTTAAAAATCTACACTGCTACTACAATACTAGTTTTATTCTTTTACAAACCAGATCCATCAGCTGATATGGGTATTTAGAAAATTTAATGGTAAAACTAACGGAGAGATAGGGATGAACAAGTTTTGAGAATGAAGTACTGCTTTTGATCCAGCTTCCTCTCTCTCTTTTTAGAGTTTCCACTCCTCAAATTCATGTTTCTGCTAGACCACTACGGATCTGAGTAGAGGGGAGCTATTAGTAACTACTTCAATAAATAAATAAATACATTAGCTCAAAGACTCAGCTGCAACCATATATTTCCTTACGTTCATCTGAAGCTAATCAATAACTCCATTAACTTCAAACAGAATAAGAAGAATCAAACCAAAGCATGATAAAAACCTGAGTGCTTTCAGTACTATAGTCTCTACAGTGCATTTCGTAAAATTCAAAGGTGGCTTAAACATTGTACCTTGAAAAATGTTTTACAGTGAGTTTACTTTAATTTTTAATATGAAGTTGCAATGGCACAATTTAAGATTACTGTAATGAAGCACAGACCTGTGCTAAACAAACAATTTAAACTACTGTAAATTCAAACAGGATTCTCTTCCATATTTCAGTTTTACATTATTTTGTTCTCAGTTCTACCTGAAAAGAGGTTGGAAGCAGAGTTTATACAGATTAAACTTACAAATGCAAATGAAAAGAAACTCTGACCCATAGTACAAAGGTATTTGTGCACTACTCTACATGATAAAGATACCTTTATTCCTTCTTTTTTTACTAAAAGAATTATTGGGTCTTGAGGCAATGCCATCCCTACAAAACAACAATTAAACTGACAATCCTTAGATAATGTAACTTCTGAAGGGAGGAAGAAACTTCGACCAAGAGGCTGTCCTGGTAAATTCAGATTCAAAATCCAAAACCAGACACATGCAATTCTTTACTAGAATTTTCTTTAAATTAAATTGATTTTAAATAGATTTAAATCTAGTAAATTATTTACTAGAATGCTAGAAGCAAGCAAAATTGTCACATCACCATGAAAGAAAACAGAAAAAGCAAAATTAAAAACTGATTACAAATAGTGTTTTCTAATATTGTTATTAGAAAATCCACTATTGTCACGTTGCAGAAGTACCAGGCTATGTATGGAGGAACTCCAGGCAAAGTTTTCTGGTGTACTTTAGTGCCCAGTAGTTCACAGCCTTTGCTAGGGAGAGCCACAGGCAGATAGATGACTGACTGATTTCTGCCCCCCCAAATAATCCATGTTCCAGTGGATTATGGACTTCTGCCATACTTACCAACAGAAATGTTAAGCCACCTAGGTGTGTTGACTGCTTACTATAAACTAGTTGCCAGATTTAAAAATCTAGCAATGTCTTAGTAAAATCAATACAGTTTTCTTTGCAACTCCGTAGGTATACAGTAACACAAGCACAATATATGAGATATTTGGTGTTCATAACATGTTACAAAAAGGTGACAACCTATATATTTCATATAGTATCAGTCAGTTAAGTCAGCAACCAAATTCTGTCTGGTTCCTATTTTAAGCAGAACAAACTTACAAACAGCCTTTAATTTATTTTTGTATTGCCGATCACAGTTTTTCAGACTTTCTAAAAGTCACAAGCAGAAGAAGAATAAATACTGACATACTGGAAATAAAGTTTTAAAACATTACAACCCACCAAACTATAACATTTAAAGCCAAATGCATTCATCAGCAACCTCTTAAAACAGCCCAAATACATTTACTCCTAAGAGAAACTAGTACTTACCAATAAAATTTCAATGGTACCAAGAATGTACATTGCTCCTGCAAAGGTTGTACCCAAGTAGAAACACAGTCCCACTGCTCCACCAAATTCTGGTCCTAAAGATCTTGAAATCATGTAATAAGAGCCTCCAGCTGTGAATTTAACCAAGAAAAAAAAAAGACTCTAGCTCTTCAGATTAAGAACAGCAGCAGAGAACAAAAACTTGAATCATTCAATCAACAAAACCAACGTAACTACCACCTGCATTTCTATTGCAATGTTCATAACAAAAATGTATTTAATGTCTTTAACAACTAGGCATTTCAAAGTTAATATCCATATGCATTTTCTGGGGAACAAAAAATAAGGAAAAAGAGGAAAAAATCCACAAGCTAAGGAATCTAAAATAAAATTAAGAAAAGGATAAACAGACATAAATAGTTGTGAATCAGTCATTAGTTTCTAACCTCAAATACTGACAATCAAACAATAAGCTTTTAGAGTATTTTCTTTATGAGATAGGGACAAAATAGCATTTGTCTCACTAATATATATTTTTTTCTTTTCTGTCCATAAAACCATTACCATTTTTACTTCAGGCATTTTTTTTTTAGTACCGTTTAAAAGTATAAGGTAGGATTTGATTTTTCTTTCCCACGTACATGCAACATCTTTCTTCCAGTCACATCTCACCTCTTCACCCCACCCCCATTTCCACAGTCCCATTTCCCTTTCAGTCATGCTCCAAGTTTCAAACTTCTTAGACTTCCCTGCACCCCCCCATATAATGCTCCTCTGTGGTTCCCTCACTATCTCCTTTTAAGTTCATTATGTTTATCCCACTCCTGACAACCGAGAAAGAAAGAGGTGACAGGGAAAAAAAATGCTTCCTTTTAAGTAAACATACACTAGCTTTGTGTATAATTGGTCTGTAAATAATAAACACACTTCTAGTCAAAGGGCATAGTCTGAAACAACTTTTAAACAGGAACATATGAGAAACTAAAAAAAAAATATGATGTGTAGCCAGTTATTTTTCTAAATACAGTTCAGTTGCATATAATGGCAAGACACAAGATCCTGCTGACCTGGTCTCTAAACTCTAGCTTCCTATATGTACTTTTTGCCTCCTCTATAAATATTTCAAAAGATAAGAAGCAGGGATTAACAAAAAAAAGTGATGGTAAAGACCTGTCTAGAGGAAGAACTGACAACTTCAAAGATTTATGTGACACACCAATGATATTCAAAACCTTTAACAATAAACTTTGAAAATATGAGAGGGAAAACAACAGAACATTTTAGTTACCTTGACACTATTAGAATAACTACATTTAATAATAAAATACACAATATTTTATTTGACAGTTGGACTCTATGATCTTGAAGGTCCTTTCCAACCATGATGATTCTATGATCCTACCTGAAACATAATTTTCACTTCCATTTCATATATGGTACTGTATCCATGAAATGCAATTATTCTATACCCTGCACAAGCTGTACCATTTATTTTTGCCCAACACCCTCTGCATCAGTTGTGCAGCCATTTCTAGGATGGAGAAGCTTTGCAAGTGAGGAATTATTTTAACTTCATTAGACAAACTCTTCAGAGTTCATAGCAGTGTTTGAATGCTGGTATTATCAATTAGTGTGTTAATAAACTGAAAAGGTTAAGAACTTCAAATGATTGTTTTAGCTGATTTTGCATCAGAAAAATAAGCTTAATTGAAGAACAAGGTTCACCTATTTATCCTTAAAGTTTAAGGACACAAGCATAACCTAGAGCACTCATAAAGAAGAAGATTTCTGCCACCACAGGCTTTTTTTCTTGCAGAAAACCTAACTAGCTCCAGTGTTTAGAAATTGAGTCTGTGCAAAGTCAGGGGGAAAAAAAAGCAGCTTTAGTTGTAAATTCATAAAGAAATCTTTGCATAAAGCCAAGTCTCCATTAGTTCAAAATATAACATCTCATCTTTCACTTGAACAGAATTAGATGACTGATGACAAACATGCTACTGTTCATAATTCCCAGAAAGTCCAGTTAAAAAAAGATTGCATCTCACCTTAAAAACTCATGTATGAATCAGTTAAAACAAAATATGCATGTAACACAAAGCATTACTTCTGAGATCTCTGACTACAGCGATTTCTTATCCCAGCTTTAAAATTCACTGTCTATTATTCACTGTCTATTTAAATTCTCTGACTATTCACTGCTTAGGATAAAATTCTTCATTACCTGGAACTACACCATTTGTTGCTATTGCACTCATTGAAATCGCAGTTAACATAGTCTGTGGAAAGATGAAACAAAAGAAACTTAAAACACTGAAAGTTTTCTGAAGGATGTAGAAAGACTAAGCAAGCAAATGGAACTAGAGGGTTATTTTTTTTTCATTAAGGCGTTGCAGCAACTAAAAGCCATCTTATCTTTGTTTAAGGGAAATCCATGTAAATTAAGCACTAATTTTTTTAGCAGATTATGTTAATTAAGATGTTTGAGACAGTTTTTAAAAGAACCTGAGGAATACAGACCACTAAATATACTTAAAATAAGATGTCCATTATTCCAATTAAATACGTGAAAACCTTATTAAGAGTCCTTGTTGCAACCATACCATCTATTAGCAGTCTCACACTACAAAATATTAATTTTTGGACACAATGCTATAGATTGATTTGTAATTTGTATTCCAGTCAGTTCTGAAGTTGTGAAAAGTAGAACTATTCAGATCTTAATGTAAATCATGAAGTATTTTATAAAAGCTGATATTATAAAATCCATATGATACTTCAAACAAAAGCTTATTGTGATCAACTCAAAAGAAACTCCACAGAACTCCACAGAGGTTAGAATGATACATGACACTCAGGGCACACACGCCTATCACCTCCCATGTCTCTCCCATATTTAGCCATTATGGAGAAATGCTTTCTGCTATTCATACATTAGAAGGCAGCTGTACTCTTGTAACAGAAAATTTGGCCAGTAGTAAAGAAAAAGGTTAACTTACACAAGCACAACATATGAACACAATGATGAAAGACTCAAGAACTCCAGCTGTTCCCACAATCCATGTTAAACGTAGGAAAAGGATAACTCCCAAAATGTTTTGCAAGCAGGGCAGGTACACACCAATAAAAGTGCCCATACATGGAAGCTGGAAAAAAAGATGGAACATTAATTCCTCTGCAGTAAAAATCTAAGTCCAGAAGCACCTTCTTCAGTAAACACTTATCAAAACTGCTCCATGAAGAAATGCCAAATGAAACTGAGTGCAGCTTCAAAGTGCAAAGCTCTACAAATATTCATCGGGCATTCACGCGGAAAGATTCCTTAAAAGACAAAAACCTATATGTGATAGCAAATGTTCTTGGTTCCATAGGAATAAGGATGAAATATTGAAAAGACTAGGATGCCCTTTTTATTTGTTAATTACAAAGCTTCACAAATGTTCTTCTGAAACATTAGTTGAAAACTACCATTGAAGAGAAGTTGCTGCAACGAAAAAAATCCAAATATACACAAAAGGTCGATCACTTTGATTTTTTAACACTGAGGAGGTATTAAGGAAAGGCCAAAAGAAAGAGCAGAGTTGTTTACAATTTGTTTTTGCAGAAATTGCAAAACCTACCAAAACGCAGTATATTGGTTTGTCTTTTTTATTTTCTGATAATTATCATGGGTCGAGACACAAATAGAAGCATTCAGGCTTCATTAAGTTCTAGCTTCAAAACTTATGAAGAAAGCTTGGAAGCAAGCTATATAGATTAAGTTGCAAAATACAGCAGCTCTTAAATCACAATTCAGGCTGTGAAAAAAGACAATTAAATAAATAATCAAGAACTGGTACTTCACAAGTTAACAACATTATTAAGAAAACACTGAGTTTCCAAGTATTTATAATGATCCATGGAATGCCACTTAAGGCTATAATTTTTATTTTTAGAGTCTTGGGCAATATCCATGTGCAACATTTACAGCATTAAAAATGGTATTCTGTCAGGCTACTCAATCACTCAACCATCATTCAATTTCAGATATGTAACTGAAAAAATACATATATATGCATTGAAATTATGTTTTCAGGGCTCTAGATGGTGCTCAAAAGAGATTAAGTGCAAGTTAGGACAGGGTGTTCATTTAGCTAGTCAGTCCTGAAGGACTAATACTGTCCTGCATTAACAAAAGACTCCACACAGCAGCTGCATGGAGGAGACATTACAATAAGCAAAGTGAAAGTTAATCAGTGTTGGTGTTCTCATATTTCAAGCTGCATCTTCAAATGACCCTCCCACCATGCTCTTCCGTGGGCCTGCTCACCACAGGCTGCAGGGGAACCTCTGCTTGGGCACCTCCTCTCCCTCCTTCCTTACTGACCTAGGTATCTTAGCTCCACGATTGCCCTCACAGTATTACAAATCTCACTCCTGTTTTCAGACATCCACGTATTTTTAGGTTAAAAATGTGCCTCCTTGTGGCCAGCTTTGTGTCAATAATTTATTACCTTGACTTCCTTTCGCTTGCTTTCTTCATCTGCTTCATGTTCCACCACACCTTGAGTCAGATTAGTGTAGTTTGCTAGTTTATTGAGAAGAGATGACACCATGGGATTACTATCCATTTCTTCCTGTAGATTTTAAGAACATTGATTTTATTAAATAGTTGTGGTTTTTAAAGTCATGGTTATGATACTAGTTCAGACACAGACTTAACAGGTCATTCCTGATTCATCCAAATACAAAAAATTTACATACAAAATACAAGTCAGCTTTCAACCAACAAAAACTCTTTCTAGAAATTTAACACTACATGGATTTGTTGCAATATTTGTTTCACATTTTTACACTGTCTTACAATATGCAGCTTGTACATCTGTAAAACAAGGGAAATATAGAGAGGAGCTGTTGTTAATTACAAAAATCTATTCCTATCACAGTACAGTTTTTAGGGGATCATACTGGTAGGCTCGAGACATTAGAGTGTTTTTCTATGTCTAGCATCTTGTTTGCATCCTGAGAGTGGCCCTAAATGATTCTCGTAAGCTCCAAGACTTAAGGATGACTCTTAAACTATTGCTGCAGGCTTTTATTTTTATTTTAAACCATGTAGAGTACTTCTAAGTATTCCTTTTTAGAAAATACACGCATGCATACATATTACATGCAATATTACTTGATACAAAATTTGGCCAATCTTTTTTTAGCCAAACACCTGCACCACAACAACATGCTAAAACTAATAATAATAGTAATGCATACTACCAAAAAAGATTCACGGGTACAATGACTATGGTGATGAATTCACTAGACACTGTAACAGCATGGTTTATCATCTTATATATGTGTAACTAACAATCATCATTATACCATTAGCTGAGGATTTAATGTTAGCCACTATTCAAGACCAGTTGATGCTACTAGATCAGAACTGAAGTTAAACTTTAGTAAAAGTACTATTCCATTGCAGAAGTGGTGTTGAAATTTATCATATAGATATACTACTTCTTTCTGTAAATTATTACAACCATTTAATGATTTAAGTAGGTTTTAAGCTTGCATTATAAGGTATGTTTATATCAGAAATAAGAAATAGCTATGGGATGCTCTAAACTGTAATTGGACAAAATAACTAAGCCATGGCCTATCAGTTTGTTTTACAGTTTTGATACTTCAGAGAAGTCTGCATTTCCCCTCTTTTGTGTATTTGCTAATCTTCTTAAAAACTGGACACTGCTTTGTTAAAACCACTGGATTTCACTTTCAGCAGCTTTTTCTAAAACTATCTTCATCCTAGCCCAAAAATTTTAAAGCATATTTCATATTTCATATTTTTAAAGCTTATTTCATATCTTCACATCAACGCATACTAAAATTTACTGTTCTTTATTATACAGATATATAAAAATATAGAAGAAAAACATTACTATTTTATTAAATCACTCAAATCCGCTGAAAAAGAACCAAACTACTGAAAAGTTTGAAAATTGATTCAGACACATCCCCTAAATTTCAAGAGGAAGAAAACAGGGTTTTGTTTCCATTTTGCTACCAGTGGCTCAGTCGAAGGTGAAATATGTTTTTGGGGTATTAAACTTACCTCAAAGAGAGCCATATTCTTTCCTTCATACATGTTTGCTCTGTCCATCTTTGCACTGGTAATAAATGGACTACTTTCCCTGGCAATCCCATCTCCTGGTGAAAAAATGCAACAATTAGAAAGAAAAAAGGGAAAAAAAGACAAAGTATACCATAAAAGGAATTGTCAGAAAATGTTTTTTTATCTAGAACTGGTTCTAGATAATGTGTAGGGGGCTGCCAACCCCTGTGTCTTTGCCCCAGATGTGGACTCAGCATCCACATTTAAGGACTTTAAGCTTACTTTAACAGTCCAATCTTAAGAAGTAAGATCAAAGCAGTTACAGACTAGTCAGCACCTTCTCCCTCCCTAGAAAAATTCTGGATCAGCTTGTTCTGGAGGTCATCTCTCAGCATACAGAAGAGAAGGTTATCAGGAGTAGTCAGCATGGATTTGCCAAGGAGAAATCATGCTTGACTGATCTGATAGCCTTCTGTGATGTTGTAACTGAACGGGCAGGGAGAGCAGTGGATGTAGTCTACCTTGACCTTAGGTAAGGCTTTTGACACAGTCTCACATAACATCCTCTTGAGTAAGCTTGGGAAATGTGGGATAGAAGAATGGACAGTGAGATGGATTAAGAACTGGCTACACAATAGAGCCCAAAGAGTGGTGATCAATGGTGCAGAGTCCAGCTGGAGACCTGTGACTGGTGGAGTCCCCCAGGGATCAGTGCTGGGTCCAGAACTGTTCAACATCTTTAGCAATGACCTTGGTGATGGGAGAGAGTGTCTTCTCAGCAAGTTTCTGATGACACAAAACTGGGAGGACTGGCTGATTCACCTGAAGGCTGTGCTGCCATTCAGAGTGACCTATACAGGCTGGAGAGTTAGGCAAAGAGAAACTTAATGAATTGCAAGAGTAAGTGTAAAATCTTGCATCTGGGAAAGAGCAATCCCAGGTACCAGTACAGGTTGGGGACTGAGCTGTTGGAGAGCAGCACAGGTGAAAGGGACCTGGGGGTGCTGGTGGATGGCAGGATGACCATGAGCCAGCAGTGTGTCCTTGTGGCCAAGAAGGCCAATGGCATCCTGGGGTGCATTAGAAGGGGGGTGGTTAGTAGGTCAAGAGATGTTTTCTTCCCCCTCTACTCTGCCCTGGTGAGGCTGCATCTGGAATATTGTGTCCAGTTCTGGGCTCCTCAGTTCCAGAAGGACAGGGAACTGCTTGAGAGAGTCCAGAGCAGAGCCACAAAGATGATGAAGGGAGTGGAGCATCTCCCTTATGAGGAAAGGCTGAGGGAGCTGGGGCTCTTCAGCTTGGAGAAGAGGAAACTGAGGGGTGACCTCATTAATGTTTATAAATGTGTAAAGGGAGAGAGCTGGGAGGATGGAGTCAGGCTCGTGGCAGTGATGACCAGTGACAGGACAAGGGGTAATGGATGCATGGACTCAAGTTGGACCATAGGACTCAATCTCTTGAAGACCCTTCCAACCCTTAACACTCTGATTTCTGTGATCTTTCACAGTGCTCTGCCTCTCCACTATTACTTACTGTTATTTGTTACACACACTGATCTTTCCCCTCTTCCCTGCCCCAACATTCTGGTTACTTGATAATAAAACTTCAAATAAAAAAAAAAAAACAACTTACTTTTTTGTTATTTTACTAACCTCCTCAAAAAAACTCCAGTACTTGAAACAGGAATTTATGAAAAAAAAAAAAAAAAAAATTACATTGTAAATGTTGTGGGAACTTGTCCATGTTGTGCTAAATTAATTCCATTTCTTATTGAAATACCAATCTCATTAAACTGTATCTCCCCTGACCTGCTCTTGCACACCTCAAAAGATACAGCATCATTTTCACTGCCTTCCAGACCACACAATACAAAAGTTATTACCTAACAATTCTGTCACAACATGGGCATTTCCAAGTAGTCCAAAGTAGCTGCCTATGCCACTTTGCCTGTCTGTGCTTTTGCCCTTATATTCAAAAAGTACCTATGCTCTCTTCACTGCAGATTTAAGAATTGGAGAACAAACACTCTTTTCCCTCTGTCCTCCACTCAGCCTTTTCCAGGAGATGTCTCCCCACATGAAGTCTCATAATAAAGCTCTTCAATCACAGTCACCAGCCTCAGCACAAAGTATCATCTTGATTGTAATAAAAACTGAAATATATTTCAGTGCCCCAATACATCCTTGATGGGTTTCCTACCACTCTCCATAGCTCCCTTGTCCAATACACTTTCTACAGTACCACTATACTTACTAGTATCATGACACAGAAGCAGCATACTATCATAAAAAACTAAAAAGTATTGTCCATTACTGCTTTATAATTAATTCCACAGTCCAAAGAAAAACTGTTGATTAATTTACAACTACTGTGCTTACCCAATGTAGCTACTTCTATCCTCCTGTCCTCCAGCTTTCATTTTCCCATTTCTCTACAGTTTTTAATTGGTCCTCCACTGCTTTAAGTACCATAGCCTGGCAAGGTCCCCCTCCTCCAACAATGAAGACAGAAGAAGACACTGAAGACAGAAGCATCTTCCTCATGGGCCAGGACATTGAGCTCTTTGACAGTGAATGGACATACTAATTAGGCACAAGATTGTCTGAGAAATTGGCAATTATCATTTAATTGGCTCTACTGTACTTAAGAGAAAAAGGTTCAGTTAGCTTTTCCATAGACAACTAAAAGCAACTCTGTCCTCAAGCAAATGCATGCCAATTGCTCTCATCATCTTGCAAAATTGCACAAGCCCTCAAACATCTTAAGACATTGCACTTTTTTCCCCAATACTTCTGGAAAGCTGGTTTTGTTTTCCTTTTTTTTGGCTCCATTCCTTAAAATTACTTATTTTTGCTAAAGATTTTACAAGGGATCCTTTACAAGGCATACACACAAGTTAAAATAAAAAAATAATTAAAAAATAATAATAATTAAAAAAGGTTAGTTGATATTTGACTTACTAAGTCCATGCTCTATCAACTTTCTTGCCTACTGACAGATGGTCAGTAGCTATACTTATTAGTAAAATATTATTACTACACCTTGGGGGTATCTCCAGTCCTTTCAGAAAGGTCTTCAAAAGGTAAGCTTTTTTTCGTGTGTGTTCATACTGATATAGAATATTGGTTGTGTTCATACAGAGTGCAATGTCACATAGTTACTACTACTGCAGTGGGCAACATTAGACTAATCAAAACAGTAACCAAATGAATGTGACCCAGTATTCACAGTTCTGAGGTTAAAGAACTAAGTTAATCTTACCAGCTCTGAAGATAATAATCAGCATTTCAGCATTGTATGTTCAGTATTTTAAACTGTAGGTAGAAGAATAGGGAAGTCTTCCTTTATTTACTGTATTTATAAATAAAGTTACTTGGCTTTCCTCCAGAGTATAATGTCTCTAACAAACAAGTAAATGCACCTAACAGACTTCCAAAGGAAAAACACAGAACTTATGCTACCTATGCTTCAAATCCTTTTTCAGTGTTTCAAACCAATATTCAACCCATTTTTAAGTTTTCTAGTGCTAGTCTTCAAAACAGCCTGTCACTACCAGGCTATTTGAAGCTGTCACTAGAAGACCCTATATGTCTCCTGTTTTTTTAATGCAGTTGTCGTCTCATATTTTGAGAATGTTTGCTGGAGCATTTTTATAGTATTTTATAAGATCAGCATTATGTATTGCAACTCTGTCAGAAATAGAATCAGTGATGAATAAGTGACCAGAAAAATAATGCACAAAGTACTCTCTCATCTGCAGGTTGGTGACCAGTGCTGCAATTACAAACAACTTTGAACAAGTCTTTTTTTTTTTTTTTTTTTTTTTTGTGTGTGAATTTTCAGCATTATTGTCAAGAACATAATATTGCCTATAAACTAAAAAACAACACCTTTGGAAGTATGCTTTTTAAGTATGTTTAGAAACACAGCAAGTCTTACCAATGTGTAACAAACTGAAATGTATTAAATCATTCTAGTAGAAGTAATTGGTTTTAGAACCTCAACACACAGTCAATATCTCAATCTCTAGATCATCCCTTCTTCAGAAGAAGGGATTAGAGAACCACTAAAAAAGAAAGGATTTACACTTTGTCAAGGCTTATCAGTTTGGGCGGACCAAAAACAGGAGCAGAGAATTATTCTCTATTACCCCACTAGTAAGTCTCAGGCCATTCACAGGTTTATTTTTTAACCATATTCCCTTGAATTCTATGAGGAACCCTTGTAGACTGGAGCTAAGAGTACCTCAGCTCTTCTCTGTGAAGAAGTCCAGTCTGAATCTCCCTGGGTTGCCCACCAGGTGGGACTTGACAAGCTTAAAGATAATCAAATCACAGAATCATTTAGGCTGGAAAAGACCCTTAAGATCAAAGTTTAACCATTAACATAATAATATCAAGTCCACCAATAAAATATGTCCTTAAGCATCACACCTGCACATCTTTAAAAAAACCTTCAGAGATGGTCACTGAAGCACTTTCCTGGACAGCCTATTACAGTGCTTGACAAACAAATTACCTTTTCCTCGGACTTCTTTGAAATGGCACCAACCAAAATTCTTCTCAGGTGTGGAGAAGAGTTAAATATACAATAAAAATAACTTCCAATGTAGTTTTAGACATTTCTCTAAACTGCATGTGTCTTCTGGAATCCAATTAAAGCTTCTGCAATTAAAGCCCTTCAAAAAAGTGTGTATTTACTGTTGCTTGATTTCAAAAGTAATTCAAGTTACATGGGCATACAAGAAAAAAAAATCTTAAATCTGGACTAAATTAGTAATCCATATAAACCAGTATTTCATCTTGAATATCCACTAGTATCTATAAGAAACACAAAATAAAAGAACAAAAAGATCCATGAGCTCTATTATGGTCTAATGTCTCCTCGGTCTTATGACACTCACACGAACACCTGTTTGATGTGACATTATGTTCCACCCAACATAAGGTTCATTTCTAAAAATTAATCTGTTTTATGTCCCTCAAGCATATACTTTTGAAAGTATTATTATTATTAATTTTAATTTCCTATGGAACATTCACATATCATAGCAAAACTCTGTCCTTAGTCATAGACCAGCAGACAAACTGAAGTAATACACCTTTCCTAGAAGTCTCTTTGGTATTATCCATGTTGAAAGGACACCCAAACCTACTCATGATTTCTACAGATACTCTCAAGTACTGTGATGTGTGTAACTATATTTACATGGAAACTAGTCGCAACAACTTACATTTTGTTTTCTACATAAGATGGACAGCTGCAAGCAAAGAAGATAGGAGGCATGTGTCAAGTTTGGGAGGATATAATCAGTGTTCAACCAGATGATCACAATGTGTGCTCCCATACACCCCAGCCCACAAACTGCCGATGCCTAAGTTATCACAAACTGTCCCACAGCTGTGAGAACCTCAGATTAGAGCTGCCAGTTCCATCAGATTAATTTTCATCAACATTTCCACACACCAAACAAAATTTACATCAGAAATATGTCTGCATATTACACGAAGTGTTGGTGATAAAGACAAAAGACAGCATTTAGTTCAAATTCACATTCCTCAGAGGTTTAGGAGCAGTGATCCTCACGAACGCTGACAGCTAGAATACTTTAAGGTATGTTATCAGTTGAAAATCTCTAAGCTGATCCAAACCACTCCATTTTACACAGTGTAAAAGAACCCAGCTGCATAGCTTAAACAGAGAGGAGCCACCTATGACACCAGAGCAGCCCCTCATTCCCCTCTTCACAATTACTCACCCATTCGTGTCCCTTCATCACACTGTTCCTCACACAAGCAGAACTATTTATCAGAAATGCAACACCAGTGCATGCTTAATGCTGACTTGAGACAGTGGTTTGATTTTGCTTTTATTCTTGCTGCTACTTCTAATCCAGAGTGTGTGTGTTCACTACAGAAATACTTGTCCTGTCACAAGAGACACCAACAGTGTAGTAATTTGTTTAAGCAATACTACCTCCTTAGCACTGATGCCAATATTACTAAATAATGGAACCAGAGTAGGGTTTTTTTCCTTTTCCTGCCACTCCCACCCTCCCGAATCCAAAGAGATAGTGAATGAAAAAAATGTGTTAAAAGTGTCTTGTCTTAGAAAAAGTCAGAGTAGGGCTTGGGGCAGAAGAAGCTAATGATAACTTAAGTGATCCTATGTTTGTACTAGGATGCCTGTTCAAGAGATTAAGGAAAAAATATTAAACCAACTGATTTCCTGTCTCTCTACAGGTTGCAGTTTAATTTCTGCCTTAGGCTCTATAAATTTGAAAAAAACATACTGAGATTAGACCAGAGTACATCCTGAGGTTTTCCAAACTGAAAATAAGATAAAAAAGTAAACCTATCTTTACAGAGATTAAGGGTTTTTTTCATTACTGGAACAAAATCTCAAATTAATTGTTGCTTATTTCTATTTAAATTGGGCTCTTCAAACTTCTAGTTGTAACATCCTTACAAATTTACATCTTCTAAATTTAACCATTTGCACTTAGTATTTTCTACTTGTGAATGTAACTGTACTTACTTATACTTTTACTTATCAAATCACCTCAAACTTTCTTTTGAAAAATTTAAACTCTTATGCTCATGAAAGGTTAGGAATAGGTTTTATCATTTTTGTATTAAAAGCTATGCAAAGAAATAATTTTCAAACTTTAACAAGTGCAGCCTTCTAACACCGGTCTTAATCATGCTATTTACAGAAGTGTAAACATCAGATCTCTACTTCAAGGATCAGGCTAGCCCTCTTTACCACAGCATTAAACCAAGCTCATGCTTATTCTATTCCAGTCTGACCCCTAAATCCTTTCCAGATACAACGCTTCCTTACTGTCCCACAGTGTCATTATTGTTCACATTCAAGTGTTTCTAATTGCATTTGGTTTTTGTCCAAAAAGCCAGGATCTGTGTTCCCTGTCATGCCTTAATAGCTTAACATCAATCTGAAAAATAAATGCAGCTTATTTTTATTTGGGAAAAGAATACAGGAAGTGTCAAAATAAGTTACAATGATCCAGTACTTTTGAATCACATGGCCTCAAAATAAGATGAGTTACCTATGATAAGAAATTGCTATTTTCTAAATACCAGGCACCAGAAATGTCTAATTTTATATGATGCCTTCTAAAGCAGATCACAGCTGAAGAGTAATACTTAACAGAAAAGTCCTAACTTTTGATTGCTTCTAAAGGGCAACTCTTCATCACAGCCCGTGTACCTTGAACGAGGTTCTGTTTATTCAGATATAGGTGGAAAATAATAGTTTCTAACAAAAACTATGGTTACATTTGTATTAAGTTAGTATTTGGTCACATTAAGAACAAACCACTTTATACTGAGAATATGATCAGCTGTTTGCAGAAGCCTAAACAATCATTTACTATTCCATAAACTTTTAAGGTAAAAAAAGGTTAGAGGTCAATAAAACTGGTAACTTTCCTGGATGCAACACTCCTATTTGCCTGTGGCAAAAACAGTAATTCTGTCTTCTGTATCATATATATTTATTTCCAGTATGTCCATATTTTTTATTGGCAGGCAGCTGAAGAGATCTCAGGAAATCTTCAAAAAATTAATTTCTTACCACTCCTAATTCAGAACTAAGTAGAAGTATTTTTAGAGCTCTAACACACTCAGGTTTTCAAAAGCCACTACCTTGTATTAATTCAAACTATGAAAAGGCAACAATAACCTTGTTTGAACATGGGTTTAAGAATTCAGTGCAATTTACTTCAAAGTTGTAGGTCACTGGTTTTAGTAACAAAATGTCTGGATATATTTAATATATCACCAATTTCTTGCATTATTTTTATTGAAGACTAGCAAAATTTATCTGAATTATTCTGAAAAGCAGAACAAGGTGTACTTAAGCTCCTTATAAATCGCTTTATGCAATGGAAGATTCTATATCCATCATTTACCTTATCAAAATCACAATATTCTAGTTTTCCTTTACTTTGGCTGCTAAGATAATCAAGCACAGCCTACTTCTAATAAAAACACACTGCAAAAGCTATTTATAACTTTTTTATAACATAGCTGATGTCTATAAACTGCTATTTCAGTAGAAGTCATTAAAACCACATTATTGTCTTTTAAAGAGACTTACTTGGATTGGGCCCACTTTCTTCATAATCTTGTTCATTCATGATTAAGGAAAAATCAAGTCATTCCCCTCTGCTCAGTCTTTGCATATCAAGAATTGAAACAGGAAATTGAAAGTTGCTTCCTCCCAGCTTGATGTAAGACCTCAAATCCTGTTTCTTATTAGTATCGGATTAATCCTGAAACAAGTCATTAGGGCTTCATGCAGTGGGAAGCATGCACATGACACAGCCAAACTACATGACAGTCACAGAACTCCCTAAAGGCAATTAAGCTGGAGGATTTCCATCAGCAATAAACACCATGCTTAGGGAAATGAGCAGGATCAAGTTACTAAAACATCCCACACCTTTGCCTAATAATAAACACATTTAAAGTTTTCATTCCATCAAATAAATTCACTTTAAAATATATCTACTAAGCAGGTCAGTATACATTAGCAACAAGTAGTATTAACATATTCCAAAGATCTATCTACTATTTAGAGAGCTAGTTTTATACATAAGTACGTATGTGCAAATGTTAAGCAAGGTAACCTTAAGTATAGTTAGCAAACATTCATTTTCTATAGAAAGATTTTGCATTAATTGTACCAAGATATAGCAGATAAACACTTCAAAATACAATTCTAGTAATTTCACAAGCACTCTTTTTAAGAATAAATATTTTGAAATTATACAGGAGTACTCTTTAAGACTGGATGCATAATTTGTTAATTCTCTTTCAAATTAGATGTCACTGTTGTCTAGTTTATGCTTTATTTTACACATTCTGTATCAGTTTTAAACAACTTCAAAGAAACTGTTTCAGTTCAATTAAACTCATGTTATTGCCTAGTAGAGACTAGGTACAGTGGTCAAACCTTTGAATCATATCCAAAGTCTGCTTTTCTCTGTAGTCCTAATACAAGCATGGTCAACTGTGGAAAGGCTGAGAAGGCTGAAGGCTCATTCCAAACTCATTTCCAGAAGTTCCTACTTCCTAGAAACACCTCCAGTGCTTACTAGGCCCCTAAAAGAGCTGCTTTTACTCACTTGATGATGCAAAAATCTGGCCTCCTCTACCTTCCCATTCTGATTCCCCACCCTGCCCTGGGACTGCTTCTCATTACTCACCAGCAGAATTAAGTGGCTTGTGAAAAGCCTCAACTAATGTTCCACAAAACAAAAAATGCCAACAGAGATTCAACTGGTAAAGAATTAATTGCAGCAAGCTGCCAGGTTGTTTACATCCCGGTAAGAAGTGTGCCCAGGTGGCCGGGAAGGCCAGCCACACCCTGTTGGGGATGTTTGCTGTATCTGTTGTGGGTGCTTACTACAAGCCACCTTATCCTTATCAGGATGAGGAGGTTGATGAGGCCTTTTACAGGCAGCTGAAAGCAGCCTCACAGTCAGAGCTCCTGGTTCTCATGGAGGATTTCAATCACACAGCTATTTGCTGGAAAGGCAACACAGCAAAGCATACACAGTCCAGGAGGTTCCTGCAGATGTTGATGACAACTTTCTGATGTGGGTGGTTGAGGAACCTATGAAGGGAAGCGTGCTGCTGGATCTGGCATTAACAAACTAAGAGCATCTTGTTGGGGACATGAAGGTTAGGGGCAACCTTGGCTGTAGGGACCACAAAATGGTGGAGTTCACTATTTTGTGTGGAAGAAGTAGACAAATAAGCAAGATTACAACTCTGAACTTCAGGAATGCAAAGTTTAGCTTCTTCAAAAACCTGCTCGGTGGAATTCCATGGGTTAGGGAACTTTCACCCATCTAGAACTCATAAATGCCCAGGAGAGCTCGGCAGCTTTCAAACACTACTTGCTCCAAATCTCAAGACCAGTGTATCACAACAAGGAAGAAATCAAGCAGAGGAGGTAGGAGACCTCCCTGGATGAGTAAGGGTCTTCTGGAGAAAATTAAGGGGAAAAAGAAAATTTACCAAATGTGGAAAACAGGACTGGCCACTTAGGAGGAATATAAGAATGCAGTCACAGAATGCAGAGATGCACTGAAGAAAGCCAAAGCCCATCCGGAAATAAAACTGGAAAGGATTATCAAAGACAACAAGAAAGGTTTATTCCAGAATATCAATAAAAAAGAAAGAACAGAAGAAATTCAGGCCTGCTGATGAATGAGGCAGGTGCCCTAATGGCTGGTGACACAGAAGGCAGATGTTATTGCTGGGCCACTCTCCGTCATCTTTGAGAGGTCATGGAGAACAGGAGAGGTGTCTGAGGACTAGAGGAGGGCTTCTGTCACTCCAGTCTTCAAAAAAGGTAAGAAGGAGGACCCAGGAAACTACAGGCCAGTTAACTCATCTCTGTCCCTGGTAAGGTGTTGGAAAAAGTCATCCTGGACATCATCACAAGACATATGAAAGCAAAGAATGTCACTGGGAGAAGTCAGCATGGATTAACACAATGGAAATCATGCTTGAGCAATCTGATTGCCGTCTGTGATGTCATTACTGGTTGGCTAGATGATGGGAGAGCAGTGGTGTTATCTACCTTGACTTCAGAAAGGCTTCTGATACTGCCTTACATAACACCCTCATTAGGAAACTCAAGAACTGCAGGCCAGATGAGTGGACAGTGAGATGGATTGACAGGTGGCTGTGTGACAGAACTCAGAGTGGTGATAAATGGAGGGCTGTCACCAGTGGTGTCCCCCAGGGGTCAATACTCGGTCCAATCTTGTTCAATATTTTCATCAACAACCTGAACAAGGGGACTGAATGTATACTCAGCAAGTTCACTGATGATACAAAACTAGAAGGAGCAGCTGACTCTCCAGAGGGCTGTGCTGCCATCCACTGTGACCCAGACAGGCTGGAGAACTGGGCAGAAGAACATAAGGAGGTTCAGCAAGAGCAAGTGTAGGGTCCTGCACCTGGGGAGGAAGAACCCCAAGCACCAGTATAGGTTTCGTGATGGAACTCCTGGAAAACAGTGCTGAGGAAAAGCACTGGGGAGTCCAGATAGGCAGTAAATTATCTATGAGCCAGCAGTACACTGTTATTGACAAGAAGGTCAATGGAATCTTAGGGTGCATAAAGAAAAGTGTGGCCAGTAGGTCAAGGGAGATCATTGTCTCCTTCTGCTCTGTCCTGGTGAGGCCACAGCTGGAACACTGCATTCAATTCTGGGCTCCCCAGCTCAGGATGGACAGGGAACTACTGGGGAGAATCCAGCAAAGAAGGTAACTAGAGACTGGAGCATCTCTTATGAGGAAAGGCTGAGAGAGTCTCGTTAGCCTTCTCATTAGAGAAGGCTGAGGGGGGACCCTATCTATATCTACAAGTATCTGAAGTGTGGGTGCAAGGAACATGGGAGCCAGACTCTTCTCAGTAGTTCACAGTGGCAGGACAAGGGGCAACAGGCACAAGTTGGAACATAGGAAGTTCCATTTAAACATATGAAAAAATGTTTTTATTGTGAGCATGACAAGGTGCTGAAACATGCTGCCCAGGGAAGTTGTGGAGTTCCCTTTTCTGGAGATTTTCAAAACCTGCCTGGATGCAGTCCTGCGTAATGTGCTCTAGGTGATCCTGCTTTGGTGGGAGAGTTGGACTAGACCACCTCTAGAGGTTCCCTCCAATAATTCTGTGATTCTGTGATCCTGGCCTGTATCAGGAATAGTTTGACCAGCAGGACCAGGGAGGTGATCTTAGCCCTGTACTCAGCCGTGGTGAGGCCACACCTAGAGTAATGTGTGCACTTTTGGGCACTGCAGTATAGGAAGGACACTGAGGTGCTGGAAAGGGTGCAGAGAATGGCAGCTTGGCTGGCTAGGGGTCTGGAGAACAGGTCTTGTGAGGAGAGGCTGAAGGAGCTGGGGCTGTTCAGCTTGGAGAAGAGAAGGCTGAGGGGAGACATTATCACTTTCTACAGGTACCTGAAATGAGGTTGTAATGAGGCAGGTGTTGGTCTCTTCTCCATAGTGACAGCACAAGAGGTTGGATGCAATGGTTCAAATTGCACCAGGGGAGATCTGGATTGTATATTAGGAAAAATTTCTTCACCGAAAGAGTGGTGAAGCACTGGAATTGGCTGCCCAGGGCGGTGGTGGAGTTACCATCCCTGGGGTTATTTAAAAAATGGCTAGATGTGGCCCTTTGGGAGATGGTTAGTGGTTACAGTGGTGTATGGTGGACCATGAAGTCCAATGGTTGGACTTAATGATCTTAAAGGTCTTTTCCACCCTTGTTGATTTTGTGGTTCTAAGTTTCTATCAGGACAGCTCTACAGGTAAAAAAGCAAAGTTCTAACATATTTTCAACTATGTTCTTAACTTTCCCTTCTGAAGCTAGAATAAAAATATGCAAGCTTTCAACTCTTCAAGACTGAAATTAAACTGCTAAGGGGTTTTATTCTCTTCAAAAAGAAAGCTTGTAGGAAGACATCTTTAATTTTAAAGGTTAAAAAATGTCACTTGTCAAAAGACAAGAAACAAGGTTTTTGTTTCTTCCATAAAGGGAACAATTTTTTACAGAAGCTACAAGAGTTCACAAAAGGAAAAAAAAATGTTTCTGGTAAAGCAGTTACCACTCAACATCTCACCTCCACTAAAGTCTCCGGAAATTATTTACTAAGTGGGTTGAGTGCTGATTACTTTTGATTGCTATGTGTTAGCTAAAGGATACGACTAATTAAGGTGCCTAATTAAGAATGCTAGCTGTTGAAATCAGGAAGTAGATTATAAATACTGTTCAATTGTCACAGACATTATTAGGACATACTTTCCTACATCTGTGATTCAAGAGCAAAGTTATTCAGGGGAAAACTAATTTTGTATATTGCTAACTACCTGGTAACCCCTTTCTGAAGACTGCTATCAGACCTTTAAAAATAAGTAACACTTCTGATGCCCTTAAACTCAAGAATAGCAATTTTGCTACCAAAGAAACAATTATACCTCCCGCAAAGCAGCATCAGGACAGCATAGCAAGAGCCTAGTGTTTCATAATCATCAAAATATCCAATTTTGCAACTACTTGAAAATTTGCATATGAAATCAGAAAGACTGCAGTCTCTCTTAGACTTTAGGTCATGACTTAACCTTGGCTAGCTGCCAGGTGCCCACCAGGCACCAGGAACCACCCACTTCTCAATAGGACGGGTTAAAAATAAGATTAAAAAGCTTGTGGGTGAAGAGAAGGACCAGGAGATCACTCAGCAATTATTGTCATGGACAAAACAGACTCAACTTGGATAAACAATTAATTATATTTCCAATTAATAAGTCGGAGTAGAATAATGAGAAATAAGAACAAATCCAGAAACACCTTTTGCCCACCTCTCCCTTCTTCCCAGGTTGAACTTCAGTCCCAGATTCTCTAACTCCTCCCCTTGGCACAGCAGGCCAAGGAATGGGGGTTGCAGTCTGTTAATTCCATGCTGTCTCCACTTCTTTTGTCTTCATGCTCTTCCCCTGCTCCAGCGTGGGTTCCCATGCACAGGAGACAGCCCTTTACAACCTTCTCCAACATAGGGTACTTCCCACAGGCTGCAGTTCTTCAAGTACCACTCCAACATCAGTCCTTCCTACAGGGTACAGTCCTCCAGGAACAGACTGCTCCATCCCGAGTCCCTCACACAGTCACAGGTCCTGACAGAAAATCTGCTCCAGCATGGAGCCACAGTTCCTGACAGGAGTCTTGTCCACTGTGGACTCACCACAGGTCACAGCTTCCCTTCAGGGCACAGCCTCCTGCTCTGGTGTGGGGTTCTCCACAAGCTGTAGTGGAATCCCTGCTCCAGTGCCTGAAGCACCTCCTCTTCTCCCTTCTTCACTGACCTTGGTGTCTGCATAGGTTTTTCTCATACATTCTCACTCCTCTCTCTTAGCTGTTGCTGAGCAAGTTTTTTTTACCCTTTCTTACCAACACCACTGACAGGCTCAGCTTTGGCTACTGGCATCTTACAATTAAGATCCCATTACATGGAAGCTCTGTTATGAAAACCTCTAAGAAAACAGTTACATCAGAAGATCTGTACTCACCATATTCTGAGGGCTACAGAAGTATAACCATTAAAAGAAAAATGAGCAAGAAAAGGAAAAAAAACTCTGTAGCAATATTGTCATTAGGATTATTGTCCATATTGTCACAGGATCAGAGAAGTTTGAATTATGAGGGCTGATATCACTGTATTTGTTGGTATTTTCTCTGGAATATGCTACTTTAAAGTAAGATAATGATAGCATTTCATTCACATGACATTAACATAATGAGGTACATAAAATAATCTAGCATTTAGATCCTCTCAAAAAAAAAAAAAATCAAGCAGCAACAGTCTAAAAGCAATGTTTAAACAGTTACAAAATTCTGTGACCATTTAGTCCACAGTGAAATTATTTAGTTTATTAACCTTAACTCTGCCTCTATTTGCTTCCATTTCTCTTGGAACTATCAATAGTAAACAGAAACACTTATATTCACAGCAATACATGTAGCTATATTTAAGAGTGAAAGGAATTATTAGAACACTTTGGCACAGCTGACCTGAACAGTGAATGCTCCAGGGCAAAGAAAATCCTCGTGTGTAACTACCATGCTTGTGATCACATGACAGATATGCACTTATCTGCAACAGAAATATTTTCCATTCCAATGGTGCATTACACAATATTGCACTGGGGCAGCAGGGGAAGACAACCAACATGGCTTCTGTAAAGGGAGATTCTGCCTCACACAGCTAAGAGTTCTTTAAGAAATCAAAATGCAAATGGATAAAGAAAACCTAATTTATGCAGTCCACGGAGATCTCCAAAAGACTTTAAATGAAGTTCTTCTCTAAACATACTAAAGAAAATAAAGCAGCCATAGAATAAGAGAGAAGACATTAGGTAAGCCATAGGTAAATAACTGAATAAAGAAATACAAGACAAATGTAGTCTACTCTCAGAGATGGTCACTGAAGTTCTGCTGGGACACACACTGGTCTACACATTAATAAAAAACAGCAACAAAAATAAAATAAAAACAAACACGAAGTGATCACAGATGTGACAATCTGAAACTATTTCAAGTTACTTAGGATAGTTAAGGCACATGCCAACTATAGGGAGCTCCAGATCTCCAAGACTAAATTAATGTTAAGCCAGACAAAATTTGATGAAGAAATTTAAAAGTAAATATATATAAACAAAGGAAAACAACCCTAAACCAGTCCAACTACTTTGGTTATGATTGTTTCATAAAAATACCTTTTTAAACCACAGTCTAAGTTTCATGAATGAAAAAGGAAAAAAAAACCACTGTTCACAAATTTATTATCATGCGCAGATCTGGAACATCCCCCATTTCAAAATGAACAGAAGTATAAAAAGTTTAGAGAAAGACTAAGAAGTCTAAGTATGGAATTGCTTCATGTAAAGAATGACTAAGTAAGTGTGTCTTCCCTTTGGAAAAAGAAGGGTAATAGGGTTAAGATAGGAAAAATCTATAAAAATCTGGAGTAATCTAGAAAGGGACATGACAAATAATAGCATGATTTGATGCTTGTCATATTTTGACGAGATCAGAAAACAAATTACCAATAATTTGTCCTTGAGCAGCAGATCATCCTGCCACAGTTTGAGGTGCCAAAGATATACACTGATTCCAGACTGCATAAGAGAATAGAAGAGCAATTTGCCAAGTGTGAAAATACAAATTTAGAACACAAAGAAATTTAAATTTAAATTTTAATCTAAACTCACAAACAAAAATGAGAAACTAATCCAGCTTCATATAAGGCTCATCTTTTTCTGGCACACAAGTTTTTGAAGCCTGTAAGAGCATGTGGAAAAAAGTACCAGATTTGCAACACATGTTCCCATGCACATCCCTTGATCTAAGCCTTCAGAGAATAGTGCAGATGCACTCTATTGGCTAAGCATATGAACAGGACAGAGAGGGATAACTACCCTGCAATGTTTTAAAAAATTAAAATACATCAGTTTGCATTTTTTCAGGGTACAGAAACCTGACAAACTGCAACAGGATGAAAAGGAACATGTAATACTCTATTTCTCTGTACAGTAAATTCTGAACTACAAACAGGTTCTGTGTTTGAGCAGAAGCTGACTAAACATATACTAGACATCTCAGTAAGATTAGCTCATCTTCCTCCATTGCATATATATATATATACACACACACACACACACACCTGGCTCAATTATTTCCTGGAATTATAATCATTTTACAGAAATTCACAGCACTCATGCTTCACTAGATATGCAATCACTTATTGGAATATGACCGGGCTTTTTGTCACTGATATTTGTGTTTGAGGGTCTTCAATTTACAAAAAAATATTGTAGGCATTACTTGGAAACTAATATAAAAACTAAAATACTACTGTGCCTAGCTAAGCAACACTATGGGATGCTAAAAATACTAGTTATGCTTTGAAACACCTGACATGCAGAGCTACTAATGAAATAGAGCTTCAATCAACTTTTAAAAGCTTTAACAGGTTTATCTAATATACAGGCATTTCTTATGTGTGAAGAAAACAGTCTCAGGTGGTCTCACTCGGGCCTCTTCAAGGAGCTGCTTGGAAAAATCCCAAGGTATAGAGGACTAGAGGATAGCCCCCCTAAGGGCGTGCCCTAGAGAGCTGATTAATAGTAAAGAACCATTTCCTCCAAGCTCGAGATTGGAGCATCCCAAAGAGCAAGCAATCAAGTAATGAACCCAGGAGACCTACATGGTTGAGCAGAAAGCTATTGAATAAATTCAGATGGAATAAAGAATTTTCTAGAACATGGAAGAAAGGGTTGGCCACTTGGGAGGAATACAAGAATGTTGTCAGAGGATGTGGGGATTCAGCAAGGAAATCTAGGGCCTCTTTTAGAATTAAACCTGAGAAGAGAGTTCAAGGACAACAAAAAAGACTTCTTCAAGCACAATGGAAGCAAAAGAAAGACTAGAGAAAATGCGAGCCTGCTGCTGAATTAAGTGGATGCCCTGGTGACAAAGGATAAAAAGAAGAGAGAGTTAGTGAATTTCTTCTTTGCTTCAGTCTTTACTGATAAGGCCAGCCCTTATGAGTCCCAAACCTTCGAGACCACAGAGGAAGTCAGGAGGAAAAAAGACACTGCCTCAGTTGAGGAGGATTACGTTAGAGATCAGTTGAGTAAAATGGACATCAAAAAATCCATAGGCCCTGATGGGATACACCCATGAGTGCTGAGGGACCTGGCAGAAGTCACTGCCACCCCCCATCATCTTCAAAAAGTCCTGGAGAACAGGAGAGGTGCCTGAGGACTAGAGGAAAGCCCATGTAATTCCAGTCTTTAAAAAGGGCAAGAAAGAGGACCTTGGTAACTGCAGGCTGGTCAGCCTCACCTCTGTCCCTGGAAAGGGGAATGGAACAGGTTGTTGTTGGCACCATCTAAAAGTATGTTGAGGAAAAGAGGGTTTTTAGGAGTGGTCAACATAGATTTAGCAAGCAGAAGTCATGCTTGGCCAATCTGATAGCCTTTTACAACGGAGGAACTGGATAGACAGATGAGGGGAAGACAGTGGATGTTGTCAAACCTGACTTCAGAAAGGCTTTTGACACTGTCTCCAAAGGCATCCTCACAGCCAAATTTCAGAAGTGTGGATTGGATGACTGGACAGTGGATTGGGAACTGGTTGAAGGACAGAACTCATAGAGATGTGGTACATGGGACAGAGTCTAGTTGGAGGCCCAGGTCTACCTACTGGTGTTTTCCAGGGGTTAGTACTGGCTCCAATCTTATTCAATTTATTCATCAATGACCTCGATGAAGGAGCAGAGTGCACCCTCAGCATGTTTGCTGGTGACACAAAACTGGGAGGGGTGGGAGAGACACCAGAAGGCTGTGCTGCCATCCAGTGTGACCTGTACAGGCTGGAGACTTGGGTGGCAAGAAACATAATGAAATTCAACAAGGTCAAGTGTAGAGTACTGCATCTGGAGAAGAACACCACCAGATGAACCCTGCAGGTGACCTGATGAAAAGCATCTCTGGGGAAAAGGACCTGAGAGTCTGGTGACCAACAGGCCATGAGCCAACAAGGTGCCCTTGTGGCCAAGAAGGCCAATGGCATCCTGGGGTGCAGTAAGAAGAGTGTGGCCAGTAGGTGGAGGGAGATTATCCTGCCCTGCCAAGGCCACATCTGGAATAATGCATCCAGTCCTGGGCTTCCCAGTTCATGAATGACAAGGAGCGACTGGAGAGAGTCCAGCATAGAGCCGTGAAGATGGTAAGGGAACTGGAGCACCTACCACACGAGGAAAGGCTGAGAGAGAGGAGTAGGTTTACCCTGGAGGAGACTGAGGGAATATCTCATCAAAACTTACAAATATCTAAAGGACAGGTGTCAAGAGGATGGGGCCAGACTCTTCTCAATGGTGTCCACTGACAGGACAAGGGACAATGGTCACACACTGGAACACAGGACGTTTTATATAAGCATAAGGGAAAACTTTGCTGTGAGGGTAACAGAGCACTGGCACAGGCTGACCAGAGAGCTTGTGGAGATGTGTGATCTACTCTAGGAGATCCTGCTCTAGCAAGGGAGTTGGACTACATGATCTTCCCTTCCAACCACTACCATTCTGTGATTTAATCTCTTCATGAAGTTAGAGGTCTCTGACTGTATCTTGCTTACAAGTCAAGCCCTTCCCTTTTCAGTATTTCCCCCTCTACTCTGTATTTTACAGGCACATTAACAGGAAAAGTCACACCTATATTCATGCATTCAATTGATACAGGTCCAGAACAGTAGATAATCTAAACATATTTTGCAAATCAGAGTGGGGCTTTAAGCAGCCTGATCCAGTGGGGGGCTGCAGGGGATTGTGCAGGGGGGTTGGAAGTAGATGATCTCTAAGGTACAACCCAACCCAACCCAACCCATTCTAGGATTCTACATAACATAACAAGTCCACACAAATTTTACTTAGCTGCACAAAGAAGTCTTTTTTTTTTTTTTTTTAACCACAACCCTAAAGGTTGGAAATAAGACACTACAAGAGTATCAGTTCCTCTTGCCCCTCCCAAGATCCCCAAATGTTCCAGGCCTTCAAGATGCTTCATACATATGCCAGGTCTAACAACTCCTGCCTAACTATGCCTGTATGTATGTTCAGTATTTTGAGATGCTATCTGACCAAACACTATATACCATGCCTTTCTATCAAGCTCTTCTACCATAAGGAAAACTGCCCAAAGAGACTAAAGTTGTACTGCTGTCATCCATCCAGTAAAGGGAACAAACTGTTCCCATTGTCTACACTATTTTGGGTTTTCTACTTCATTTAGTTTGGAGAAAAAAAAAACAAACAAAAAATGTGGAATAGATGCTCATCACTCAAACATATACAAACATAATAGTGTATATCTTTTATGGGTAAGTAGGGCTTGAGAGGAAAAAGCAAACCAACTTTGTGAGCTTGGTGTTTACTCAATTATCTTTCTAAATAATCCTTGTGAAAAAAGAAATTAATATATTTATATTGTTTGTCAAATATCTCCTTTTATCTCAATACATTCACATCCCATGGTATTAGCCTTATTTATCTGGGATATATACCACAAAAGGGAGAAGTTGCCATTATGTGGAACTGCCTTTTATAAAACCCATCTTTTCATCTGACATCTAAGGAAAAGCAAAAAAACCAAACCAAACCAAAAAAAAAACCCCAAACAAAACCAAACAAAAACAAAAAAAAAACACCCCACAAAAACAAAACAACCTTTAAGAATGAGCATTGGTTGTTAAGTGTCAAAAACAAGACACAAGATCCAACTAGCTCTCGGTGCTAGCAGTGACTCAAGCACCATACTTGGTATTGCCGCTGCAACGTGCTTCACAAAGAGGAAGTGTTAGGGGTTCTGAGCCAAAGTTAGTGGAACCCTAGCAGTTCCCTGCCCTTCAGTGAGGAAAGCACTGCTTTCCCCAGCACTGCCCTACAGACAAATTACTCACAGCTCTGCAGGAGATGCTGCCTTGACCAGACCCTCACCCGCGATGCCCCAGCTCCACCATAGCTTTGACTGCTCTCCCAGGCGGCTTCCCGGGAAAAGCCTAACGAGAGGCAAGGCTCCCACTAACCCCACGCTAGCAGACAGACAACACCTCCTTAAGCCAAGACCCGGTAGCTGGTGCAGAAGCACACGGCTGGACAAACACCTGGCCCGAGCCAGGTAAGACTATACTCTTCTGCACCTCCTACTCTCTCCCTAGGGAGCTGGCGGCAGGATTCGGCTTTTAAATGAAGCTTTTAGGCGGGCCTGTTGAAGCGCTAGCGGCTCCGCTTTCCCCTGCTTCCGCTCGCAAGCGGCCGGGCCAGTGACCGCCTCACGCCGCTACGGGCGGGAGCCGCGCCCGCTCCCGGGGCTGCTCCGCTTCCCCGGCCGGAGCCGCCCGGCAGCACTTCCTCCTTTCGGCCAGCGGCGACGGCTTATGGAAACAAAGAAACAAGTTCTCACTCACCCCGGGCGCCGGACTTTCGCCCTCTCCCCAGTAGCCCTTCTCTACCTAGACAGGTAGCCCCGGCACAGCCCGCGGCGAGGAGGTCCTGAGACCCCTTCCCGGGCACGGGGACCCCCCCGAGGCGAACCGGCCCGCGCCCCGCGGCAGCTCAGCTCCCCCGCACACAAAGCGCCGGCACTGTCCTCAGGAGCTGCTCCCCTCGGCACCTCCAAGTTCCCCTCTCTCTCACCGGAGACCCGGTCCCTCTCGCAGCTTTCCTCCTCTTCCTCCTCCTCCTCCTGCCGCTGCTCATCCCGCTCCAGCGACCCCCGGTCCTCGCCCTGCGCCTCTACGGGCACCACCGTGAAGCTGGTCGGCATGGCGCAGACAGCCCCCGGTCCCGCTGGCGCCTCCTCCCCGGACAGCGGGCAGGGTAAATCCGGAGCTGCCGCCTCCCTCACGTGAGAGCCATTTCCTCGCCTCCCCGCCCCTCTCTCTTTGACTGACGGAGCCGCCGCGGCGGTGCCGAAGCCGAGTGGTGGTACGGGTCGTACCGAAGCCAAGCGGTGGTACCGGGTTGCGGGCGGCGGCGGCCTCCCCGGGAGCGAGGAGGAAAGGGGTGCCAGAGCTGGCTCTGACTGTCGGCCATGCGACTTCCCAGCTCGCAATGGAGGCAAGTCGGTGGGGATTTTGTTGTCCTGCACCGGAGGAGGAGCACCGGGGCGTTGTCAGGAGAAGTGCCTGCCTGCCCTGAGTCGAGGGAGCGCCACTGGGGAAACGGCACCCCCGGGAAAGAGGTGCGCCTCTGTCTACATATGCGAGAGCCACCTTGGACTGGTTCATTGTTGGGCACAAAAAAAATGCTTCCCCTCTTTTTTTTTTTTTTCTAACCTTGCGTTGCAGATCTCCTGGCGGGGTCAGGACCGCCGGGTTGCTGCCTCTTAGGTCTTGGGTCAGACCAAACCTGTCTGCCAGAGGAAACCGGAAGCGGGCTGTGGGGCTCTCAGGGCTTCTGAAGGGATGGCAGAATCCGGAAGGCGCAGGCAGAACCTCTGGAGCTCACCTTTTGAACAAGTGGAGGAGAAACTCCAGTGGGTACCTTGAGACTATCAGGACATGATGGTTACCAGAAATCTGCTCTGCTGCGCAGAAGCCATGGGTTGCAGGAGACAGCTGAAGGCCTTGTGATTCAGGTTGGGAAAAGCATGTAAGCTCTTGACTTGGAGTGCAGCAGATTCAGTCTATCAGTGGATGGGCAGTGGAGAATGTAGAATGGCCTGGGTTGGAAGGGACCTCTAGTGGTCATCTAGTCCATTCTAGTCCATCCCCCCTGCATGGACAGGGACACCTCCCACCAGACCAGGTTGCTCAAAGCCCCATCCAGCCACTTCCAGGGAGGGGGCAGCCACAGCTTCTCTGGGCAGCCTGTGACAGTGTCTCACAACACTCCCTATAAAAAAATATCTTCCTTATATCCAGTCTGAATCTACCCTCTTTGTAAGTTAAAACTATTACCCCTCGCCCTATAACTATGTGTACTTGTAAAAAGTCCCTCCCCAGATTTCCTGTAGATCCCCGTCAGGTACTGTAAGGCTGCTATAAGGTCTCCAGACCCTTCTATTCTCCAGGCTGGACAACTCCAACTCTTTCAGCCTGTCTTCAAAGGAGACATTCTCCATCTCTCTGATCATCTTCATGGCCCTCTTCTGGACTCATTTCAGCACATTGATGTCCTGAGGTTGAGGACTCCAGAACTGGACATAGTAGTCCAGGTGGGCATCTCACCAGAGCAGAGGAACAGAATCACCTCTCTTGACCTGCTGGTCATGCTTCTTTTGAGGCAGCCCAGGATATAGTTGGCATTCTGGTCTGCAAGCACACATTGCTGGCTCATATCTAGCTCTTTATCCACCAGTACCGCAAAATACTTCTCCAAAACCTGTTCACAATCCCTTCATCCCCAGCCTGTATCTACATCCAGCAACTGGATGTTGCTCCTACTCAGCTCCAGGCCCTTGCACTTCCCGCTTCTTTGAACCTCATGGGATACACACAGGCACACCTCTCAAGTTTGTCCAGGTCCCTCTGGATGGCATTCTGTCCCTCAGGTGTGTTAACCGTACCACACAGCTTGTTGTTGTCTGTAACCTTGCTGAGAGTGTGCTTGATCCCACTTTTCCATGTCATTGATGAAGCTATTAGACAGTATTTGTCCCACTACAGATCCCTAAGAGATACCACTTGTCACTGATCTCCTGGACACTGAGCTGTTGACCATTGCCCTTTGGATATGAAAATCCAACCAGATGTTGTCACACTTGCTTACCTTAAACTTCCTTCCCAGAGAAGGCTGTGTCATCTCTGCTCCAAAACCAGAGAAAACTGATATGGAAGCCAAGGGCCTTTTTCTTGCCTCCTCATATTCTACCCTCCCAGACCAGAAAGACTCTCTTCATGCCAGTCTATATCTGGGCCTTCTGGAAGGGGACTCTTATGGGTTTGTGTGCCCCATGGCCCAGTGAGATGGAAGATGTCTACCTAACACTACAGTCTGTCCCATGGCATAGAGGCCTTCAAAGAAGGGGATAGGGAAAGTGATTCTGGCCATCAAAGGTGGCAGTGAAGTGGCAGATGAGGAGGTAGTAGGTCAGCAAAAAAGGTGCAGGAGCTAGGCATGGTAAAATGTTGAGAACTGGTACAGACTTCCAAGTTCCACCACCATTAACACCATGGTATAATAATAAACAATGGTGAAAAAGGAGTTTCTGTGTTGGGGATATGTCATTTCATCCTCCCACTGCCTTTTTCTGTGCTCAAGAAAGTACTAGAATGGTGCCTTTGGTAGTGGCAGCAGATCTCCAATAAGTTAATGATGTCACCTTCAGAGACAAGGATATCTGGGGTCACTTTTAATGTCAAAGCTTATTTTGCCATGGTTGTCAAGGTTTAACACTGGGCCAGCAATTAAATGAATGACAGATGCTGTCTATTGATACCTTGCCTTTTCTGTAGAGGGAAAGGAGAGATAATAAGGGAGAGAGACTTACAGGTTGGGAACTAAACTACTTACCTTTAATGAAGCAGTAGTGATGGAAAGGAAAATAATGAAACACGTACAAATATATAAAAAAAGTGGTAATTGTGTTCCCCCCCTCAGTAATGCTCACGTCACCACCGAGGCTGCAGGGCAGCCCTGGGAAAGTCCAGGCTGGGCTGCTGGAGTCAGCAGCAGTTGGGAGGTGTAAGCAGGAACACACAGATTCAGGAGGGCATGGATCAGGATCAAAGACAGATGGAATCCTCTCAGAATGTGGGCCATGGGTGAAGAGAGCTTGACCCTCATGATCCCTCAAATTTATACCAAGTATGATGCATATGGGATGGACTACTTCATTTGGTCATTTATGGTCCCCTGACATGGCCACTCGTCCTCAAAGGAGGGTTACAGGTGTGACCCCTATACTCCCTTTCTCTTTCCAGAGCATAAGATGTTTTTCAGAACTGAGCAGTGGCCTTGGCTCTGCATACCATTCTCTAGCTGTAACTATAAATATTGAGCATTATCAGCCCTAGAAGCAGACAGTGACTGAGAAACTTGCTGTTAATTTCAGCACATGCAGCTACTTAGAGGAGACTTAAATGAAAAGCAAAATCACTAGAAAAAAAATTGGTTCTATCCTGGCTAAAATCAGGACATATGGTACAGACTGTTATCCAAATTAATGGTTCCAAGGAACTAGATACAATGATAAACCAGAATAGTAATTTTAAAACACATGCAAAAATTAACAATTTCTTCTTCAAAACAACAGTCGAACAACATGCAATGTGTAAGGCATGGGTTCACACAGGAGCATTGAGAAGGAAATTTTAAATACCCAGTCATTCATTAAGTTCTCTCTGTCCTTAGATAGCCTGGAACCTGATCTACCCCTACCATGGATGGTTATTCATTCTCCAAGTCCCTGCCGTTGTGCTCTGTGACTTGGGTGCTGGGGCTAGAACACTTGCTAGTGAAGACCAAGGAAAAAAAGTCATTGAGTTCATTAGCCTTCACCATATCCCAGGTAATCCTATTTCCTTCAAGAGAGGGCCCACATCTTCCCTTGTCTTCCTTTTGTCACCAACATACCTACAGATGCTTATCTTTTTGCCCTTGATATTCTTGGACAGATTTTATTCCATCAGATTTCATTATACCAGCTTTTATAAACTGATCCCTGGCTGCTCAGACAATTTCTCTGTATTCTTCCCAGGCTATCTGTCCTTGCTTCTACCCTCTGTAGGCTTTCTTTTTGTGTCTGAGTTTGTCCAGGAGCTCCTTGTTCATCTATTCAGGCCTACTGGCATTCTTGCCTGCCTTCCTCTTTGTTGGGATGCATTGCTGCTGAGCTTGGTGGAGGTGATTCTTGAATATTAACCAGATTTCTTGGGTTCCTTTTCCCTCCTGTGGTACTTTACCAATCAGGTCCTGGAAGTGGCCAAAGTCTGCCCCCCTGAAGTCCAGGGTAGCAAGTTTGTTGTGCATCCTCCTTGCTGCCCTAAGGATCTTGAACTTCACCATCTCATGATAACTGTAGCCAAGGCTACCCTTGAGCTTCATGTTATCCACCAGTCCTTCCCTGTTGGTGAGGACAAGGTCCAGCATAGCATCTCTCTTTGTTGATTCCTGTATCACCTGGAGGAGGAAATTATCATCAACTTATTTCTGGAATTTCCTGGATGGGTTATGCCTTGGTGTGTTCCTCCAACAGATAGCAGGGTGGCTGAAGTCCCCCATGAGGATCAGGTCTTGTGAATGTGAGACTACTCCTCTCAGTATATAAAGGGCCACATCCAGTCTTCTTGTTTGGGTGGCCTGCAGCAGACCCCTGCTGTAATGACCCTTGCCTCTACTCTCCCTTTAATCCTGACCCTTAAACTCTCAAGTCAGATCCTCATCCACACTCAGACTGAGCTCCATGCACTCCAGCTGGTCACTGACATAAGGGGCAACACCCCCTATTTGTCTCCCCTGCCCGTCCCTCCTGAAGAGCCTCTATCCTTCCTTTCCCATACTCCAGTCATAGGATTCTTCCCACCGTGTTTCTATGATGCCAATAAGATCGCAGTCCTGCAGGCATGAAAACTTTCAACAGCTCCTCCTGTTTATTCCCTTTTCCCTCTGCTTTTGCACAGAGGCATTTAAGTTGCCCCCAGTGAAGCTGACATTCTGGCTGGAGTGGCTCAAATTCCATTGAGATATTCCTCCCATGCTTCCCTGTTGGCTTGAATTACCTCAGGAGTCCCTGGCTTATTTCTGTAAGACTTCAGGTGTGCTACAGTACGTCTCCAGTTGACAGGCTGAGGGCCCTCATTAGCACACCATCCCTCTAACCTTGGCAAGTCATCCCTTAGCTTGTCACAGAGAAGCCTGATACTGTCCCCTGTCAAATCTAACTTAAAGCTCTATGACCCCCTCAAGTTTCTGAACGAAGGCCCCGCTTCCCCTTTGAGAAAAGTGAATCCAGTCTGACACCAGCAAGCTTGGTGTAAGCCATCCCATAATAAAAAACCCTCAAATTACGGTGGTGACACTAGCCATGGAGCACTGTATTAATAGAGTGGATATGTCTGTTTCTTCCAGAGTCACTGCCTGCAACTGGAAGGAGAGAAATAACTTGTGCCCCAGCTCCCCTCACCAACTCTCACAAGGCCTTGAAGTATCTTTTAATCACCTTCAGGCTATGCATTGCAGCTTGGTCCCCGCCCACATGGAAGATAAGTAATGGGTAGTAGTCCAAAGGCTGTATCAGGCTAGAAGGTTTTCTAGTGACATCCTTAACTCAGTCCTCAGGGAGGCAGCAGATTTCCCTAAGAGGAGGGTCTGTCTGGCATATTGGACCCTCTGTTGCCTTCAGAAGGGACTTGCCTACAACTGTAACTCTTTTCTTCCTAGTGGAGGTGGTTGTGATATCAGGGATAGGTCTTTCTGACCCTGGAAACACCTCTGATGTAGATGGACCATCATTCCCCTCATCTACTGACTGGCTTTCCGCATCCAGAGCCTCATACCTGTCGTACAGAGGCATCTGGGAAAGGGCAGTGGGCAAGAATGGGTTTTGTTTGCAGCCCTGAGCATGGACTTGCATCCATTTACTCCTTTTGTTTAAGCTACATCCATCTGCCTGGTGTGGGGAGGATACAGAGTCCCCTTGATCTTGGCTTTATTCTTGTGGCTGTTCTCTCATTGAGGGCAGAGCATGGCTCAATCAGTCAGTCTCTTTCTCAACCTCCCTGATGCTCCTTAACATTTCTACTTCCTCTTAGGGCTCTGCCACCAGTCTGAGAAGGCTGTCCACCTGTTCACACCTCTACCAGTTGTCCCCAGCACTGCCACCCATTACCAGTGAATGGCTGTGGCAGTCCCTGCATCCTGAGACCTGGACAGCTGCATGTTTTTCTGGGAGATCTGTCTGTGTTTCCACAACCATTTTGGTGAGTGCATAAGACAGAACTTTTCTCTGAATAGATACCACAGTCGAGCTCCTTCTTAGGCAGTTATGATCATCAGCTGAACTCACCTTTTGTGTTTACAGTAGAGTTACTACACCCTTCCTGCACAAGCTTCCCATGCACCCTGCACCACTGCCCTCTGGCTGATGTGCCATGCTGTCTCAGCTACTTTGCCACACTGCTCTAATCACTGGTGTTCCCTAGGTGAATTTTAATGGGCTTGGGGGTGGGTGCCATAGCCCTGGCAATGTCCAGGTCTTGCCAGCAACTCCTGCAAGAGCTGCTGGTTCCTGGTGGGTCTCTTCACTGTCCTGGTATTTCACTGCCTGAGGAAAAGGCCCTGTGTGCCAAGATCTGCTGCTCCACTGCAGGCTGAGCCAACTCCAGAGCAGCTTCCCTCAGCAACAGTTGCTCTGGCTCAGTTTTCATCAGCCACTAAGTGACCAGTGATAGGACAAGGGATAATGGGTGTAAATTGAAGCATAGGAGGTTCAAGTTGAATATTAGAAAAAATTTTTTTACTGTAAGGGTGACAGAGCCCTGGAACAGGCTGCCCAGGGGGGTTGTGGAGTCTCCTTCACTGGAGACATTCAAAACCCGCCTGGACACGTTCCTAGGCGATGTACTCTAGGTGGCCCTGCTCTGGCAGGGGGGGTTGGACTAGGTGATCTTTCAAGGTCCCTTCCAACCCCTAGGATTCTATGATTCTATGATTCTAAGATTTTTCTAGTAAAGTAAAGGTGACAATAATTGCAACTGTGAGTACTGGGGGGGAATGTTTATAATCTGAATTGAACAGATAAAGGCTTTATAATTCAGACTTAGATACATCTGAAGATCAGGACTGCAGGAAGTGAACATTTTATTTTGGGAAGTGGCAACTTCAAAAAGGATACAGTGCTACAGAAGCAGTGAAATAAATTACTCTTATTGACTAAAAAGTTGCAGTGCAAACCTCTCTGCTGGATGAAGGTAGGAACACCAATACATACCTAAGTACACTAGCATACCTTTCACAACCACCTTATCCTCTTTGTCATCGATAAACCACTGCACTGGCAGAGGGAAAACTTTACTCATTATGGAAATATTTAAAGTAATTGTACCACATGAACTTATCCTGTGCCAAAATTAATGGCCTCTGCACCCTCTCAATAGCATTTGCTAGCAGACACTGTGATATGTGTTGCAATGATTTGCAACATTAGTATCGAAGGTTAATCATTGCCAAACTTTAAATGAATTATGAAACAAATTTCTTAATGTCCAGGAAGTGAGGACAACATAGAAGCATATTAGAAAAATATTAAGAGTTCTTTAAATAGCAATACCTTGTCACATGAATGGCAGGTAAAAACATTAAGCTAATACACTTGAGATTAATATTTGCTTAAACTGTGTTTTGTACAGAGTACTTACTGCTCAACTCAAATGCTGGGCATCCCTACTGCCCAGTGAGAACCCCTCATCACTTAGCAGCTTCCCTCTCTGGTTCCCTGATATGCACTCCCCCAGAAGAGTGAGTTGTCTGTTGGGCAATTCCATGGTTTCAGTAGAAAAGGTAGGGAGTAATTTCTTGCATACTCATTAAGGATATTATTTTGGCATATGGAAATAGCACAGTTGAATTCCTTCAGGCAAGAAATGCTGAGAATTCACCTAGAGAAGTACTCAAAACAACACATTATAATGCTAAAAGTAGGGTCTTCTCCTTCTGTTTTTAATTAACTAATATTTGACTGTTTTATTCTTCAATATTGTCTGCTGGATGAAGCCCCTGTGAGGACATGGGCAAAACGAGGTGTTCCTCTCTTTGTTTGAACTGCAGTGGATCTATGCAAATGGACTGATTCTTCTTGTGTGAACATGCTCAGCCACCAGCATTAACAAAATTTTGCAAACTGAAAATCAGGTATTGGTTGAACTAAAGCAAGGCACTTACAGTGTTATCAGGGAGATGTGTCTTCTCTATTACCATTTTGGACACAGGCACCTGAATTCCTCCTATATGTTGTATTAAACGCTTAGGAACATGGCCTTAATATTGCCATAGCTCAGTATTGTTTATAATTGACTTTTATTAAAAGACTGAAACATTTATCAGAATCACCTGGTGGCATTTTTCCTTCTCCCTCCATAAATTATGGCAATCGACCTTTTCTTTTTTATAAATAAAACAAATTAGTCATTTTAGTTGAACATTACCTTATCTTGTAACTTGTCAATCTCTGTCAACTAAGAATATTTTGCATATAGAGAGACTTCCCAGGTGTAGTTAGGAGTGACACAGTAAATTTATCCATTTTACATCTTCTGTAGATGATAAATACAGGCCAGAGAATTAGGAAAAATGTATACAGATTGCTTCCAAAATGCTGAAATTAAAACCCTGGGGTATTAATCTTTCTTCCTTTTAATTTTCCTATGCTTCTCTGCTAACATTAGTCATAAAGTAAAGTTGAAAACACACACTGACATAACTGTAAATACATGTCACAGGAGATTCTCTAGATTCAGCTTTTTGTATTCCAACTAGCTGCAATTTACCTACCATTATTCCTCAGGTGCTTTCTTTCTTTCCATTACTGGAAGGCTGTAAAACAGACACGGGAATAGAACTCCTATAAAGTGTGGTAACAAATATTATTTCTCAATAAAATGAGCCAGTATGTTTTATGTGTCAGGAAAGCCAGACAACTTAATGAGCTTGCAAACTGATGGCAAACTGCTAAACTAAATGAGACCTTTCTATAAGCTACTGTAATGCCTACAATTACAGCTTCAAATTTGATTATTGACTAAAATTCTAATACATCTTGTTATGCTGAAATAGTAATGAACATAATTTTATTCCCTTATTCCCTTTGTATAATTGTGTATAATCAACTAAATAAATGTAAAAACTCATGTCTGTATTAGATATGCTGCTTTAAAAAAAAAAATAAATTTTACAATAATTTATAATACATATAAATTCTTTGGATCATTTCTTTTTTTTAATCATAACTCAGTGTATTAGTTTAGTGGTCAGGGCAAACCAAAAGCAGAAAAGAGCATTGCTCTCTGTTACCCTCCTCCACCCTCCCAAAGGAAGATAAAAAGGAAATAAGGAAGACAAAGGTAGGAACTTAAAACTTGAACAGGTTTACTGGAACAGGGAAAGGATAGTAACTCATGGGATAAGGAAGAAATATACAAATACACCCAAAACCTGGTCTTGATGATTGCTGATCTTAGAATCCAATCTACTGCTGACTTGGGAAAAACAGTTCACTGCTCTTCCCAGCACCCACTGGATTTGGATCCTGCAGAACACATGGAGAGCTGGTAACAAAGAGCAGGAGCCTTTCTCCAAGCCCTCTGAGTGTAGGAAACAGCAAGGAAGAAGGGAGCTGGAAAAGGGGCAACTTCCCATTCTCTTGGCCTTTAATAGATTATGGCAGGAAATGGGAAGGAAAACTGACCCCTCTCTGGGTCATAAAGACCCTCTCACTAGGTCCTCATATTGGTACCGTAAAATTAGCCTGGCCCCCTCAAACCATACCATGCAATCTCCCCATATTATTGTATACTACCATCTAATGGAGTAGTTGGACAGTAGCTACCAGAAAAGCCTGAGGAAGTAAAACATGATTAAACAGCACTTCTGCAACTAAGAATCAAATGGAATTTTTCACCAGAGTTTGAAGCAGGGAGGCAACTGGTGCAGCAATGTTATCTTCTGGTGACCAAAGAGCCTGGAAACAAGAGCCAAGTTTTAGAACGTATTTTCAATTTTTCCATATTTAACTCTTAATTCAGTGACAAACACAAACCTAGACTACAGGATAGGTTAAGCCTTCCATATGGACTTTGATCACATTTATCTAGAGACTACATGCTGAAAGCTAACTCAGTCAGACATACCAAGTATGACATTGTTGCTTTTAGTCTGCACCTCTACAACAACCTCTTTTCACAGCTTTTCTTTAGAGATGAGCTCTCAACATCAGCTAGTTTGGCTTTACAGAAATAAATGCTTATGCTGTAGTACGAAGGTAAGTCCTGATTTGAGATGCAGCATAGTTTAGAAGACTACACCTTGAACTATTTTCTAAATAGCTATTTGGGCTGGGAGCTCATCAAAGCCTTAATGAAATATCACTTGGTTTGCAGCCAAGAAGAGGGCATTACCAAAAGAAATTATGCTTAATTTTGAACATTCAAGTTTTTCATCTTTTTTAAGGTTTGGACTTTTACAGCATAAACAGAATTGTTTTCCCCAGTGAGGAAGTGGTTTTCTGAAGTCAGCCTGAATAAGCCATGGATATGGAGAATGTGGTCCTTCAGCACAAGCAGACAGGAGACTTCCAAGTCATCAGGTCTCAGCTGGTAACAGGAATGTTCATGGTTTAATTTTTATTACTCTTTTGTTTTGGTTTGGGTTTTTTCAGGAGCGAAGTAGAAATCAACTGTTATTCTGGTTGGCAATCTCATGCACAGTGGTTAGAGTACTCTCCACTAATCTTAAGAGTGTGCTACAATGAAACAAGCAAAATTATTTTTATGTCTTTAGTTGGTGGTGATATCCTAAAAAAATAAACTGATCTAGAAAGGAAAAATGTATAGTTTTCTGCAGCCTGTTGATTTTAGTCAGAAAGCCTTAGCAAATGTGAATTGCCAGAAGAGTTTTACAGAACTGACAGATAAAAAAATGTGGCTGATGCTCCCATGTGAACACAACTGAGCTGCCAAGGCATATTATTATTGATTTCAGCAATAACATGTTGGAGGTGCCTTATTAAGTCTTTCAACAGAATAAACATTGAATAAATCAGTGAACAGAAGGAGTAGGACTGTAGATTAAAAAGAAAGAGTAAAATCAGTACTCTTTTTGTTCAAAGTGTCACTTGAGTTGTAAGGAATATGGAACTAGAAATAAATCAGCTGAAGCTGGTATAAATGAAATTGGCTATAATTTAATGAACCAAGAGAGCCATATATGCTGTCCACCTACTTCCTAGAAACAGCTTTCATTTAAATCTAGTGTGCAAAATGGACAGTGCTATGAAAAGGAATTAAACAGTAGCAAGGAAACAGTTTCCTAACAGTAAAAAGAAGCCAAAACAATGGTCAGTCCAGAAAATTAAGTATTCTATACGTGTGTACTTCATCTTTCATTTGAAATCTAAGTGCCAAGCAAAATTAAACTCCTATGGCAACCTTGGCCAGAATTAGGAAAGAACAGTCTACAGAATATTTGTATCAACTAAATATATTTTAATTCACACCACCTAATGAAATTATCCTTATTATATTAAATAACTTTATAAAACAATCTCCCTGTCTACACACTGGTGGGGCAATCTGACAGGCAGATAATCCCTTGACACTGTGTTAAGCTCTGCTTCACAATACCAAAAAAATCCATGTGTTATTAACACTGCTTTCATCAAAAAATGTGATCAGCAGAAAAATGATCTGCTTCCTGTTGCACGGTAAAGCAAACATTTGTTTGCCAGGAATGTTAAAAAAGTAAATAATTAAAAAGCAAAGGCACATTAGAGAGTAGAATGAGTAACAAGTGACATTTTCCAGATGAGCACATGAATTTAGAGGAAGAGTTACATGAAGTTGTGGTAGGACTTAGAAATAAGTTTTTGATGTGGCAATAATGGTGTGTGACAGAAGCCAAAGCATTATTGGAACTGGAATTCAAAATGCAGGAATAGATACCTGCTGTCCTCTCTTATGCCAAGATAGATCTAATATTTTGTCTTGTAATTTTGCTTAGAGGAGCTAAGTCTCCTCTAAGTACCTGCACTTGCTGAAATTAACTGCAAGCTAATTTTGGTCAGTGTCTGTTTCTAGGACTGATAACACTAGATGTTTATAGTTAGGGCTAGAGAATGGTATGCAGAACAAAGGCTACTGCTGGGTTCTGAAAAATATCTTCTCCTTCGGAAAGAGAAAGAGTAAAGGGGTCACACTTGCAACCCTCCTTTAGGGAGGAGCAGATAAGACAGGTGACCAAAATTGACCAAATGAATTATTCATAGAATCATAGGAATTTAGGGGTTGGAAGTGACCTCGAAAGATCATCTAGTCCAACCCCCCCTTCCAAAGCAGGGTCACTTATAGCAGGTCACACAGGAATGCATCCAGGTGGGCTCTGAATGTCTCCAGGGAAGGAGACTCCACAACCTCCCTGGGCAGCCTCTTACAGTGCTCTGTCACTTTCAGAATGAAAAAATTCTTCCTAATATTTATATGGAACCATCTATGCTCCAGTTCATAACCATGGCCCCTTGTCCTATTGTTAGTTACCTCTGAGAAAAGGTTTACTCCATCCTCCCGGCCCTCGCCCCTTACATATTTATAAACATAAAATTCCTATAATTCAGATTTATGAAAAATGCTCCCTAGTAAAACATGAAAACCTACACTACATACACAATTCTGGAAGACCCTTTGGTTCTTAGCTACTATATAATAAAGTGTTCTATTAAGGTGAGTTTTTCTTTACACTGATCACAATTTTAGTTTACTTTCTTACAGCTCCTTATAAACAAAGACCTCTATTCCTCTGACTACAATAAATTTCTTACACTTTAAGGGAACGAATGTGAATGTGGCAAGAAGACAGGACACCAAAATTGGAGCGCACTAGATCCAGTAGAAAGCTAGATAATTTACTGGGTAACAGTTCCTGGACCTGATTTCACAGAGAAAAAAAAATGTGAGGTGCAAGCAAAACAGATTTTCACACAATAGATCTTTTGCCCTTCCTTCCTCTCACTGAAAAGAGCTCCAGAGCAGGCAACAGTAGGTCGTAAAATGATGAAGCCTAAACCACTTCACAGAGGATTGCCAGAAAGGTGCTAATGCCCAAGTTCTGTGCTCTGAAAAAGAATATTGTTTCAGTGGCAAAACCCATTTTCTAGGGCACGCTGACCTATTCTTTGTCTGGAAGCCAGAAGGATCCACATGTTGCTACCCTGTGCAGTTCATTTACCTGCCAGCCCAGTATTAAACCTTGACATACCTGCAACAGCATCCTGTTAACACCAAAGGATTGTCAGGATCCTTCTGGGACCTGGCTTCTCCCATGACAGCAGTGATGTGGTCTCCTTCCCTCTACTCAAGAAGCTACACTACTTCCTCCAAAAATCCTGAGATGACAGACTAGAAACTTGTTCTAGGGCAAAATACAGCCTTTCTAGAGATACCCTTCCTAGGATCTCTGACATTCTAGTTCAGGGTTAAGTAACATAGACATACAAATTTGTATAGAAGGAAAAATGTGCACATCATACATCTTAGGAGTTCAGCACCTTAGTAAAGGATGAAAAAAACAGCATTTGTTAAGAAGCAAATCAGCATCTACAAAGTCTAAAATATTCAAACTCCAACATCATTTCAACAGTAGTATCTAGCTAAGCATTTTTTCTTTAAAAAAATCAAAAAGGCCAAACTTACCAACAATTGAGGTTGTAAGAGAAAAGGTTTTCAGCGGTCTTTTGAAGCCTCTTCAATCTGATATTTTCTTCAATTTCTCTGTGCCATCTTGCACTACTTCTGAACTATCAGGTCAGGCCACTCTAACTCTTTGCTGCTAGTCTTCATCTCTGTGGCTTTTGCCATTGTATATGCATGACTTGTTATTTAAAGTTTTAGGAGTACAAACTATTTCAAACTTCTGATTTTCAGACTGTTTGCTTTTTGAGTCTCCCTGCCATCTACTGCTGTCTTGGCAAAGTCTTCACTACTACCCCCATAACATTTGTCATCCTGTATTTGTGACATCTGATGCCCACAGGGATTTTTAAATTATATTAGTCCTCACTTTCTCCCCACCCCATTGCCACTCTTCCTTACAGTCACCATTACAACTGAATGGTGAGCAAACAACAATGATAAGACAAGAAGTTAAAATCATGTATTTTATTGCCAAGTAGCATTTAGGACTTTTCAGATAATCAAAATGTACTTTTCTATGCGGTCAATAATCTCTCCAGTAATTCTGAATCCCAAGAGAGTAGCAGATAATCCTTACTCGCCATTTCTTGGGGAGTCCCTCTTTCCTTGCTTCATTCTTCTTTCAGCATTCAATTAAAATCACTTCAAATCCAGGAAGTCATACCTGCTATTTCAAGATTTGAGGAAAAGGATTCCTCAGTCTTCTATTTCAATCTTTATCTCTGTGGTATCTCAGACTTTCAACTTTGGAACACCAAGACAAAGCTTGCAAACAATTCCAAAGCACTGAACTTTCAACTTATATTTATTTCGGGTTTTTAAAGACAGTAATTTTATAACAGTAACTTGAAAAAATCAAGTCAAATATAAAACTTTCAACAAATGACTAATTCTTAAGTGTTTTAGAACAATTTTACTTTGCTCATTTCATTATGCAGCAGATTTGTACAAAACTGCCACAATAACAGTGGTATCTACTTCTGCATCTTACACGATTTTAGGTTAAACCCAAGCACTGAATATTCAGAGCACTTTTAACATATTAAACAATATAGATAGGTAGTAGCACAGCCCAAATGCTGACGTATCTATTTTATACAAAATTTGAAAAGCACTTCATTAAGCTGCATGAGTTCTAACTGACATCACACAATTTATTTCAAAAGATGCTTATTGCAGAGTACTTTTTTTTCAAATAAATTTACAAGAAACAATATTATTATTAGGGCTATGGAAAATGACTAGCATACCAAAGCTTAAGTCTTGATTCCAGTGATGTCAACAGGATTTTGTCCTCTGACTTCACTGATGCAAAGATTTCTTTTATCCACTCATTAGATAAAAAGTGTAAAGGCCAGCTCAGATTTACAAAATAGCTATTTGAAAAATATTTCCATGAGGCACATGTGCAATACGAAGATGAATTATCACAGATACCAAAGCTACAGCCTTTAGTACTATTCCATATGGAAGTCAGATACATTGCAGCAAAAGCAAACCAGAACAGAGAGGAGACCACTACTGTTAAATTTTGCTGAGTTCATTCTTAAGGTTATGGGAAGAAAGGCAACACCACTTTCTTTTTGGCACTACCTTCCCAGGCAAATGTATGGTATCGTGTTTTTAAGTTATTAAAATGTTTTTCAAAAGAAGTGTTTCTGTACCTGTGACTTGCTTCATAACTACAGATCCCTTCCAACAATTATGATTTAGGTATGATTAAGATATGTGCAGCATACAGATCTACAAAAGTGTTTGAATATTTATGTAGTCAACAGGTTTAGTGATGAGAATTATGACTTCTCAGTATGAACAAACTCACTAATTATCGTTAATCTGATACTGAGATTACTTGAACTTTCTCATTAAAAGCAGTGGCAGAATACTTGACCGTCGAAGTACACACCTCACCAACATTCATATTTTTGTTAAAGCCATAATCAGATAAAAATTCAAAAAAGATGAGCTAACTATAATGCTATTGAAACCTTTTAATTTTTAAATTTCAAATCAGAGGTAGAAATGTGAAGCTTTAGCTATACTAATGTGAAATTGTTTGAAAGGTTAATAGGCTTCAGCTTTTTTCTATTTGCTATCAACTAAATCACTTTGGTTTTCTTCAATATTAGGTCTACCTATGGTATACCGTGTGATCCAGTGTACGTGCCTCTCACTGCATGTGTGTGTCATTCCTGTCCAGAACCTACCTTTGCAGGATAACTATATACATTCTCCCTAAAGCTTGAAAACAGTGCTGTATTAATGCAGCTCTGATTTTTAATTAGGAGAATTAGCCCTTGACCACATTAAGCTGGCACTTGTCTGCAGGAACTGGAACAGATACACTCCTGACGATGGAGGGACTGAAGAAATACATTCCTGGAAAGATACTGAACAACTTGTCTCTTCAGCTGAACTTAACAAAGCAGTAGACCTTGTAGAATCAAACACTAATTTGCCTAAGAAATAAGGGCAAAATATTTTAATTTATTTTTAATTTCTGCTCACAAAATTTTAGACAACGAAGGTAAAAACAATTTAAACCGCTACATGCAGATTAAAAGCCTGAACACCCTTGAGAGTTGAGAATCCTTCTGGCAACTGTTTTACCTGAAGCACACACATTTCAAATGTTTAAAAATATGTAAGACTGAACTTTTTCGTATGAAATAATAAGCTCCCACAAAAATAGGCAGTAACAGCATGCATTTTAATTTTCAAGACACTTTTGGGAACAGATATGGTCTGTAAGCTTACTGCTAATTCTTTCATGTTTCATAAGCTGTTCAAGATGAAATGTAGCCACAGAATGCTCCACAACTAAGGCTCAGGGTGCTGTGGTAACTATAAGTGAATATAAGCATGCTTAACTGCTTTCCATTTTCTTGGCAATAAATCTCATACTACACTGTAGTGACCAGACTGAAAAACAAATCAACAGCAGATGTCAAGTCTTCTGCTAGGTCTATTTCTTCATTATGCTAAGCCCCATCTAGCAGCAGCCTCCAATGCTGTACAGGACTCAACTCTACTGCTACATGTAGCCAGCCACAGGAAACAAGAAACAGAATGCATCAGTGTCAGCGTTAATAAAGTTATTCATTTAAAGAAGCTCATCCACTAGTGAACAGACACTACTCAAACTCAGTTGTGTCACCTCATCTCATCTACAATCTCTTCTCTCAGAGAGCTACTCATCTGCCTTATCATCTGGAAACAAATCACTGTTTATGACACCACTTTGGTGTCTTTCACTGTTTAAGTCATCATCCCATTTCATTTATGGCATTTCCCATAAAACCAAGTTTAGACAGACAGTCTTAGAAAATTTACAAATATTGTTCCAAATTCCTAATATACTTAAACCAAACATCACGCATTCACTTTAAGCTTGCACAGTACAGAAAAAGATTATAAATTCCCAATAAAACCATGCAACCCCCCAAAGATTATCAAGCTAACATATTTAAATACAAATTAAACCAAATAAACAACAAAAATTGTATTTAAAATATGTTTTTTTCATGGTCGTGAATAACAAATTGTTAATAAAATTGTTGGGTTTTTTGGAGGTGGTTTGTTTGCTTTTGTTTGGTTTTTGTTGTGAGATTTGGGGAGGGGGAGGGAGCTGGTGGTTGTTCTTTTTACACATCAAATTTGATATAAAGCAAATTATTCAGATTCCAAAGGAAGTCTATGATCTTAATGAGCATTTAGTGTACATATTCATACTTAGACTACATTTTTTATTTCCTTCCATGTAGAAGAGTAACTCAAATTTCCAAATTAAGCATATTATTATGAAAGTGAATTTTTAAAAAAATTTGAAAACAAGAATATTCCAACCAGTGATTGCAACACAGATTACTTCTGGTCCATATCAAGTTGTGTGAGATATGTCTAAATAAAGCTCTGAGATTCTAATCGTTCTTACTACCCCCAGTATATATTTGATTACCAGTTCTCTCACTTTGAAAGCATCAATGTAAATCTACATCATTCTGACAGCACATTAGATAAAAAGTTGCACCAAGCCCAGGTTTAAAAAGCTATATTATTGTTAGGTATTATGCAGTTACATAAACTGTAAAAATGCATAACTTTCTCAAGTGTCACAATCAACCTAACTTTAGATGTTAAATCATTAATATGCTGAACAACTGATCATTTGCAGATAACCACAAAGCTCCTCAAACAGTAACTTAATATCTTCACCTCCAAGCTTATATATTCTGTATCAATCACTTCAGTCCTGGACATCAAAGTAGTCAATTATCGCCTCTTCTTTTAATGGTTTGGATAAACCACTGTTTCCACTACCCCTAAAAATGTAAGAATATTAGATGTTACTCACACACCTGAAAAACAGGACACAATGTAAACCAAAATCACAAACTCCCACAACGTCTCAGTGTGCACATGCATTGATAAATGAAAGGCATTTCAAAATTGTTTTAACAGAAGTAACTTAAAGCTTGAGGGACCTTCTGTTAACACATTTTTGGATAAAACATAAAATTTATTATATTAATGTTCATGAATGTGTGGCTGTATTGATACAATTTGTTTTGGGCTTGCAAATATAATTTACTTGTAATACTTATAACAAAAATGATGCTGTACTGAAAAATGTTCCATGTGCCTTTTTAATTGGAAGACCAACAGAAATATTGTTCAAGTGAGCTGATGATCAAATGTTCTTGCTTTTAGAAGTCAGAGTAACAAAAATTATACAATAATAGCAAATGCAAAAAATGTAAAAATTATTCCATAGGACACTACGAGATCTTCCAGGTGATTTTGTAGAATTAAACAATTTAAAGAAATTTCATTTCTCGGGATTAAAAATAAATAGCTAAATTAATGTTTTTATTTAACTTTTCCCTATAATCCCCTTTCATTAGAGTAACTGAAGACAGTAATCCCACACAAGTAAGTGGAAATAAAGAGTAACAACCTTATTATATTAGAACAGATGACTTTGTATTCCAGCAGCACCTTAAACACCCAATAGCTACTGCAATACTTGCTGCAAAATTACTGGCCCTTTCCATGACTGAAGTCACAGAGCATGACTTCAAAAGCTAATGTGGAAATAACTTTCAGAAAAAAAGTTCTGAAAGGTAAACCTGAACAATGAATAAGCAATCCATTAACAAAAATCCTAGCTATGAGATGGCTACAGGTACCTCAAGCTGGCAGGTCATAAAAAGTAAAGGCTGTTTTATTAGACTAATCACCAAGAAACCTTTTATTTCCCATCTTCAGTAATTTTCACTGTCTGAGAAAAATTGACTTTTAACCAACTGTGTAGTCATATAAACACATGAAAAATACATTTACTGCCTATCCAAATAAATCATTTTATACCAGTAGCACACTACTCTTTTACACAGAACATTTAGAGGTAAAAAATATCCCCGATCTCCAAAACACCTATCTCCTTCCAGCTAATTAAAAAAAAAAAAAAAAAAAAAGAAAAAGAAAAAACCCAAAACTACTCCAACTGTATTTGTTGTATGACTAATCTATACTAAATAGTCAAGCCTACATTCTACACTTTCTTAGCACTTCATTTCAGGTTTACTTCTATGGAAAGAAAATTTTAATATAGGCTGCAAGCTCCAAAGCTATCTGTCGATTGAGAAAAGAATGAACCAGGGAATATGAAGTTAAAGCTCATAAACACTCTCCTCATGTAACTTAGCACAAAATTGAATAATATTATTTTAAAAACAAATTCCTTACTTATCTGCTTGTTTGTAATGAGGAACAGGAGGTGGAGGCCTGTTATGCATTTCTTTATCTAGCACAGAAGTTAAGGTATTGCTTGGACAAATGGATTTCCCTCTAGAGAAATAAAAGAAAGATTATTTAACTCAGTAAGAAACTATATTCATGAAGAAGTGAGGGAAAAGTTACATTTATAAGTAGCAGTTCTGGTGTCATCAGAGTTCATACTTGTATACTTAAATCATCTATTCAAATATTTAATTTTCCAGCTGTGGAGATCAATAGTCCATTTTCATTAACAAGAACAAGATATTCAGTATTCTAAATATCTGCTGGTCACTGTCTACAAAAGATGCAGAAGTGGCTTACTAGATTTGTGAGCTGGTGCTCAAACTCCCTTCTTTCTCTGTGTGAAGTGCACAATCTAATCAACTGTTAAAATATCAAAAATGCAGTACTTAAGATTCTAGTGCAGCACGTATGTGTTTTTTTCACAGAAGAGATACAAGATCAGAAGCAATAGTTTAATAACTTACTTTGGAATCACACAATCACAGTTCAGTGCATTTGGACATGTTACCTAATGTTTTGGAAACACATTCTTTAGCTCTGGCAGTATGTCATGTTAAACTTGATAAATGACTGACTCAAAACAGCCCTGCTCAGCAGCACTCTCTCAGGAACAATGCAGCAACATTGCAATGAGTGCTCTCAAAACACTTTCAAGGTGTCTCAAGTCCACCTGTCACTTATAACAGCAAGCAGATACCCCTAAACAGCCTGTCATCCAGAGTTATTTGTAGGATGGGGAAATTCATACAGGCAAATACTTTAAAAAAACACTCACAGGTACAGTGAATTCCATATCAGAGGCAAGGGCTGAGGACAAAGCAGATTTGAGGTGTTTTCTTCTAGATATCCCCAAAAAGATGCATCAATGCAGAAAGCCTTCATAACACCAAGAGTTTTTCATTACTCTAACTAACCTGTATGGTGATGTTACCACTTCAGTGTCACAATGGAGGAGTGTTGAAGAGAAAGAATGGTCTCTGCCTAGCTCTATTTTGAGATATCTATATTTGGAGGAGCCCATAGCAGAAATCCGTGGAGAATGCTGAGAACAGGATGCAACAAAATAAATCACACTATTTGGACTTTCTGGTGGCTTTTAGCTCTCAGACTTGAAGAAGCTGTTGCAAAATACTAAAAAAAAATCATCCTGGAACTTGAGCTATCACTTATTCCATGTCTTGAAGAAGTGGCAAATAAAAAGACAACGAAAAGCAACTTTGAATGAATCCACTGAAATAAAAAAACATTGCTGTGTCACTGATGAGTATTCTTAGTAGACCACTCTGCTTTTAAGAGCAGAACAGCAGCACATGCATTCTGCACAGCACACTGCTCTCTGAACAACACCAGGGAATAGGCAAGTGTGCATACCCCCCAAAATCAGAGGAAAGCCTCCCATTCTCAAACTGCAGGATGCAGCTTTGTTTTTAAAGCACAGTGATATGTCTTACTCCTTTCTCTGACATTTGATCCTCTTCACTAATTTCTCATCCCTATTTTTTAAATAAGCTTTTTCTAAGAAAGAGAAACAGTATCTTAAATTGTGTCATGGAAACAGAAAGGCATATCAAAGTGGTGTTCCATCTCTCTTGTGAGAAATCAAGATTGTATCTAAGTTACCAACCCACGAACAGGTACAGGAGGAGTTCATGATCTTCTACTAGCACTAAAGGTGGTAATTTTTTTATAACTACAGTCAATATCTTACAGCCAGATATTTTTAAATGTAAATAACTACAACTGGACAGTGCTATACTAAATATGCTGCTTGGTGAGAAGCAGAATCAAGGAAGCACTGATACCTGATTTGAAAAGCCTTCACATACTATGTGTCCAGTGCAATTACCTTGATCTAGTAATTAACTAGTGGAAATAGAGGTCTATGAAATTACCAGTTTAAAAACTGGTTTAAAAAAAACTTCTACTGGAAGTTACTCCACGTTGCAAACTGCATTTTAAATAATCTCTTTCGAGTGATAAAAATATTGAATTATTTAAACTATGGTTAATAAACTTGAAAGCATACATACTTCACTGCAGTGATAACAACATTACGCTTTGGTTCGTTGTCATAGCTCACACTTTCAATGCCATAAACCTGAGCTAATTCATGGATGATTCTGCGGTGGTCTCTGTTCATTGGTGGGTAACAATGGCTCTTCTTTGTATGCTTGCCCTGAATTCAAAAGAAAATATTAAAAAAAAAAAAAAAAAAAAATGAAAAAGATAAGGTTTTGCTTCAGGGAAGACAAAGGGAAAAAAAAAGTGCTTCTGCCTCTAAAAGTTATTACCACAAATTCCTAACATCTCAGCACTTACAGAAAAGTATCTAAACATGTCTATTTATTGCCCCCAAATTAAATCATTCAATTATGTGTTCTCTATTGTTTGCATCACCACAAAGCATACTCATATAAATGTATCTTAAGTTCGAAATACAAATGCTAAATCTATACATTCTATCCACGTCCCATAGAAGAAATACTGAATTATTTTTCCTGAACTTTTATGTTTCAGAATAATCTGAAAATTTTGACCTAATTAAATCTTTCAGATATAATTTTATTCTTCAGCCTGGCTCTGAGATGAACATATTGCAAATAACTACATAAGGGTGACCAATTTATTTATCACTTTCCACTGTCAAAACATTTATCTGCAAAATCTGCCATGTAATAGCACCAATAGACTTTTTATTAAAAAAAAAAAAAAGCCTGTAGTTGTGACTTCAATTAACAAAGACTGGTAATACTTGATTTGATATAAACAATAGAAGAACAAACACACAAGCAGGACCTTATGAACCTTGTCCTGATGAGTTGGGTGACTGACACCTTTTCTTTCACTTCCTTCTGCAATGCTGATGCTCTTTAACAGACACCATTTGTCTGCTTTGTAACACTTAGTAAGTTGGGTTACTGCTGAGAACTAGTCAATTTAGTTTAGTCAATTGGAGATGCTATTGAGCTCTCTGGTTTTCTTGGTCAGTCATATTTGATGTTACTAATGCATCATATATTGCAAGTTCAAGACCTGTGGCTTCCCTTTTTATAATATATATTGTGTATTTGCTTTAATATTAGTATAAGCATATAACAGAATCACAGAACATTAGGGGATGGAAGAGACCTCTGGAGATCATCTAGTCCAAGCACACTGCCAGAGCAGGTCCACCTAGAGTAGGCTGCACAGGATGGCATCCAGGAAGGTTCTGAATGTGTCCAGAGATGGAGACTCCACAACCTCTCTGGGCAGCCTGTGCCAGTGCTCAACACTCCAAGTCCCTCCTTATGTTTAGGTGGAACTTCCTATGTTCAAGTTTGTGCCTGCTACCTCATGTTCTGTCACTGAGCACCACAGAAAAAACACTGACACCCACCCTTAAAGTATTTGTAAGCATTGGTAAGATCCCACCTCATTCCTCTCCAAACTAAAAAGACCCAAGTCCTTCAGCCTTTGCTCATAGGAGAGTTTTCCTAGTCTCCTAATCATCTTTGTAGCCCTTTCTGTACCCTTTCCAGCAATTCCCTGTCCTTCTTGAACTGGGGAGCCCAGAATTGGACACATATACATTGATATATGTGATTATATATAAAAATATATATATATACATAATATATATATATTATACACCTATACATATATATTATTATACTTGGGTAATAACAACCCCATGGGGAGCTACAGACTTGGGGGGGAAGTGTGGTTAGAAAGCTGTGAGTTGGAAAGGGACCTGGGAGTGTTGGTTGACAGTCAACTTAATATAAGCCAGCAGTGTGTGCAGGTAGCCAAGAAAGCCTGGCTTGTGTTAGGAACACTGTGGCCAGCAGGAACAGGGAGGTGATCATCCCTCTGTACTCAGCTCTGGTGAGGCTGCACCTTGAGTCCTGTGTTCAGTTCTGGGCACCTCACTATAGGAGGGACAGAGAAGTGATGGAGAGTGTCCAGAGAAGGGCACTGAGGCTCATGAAGGGCCTGGAGCACAAGTCCTGTGAGGAGAGGCTGAGGGAGCTGGGGGTGTTCAGTCTGGAGAAGGGGAGGCTGAGAGGAGACCTTAGAGCTCTCTTCAGCTGCCTCAAGGGAGGTTGGAGTGAGGAAGGAAACAGCCTCTGCTCCTTAGGGAACTGTGATAGGACCAGAGGAAATGGATGGAAGCTGTGCCAGGGGAGGTTTAGGCTGGATGTTAGGAAACATTTTTTGACTGAGAGGGTTGTCAGGTGTTGGAATGGCCTGCCCAGGGCACTGGTGGAGTCACCACCCCCAGAGGGATTTAAAAGGCACTTGGACCTGGTCCTTAAGGACATGGTTTAGCAGTTGACTGTGGTGTTAGTCAAAGGTTGGAGTGGATGATCTTGGAGGTCTCTTCCAACCTAAACATTCTGTGATTCTGCGATATATATAAAAATATACACACTTGTGTACATATGTGTGTACAATAAAGGCAGTAAAAAATATGTAAAATAAGATAATCATAGGTAACAACACTGAGCAAATTAATTTTAGGTGATAACAACTATTCTGTGCATTTATTACCAAGTGTCTGAAGTTGGAGAGGCTGAAACATAATTAGAAACAGATGACCCCCTTTTAGATTTACATTCCAGTGTGGAAAGCAATGGGCAAGAACACTAGACTGATGGGCAAGCACAAAGATTGTTAGGAAAGGGCTAGAGGGAAGGAAATTAATGCTTTCTACAGAAGGCTAAGCAAGCTAAGGGTGACTGAGGATAGCATAGTTTACACTGGCCCTTGAACCACATGTACTGGGTCAGGCATGGTGCAAACCAGGAGTATGCTAACCTGACAAGCCTGAAGGCAGAATTTTCTGCTTTCATTGAGAAATCTGATTGTGCCTGTGCTATCAACATCTCCAGGTATACTGGAGTCTGCCAAACAACTGTGTCTGAATCCAAGTCTCCTTATAGAAGGAGAGGACTGCATCACATTCTGGCAAATACGGTAAGGTATTAAAAACTTGGGAGCAAATTCCACTACAGGGATCAGAAGGACCTAGGCTTTCCTCCTCAAGGTCCGAAGCTTTATACACTATCTTTGATGATGAATACTTTATCCATGGAGATCCAAAAATCAACGATAATCCATTGATGCATTAAGGCCTAGCACTGGATGAATCTTTAAACAAAAAGCTTAATTGTCACCAAAGTGATTTTGAACTACTAGGTCTCCCAAATATTTTGTTCTATTTGTAATTAATATGCATACTCTAGTGGAGCCCAAATAGATCTAGGGCAAACTCATAACAGCTAGTATTAATAAAGTTTAACAGCAACCCCCCCAAAACTAAGCTATTTCTTATAATAAGTCATACAGAGTATCTGAATACTGACCTTATTCACAGCTTCAACAAGCATTCTCATTTCCTTCTCAATGTCACTGACAAATTTTAAGTCCTTCCTGTAAGAACAACATGCTAGGTAAATGAGGCAACAGAGTATATGGAGATACAGTATCTACATCTTTTGTAACATTATTTTCAAGAAGAACAAAACTAAACAACTCAATTGAATGAAGCAGTAGTGAGAGTACATTTTGTTTTAGATATTATACTATTTATAGGGTGAGCTTTATGCTCTGTTCTTAAATAAGCAGGTAAACTAATTCAGAAAGTAAGGCTACTTGTCAGGATACCTTCCCCTATGGGGAAAACAGGCAACCTGAAGATTTCATATCTCAAAGCTGGTTAGTAGTAAATAACCTTATTTCTTTAAAAAATAGGCACCATTCCATACTAACACACCACCACTTTATGAATGAAGTCAGAATTTCATCAGGCTTACTGACATTTCAGTTCCTCTCAACCACACTTCATAGCATGTTTTTTCACTGTAGTTCTTTCTATGTATTTTTTGCTTTCCCCAGATTTTGCTGCCTTTGCAAAAAACCTCCTCATTCTTGCAACACTTGCCAGTGCAAGCTTTTGCCCCAGAGTGACTGATATTCCAGGCTTGCAGTTTGACAGTCATGTACTTGAGAAATAGCTCTCACTGCCTCTTCCCTCAGGCTTCTGTACTTGTTTAAGAAAGCTACAAAGGTCTCCTATCCCCAAATCTGTATGCTGCTCCTATTGCCAGATCACACACAGGAGTGCTTGGCTCTGTCTTCATTGTCCACAGCAATTGAGGGTTAACTCTTGGGAAGACTGGCTAAGAAGATGCCTATGCAGGACCCATCTCTCTCTGTGCCTCTAGACACAGATCTGAGACTGCATTCGGTCTGAGATTTCCCTGGTCCATACAGCTGCTGTGGGATCTTGCAAAGCCAATGCAAAACAGGAAAATTCTCTTCTTTGAAGCTCCATGTGTCCAGATACTCCAGATGTCCTTCTCACCTTCTCCAGTAGTCTTAATTCATCAAATAGCAGACCATCCTTGTCAAACTGGGTGCTGATACTTGTGCCACTCTACCCTCCAACTTTGGCATTGGTTTGCTCTCTCTGTTTGTTTCTGAAGCTCCTTAAAAACATCAGTGCTGAAGTGTCCACTCAGTGGATCTGTACCCCCTGATCTGTGCTCAATGATACAGTCATCTCCGTGCTAGAAGTTGGATTCCACTGGGCAGCAGGATTAAAGCTCTATGGTGCAGAGACTTTTCTTCTGACTCCTTGTCAGATTCTGATGAACACATCAGCAAGATGTGTTTGCACAAAACAAAAAAAGCAAACCCCCTAAACTAATGGGTTTTAGCAGCTGCCCTCTTTTTGAGGCAGTGACTCTAAATGCATAGGAAGGTGACTGTCATATTTCTCTTCATTCTGAGATCTCATATATAAATGTATAACTGCAGAAAAGCACAAGCCCTGAAATCTTATATTAGTGGAATTATCTGCTCAAGCAAGAATAAATGCAACTGTCAAAACTTACATTGGAATGCTGAGCTACCTGAAAAATGTACTTTAACAGACATATTTTGTAGATCCTACCATTATGAGGGAAAGCCAGATTTTTTGCAAGACGACAGAGATAAGAAATCACCAGGAGCAATCAAGGAAGTAAGCTCATAAAGCATTTGCTTTGCAAAATTGCAGACAGCTGGTCATGCTACTCAAGAGAGATACTAGGGAGAAACTAATTTATCTTGAAGACCAGATGAATGAAATCCAGTAATTCAATGTGAGAATTCATTGGCCTGAGGACTAACAAAAAAACTTGCTTTAAACTGTGAATCAGTAGGAACAGTCTGGGTGTAATAGTTTATCATGTGTTACAACTATGAAGTGGCTACAAAGGAAATACAAATAAAAAAGAACAACTGAGAAATTTTCATAGATAAGTGTGGAAGCATTAAAGATACTTTTTGATGTATTTCTTAGACCTTCTGGAATACAGTGTATGATTCTGGTCAGTTCTGTTCATGAACACTGCACTATGGGTAGAGAATGGCTGACAAGAAGGTGAGATGTCACTGTACTCAAAAAAAAAACCAAAAAAAGACACAAGGTATTTAGCACAGTAAGAAAGTGATCATGTATGCTTTGTTTTTTGAAAGATGTAGAATAACACATTCTATATACACTTAAGAGGGTAGTCCTTTAAAAATATCATTTTCAAGTGCAAATACCGATAAACAATATCTCTGCAATGAAAACATTCAGCTCTTATCTTGCAGTAGGTTAATCAGTTGGAAGTAAAGCAAGAGATTATTTACTCTTAAAATCTGTGTGGCTAGATACATAAAATTTCCACTTGACTCAACACATCAGCAAATTAAATAAAGGATTTTCAAGTAGAAAACATCCTCACAAAAATAAGAAATTTATATATAATTGGGACAGTGAAGCAAGAGCAAAACAGATTGAGCTGTTCTATAGAGCTGGTAAAAACTACACAAGAGTAAAAACTTCTTAGATGACACTTATATTTTAAGTCTTTTTAAAAATGTGTCAGATATCTCCCTGTCATTCCAGGTTACATTGTATTTATTAGTGTGATGCTTTTGATGTTACCTTGTCTTCCTATTGCCTCAGTTTCAGTCTAGTAGCCCTCTTTGCAGTCAGCACTGGCACAGGCTTAGCTGTGTATCAAATGTTCTATTAATTCCAGTTCTTTGGTTTTAAAATAAAGGCATTAAGGCAAAAAAATAAATAAGCCTGGTGGATGGAAATAATACCAGGCTATGAGAGCATAGTTCACTACTTAGCTATCACTTTTGTCTCTATCTTAGAAAGTTTACAAGGAGCACTGACATAGGGGATGGCTGACTGTGTATGAAATCAGTGGAGATGTGAGAAGGACAGGTATTTCATAGTACTACTGATTTGTAGCACAGGTATTTTGTACTACTGACTTGTAGCAAGAAGAATGGTGGAAATTGATGTTCCTATCAATCTAGTCCTGCTAGAAAACAAGGCACCCCCTTCAAGCACTTTTTAGTTTTCAAGTGCATATTTTGGAAGTCTTGAGAAGCAGAAATCACCTCCTTTGCCTCAATTATAGCCTATTGTCAAGGCTGGAGAAGAGAATAAACATGGGCATTTTTACAAGTGTAAGCAGAACTATTCTGCATTTCCCATCTTGCTCTCAACATTGTTTACCTATGATACCTCTCACCATTAGAACACATACCTTGCATCTTCTTTTAAAAGGTCACTGTATTTAGGTCCAGAAGAACGAATGCCAAAAGGATCAGAAGTATCATCTATTTCAAGAGCCTCAGCAAGACGCCTGAATTTGAGGGTAGGAAATTTGAGGGTAGGAAACTTGAGGGAAAACACAAAATCACAACCAAACAAAAATAAATGCGCAAATTCCCCCAACCTCCTGAACATGTTATCGAGGAGAAAAGATGGTTTACGTATACAGATGAACAGCTTGCAAAACATACAGTCTGGATGTTTGGAACTACTCATTTAGGACACTACAATAGAATATTCTAGTAAAATCTCAGATTACTCAATACAGATTCCTATAGCACAGGAATCATCTTCCATATTTATCAGTTCTCTGGCTCATGCAGGAAGGAATTTTTTTTCCACATAGAATTAACTTTTTGAACCCGGACTTCTGAAATACAGCAAGAGAATTCTTTGCCCACCTATTCCTCTGAAGGGCTAAGCATTCTTCATCACATTGCAACCTAAATTATGAAAGAAAAATACAATTAGAATCACTGCTGATGCTCATACTTTTCAAACTATAGCTTTGTTGGTGTCATACCATTATCACTGTCTAAAGTAAGATGAGTGTGTGAGCTAATATAGCTAAAAACAAGCAACCAAAAATCAAAGATCTTTGAGCACACAAGGCCCTCTCCAGGTCTCGAACAGAAGCAGCAATCACTAAGGCTACAAAGAAGCTGAGAAAAATAGCTTCTGAATTAGATGTTATTGTATAGGTAAATGAGATAATTTCAAGAAAAAAATATATTAGTACTGAGTGGATCCAGGAAGGATGAGAAATTAGCAAATGAAAAAGTGACAAGGTTACTTACTCCTGTACATCAGAAAAAATTATTAAACAGAGAAAACAGAAAAGTTAGCTTTGTATATGGAGAATTACAATGTACCATAAAAATCAGTATTTCAGATGAACCCAAAACTTAGTATCAGAGGCTATACAAATTTTAGTTTTCTGTCTCATCTTTGTAAACTATTTTGTAATTCTATATTAAGAGATTAAAATATCAGAGAAGAATCAAAAATCGTCCAGAATTTTAAAGTGGAAATTAAAAATTTCTGCCCCTTAGACTGTGCAAGTGCATGGATTCTGTTGATAATAATTCTTCGATTTTGAACAAAAAACTTCTACAGGGGAACTGGTTCATACTGTGACATGGTTCATTCAGATATAGGATCCAGAACTTCTGTTGCTTTTCTTGAAGGAGGCAGAAGAAAGCTAATGTACTTGCACTCTAAGATCAACCGGGTACAATCATTTTTTTCTCCTCTAAAAGAAGAATTGTAGCCCATTTAGAGAAGCTAGTCTAGGACTGACCAAATTAGTCACCAAAATCCCCAAACCCTAATGAGGAAACCAAATTAGAAGTATAAAATGTCCACAGACAGGGACAGAGAGAAACAAAGAAAAGAAATCTCTGTACAGTCTACATAAAATACTCTGCTGTTGTAAATGAATGAAGCAGATTTTTTAAGTTACTTTGAAAATACCCGAAAACCAAAATGGAAATCAGGAACTTTAAGGGTAAGGACTTGAACTCAAGTTTCAGATTTAAGGATGTGAAGAAACTTGAGAATTTATTAAAGAAATGATACTAAAAGTAAAAACATAAGCTATTCCAATCCTGAGGAACATCAGGAAGAACAGAAAATCAAACTTAAGTCGCATGTTTTTGAAACTCAAAAGCAGATTTGCAGTGCCAGACAGTATGAGAACACAGAAACACCAATTAAATTGAGACACAAAGGTAAGAAAACTAAGAAGGGAAATAGAAAAATATAAAAAACCTAAGATGACTGAGGAAAATATGCCTTATTAATTGTCTAGGAAGGAATGCTGAATGCTGAAACAGAAGATCATTGCAAAAAGTTATACCATCTTGAAAGCTGAAAAAAATCTACAGGAGCTCTGAGGAGTTTGTTGGGTGGAAAGAAACTCTAAAACCACAATTATTTTCTTCCATACATAATTAATGTAACAACGAATCAGTCAAAGACAAAAAACTCATTCTACATGAAAGCAAAAACATGAACCACTAAGGAATTGCAAAATACTCTTTTAGCAGTATTGTCACAGTAGTCAGGCTATTTAAAGTCATTTTACCTGGGATTTTGCTCACAGCATTAGCTATATTCTATGTTGCCTATGTTTCATACACACTCAAGGGTTTCAAATATATTCCTATATATATCTCCTTACCTGGCCTGCTTCATTTCTTTTTTAGTAATAAGCCTACTGATCTCCACTGAATCTCCAAGCTGCAGATCTGTTAATTTAGTGGCTATAGATATAGCAGCTATTCTGAAAAAGAAGAGTGTTAGATTTCATTTGAGGAAACACATAAACCTTTGAAAAGGTGGACAGAGCTGCAGATTTAAACCTCCAGGTGGAAGACATATGACAGACTGACCATTTCCTCCTCAGATTACAGAATAGGACTCTAATTCCACATCAGCTAGTTTTAGGAGTCTAACCTAGGTACCTAAATTAAGAGGTCACTCTCATCTTCATCAGACAACTAGAAGCAAGTGGACATTCTCATTAAGGGAATTTTTCAGAGGATTAATTTAGACTATATAAGTCTAGGCAATGCAAATACCCTTTTGTCTCACCTGTTCAATATTCACACTATAGCTGACTATATAGCTTTAAATGTTGTGGAGTTTTCTACTTTCATGTGATTATACCTTAGCTGTGTGCAATTAAAACCTGTGAATTAATAAAGTACTTAAAACTTGCTTAGAAAACTTGGATGATACAAGCCATACGGAAAGACCTAAATGCCTACTCATGCTGTTAAAATTATCTTTATAAAGATTGCTCATCATTCCTTTCAATAATAAGCCTCTGCAGTCTGATTTCCTAATTTCTAACTAAACTGTAAAGTAAGTTTAAGTGAAATACCCCACACCATTCTCAAAATCCTGAAAATGGAACTTCCTATCCTCTGAACCATCTCTTCTGTTAAATTCAGCTAAAAGGATGATTGTTTCTACATGTTTTGCATCATGTCCAGAGAACTAATCATCTATCAGGAAGGAGAATAATCATATTACATGAAAACAAAAACCACTGAAAAGCACCATTGGTTTCACATATATCAGGTAGTGACAAAATGTAGGTAATGGGCCATTAGATAACAGGACATAATTTCTATGTGTACAGATAGGACCACACTCCCTTTCCTGTTCCCTTGGGCTTTCTTTCACCCACATTCACTGAAAATGTTCAAAGCTGTTTCATCACTCCTATAATATTTTTGAGAAAACTTGCAAACCCTATTATCTTGCTGTCCTTTCTCCAGTAGTACTACAAGAGTTACTTTGTCAGGCTTAGATTTTTTATGTGCAGATGCTGGGTAAAAATCAGAACATTTGAATTTTTCAGCAAACTATACAGTTGGGATTAATATACAGACTTAGCTGTCATTAAATTATGCTTTTGTTAATATCACATGAGGCAAGAGTAATTTGCAAACATGTAAGAACACAGTTGAACTACCAGATACAAATATCTGCTTTAAACTGATTGCTTCTTTCCCTTCCTCTCTTGGAGTCTGATGAGATAAATAAATATGTATGTGTTGGGATATGCATGCAAGAACTCTCACTGACTTCAAAGAACTCTTTTCCTTGCACAAATACGTTTGCAGTGCCTACAGAAACAATTGAGAAATAATAGCGTTCAACTATTTATAATTATGTTACCATCCTAGATTATTATTAGTGAAAAGCATGTGTCTCTTTAAACTGGTATTTCAAAGATGAGTCATTCTTCAAATCTCTATTCATAGTGAGACAGATTTTAATAGAAAAACCTTTTTTTTAAAAAGAACAAATTATCACCACTCCTGTAAATCTATTTTGCATTCAACTTAGTAGACTATAATTTTTCTTAACTCTTTCTTATGAGCATGCTTTTCTCCTTGTTCTCAGAAGTTAACATTAAACACCTATCAATGTAAATGCTAAGCCATCTTCTGTCAGAATATCATAAACTGGGCTAGTTTCAGGCCCTGAAATAGCAGTTCCCATAAAACAACCACTAAAAAGCTTTCCTTGGAAGACAGGAAGAATCTCTCCCATTGACTGGGATGTAGAGCAAAACTCTGGCTCCATATTGACCCTCCAGATTAATTATTTTACTTCCTCTCAATAACAGCCCCAGATTAAGATTATTTTTTAAATTCTTATTACTGGTTCGCTATTTTAATTTCAAAAGTAACAAAGCCCTACTTTTCCTCTTTTCCTTGTTCCTTCCTTACTCTCTCTTATAAGAGAAATAGTGAAATAAGTTTAGAAATAGGATTTGGAGACAATACAATATGCCTTAAATGGAACTGGCTAGGAACTCAGTTTGCATACTAAGAACCAAGATTTAGATGCCAAAATATCTTCTGTCTAAATGTATGTATTTCAGAATGACTTTAAATCACTCTAACTTCCATTATCTGCACTAACAAGGTCCTATCCCCCATTAAGAGAAACTTAAGACAGCAACTCACACGTGGATGGCTATATACAATCACCTAAATTCAGAAGCCTCAATCTGGAACTGCCCAATTAGTGTTTATCTAATTGCTCTATGTAGCTAGAACAGAGTTCCATAGATTGGAAATTCAAGCTATGACACACCACCACAGTTACTGACTATCAACAGTGAAAAGAGGAACATGTTCCAATACAATGTAGGTGGTATGAAAGCTCCAGGGAAAGAAAGGAAAAAAAAAAACAAAAACAACCTGTACATGAAAGTAAAAAAAAGTGGGGAAAAAAGCTTGTGAATTCAGCATATTTAGTCACACCTGAAATATAATCAAATTGCAAAGCAGTAAAAACTATTACAATCCAAACCTTTGATAAGTGTTAGATGCTTCTGAGCAAATCATACTCTCCTTTCTTCTTCCGCATTCACACTGAAGATCAACCTGTTGTATCACACAAAACATAAGCTTTTTTAAACTTATCTTTTTTATAGTCATGGAGGTGCGTGAGGGAGGAAAAAATTATTCCTTTAAAAAAATTCCAATTTTAATGGAACAATGGCTAATTAAAAGTGACTAATAATTCTTTTTAAAAATCAGTATTGTAAGTCTAAAGAAAAAAACCACGCTATCAATGTACAAATATGTCATTTTTTGTCACAACTGTTACTGGCTGATAATTGAACCATACAATCTGCCTGAGAATTTGCAGTGAATTTTCTTGTATTGTTATGTGGATACAATGAAAATAAAATAATTGCCTCTTGAATCAGCAAAATTGGCATACTTTGCTCTGTCTAAAGATAACTGAACTCATCGACAGCCCTCTTTCCTTTGTCAGAACTAAAAAGATAAAATGCTAATCAGAATGACTGCTGATACATGCCAGCCTGGTAATGCAAATTGGTAGCAATTACAAGTAGTAAAGAATTCAGAATACAAAGGGCAGACCTGCATTTACCAGTTTGCAACCTCTGGCAATAATTGATGAGAAGAAGGAACTTTTTACTATAAAAATTCAGAGGAAAAAGGGGAAAATCAGAAGCGAACAGAAGCGAATCAGCAGCACACCAGAAACCTGAAGAGCAGCAAAAAGCATCGACCAACAACAGGAAACAGGAGCAAGGAGCAACAGAGAGCACCCCCAGCAGTGACTGCCAAGAGACAGCCATCCCAGAGGTGAGGAGGTGATACTTCTGAGGGTGAAAAGAATGCTAATTGCTCACTTTCATTTCTTAATAGCCCTTTCCCAAGGGTGATTAATTTGTTTAAAAACCTGTTTTCCCTGGGTTACTCTCCCACTATTAACTCCTTCCTAAAATTCCTTTCAGCATGGTGTTATTTTCCCCGAAATAAACCGTTGTGATTCATTCAAACCATAAAGCTGGTTACTTTTGCAATGTGTAGGATGCATATGCACAGTGGCTAATATTTCCTCACCAACAAAACATAAGCTACTAATAATTATGAACTGTGACAGGTATCTCACCTTTGCACTGCAGGATGTTGTTGGGCAGGGTGAAGAAGGATGACACGGAGCCATACAGGGATGATTACAATACAGCCTTGGAGTAATACATGGCTGTTTACACTCTTCATCTATAAGACATTCTCCTTTATGACAGATTCTTTTACATCTGTGCATTCTGCACTTTAACATTTGATTGCAGCGAAGTCCACAGGAAATGTCAGTGAGATGACAAGGAATATTACTTCGCAGCTGGAAAAGGGAAGGAAAAAACTGACAACTAAAACCAAAAAACTATAAACACAAAACTCAAAAGTACTTTAAATAAAACTGGACAGAGTTTTTCTTTATATCATAGCCCTGTACAGAAACTGGTAAGAGTGTTTACAGCATAGAAGATACACTTCTAATTTAATCACACTAAACTCAAACTCCAGTAACTCATTCCACTCCAGTGAGGCCACAAAAACCTAAGTGTACAGTCACAGAACATTATTTAGCAGTATTCAAAAACATTAAGTATCCAGACTTACCTCATGCTTGCCCATACACCATTTCTGAGTGAGATAGGTACAGGGTGGACATTTTTCCTCACTATGACATGAATGGTACACTGCAGTCACAGAAACATCAAAGCAAGTACAGTTCTATTAGCATACTTAAGTCAAACACGTTAAAAGAGAAAGTAAAGACTATTAACATTTCACATTTCAGAACTACACACATGAAGTATGATGCTTCATACAAGGACTATCTGTTCTTTAAAGTACTCTAAAAATTATGATGGCAGGTTCTTAGGCGAATATTCTTGCATAATTTGTAAAAAGATTTTTGTTACTTCTGGGAAGGGTTATGGGGTAAGACAGAATTTGTCAGAAAGCATATCTGTTTAAGCTGTGCTTATTTTTTTGCTGCCAATGTAATTGCAAGGAATGAACAACCTAACTGTTCACTATATTATCCTACTGCTTCAATAGAGCTCTTAATCTTCGGAATACAGCATTGAATGTGTTGTAAATATCAATATCAATCAGAAAAATGATGCTTTTACCAGTCAGAAGTGCCATTACTAGCAGTCATGGCAATTTTGTAGTTGGCTGGATTATTAGTGTAGACTTTTGGAAATATTCACAGCTACTGGAAAAGTATCTAATAAAAAAGTACATCTATTCACATACAGATGTGTGTACACTTTTCTACATTTTGATTAAAAACAAGGCAAAAGACACAAGCAAAACTGAATGGCCTGATTTACCTGGATGATCACAGTCATGTGGTCTCGTGCACGTTTTTTTACACTCTGGTGGTTGAGTGCCACAGGGTACAGGAGGGTAAATTACAGACTCACCACAGTAACATGTTAACTCATCAAAACCTGAAAAAAACAAATCAAATATAACCTAATGGCTATGTGTATTTGCACTTCTACACATTAAAAAATCTTTTAATAACATGCAATTGTTTACTCCAGCTTTGTTTTCTTCATTATTAAGCACCACTGTAGTGAATTTACTAGTTTGGTGACTCCTTAGAGAAAACTGGATTTACGGTCACTTCATGACAAATTGTGCTTGCTTTTAGAGAGTGGTTCTATGACAGCAATATTCTGAACTGGAGCAAGAGAAATGCTTGTGTCAAGTTGAAAGCTGTTGCTGTTCTATACTTGACTTAGAAATGGAAACATCTCTTGTATTTCCTTCCAGCAAGCACATCATCCAAATTTTGCGCTCCGAACTACCCCTCAGCTTCACTTTTTCTGTGGTTAGATTTTTGTCCATGTGCCAAGCCATGCACATGGTACTGGGAAGATTCCAGAGAAAATTACCAAAAGACTGCCAGCCTGCAGACTTCATACTAAAATTTCTTCTATGTATTCATGTCATTTAATATGACATGGCTCCTAAGAAGCAGCTTATGAACCTGTCCAAATACTTCAAAACAAACTTGGCATGTTAAACTTTCTCATACATTTGCCCCCATTCCCCAATTCAGGAAACCAATTTAAGCTCTTATCACATGATTCAAACCTCAGTGATAAAGTATAGAGATGCACACACCGTCTCAAATAAAACATAACACTGCACAAAAATTAATACATTTCACTGCTGTTTTTCAGACTATAAAGAAACTGGCAGGAAGATGGACTGGAGTACAAACTACAGTTGAAGCCAGTAAATCCTTAGATAAAACAGGACACTAAGAGAAAATATTAAAATTGGCAGTGATGAAGAATGAGATCTCAGAAGAAAAAGAAAATATGATTGATCTATAAACAAATAGAGAGTGGACAAGGGAGAAAAAGAGTAAGAGAATAATGTCGCAACAAAAATATGAAACAATTCCAACCTGAAGATAAGATGAATGTGTTACTGGAGCTGCTGAATTCAGCAGGTTCTCTGATTCTGGGAATTAGAGAATTCCTCTTTCCCAGACTATGAAAGCAAAATCCGCAGAACTCTAAACCCCCAAAGATTCACACTATCCCATTTCCATGGATATCATGGCTGCTGGATCAATACGCAGGTCTGGCTATTATGAAGACTGAACACATATTCCAAAGAAACAAGAAACATAATGGATTCATGACAACAACATCAGCAGAAATATAGACTAACACAAAGCCAACTGAAAAATGTCAAGAAGATTTACCTAAATACAATTACCAATAGCCAAGTCCCTTTCCCACTTACCAAGATTAGAGTTCTTGTGAAGACACATAGATATATAATACACTCGTATGTACACCACATCCATGGATCTCAAATATTAGCAAAGGCTCTGTCTAACATCCATACCTGGACAGATCCCTCAGCCAGTCACTGCTGAAATTCTCCAGAGGCAGATCTCCTACTAGCCACTCCGTACAGCTTTGAAACAAGTTCATTAGCAAACTACCAAGATATACACAGGCACACAAGGGAATAAAAATAAGGGAATCACACACACCCTGGTCTCTCCACGTGCTGACACCTAGATGAAGAGGGCCCTATAATTTGTGATACCACTCTCCAGCTGCTGGCATACAGTTTAAGTCATCTTTCTGGTCTCTTCAGTTGCTATCATATGTGCTCCCATGATCTGCAACCAAGTCTCCAGTTGCTGGAACTTTGCTCACATAAAGAATAAAGAATAAGATTACACTGAAAAATAATAAATCTTATTCGTAACGAGGACTGGATAGACAGTTGTCACCAGGTGCAAAGGGCTCTGTCAGAAAAATGCACTGATCATCAGTTTCCTTTGTGCAAATGTTGCCTTTTATCTCCACTTGTCTGCATTTTCCATGTATGCACTTTGATTCCTACAAATAATCCATCAAAATCAATTGTCCCCCCACTAGTTCCGATTTAGCTGTATCTGTACCTAAATACCCTACTTCTAAGTATCATTAGCTAGGTCATCTCAACATCACACAAATACCTAAATTCTGTTGGCCTTGCAATATTTCAATTCAAAAAAAGGTTCCAAGTACCTCTTCTCCTCCAATATTCTGTGAAGATCAGTCATGTCTCAACATCTATGAAATCCATCCACACCTCAAGACACTATTGGAAAATTCTGTCAGCTTTTCACTGTAATTTTAGTTATGTTAATAACTTTCTCATATTTGGTTGTTTTGTATAGTCTGTTCAGCAAGTTTAATCTCAGGCCAGGTCATAGTCTTTTGCCCACCTATCTTAGAGTGCAGCAGTTAGGATCAAAAGTTTTATCTAAAGAGACTCAGTTACAATAAATTCCAGCAACTAACAACGCTGCTGAGAACAAATGCTAAGGGTTAGAAGACAGAAGCAGAAAAATTGGAGAAACTTCAGAACAGCTGTGGATTTTCTGTGGAAAGCAAGCATAGGAAAGACAAATGCTTTTGTTTTACCTTGTTACATGTCTTGAAACAAGCTCAAACCCTCCAGGATTCAAAGCCACGATTTTTCCTTTGTCCAGGAAGACAAAAGATCAGACACAAGGGTCCCTGGAAGACCTGAGTGTAAAAGAGCTACACTGCCTGCTTGCTCCTGATGAGAAGTGGTATGTGAATAACCTTAAATATAATGAAATGTCTCTAACTAGACAGGATAATGGAGATGGATTCCAGAGAGGTCTGATCCAAACAGCAGAAATAAAACATCTGACAACTTAAAAAAATAAATAATCTGTCTAATGCTGACATAATTTATTTTGCCCAGTAGATGTATTGCTGTCTTGAAGCAGACTGTGTGTGTATAGAGATCCAAGCACAGAAAGGGACCTCACCTCTCAGCATTGAGGAAATTACTCTGGAAAGGTAAAGTACCTGGGAAGCATATGATAACCTCAAAGGTGTAGGTGCACTCTAGCATTGCATCCTGATGTCTCCACACCACTCCCAGAAAACACAGTACTGGAGATTGAGGCAGAGTAAAGCCAATCTAACGAGTAGTAAGTGGCTTGTAGCTGACCATGCTGTGGTACATGACACTATGGCTGATGAAGCTCAACTGCAAAGTGGTGGCCAGACAGGTGGATCAGAGCAGAGGACCAGCTTCTTAGTGCTGAGAAGCACTTCCCATCAGGTACAGGTTTAGAATCACAATGCCTCTGAAATTTCAACCTGCAGTATCCAGGGATTAAGTATCCATCTCCCTGATATAAGTTAGCTGCTTTTACTGTGCTTAGCAATGGGCCTATGTTGCATCGCAGCCAGCTGTGGAGCAATTTACAGGGGAGGCAAGTGTTAGGTCTTCCCAGGCAAAGACAGGCATCCAAATCTTAGGTCTGTGAGTGAAAAACAATCCCCGAAAAATACTGCAGCAATGTGAATAATTTCAATGGTCTTGAACATCAAACACATGCAATCCAGTGAAGAAAAACAAACCATACAGAAAAAATCCATGCACTCTGACTCAACTAGACCAGAATTTACCAATAGGACCTCTATGATGTTCATATTATTATTTTGCCTCATCGAGAGAAATTTCTGGACACAGAAACATTTATTTTTTTTTAAAGAGAGCACGAACATCATATTCATCACAGCTTTAGAGGCTCTAGTGCCTTCCCTTTTCCAGGATGCTTCCATGAAAAATTAGTTTCTATAAAATGGAGTTCTTTGACTATGTCTTTGAGCATATGATATAGAAGAGATACATGTACTACTGCAGTGAAAACACTTCCAGATGCAAACAGTATCCTTACAACGCACAACATCCATCTCTCTCCTTTTCTCTCATGTCATGAGATCTGGTTCACACTTTCAAAATCTCACTTTCCTCTTTCCCACATTCCAGGGAGCAGTTCCAAAGCCGTACCCAATTTCTGAAAGAAACAACTCTCTTCTCCAGCAGTAACAGCAGAAGTACTAGACAAAAGACATGATCTGATGAAAGCCACTTCAGGTGAGGATTTATTCCATTCTCAAAACATTCTCCCCTCGGTTTTATGGTAGCTTACAACAGATGCAAAAATAAACCTATAATTTGCAGATGTCAGACTTAATGATGATGGATTAACAGAAAGCTCTGCCACTACTTAAATGAACACTGAGTGGAAGAATGGACTCAATCTGAAGAATTCATTAAGAGTTTTTTCTGCCCAACTTTCAATAACTACATTTAATAATTTCTGCTTTAAGCTACAGTTATATAAAGAATGGGAAAACCTGTATTAAAATATAGATTGAGAAAAAAAATTAAACTTTTATCACACGTGAAGATGTTTCAGATCAACTAAAGGTTATGCTAGCAGAAGGAAACAGAAAATCATTCCATCTGCTTCAGGCCAAAATCATAATATTTAGTATTACACACCTATTATAATGGTGCAAAATAATCAATATATGTTGTAATACATCAAGGGGTAAAAAGCTGTCTTAAAAAAATTGTATATTCAACAGGCAAAGCTTTGAATAGAGTACATATCTGACAAAAGCTATTTCATCAGCTTAAATCTTTTAATAGTCCTAATAAAATTAATACCTGCTGTCTGTCAAACTATTTCTAGAACTTCAGTATTTTTACCATCCAGAACATGAACAGAAAACCTAAGAAACACACCAGTGATATCTCCATTTCTTCAGATGGTATTGCCCAGAGAAAAATCACTGGCACACCAAGTCTGGAAAGTCTGCTACGTATTTCAATATCTTTAATAGTTATTAAATTGTTCAACACCAGTTCCTTTAACTTAGAAATTACCTTTCTGAACTGTATTTTTTTCCTCGCATGATTCCTCAGTTTTTTTAAATGATTGCTGAATCAAAATATATAACTGAATGTATTTCACTGTAATTCAATTTTAATTATTACAATCCAAAACTAAGTAAACTCATCTAAAATTATTTAACTTACTTTTTCATGAAAAAACACAATCAAAATCAACTTCACATTCTTCAGGTTCTGGTTATTATTTCTGCATCTTTGGATCACGTTCTCTGTCCAATTCTGAGCAGTTAAGTGAATACATTTCTATAATATCTCAGAAATCATGTGCTCTTGCATGTAACTCACTTGTTTGCCAGCACGTTTGACAACTGCCCCGATGACAAGGTTCTTCACATCTATGCAGCCCACAGTTCAGCTTCCGACCACAAACCAAAGAACACTTGTGTTCAGTGTCCTAGAGGAAGGCAAAGGAGAAAAGAAGAACTAAGTTATAAAACCCATTGGTTTCTTTTTCTGTGCAAGATCATAATCTACTAATTGACAAAACTGTGTAGTGCAAAATATAATTTATGATCCTGATCTATAGGTTTTTTTTTTAATCACTGTATGTGCAGATTTTTTAAAGCATACTGTGCTAAGACCTGTATTGCAGATGGAGCTACATCTTCCTTATGCTCCCTGTATTAAGATAGATCCCTCCCCTCCCCATTGCCCTGAGATCACATTGGCAAAAAAACACCTTCACACTGATTTAACTGCATTTAGGCTGGATAACCCTAAAAGAAATGCTGCAAAATAAATGTCCACACACAAACATTCTGACCGTGACCCATACTACAAATAGAAACTGAAGATGCAGAAAAATTGAAAGATACAAAAGAAAGTCTTTTAACATTACAACCAAAACCAAACATCCACCACAATGAAAAATCATATAGAACCATGTGCAGACTTACCACACAGCAAACTTCATTACACTTGTGTCGTCCACATGATTTTTTTTTGTTGCATCGCTTGTCACACATGAATGTAACAGCAGCTATTAAAAAAAAAAAAAATCAATCCCCAAACCAGTCGTAACTTTTATGGCTTTGCTTATGCCAGGAAGAAAAGCTTCTATCACAATATTGTGCTAAGGCTGTTGCAGACCATAGCCTAGAAGAGACTAACAAGAAGTCAGCAAGCGAACTTTTATACCCCTGGTCTTCCACATTAATTCCCTATGTAAACACTTGGCTTCCTTGAGACCTATTTAGAAGAATTTTGGGGAACAGAAAACACGAAACATCTGTTTCATGTTAGTCTTCACAGTATAAATTCTGCACAACAGCACAAACAAGGTATCTTGATACACTGGACTTTTACATCCAATTGCATCCAATTTAAGCCTGTTGAAATGGGTAAGGTAGCGAAAGCCAGCTAAATACAAGTAGTATTGATATGCTCATAAAACTAGTCCAGAAAAAGAACATCCTTCCCATTCATCAGTAACAAAAGTAACTGCTTCTGAATTTTGAAGAGCAATGTCTTTGTAGACAGAAGCTCAAATTTGGAAAAATGGACATTACCATCTTAAGTATCTTGTAAATAAGTACCTCAGTATGACAGGGGTCTATTAAGTAAGCATTTAATTGAGGTGAATTTTGGGCTGCTACATCCAGGATACTGTCAAAAGGGAACTCTGCCAAGCTCAGATGCAAAGACCAGCAGCATACAACTGCAAAGCAGATTCAAAGCTCGTACTTCCCAAAGAACCTAGGACCAGAGCAAAGCAGAAGCATTACTTTGCATCTCAGATGAGCAAGTTGACTCAAAGATAATCAGGATGCTTGGCGGGCAGGGAAGGACAACCTACTGACTATGGTAGGTGCCATGAAAAACTGTTTAAATTGAAATAGACAGCTTGCCTGCAATCTTTCATACCAAATGCTGAAGAAGTATTTCCTTATATAAAATATGGACAGAAATTAAAGGATTCATTTCAAACCTCTGCCCAAATGTAGCAGTTTCCCAAGAAATTGCCAACTTGGCACTTGGCAGAAGGATGGATAAAAGAAGTAGCAATGATCAGATGTTTGCCAACTTCATCAATCAAACCCAAAATTAAGGAGCTGTGTATCATATTTAAAACAATTTCACACACAAAAGAGTACCTTTATTTCTTAGAAGAGCACATGGGACTTCCTAGGAAAGAAACAGGAAGCCATTAGGTTAAAACAGATGAAACAACTGGAACTATCTAAAAAACACCTAGTCACATGATACAGAAAGAAGAAGCACTCTCAGTTTTCACATGTGCAGCACTTCTGTATAAAAAAATGAAACAAAAGCTGGGGAAAAAAATCCTCAAATCTTTTAACTCAATACTTTTACCTTACAGACTCAATAGCAACTAAAAAAATCCCATAGTTTTGTACTTCCCACTAAATTCAGCAGATAATGCTGTGACAGAAATGGATTTGCCTGAAGAAACCAGAAAATTGCACAGAATAAACCAAGATAACTCCTCCAGAGAATATTGACAGATTATATAAATTTGTGCTTTGGCCAATTTTCCCAATAATGCATGTCTGATGATTAAAACCAAAAAAAGACCTTAGTCAAATCTCATTATCAAAGAATTTTTACCTAGATTAACCACCTCAATATGAAAATAGAAGGTTATGTATGAAAACAGAACTCCTGATTGACCACATTTAAACCTTCAGTCATCACAGCATCACATTCTGAGTTGTTATAATTAAGCATCACAGTTCTCATGTCTTATTTAAAGTATCACTGTAGTTCATTCAAGCTTTTTTCAAGAAGCAGGTTTCTGGTTTCAGAAAAGTTAATTAGAGCCAACTAAAAGCCAAAACCCAGTAGTTTGTATCAAGCCCCAAAATGGAAAACAATCTGAAGCCTTCTAACCCATAACTACCTTCATCAAACATGCAGAAAACTATTTCAACCTCAAGCAAAGACTCAGCCATTTCTATGTACTTATGGACTTAGATACTCAGAAGTCATCTCTACTTACAGATGATATTTAACAAGTCAGAAAAGTCATCAAGACTCTAAGCCAATGATTTGAAAGCTGTGACTACAGAAAGTAGCATAGCTTTAAAATATACTGATTATTATATAACAATTGCTGAGAATTTTCTGAGTCACTATATAAATGTACAAAGAATGGGGACCAGCAAAAACCTCATTTTGTCTCAAAAAAATTCTACAACAAATCTAAGCTATTTCTATAAACTTTTACTTAGATTTTTATGTTAGGCTACCTTTCTTCTGTTTCCATTAATCTTGTTAAAAGTACATTCCTTGTGCTATATAAATACTGCAGCAAGATAATATAGGACTTTGTATCCATTTAAACGAAACAGAATCCTGGGTAAACTCTGTAAAAATACTTTAAAAACTTGCCCTCACAGTAATTAAGTCTATATTAGCACTTCACATTATAATCTAGTTAGCACACAATAGAGGATCTTGCAACTAAAGAGGCAAAGCAGCTCTTCCTAGCTTTCTTTTCAACTACTTCAGCTCCTTTTTTTCCCATAGCTTTAAAAAGCAAAAATTAACTATTTCCATAGCCAAGCTTTATATACCCACCTTCTTTTTAAAGCCACACCTACAATAAACATTTGATGTGTGAGAACATGGTCTACAGTCTCCTTCGTGGCAAAGGCTTTCACATGTATGAATGAACTCTAACCAAATGAAAATAGAAAGATTAACAATTAATAAAAAAAATAAATCTATGACCTGGAACTTTACACTTTTAAGAGTCTCACTGTTCAAAAATACTAAGCTTATATCTAGTTTGGTTTCCAAACAAATTAATTATTTTGAGTTAAATGTGCATAAAATGTTGCCATTATCTTCACCTTTTTCATGCTGAATGTATAGAGTTTCAAGTCTACTATTAACATTTAAAATCCATAAATGTTAAATATTTTTTACATTAACTTGTGGGGAAACAAAATTTTTAAAATACTTTGTATAAAACAAAATTATTTTACTCATTTTTTTTCTTCCTTTTCAACCCAAAAGAATTATTTACGATGCATACCTTCATATTTCCTTACTAGGAATTCAGCTAAAAGCTGTATTACTCTTTTCCTTTCTACTTTCTGTCCTTGGTCTGAGAGAATGGATCAGTCAATAGTAAGTTGTTAATAATGCTCTAGTTACCTAATGCACTCATTGAAGTGTCAAATCACTTCTGCACAGAGCTGTCTACAACTTTTGAGTTCTACTTTTTACTTCTTGCCCTCTTGCAGCAAGGGGCAAATCAGTATGTATCAGGAGATCAGTATGTACTGGAGACATCTCAGCCTACTAGTCTCTACACAGAATCAAAGAATGGCTAGGGCTGGAAGGGACATTAAAGATCATCTTGTTTCAATACCCCTGCCAGGGGCAGGGACACTTCCCACTAGATCAGGTTGCTCAAAGCCCCATCCAACCTGGCCTTGAACACCTCCAGGGAGGGGGCAGCCACAACTTCCCAGGGCAACATGTTTCAGTATCTCACCACCCCCACAGGAAAGAATTTTTTTCCTAGTGTCTCACCTAAATCTCCCCTCTTCAAGTTTTAAACCATTGCCCCTTGTTTTTAAAACACTGGCCTCTCAGTACACTCCTCTGCAAAAAGTCCTATCCCAGTCTTCTTGCAGGCTCCCTTCAGGTATTGGAAAGCTGCTGTAAGGTCACCTCAGAGCCTCTTCTTCTCTTCTAACCCCAACTTCCTTATCCTATCTTGATAGGAGAGGTGCTCCAGCTCTTTCATCATGAAAATCAAAGATCTATTTGAGCTTTTAAAAGACATCAATACAAACTGCTCTCTGGAAATGCCTACATCTCTGCTCCTCTACTAGTACACAAAAGGTGCGTGTAAACAAAGTTTTAAAAGCTAGTGTTTGTGCTTTCTAGACAAATCTATTTCCTGTTTTTAAGGTTATGGACAAACAGCCAGACTGCAGACCCTGCAGTGGATTTTACTCTCGGCTCAGTTAAAACCCCAAATCACTACTCAAATATTTATTCCCTGAAACGGTTAAAGACCGTATTTTCTTTCTTCTTTAAACAATGAGATAATTTGAATACTCTGATGCAGAAAGCTTTAATTACCATAGCTACCGCAAGAAAGAGGTTTGCCACATGTTTTTCCACACGATGGGATAGGGTCTGTGCATACTTTACGTTCAACGCATCCCAGTTCCAGTAACTTGCTGAGAGGAGTCTGTCCACAGGGACAGCGATACACGACTTGCGGGAGTCGTGGACACAGCTGGCAAGGCTGAGGATGGCACACTTGCATACAGTTGTGCCTCCCACAGTTTAATTTTCTAGACAAAAAACAAAAGCAAAGAAATAAAAAACAAACCCAAATGAAAAAGGGGAATTATCTCGGAGTATTATGATCACTGAGTGTGAACAAAATGACCTCTTTTTAAAAGCCTACATTATAGTGACCTTACTTGCCACATATATTCTGACATGAGAAATTCCCAAATCCATCAAAGAATTCTTCTTGTGTCCCACATAATACTTCTTTAATGTTGCTTCCACAGTAACACACTGAAAGAAAGCAGTATTACAGAGAAAACAACACAAGAGAATATCAATGACAAAACATCTCCAGAGGTACAGCAAATAGAAAAGGTAAAACATGAAAAATTGTTACAGTCAGTTTTTAGAAGAAGAACGAAGCTCCTCTTTTTTAGATTCAATTCAGCAACAGAGGTTTCTCAGTTCTACAGAAACTGAAATTCCTATTTTCTTTGTTTGGATAAGGAGATAAACACTAAGAGGAAGTACTATCTCCACAAGCAGCCTATGTACTAAAGCAACATACATAATTTAATTACTACCTTAAAAGTTGAGAAAATAAACCTGCAATTTTCTTTATAAACTGTTTGAGAAAAATGTATTTATATACTTGCACACATACTCAGACAATTTAATTTCCATTCAAGACAGGTTAGAAGACTTTAACAGAAACCGTGAGTAGCTTGTTGAAATATGCAGTTCTGTATATTCCTTTCCCATGCACTGTTTAATCAACTCTCAGAATTATAGTAAAAGATAAAGTAGGATCATAGGACAATTCCGGTCAGAAGGCTTCTCAGGGGATCAGGTACTCCAAGCCCTTACTTAAAACAGTCAGCAGTGAGATCAGACCACATTACTTAGTGTTTTTTTCAGCTGTTCCTGAAAATCTCCAAGTTTCCAAGAAAATAGCTCTTCCTCATAGCTAGTTAAACACTCATTGTCTCTTATCCTCCCACTATGCACCACCTGCCTCTGTCCTCTTCATTACCTCTACTGAAAGGCCACCCCTCAGCCTTCTCAACCAAGTCCAGTAGCACCAGCCTGGCCTCACAGGGCACATGCTCCAACAGTCTAATCATCTTGGCAGGATTCTTTCCAGTAATTTTTATATTCTTATTTAAAATACAAAGTCATGCTGATGAATTTTCCATTTTTAAAATATTCTAGAAGTAGAAACTGGTTTTGTTAAGTAAATTTAAAGCACTAGCCCATTTGTACTGGTTGGTTTTTTTCACCCTCTTGTTTTCATAGTATAGAGTGGATATAAAAAAGGCATTCCAATACTTACCTTGCTGTACTGTTAGCTGGCAAGGGGAACATTTTCCTGCATGGCACACTTGAGTACAGCTGTGCTTACCACAGTTCAAAGTATTCCCACATACATTAGAACAATGAATTTTTGTTGACTGCCCACAGCGCACTGAATGACTGTGGAGAAATAATACCATAGTCTGTCAGCTACCTTGATAGCTGTAGAACATTTATTAAAAAAGAACACACTTTTTCAGTAAAATGCTGAAGTCATTGAAAGGGAGCATATCTTATTAGTAAAAGTTTTTAGGAAATAACTCTCCTATTTTACCACTGCTTCCTCTCTCCCACCCCCCTAAGGTAGGACACACATCACAGTACTGAGCCTACAAAATTTTCTTGCAACAAAATGAAAAAAAAAAAAGCTAAGATGACCTTAATGTATGGTTATAATCATTGTGCCAGAAGACCAGATATTTCTATTACAGGTATCTTTCTGAAGACTTAAACAATCCTAAGTCTACTGAACACAATGATGACAAGGATGTGGGCCTTGATACTGAGTCTAGGAAAAGGAAGAGCTATGTTTTAATTAAACTGTTTAAAAAATGGGGCAAAACAATAAATTATCCTCTTTTTCCATTTCAACTGACATCATACAATAGCTGTAAAAGGTACATTTGAAACAAAAACTTTGGAAATAGATAAATCTATGTTGGTTGATACCTATTTAACTTTTAAATGCAAGGAATGGCTAGAATCAAAAGAGGTGATCTTACTATGTAAAATAAAATTCACAAGACATTTTTCTATTAAAAACAGAGTGATTTCAACTACAAATACTGCCACATAAATAGCTGTACGTTCCTTTGAAAAATTAAGATGACTTAATACTGCATTAAAACTTTCAGAAATAATTGTAAAATTCTGAAAACCTATAAAAAAGAAAAAAGTAATAAATTATCCTTATATGAGTATTTTTTTGCCTAATAAAAGCATTCTCACCTTGTTTGTCCACATTCGCATGTTTTTGTCACAAAGGCTGGGCAAGAAGGGCAAGGTCCTGGATGGCACAGGCTTAAAAATAAATCAAAAAAGCAAACAAAATTGTTCAGTTAACTCTAGCTATACTATAATCCCAGAGAAAGAACCCATCATGACTCAGTCTGCAGCACATTATCATAACATACAAGCCACCTACACTCCTGCAGGGTACGAATGCATTAGTAACACAAGAAAAAAACAGATGACTGCAGTTCCATCAGTCTCAAATGTCACTGACCTTGAAGGAAAACTTCAGTAATCTTGCTGTTGTCAAATCAAAAGTAACAGTGCTACTAATACATTTTGTATTTTGCATTTTACCATCAGACATGCATCAACTCACCAGTAACACTCAAAACAAACATCACATGTCCAAACCTTTAGTATAATTTTTTTCTTCATTGATGTTTAATACATTAGAGGCAAAAACTTCTCAATTAATTTCCTCTTTTGAGTTGGTGGATTTGTCTTTGAACTCAGCACTTCTAGTACCACCAGTAAGATTATTCAAGTAAGATTATTCAAGGATTCAAATCCACCAGTGAATAGAGTTCATAACAGGATTCATCCAGATGAGTTCTTTCAGAGGCTGATGGACTACAGATCCAAAGGTGTGTTCAACTGGAAGACAATGGATGAAGCTGGACTTCAAATGACAGTCCCACATAGTTCAACTGCAAAGGACTTCCAAGAGTAGAAAGGATTAAAATACCAGAGAAACATCAATGTCAAGAATGCTCCAAGACTCAGACTAACACCAGATTCAGTCCACTGCCAGTAACAACAGGTACATCCCTACTATTAACTAAAGTCTCACAGACTTGAGAACAGCATGAATAGTTTAGCCCACAGAATTCACAGTCCTGACACACTGTGAGGCAGGTCTTGACAATGACATGAAGCATTATACCCAGAAGGTGGAGGGTGAGGGGAGAAGAAAAGGGAAAACAAAAAGGCTTTTAGGATCTCAGTTCACAGAACAGCTTTCCTGGTTCAAACCTTATCATCTAGCAAGAACCTTATGAAGTTCAACATGGTCAAATGTACAGTCCTGCACTTGGGAATACATAAACCAGGAGCACAGCACAGACTGGGATCCATCTGGCTGGAGAGTAGCTCTCTGGAGAGAGACCCAGTGGACAATGAGTTCAGTATGAGTGAACAGTGTGCTGCAGCAGAAAAGAAAGCCAACAGGGTGCTGGGTTGTATCAATAAGGGCATCACCAGCAAAAGTAAATAAGTCATCATCCCACTCTACTCAGCACTTGCCAGGCCACACCTGGAATATTGTGTTAAAACTCATCCCCACTATGATGATTTTGGCATGTTTTACACATGTAGAATGAGATGAACAATAACACTTTTAAATTTGCTGTAACATAGAGTTCATAATCACACTACCAGAGATTATAAATTCATTTTGTGTTCAGTTTTTGTCCCCGCTGTATAAAAAAAATTCATACAGACTAGAGAATGCCTCAATATTTGCAATGGGCAATGAAAGAATAGCTGATCCTTCAAAGCCCTGTAGGAAACTTTCTTAGGTAGCAAATCATAGTCAGGGAGTTTAAAAAACTCAAAGTAGTTTAAGAGTCTACTTATTTCTGCCTGGTCAAAACAGACACATGCATCTGCTGAGATGGAGAATCAGGATTCCATTGAGTAAGGATATCAGCTACACCAAACGCAGTCTGCAAGCTGATGAGTGTTTCAGTTTTACCTTGTAAACCACAGTAAAAAGCAGCAAGTATGATGGTGAATTGAGGAAACAGCTATAGCATTGAAATAACAGTCTAAAAATAAATCTAATATTTTTACATATGGGAAAGAAGAGTAAAAAATTATTCTTTCACTCAACAAGATGTTGAAAAAGGTTAGAGCAGAACAGAACAAATAAATGAGAATAAAAGGCACGTGAAAAACAACAAGGTGATGGGTAACAAGACAACATGACTTCACTAGGAGTAAATTGTGCCTGATGAATTTTGTGGCCTTCTATGACAAAGTTACAGTTCTGGTAGATATGGGAAGAGCAACTATTATCACTACGAGGACTTGTCCAAGGCATTTGACACTGTCCCACATGACATCCTTGTTTCTAAGATGGAGAGACGTGGATTTGATGGATAGACCACTCAATGGATAAGGAGCTGGCTAGAATGTTGCAGTCAGAGAGTTGTGATCAACAACTCAATGTCCACATGTAGATCAGTGACAAGTGGAGTTCCTCGGGTTTGTTCTTGGTCCAGTGCTGTTTAACATCTTTGTCAGCAACGAAGGCATTGCATGCACCCTCAGCATGTTTGCTGATGACACCAAGCTGTGTGGCATGGTGGACTCACTTGAGGGAAAGGATGCCATCCCTGAGGGACCTTGGCAGGCTTGAGAAATGGGCCAGTGCAAACTGCATGAGGTTCATCAAGTCCAAGTCTAGGTCCTGCATCTGGGTCAGACCAACCCCAGGCACCATTACAAAAGGGGAACAGAGTGGGTTGAGAGTAGCCCTGAAGAGAAGGACTTGGAGATCTTGATTGATGAGAAGCTCAACATGAGCTGTCGGAGTGCTCATGCAGCTCAGAAGGCAAACTGTATCCTGGGATGCATCAAGAGAAACATAGCTGAGAGATGAAGAGAGGTGATTCTTCCCTCTTTACTCTGCACTCGTGAGATTCCACCTCAAGTACTGGGTCCATTTCTGGTGTCCCCACCATAAGAAGGCCATAGATGTGGTGGAATAAGCACAGAGGAGAGCCACAAAGATGATGCAGGAGCTGCAGCACCACTGCTACAAGGACAGGCTGTGGGATCTGGGACTCTTCACCCTGAAGAAGATTCTGAGGGGACCTTAAGTTGCCTTCCAGTACCTGAAGGAAACCTACAGGAAGGCTGGAGAGGGACTTTTCACAAGAATGTCCATCGACAGGACAAGGGAAAAGGGGTTTAAACTGAAGGACAATAGGTTTAGACTAGTTCTTAGGAAGAAGTTCTTCAGTACAAGGGTGGAAAGACCCTGAAACAGATTGCCCAGAGACGTGGATTCCCCTTCCATGGAGGTGTTCAAAGACAGGTTGGATGAGGCTTTGAGCAACCTAGTCTAGTGGGAAGTGTCCCTGCCCATGGTAGGGAGGTTGGAGTAGGTGCTCTAAGGTACCTTCCAACCTATGCCATTCTATGATTCCATGAAATGGTTTGAAGCAAAGTTCTACTACAGATCAGAGTTTTAGTAAACCTTTGAAAAAGTGTGGGATGACCATCTGTTTGTTGGAATGAGTGGTTTTTGGTTTTGTACCAAGAGTAGAAACTACTGCTTCTGGCTATTAAAAATGTCTCAAAACATTTGAACAGACATTATTGACTTCCTTCCATACATTAAAAATGAAGCTAGATACACTAGGAACAACATACAATGTATTATTCTGACTAGCAAGACATTGAAAAAGCTTTCCTTTAAATGGGGCTTTAAACAAGCTGGTTTAGCCATCAGCATTTGAAATTACATAATATTTGCCTGTCTTCACTGAATTATACTAATAAATCAAACCAAGTTATATATACTATTTAAGATCTCCATGAGGGATTCTGGTGGCCTCAACAAATAGATAAATACATATAATGCCCTTTTGTCCTCAACAGTTTACGAGCCAAAGAAAAAAGATAGAAATAAGCAGTCCTTCAGTTTAACTAAGTTACACTGCTCTCAGATTTTAAGACAAACACTATTAGAGGGAAAGCAGCACCTTAAAGTTCTGGTGGACCACTGGATACACATTTAAAATTACTTCTACTATTGTTTCTCCACTCCAGTGAAAGTTCTTGAAACTGCATCAGGCAACTGGTTCAGTTTGTCAAAAAAGACAGAAATGTTGCTACAACTATTGTTGCTGACCTCCTGTTCCTTCTCTCATATGAACTCACTTTAGACATACAAACACAAATAGTCTCAATTTCTTCCAGGCTTCAGCATAACTATTAACCAAATACACCTCTAAGCATAACCTACAGTCAGAAAATATCCAAATACAGTCTTCAGAAAATTTCTCTAGATCATTTTAATACTAATAAATTGCATCTACTTACATTATTTATATAGCATCTACTTACATATTACAAAGATGTGGACAGTCCAAACACTGTCTCTTCTTTCCACAAAGTTCCCCACAGCTATGTGGGATTTCATTTCTGTTCCATTCAGGATTGTTTACTTTACCTAAACCATGTTGAAGACAAAAACATATTTATTGCTTTGAATTTGAGAAAAATGTCACTCCACAAAGAAAAGGCTTTATTTTCAATACTGGCAGTAGTCCTCTTTAATAAACAAAATGACAAAAGATGCTTTATGTTTTACTCAACTTCCAGTGCTGATACTACTGAAACTGATAAAATAATGAAAATTAAAAGCCCCCTATAGCTGGTCACGCTGCATAGTAGATAAGAAAATTAAAAGGTAAAAAATTCTTGCTGCCTCAATGCAGAACAAAAAACCAAAACCAAACAACATAATTTCCAGAAAATTAGACCTAGCTGGTAAGGTGATGGAGAATAGGAGAACAAATTCACTAGGCAAATTATTAAAGTCAATTCTCCAAAAAGAAGCAGACTGTATATTAAAATCAAATGTTGATATTCTGATGAATGCAGCGGGAAGTCCAAAACAAGAAGTGATAAAACCAGGACATGAGCTTCGAGTATTCTGTATCACAAGTAAGCACTGAAACTGTATTTAATTAATCTGGCATTCTGTTACCAGATCTCATTGCTCTAACTGCATGAGATGATCATCAGGATTAAAGTTAGTTGCCACAGTTAGCATATGTAAATGTCATCTGGTTCTCTCCAAGAAGCAAATTAAATTAATAAAGAAGCAATTGAGCCAATGTTACAAACTTGAGTTGCAACAACTAAGAACACCAAGAAAATAATTTTTTGTGACAAAATTATATAATTTGAAGTCTCTGAGTACACTTTTGTATATTCTACAAATAGGACATTAGGAAAATACAAATAAACACCACACATAGCATTTATTCAACCATGTTTTAACCAAACAGTGGAATACCTAGGAAAACCCTGAAAACCAGACAATTCATAAGAAGAAGTTAGTTTCTTCATGGAATGGTGAAAACCACCATAGTTAATCACACACAACACATAGTAGATTTTGCATTACATAGAAAATAGCTTTGAATAAGCAAATGGTGATGTCCAAGTGCCATGTCATTATTGTAAAATTATCTACGGAAGACCCAAGTGTTATGTTCCAATATGATGCTCTGTTAATACTAACCCTGTGGACAATGTAAGATTCCTACTGTAGGTCTACAATTGTCTGAAAGGAAGTTGTAGCAAGGTGAGGGTTGGTCTCATCTCCCAAGTAAGAAGCAGCAGGACAAGAAGAAATGGCCTCAGGTTGCACCAGGGGAGGTTTAGATTGGATATTAGGAAAAATTTCTTCACTGAAAGGGCAACTAAGCACTGAACAGGCTGCTCAGGGAGGTAGATGAATCACCACCCCTTGAGGTATATAAAAGGTGTGGTAGTTGGGAAAAAAGTTTAAGCAATGGACTTGGTAGTTAGGTTAATGGTTGGTAGCTAGCTTTTGGTTGGACTTGATCTTGAAAGTCTTTTCAAACTGTAACAGTTCTGTGATATTGTGACCTCCCAAAACTATGTAGCAGCCTTTAAACCTAGGCACTATTTCTCTCCTATTTAACAGATCTGTCTTCCTTTTTAAAACAGATCACACCGTCTTAAAAGTGTAATTTTCATTTGGAATCAAAACATTCATTCTAACTGAATTATCTCTAGACTCATAATGTTTCACACATTGTCATATAAAAACTCTCCCCTACCTGCATTGTTCTTAATTGTCTCACTGACATTTAGATTAAGATAACTTTAGATAAAATTGTTACCTACTACAGCATAAGTCTAGTTTTTTTCAGGACAAGTTCACTGACTGCCTCAAATCCAGAATATTCTGTTTTGTACAAAGTGTGGTGAAACTTTCCAGGCACTCTGACTTACAGAAGTGAACGCTATGTAAAATCAACACAAATTTCAAAAGAGCAAATCACAAACACAATTTATTTGCATGTATGCAATTAAGTAGTATGATTCCTTTCTCCCTTTTTGTCATATACTTACAGCTTAGTGAATGCTGTACTAGTTTAATTTACTCCTTTTATTAAATATGTATACACATAAAGGTCTGAAGAATTTTAATATTATTTCCTATTTATATGTCCCCAACCAACATAAACGACAAAACTGCTATATCAGTTTATAGGTTTAGATAGTTGGGTGTTTGAATTCCGTATTATTTTGGTGTATCTTGACACAAAGACAGACATACCCACACAGCTTATTTCAGTCCTACAGAAGCAAAACTTGTAGGATAGCAGTCCAGTTCAACCACTGTTGTTTAAAAATCACTACTTTTACACAGTGATATTAAAATATGTATCGCTTATGATTTAGTATTTAGGGGGTTTTATGCTTTAAAAAACATGTGTGGTTCTTCATATAGCACTACAGGAATTCAAATTAAAAAAAACAAAAACCAAAAACCAACAAAACCTAAATGAGAAATTGTTTTTCTTTGCAAAAGCAAGCCAGAAACTCACCACAGAAACAAGTGTAAGTTTTAGGAATTTGCGTAGAAGCATTCTGACAAGCTGGACATCTCCAACCACTATTGCCATCTGTTGATAAGAAAATTAAAGACAAAAATTACTTAAAGTAAACAAAGGAGATAATTTGCAACCCTTGAGTAAGTGTTCCCAACTTTTTTCTTACTACAGGTGCAACCAAACTAAGTTTTTCCATTTACTCAGGAGTGGTAAGAAAGCAGTTTAATAAAAAGGCATTTTATACCATACCAAGATAAACATAGCAGTGATACTTCATTTGACTAGGCTACAACTTCATATAGAGGCAAGAACAAATTTTAAAATTACACTTTTTCTATTAGCTGGTACCCTGTTACGAGACATTCTACTAGAATATGGAAAGTTATCACCATTTTTAAAGGTGAAAAAGGTTAGAAAAAAAAAAGGTAAAAAGGTAAAGCGTTGGAAATTGGTGAGAAAAACATAATTACCTACAGCCTTAGGCACTATCTGTATTTTCCTTTTCCTTATCTTCTCATGTTAGGATCTTACATGTTTTGTAGAAGACCAATTTAGTACTGCTTTATGTTCAAAATAAATTCACACTACATAAACCTGGATAACCTACTTTAATTAATTTAAAGGTGACAATACCTAACTATTGACTAGAACATTAATCTTCAAGTTGCTATTTTATTAAATAGTAGCTTTCATGCTTCTGCATTTCAGGAGGGCATTGGTTAGCAGTAAAGGAAGAATTTCACTGTAAAGAAAAGAACATTGTGAAGGCATTTTCCAAATTCAGTACATGTATACATGGTCTTGTTGTTTTACTTATGTCTGGTAGTTGGGAAAGGTGTCCTTGCTTCACTTCTGTCTTGTATTTGTGTAATTAAAATGGGTAATGTACTCTGGAAAAGGTGGTATTACCAAATGTTCACCATTTGGACATATTCTGGGAAATCAGACTAATTCTTATTAAAGACAGATTAAAGGGATGGGAAGGAGCACTACCCACCACTTACCTTGGTTATAGCCTTGACCACTAGGTACAAAAGCATTAAATAATTACTTGTAATTATTTACCAGAAATTTTCTATACACCTTCACATTGCAAACATCCCTATCAGTAGCATTTTTGGTCAAAAAAATCTTTGTCTGTGGTACCATGCCCAGAACCCTGCCCCTTCCCATAGCATAGCTGTTGTCATAAAGGCACAGAGATGATCTCCACAGTTTCCAGAATCCTAAAGGATTAAGAGGTTTAAAAGAAACTTGAGTAGGAAGAGCTCTTCACATGCAAGCCTACATGAGTCAGAGATGATTACATAAGAAAGGATCCAAACATATCTGCTGGATTAAAGAATGAATGCTAAAAGGCTCTATTTCTAAAGGCAGCAGAACAGCAGGAATTTTCAACATATTTACAACACCAAATACATTAGAAAAACTTCAAACACATTATCTCAGTCATTTCAACTGTACTAGAATATACTAGAATCAACACTGTCAGTTTCATGTTACCCTTACTGAAATTTCTAATGCACTTCTCCAATGAGATAATCTGAATCAGAATAAATTACTGCTTTGACTCCTAAGATAGACATAAGCAAAAGCTTTTGTCCCAGTAACAAAAAAAGTGACATCTGTGTAATATCCAAGGCCCTCAGAATGGCTTCAGCCTCTGAAAAGCATGGCTTACGGAAAAAAAATAAATAAATAAAAAATAATAATAAAAAAAAAAATAAAAATAAAAAAAATGCAAGCAGGTTCATATTCTGACCGCTGAAACTCAGAAATAATTTTTGAGGCCAATACTGGATGGGACAGACCACCAGCTCATCTGGAAGTGGACAGGAGGGGCAGCAGAGGAAGCAGAATAGAAAAAGGCAGTTATTATAATAGAAATATCTCCAATCCTTCCAGTCAAATGAAAATACCAGTAAAACTACCTTCCCTGCAAAGAAAGGAGCAAATATCTTAAATTTTTGTTCTATCAATGTAGGAGCACAAGTCATTGAAGCATCAGTTTATAAAACAAATAAAAGGAAGATGGCAAGAGACAACAATTTCCCTACTATAAATATAACAAAGTAATAGATCATGCAGTGCAGACATTTTTGTGATATTGACCTTGGCTTTACAATATATAAAGGCTACATTCCTCCAAGACATAATTCAAGATGGTAGTAAAAATGGTAAAGAGAAAATTATGTTCTTCCTTACAGGAAATCTTTCCACATGATGGTAACATGATGACTAGCAGAGCTTCTCTTCTCCTTCCTTCTGACAAGAACATCTCTAACATTCAAACAAAACCCATTCTCTAGTTCCAAGTGCCACTGTCAGTCTACAATGCAGAAATACTGAACTTTGGATGTCAACCACAAGTCTAATGTAAGCAGAGCAAGAATAGAGCAATGCCCTATGAATCCCCCACAGATAATCAGGAGATTCTTTCACCTGGCTTGGACAAAAAAACATTTTTCTTTTGACTGTCAAAATAATAGAAGGCCAAGTTGTCTCTGAGGGAAGACATCTCCAATAAAACATATATATGAAGGAGTGCCCTAGAAAAGAGACTAGGATAGTCCTTTGTTTCTTCCCACCAAAACATGTAGAGTCCCAAGCACTTTTTACCTCATTACCATGGTAACCTCAGACAGCCTACTCGCCCCTGCACCCATCTTTGAAATTCAGACAACAGCACCTGAATTACATCAGCAAGTTCACTAACCAGGAGAAGAGAACACTGCATATGCACAATGTTACTCAGCACCAGTTTTATTATCCACCCCCCTGGTGCATCCCTTTGAGCTTCACTCCCGAGCAGCGTTCCACTGAGCAGGGTCACCATCTGACTAGCACTGCCTGGCTGGGGCTTCCCCCATGGTAACACTGTGCTTTCATCAAAGCCAAAGCTTTCATCTGCTGAGTGTTGTGCCTTGTCCCTCAGGGATCAACACCTGCTCTTCCCTTCTAGCTGACACCCATTACTGTTGATCCAGAAGACAGAATTACTGTTTATCTGACTGCTCAAAAAGCACAGACAAAAGAAGATGAGATATTTCTTGGTGCGTAAAGAGTCAGAGAACTTTCCAACTTGATGAACTGATTTCATGGAATTATCTTATACTCATGTGTCCAAACCTGGATATTACTTTTAGCTAGAATAACAGAAAGAATCGTAACAGAAGAATTGCATAAAGCATCCAAAGAATCATGAAAAAAAACCCATACTTTGCTATTTTTTATGTTGAGAAAGCGCATGCAAGAGAATACCAACCTTCAGCTTGTGAAGCTGGTGATCGTGCCCATTTCTTGATGCAATTCAGGTGGAACACATGGTAACAATTCTGACAGCTCCACACTGGGGCAACTATTCGGACCACCTCACAGCACACCATGCACTCATACTTTTCTGTGGTCAATTGTTCAATCAATGACCCTGCAAATAAAATATATTACTTGTGCATGAAACATCAGCTAGCTGAGAAACAGAATTCAAATGAAATTCCAAGCTTTCATCATTTAAATTACAATAGAACTTATTTTTCCTGTGTAGCTGTAAGCAAGGTATTTGCTAATTCCTGGAAGATTATGGTTTGATATTTGGTATGCATTTCTCTAATTTCAGAGCAGTAGGAGATTCCCATAAAAGTGGCAAAAAAATAATTCCTGTTTGTGAGTACCAGTCATTCTGATCTTACAGATCAGTTAATCATTTAAACTTAACAGAAGTTTGAGATTTTACTCATCTCTTTATATGAAAATTCTAACTTCACATAAAGTTTAAACCAAAACGCTTAGAGCTTTTCACTACAAAGATTTGGCCCAAAGTAAATTGAACTCCCATTCTCAAGTATTGCTGGAAGATCATGAAACAAATATTAACAATAAAGCATCTGGATTACAGAAATAAACTCCTCATAAACTGACTGCTTTAGGAATGGAATTAGTAGGAAACAATCATTGAAGTACAGAGTCTTTTTAGCCATATAAAAGCATACAAAAAGTACTTTGGAAAATATATCAAGAACTACACAATGAAAGACAAACCAGTCTGAAAACAGTCAGATGTGCAAACATAACAAAGTCCCCATTTAACTTCAGTTTTGCCAGATTAACTCTCTCAAATAATCCAGCTAGGAGCAGAATGAAGTTTATCTGGCATTTTTCTAATTCTACACAAAAGACGAGAAAACTCATTCTGCAAAAATCAGTTTTAGGATTGTCGTGTCTCATCTTCCTCCCAAGTCCCACTGTTTAGAATGCTCAGAATTTTACTCTCCTATTCCAGAACACATTTTAACATGGTGCCTGACCAGGACATCATTTGCAGTTTGGTAGTAAAAAAGCCGAAACAACTTAAACCAAAAATCTGTTTCTTCCTAGCAAACTTACAGAATACCTCCCCCACTCAGAAATCACATATTTACATTTAAGTCTACTCTCTGAAAATTATACTGATCTAATGTGAAGTAATAAGCCTCTTCAGCCAGTCAAATGTGAAGGCAGTTTGAATTATTCAAGACTGTATCTTTTATGCAGGAGTACACGATAGTCTAGAACGCTTACCTGTGTGAGTTTCTTTGTTTTTTGGTACATCACTTTGCTTTTTCCAGTACTGGGTCCAGCTGAAATGAAGTGCAGGTGCCTGATCTCCCTTTAGCAGGAACTTTCTTCCATTACATCTGACAGAATCAGACAACTGATGTCTGGTGTCACTGGTCAAGTTTTCATCATTTTTGTGAACGGAGAGTTCTTTCTTCCTCTCATTTTTATTTTTTGGAGTACATGTAAGAGAATACTTCTTACCTAATTTTGTACTTTTATTACGGTGAGAATCATGTCTTTTCTGACACTCCTTCTCCACCAGGGGCTTATTCCACACAGGCTTACGAGGATATCTTTTGTTTACATAATTGCAGCCTTTCTGCTCATCCCCACTACCAACAGGTGCAATACAGAATGCCTTTCCAACAGATGATTCTGAAGAGTCAGACTGAATCAAATCAAAAGATGGAGCGTTTTCAAACTGGTCTACTTTCTGTTTAGAGTTCACTCTCTTTTCATGTTCATGTACTTGCTTTGCCTTCTCCCTGAAATTTCTTTCAGATGCATGCATCATATGTGTTTTCTTTGGCTTTGCTCCTCTGCTATCTGCATTAGGTATGTCCCTGTCACTCTCAGAGGAGAGAAAGTCATTGTATACTCTAGGAACTGCTCTTCTCCCAGGTCCTATTGCAGCATCTGAAATTCCTGGACCTGAAGCAGCATCAGCAGGACTTTGCCTTATCTTACTTCTAGTACATGTGCTATCATTTCTTGATCTGTGCCACCTCTGGCTTTGCAAGTTGCGATTCTTCAGGCTTTTATTGGTACCAAAATATTCATGAAAGTCTTCAGAATTCCCATGCAGACTTTCTGGATTACAACCGCCACGATGCTTTGTGGAAAAGTTTTCATAATCTGTACCTCTTTCAGAACACAGACTAGGAAATGGTAAATTACTTTTATTATGCTTACTGTTAGAGTCTTTCCTATCTTTATTTACCCAGTTTGTATCTGTAGGTTGTCCTTCTCCTGGAATGGAATCAGCAGCATCAGAATTAAAATTTAGTGCACCTAGAAAGTGGGGAAAAAAAATCATATCAAATAGTAAACATTTATTTTCAGAAAAACTGCCATACATGCAAAGGCCCAGAAGCACAATCACTCCCCCACTTGACAGAACAACTGCAAACAAGTTTCTAGAAACTACTTGAATCATACAGTGCCTTGTGGAATCACAGAATTGTCACACTTGGAAAAGACTTTTAAGATCACCGCATCCAACCATCAGCATCCCCCCCCAGTCAAACAAATTTTAAAAATATATCTGTGTTACCATGCCCGCTAGAGCATGTTCTGAAGTGCCTCATCTACATGGTTTTTAAATACTTCCAGGGATGCTGACTCCACCACCTCCCTGGGCAGCCTGTTCCAGCACCTAACTGCTCTCTCAGTGAAGAAATTATCTAGTCTAAACCTCCCTTGGTGCAACTTCAGGCCATTTCCTCTGGTCCTACTGTTACTTACTTGAGAGAAGAGGCCACAGCCACCTCACTACAACCTCCAGTCGGGTAGTTGTAGAGAGTCAGAAGGTCTCCTCTCTGCCACCTCTTCTCCAAACCAAAGACTCTCAATTCCTTCAGCCTATTATCACAAGACTTATTCTCCAGTCCCTTCAGCAGCTTGGTTGCACTTCTCTGAATTTGCTCCTGCAACTCAATGTCTTCCATGCAGTGTCAGGCCCAGAACTGAACACAGTATTTGAGGTGCAGCACCACCAGAGTTGAGTACAGGGGTATGGTCACTTCCCTTCTCCTGCTGGACACACTATTCCTGATAGAAGCCAGGATGCTCTTGGCCTTCTTGGCCACCTGAGCACACTGCTGGCTCATATTCAGCCAAGTGCTGACTAATACCCCTAGGTCTTTTTCTGCCTGGCAGCTTACCAGCCACTCTTCCCCAAGCCTGTAGCATTGCATGGCCTTGTGAAACTTATTATCAGCCTCAGCAGTCTTCCAGCTCTCAAGCAGACCAACACTCCCACCCAAACTGGCATCTGCAGACTTGCTGAGGAAGCACTCAGCCCTCTCATCTAAATCACTAATAAAGACATTAAACAGGACTGGCCCCAAAACTGAGCCCTGGGGACACGACTGGTGACCAGCTGCCAACTGGATTTAACTGTTGAATACAATTCTCTGGGCCCAGACATCCAGCCAGTTTTTAACCCAACAAAGAGTACACCTGTCTGATGTCATGAGACACCAGCTTCTTTAAGAGAATGCTGTGGGAGATGATGTCAAAGGCTATGCTAAAGTCCAGGCAGACAATGTCCACAGCTTTTTCCTTGTCTACAAGATGGGTTACCTTGTCACAGAACAAGATCAGGTTGGTCAAGCAGGACTTTTCTTTCACAAACCCATACTGGCTGGGCTTGATCCCCTGGCTGTCCTGCACCTGACACATAAGTGTGCTCACGAGGAACCTCTCCAGAATTTTTCTGGGCATTGAAATCAGGCTGACAGGCTTGTAGTCTCCCAGTTCCTCCTTCTGGCCCTTCTCGTAGATGGGTATCATACTGGCAAGCCTCCAGCCATTTGGGACCTCCCCTGTTAACCAAGACTGCTGGTAAATGATGGAGAGAGGTTTGGCAAGCTCCTCTGCCAGCTCCCTCAATACTCGTGGGTGGAACCCATCCAGCCCCATAGACTTGAGACTGTCCAGGTGCCATAGCAGGTTGTTAACTGCTTCCTCCTGAGCTATGGGGGGATTTTGCTGCTCTCTGTTCTTATCTTCCAGTTCAGGGGGCTCGAGGTTAACTTCTTTTGTCATCTTTAAAGAAAGACCACGACAATCCCATTACGATAAGAATATAAAAAGGTGATGAAAATAATTGAAGCAACACTGTATGTATACAAGACGTGCACGTGATAATCAGTGTTGAACATGCTGAAATTTTCCTAGCATGTTAACATATACAGAAGAACCTGAAGAAAAAGGGGACAACTAGCATTTAAACATCCTAAATTTAATCCATCAACTGAGAAGTAGCAATAGTAAATGCTTGAATGAGCTCTGATTACATTGTTCCATATATAGACATTAAATGTTAAAGACCACGCAGGGCAGCTTTGCAAAATTCTTATTAACATGAATCATACTTCTACGTGAGACATCTTCTGTCATTTCTATGTCTTTAGATAAAAGAAAGACGTGCATAAAAAAATCCTGTGTTGCTCGATTTTGTATGACATCAGCAGGGCATACCTGCAATGGGAATTTTCAAAGGAGTAGCAGAGACAGTGTAATGGGTCATGGCAGACTGGTCACATTTTACACAGGAATGTAAAAAAAGAGAAGAGGCTTCTAAAATTCATCAGAGGTAGTGTCCATTTTACAGGTTAGGCAGGTTACCTCTAACAGTAGCGTAGGTGCAGTTTATAGAAAAAAACTTGTTCATTTTGTATCCCATGTAAACACAAAAAAACCCTCTTTTTTTTAAGAGATATTCAGTTGAAATTACTTTGATTTTTTAATCTTTAAAGGTAATATATATAACTATGCATTATATATTATTTATACACTATTATACTATAAAAGAACAATATATATTATGTTATTAATCTAATATAGTTTAGTATATTAGCTATGTAATATTATATGCTATTACACTAGATAAAAAAGGCAAATGCGAAATGTTTGGTTTTGGTTTTTTAAGTTGTAATACTAACCTGAGTTTGAGGCAACAGAATCAGAATACCAACAGGTCTTTCAAAACAGATGCAGTCTGAGTTAAATTTTACCTTAACTCAAGGAAAAGGGATGTGGAGAGGGGGGTGTTGGGATCCAGTGCCGGAATGCACAGGAATGGCTCAAACATGTGTCCATCACTCAAGGGAAATTTGAACTTGCCACAAGGACACGTTTGTCTATGAGAGGGTAGTAAAACCCTGGAACAAATTTCCAACAGGGTGCTCCAAGCCTGTCAGTGTCTAAGAGGAATGTGGACACCACCCTCAATAATATACTTCAACTTCTGGTCATCCTCAAAGTGACCAGCAGTTGGACTGGGTGATAACTCTAAGTCCCATTTAGGTGAACCATAAAATCCTCTGAGTTGGAAGGGACACAACAGGATCACCAAGTCCAACTCCTGTCCCTGTGTAGGGCACCCCAAGAATCACATCACGTGCCTGAGAACATCATCCAAATGCTTCTTGAACTCAGGCAGTATTGGTGCCATAACTGCTTCCCTGGGGATCCTGTTCCAATGCTCAACCACCCTCTGGGTGAAAAGCTTTTTCCTTGTATCTAACATAAACTTCCCCCAGCACATCCTCCTACCACTCCCTTGGGTCCTATCATTGGTCACCAGACAGAAGAAGAGGTCAGTGCCTGCTCCTCCTCCTCCTCCCCTAGTGAGGAAGCTGTAAGCTGAGATGAGGTCTCCCCTCAGCCTCCTCTTCTCCAGGCTGTACAGAACAAATGCCTTTAGCTGCTCCTCATATGGTTTTCCTTCTCAACCCTTCCTCACAGCCCTCCTCTGGACACTCTGTAGTAGCTCTGTGTCCTCTCTGTCCTGTGGTGCCCAAAACTGCACACAGGACTCCAGATGGGGCCAAATCTCCCCCCTCACCCGGCTGGCAGTGCCGGGCTTGATGCACCCCAGGACTCTGCTGTCCCTCCTGGCTGCCAGGGCACACTGTTGGCTCATGTTCAACTTCCCATTGACCAGAACCCCCTGATGCCTTACCTCAGGGATGCTCTCCAGCCTCTCGCTCCCCAGGCTGTGTGAATATCCAGGGTTACCATGTCCCAGGTGCAAGATCCAGCACTTCTTGTTAAATGTCATATGATTGGCAATTGCCCAGCACTCCAATCTGTCTAGGACCTTCTGCCCTTGGGAGTATCAATGACTCCCCTTAATTTGGTGTCATCTGCAAACTTCAAGTCCTGCATCTAAGTAATTTATGAATATATTTAAAAGAACTGGCCCTGAAATGGATCTCTGTGGAACCCTAGTAGTGACCAGTTGCCAGACTGATGTGACCCCATTGAGCTTGCCCCATCAGCCAACTGGCCACCCATCACATTATGTGCTTAGCTGCACATTTTATTTAGAAGGATACTGTGAGAGACAGTATCAAAGGCCTTTCTGAAACCCAGAAAGATCACATCAATTGGCTTCTGCTGGCCAACTAGGTGGGTTACCTTGTCAGAGAAAGAAATTGTTCAGCAGGACCTTCCCCCAGTGAACCCATGTTGGCTGGGCCCAATGGTTTTCAGGTGTTTTTCAATAGCTCTCAGAATAATCTTTTCCTTGATCTTACCAGGCACTGAGGTGAGACTAACAGGCCTGTGGTTACCAAGGTCATCCCTGATGCCCTTCTTGAAGACTGGGACAACATTTGCCAACTTCCAGTCAACTGGTACCTCTCCAGATTCCCAAGTGCATCAAAAAATCATTCAGAGAGGTTTCATTCAGAGAGGCCTCCCCCAGCTCTTTAAGTCATGCCATCAGGCCCCATCAACTTACAAGGATCCAGATGGAGCAGCAAATCCCACAAAAGTTCAGGGCTGATTGGGTGATTATTGTTTGCAGTCATGGCTCACTAGGCCAGGGCTCTGGGGGTGTGAACTATTCTATGGCTGGGACTGCAGACCCTAGTAGGTACAAAATATTAGGCTTATACATCTGCAAGAATAGGGACTTCAAGAAGCTTCCCTGGAAGTGTTCTATTTTTCTCATCTTATGTATTCCATGTAAAGAACTCAAAATATAAAGTTGTCCTTTCTACGTTCTACAATACACCTCTAGTGTCTCCGCTGTTTTCCCTGTTTCTTTTCTATTACTAATAAAGAAAAAAAATTACATTATAATGGAAACAGAAGTCATTCAGTATAAACTACTTTAAATAGTTTCACATACTTGGATTTGAAGACAGGAGGCAATCTTATAATTACACAAGAATCTTATTTTAAAAAACTCATTTTATTATTTGGTTTAAAATTTCTCTTATGTGCCCTAAAATTAAAAGTTGTATGGATAGCTACAACAAAACAAAGCAAGTGGCTTATTAATGTTTAATAAAAAACTTGGTTTTTTAAAAATATACACAGCTTGTCGCTAAAATGTATATTCCATTATTAAAAATCATTGTTTCTTCGGTTACGACATATGGTATGTAAAAAGTATGCATGAATTATAAACAAGTAGCTGCACAGGGCTCCAAATGAATGCAGTAAATTAGCTTGAGTAATTGTTTTGTAGATCAGTAAAACACCACCTTATACTGACATTAAAAACATGACGCATATAGCTTTAAAATGTGGGTTTTCAAAAACACAGTCAAGTTGACCTTTGGACATGGCCTCCCAGAAATATAAAGAGGACCTGATACTCTTTAAAGCACTTTCCAAATAATCTATAACAGATGGAAAATTAGGATTCAGATACTCAAAAGCACCTCCAAAATATGAAAAATTCATTAGGACTTCTTATATCACCCATGCATAGGATTCCTATTCTTTCTGTCAGATTTTACATTAGAGAAGAATTTTCAGAGAAGTTGCAAGTTCTGCTAAAACCACTTTCTGTCTGGCAAGACAAGACAGCAAAATACGTGTACAAGTGTAATAACTAGTAGCTGACACCAGTTCTGATTTCTTCTGAGAAGTTTACATACACAAAAATCACAAGAAAAAAGGGACTCCCAAAGTTAGATTCCAGACTGCATTTCTATGAAATAAAGCATATCCCAGTACCTTTAGAAACAATTTCTACATTGCAGATTTTAATACTTCTAAAGGCTTGACTGTGAATTAAATCCAAGCACATGGAAGTGACATGGTTGGTGTCTGTTCTGCCATAACACTACACATTTCACCACTGGGTGAATTAACTGTGGACAGAATGAGAATGCCCCAGCAAAGCCAGGTAGTCTGTGTGAAATATCCTCTAGAAAAATACATTTATAGGGACACTTTAAAAACCAAAGCAAATTAGTAAGTACATGTCTAATTTGAGTAAGTACAAGCTCTGCTTCAAAAATGGAGTTTATTTTAGGGACCAGTATAACCAAACTTAAGGACTTAATTATTTTTTTATTAAGACATCAATAACTACATTAGAAGGTGCCTCTTAAAGACATCACAATTAAGTGAAATTTCTTGGCACTGTATCAGCAAGCTAAAATAGATTTTGAAGAGTCACTAAGCAGTAGACTGTAATTAGGAATAGACTGTATGAAGTTGGTAATTAAGAATAAATATAAGAAAGAAAATATATTTAAGAAGTCCAGGCAGAAAAAAAAGTATAATGGGTATGAGTTCACAGAGTAGCCCGTTACATGTCAGAAGTAGTATTTCCTTATCAAATTAAATCAGCTCCATCTCCTAGAAAAGAACTTAAGTTTTCTGAAGCTTCAGATCAATACAAATCTGGAACTAAATAAACACCACTGATTAGCACCAGTCTTACTGGACAAGTACTTTTTAATTGACCACTTCTTACTTTGAGACCTATAAATTCAACAAAAAAAATCATGTCCCTTTGAATATTGTGTACAGTTTAGGTCTCCAGAATACAAGAATATAAAAATAAGAGAATGCATCCAGAGAAAGACAAAGATGGTGAAAGGAATAGAGGACATGACTTACGAGGCACAGCTGAGGACATTAGCTTGATTCAACTCAAAGAGAAGGAGACTAAGGGGTGACCTCACTGATGTCTACAGCTTCCTCATGAGAGTAAGTGTGATCAGGTGCTGCTGATCTCTTGTCCCAGGTGGCTCATGACAGAGCAGGAGGGAATGGCTCCAAGCTGCACCATGGGAAGTTCAGATTGGGTAGCAAGTTTCCAACTAAAGGGTTCTCAAGCACTAGAAAAAGCTTCTTGGGGTAGTGGTCATGGGACCAAGCCTTCCAGTGTTTAAAAATTGTTTGGATAATGTTCTTAGATGCCTGGTTTAACTTTCATATTGCCTTGTGTGGAGTCAGGAGTTGAACTCAATGACCCCTCTGAGTCCATTCCAACTGAGGAAGGGAACTGAGGAAATTCCATGATTATATGTTTTGCTTAAATATTGGCTCCCCGTAAAAGACAAAGATAATTTCAAGACAGATGTATTCGGCTTTAGAGCAATTCAAATAACTTAGTGTTTTACCTAAAGACAGGTGACAGTACAGAATGTAAACACAATAATCTGTGTGCATCTATCCAGACAGGAAATATCCAGTTAGCTGAGCACAAAGCACATGTTACAGGGAAGACACTCCCTGCAGGTCTCATGTTACCTATGTGACATAAAAGAACCCAAAAGAAACAAATCCCACTGAATGGGAATGGCATCCCCTTAACATTAGAAGCTTTAAACCTTTTCCTCACAGAATGCCAAGCTTGATCTATTCTGATCATTTTATATATTCATTTACAGCATCATCTTGTCTCCAGAGATGACACAGATTCACAAAAAGCTGAATTTGTTCGTAAACAGGATTTAGACTGTTTCAGCCTTAAAGAGTCAAGAAGCACAATCTACTTTCATGTATCTGGCTGCTCAGAACTTATCCTTTATTGAAACTATAATACCTCAATAGAAGATTTGCTCCCTTCCCACAAGTATTGTCAGAAATTTTTAGAGAAAGATTAACACGCAAAATCATCATTAGCATTGAATCACAGAATGGTTGAGACTGCAAAGGACCTCTCTGGTATCATCTAGTCCAAATACCCTACTCAAACACTCCCAAGTTGCCCACAACTCTGTCCAGCTGAGTTCTGAATACCTGTAATGACCTCTCTGAGCAGCCTGTTGCAGTGAATAAACATCTTCACAGTAAAAATGCTTTTTCTTATGTTCAGGTACAATTTCATGGGTTGCCTCTTGTCCTTTCACTTAATACCACCAAGAATAATCTGGCCCCATATTCTTTGCCACTCCATTAGGTATTTGTACACAGCACTGAGATCACTCTGGGACTTCTCATTACCTCTTATGAGGCAAGCTACAATCCCTCAATTGCCTTCATGGCCCTTTGCTGGACTCATTCCAGTATGCCATTATCTTCCTTGTACAGGGAAGCCTGGAACAGGACACAGCACTTCAGGTGTCACCTCAGCAGTGCTGAGCAGAGGGGAAGGTGAACTTCCCTTGAGAAACTGGCAATGGTCTCCATACTGCAGCCAAGCATACTGTTGGCCTTCCCTGCAGAGGGTGCACTGCTTACTCATGGTCTGCTCATAGTCCAACAAGAACCCCCTCTGCAGACCTCCTTACCAGCTAGTCAGTTCCCATGTATACTGGTGCACAGTGCTATGTTTTTCTTTTCATGCTATTGTCTGATCTCAGAGCACATACATTTTGAATGAAAACCATGAAGTTTTAGCTAGCCCATTTCAAGATGACATAAGAGAAATATAAAAGCCAGGAAAGAAATAAACTTCACCTTAAGTAGTTTCAGCATCACAGAATGGGAAGGACCTTAAAGATTACCCAGTACCACCTCCCCTGCCTAATGTATAACCTGAATCTACCCTCTTCCAGTTGAAAGCCATCGTCACTTGCCCAATAGCTACATGCCCTTGTAAAACATCCCTCCCCAGCTTTCTTGCAGGCCTCCTTCAGGTAACAGAAAGCTTCTACAAGTTGTTTCCCTGGAGCCTTCTCTTCTCCAGGCTGAACAACCCCAACTCTTTCAAGCCTGTTTTTGTAGGAGAGATGCTCTAATCCTCTGATCATCTTTGTCACCCTTCTCTGGATTCATTCCAACAGCTCCATGTCCTTGTGTTGGGGGCTTCAGAGCTGGACCCAGTACTCCAGGCAGGGTCTCAGGAAAGTGGAGCAGAGAGGCAGAATCACCTCCCTTGACCATGCTCCCTTGGTCATGCTGCTTTTGATGCAGCTCAGGATATGGTTGGCTTTTTGGGCTGCAAGCACACATTGCTGGCTCATGTTGAGCTTTCCACCAATCAACACCCCAAGTCCCTCTCCTAGGGGTTGCTATCATTCTCAGACAAGTAAGGATTTTGAGTAAGGAGAGTAAGAGTTTTACAACTTTTCACTTTACTGTTCACCCTTAAAGTAGTCTACTCAATGCTTTATAGATACTCCCTGATGTCTTCACTTTAATGAAGCACAGGCAAAAACCCCAAAACTATATTCAACAGCAATTGCACCAACTGAATGAAGAAAACATAAAATCTATTAATGGCCACTAAACACAAATACCACCTGTCCCTTCCAGGTGCACAGGGACTGAGAACTAGAAAGGTATATCACTGTGAATAATCTGCTACAATTGCCTTGTTTCTGCCTCCTATTCTCTCTCAGTAACTGTTCACTGTTGACAAAATATCCTGGAGGGGCTGCACATCTGCCATGACCAAAGCCTGTTACTCCTCAGCTGCTTCCCCCCATCTACCCTGAGAGCAGAAATGTCTTTCAGATTTAAGCTCCCAAAATCATACACTCCCTCTGTCCATGAATATGAAGGGCAAAAGCCAATTTGCTACCCTAATATTGCACAGCTGCAATTCAAAACTTACATATGAAATGGCTCTTGATAGCTCAGTATAAAAATGAACTCCAGAACTTCATGTTATGCAAAAAATGTATGTATATATGTATGACAAACCACGTGTAAAAATGGTGTACCATCCAGATTCATCTACTGCTTCTCATTAAAGGCAACTCTAGCTCAGTTTACCTATTTAAGACCCTTTATTCCAATACACATACACAGTACAAAAGGTTTCAAGACCAGAATTAATTCACAGCTTGACAGCATGGAAGATAAACAGACAAGCAGACATCTGCCCACACTAGCTTCTCTTTACTAGGTAACTATAAGTCATAGAATCATAGAATCATAGAACTGGCTGGGTTGGAAGGGACCTCAGAGATCATCAAGTCCAACCCTTGACCACTACCGCTGCAGTTACCAGCCCATGGCACTGAGTGCCACATCCAGTCTCTTTTTAAATATCTCCAGGGATGGAGAATCCACTACTTCCCTGGGCAGCCCATTCCAATGTCTGATCACCCTCTCCATAAAGAAATTCTCTGCTTTCTGACCCATGTCCCAGGCTGTTTCACTACTTACAAGGCAGCTGTGGACCCATTTTCATCCCATCAAATACTAAACACAAATAACTTCTTTGTCATGATAGTCAGGCTGCCAAGAACAGAGAAAAGACATAGGATGATATTTAGGATGTAAGGCAATGATAATCTGAATTAACATCAAGGTACTTCAAATGTAAAAATCCGTATTTTCTTCCCTACCCCAGCCATAGAAGTCTAGGATTCTTCCTGAGATAAATCTAATGACTCTATAAACAAATAAATTAGTTAGCTCACCAAGGGACTCCCAAGTGACAGTGATTACCAGAGAAGTCCAGACAGACTAGTCAAGCCAAAGAAATCAAGATATTATGGAAACACAAAATAGAATCATAGAATTGGCTGTGTTGGAAGGAACCTCAGAATGAGTCTGAATAACGGTATTATTTCTATTTACATGCTCAAGACACACGTTCTTTGATTGTTAAGTACTCACAGTACATGATAAATCATTAAATGTCAGGCTGGACTATGGATCTCAAAACGCTGTTCCCTCTCCTCCTCAAGAGCCATACCCAGTAAAACAGAAGTTAACCTGAACTTGCACCGTACAAGCCATCAAATATGAAAAAAAATTTTTTTCTTGCACTTGTGGCATCCAATTCCAGGTCGGGTCCCTTAGCAACTCTCCACCCGTAATCCTTTGCCTGGATCACTTTAGGGCAGGTGCCACCTGTTCTAAGCAGTCACCTCCTGCACACCCAGACCTCTGCTCCTACCCCTCAGGGGGACCCCACGGAAGGCAGCGCTGTGAGGGGCTGAGGCAGCGCTGTGAGGGGCTGAGGCAGCGCTGTGAGGGGCTGAGGCAGCGCTGTGAGGGGCTGAGGCAGCGCTGTGAGGGGCTGAGGCAGCGCTGTGAGGGGCTGAGGCAGCGCTGTGAGGGGCTGAGGCAGCGCTGTGAGGGGCTGAGGCAGCGCTGTGAGGGGCTGAGGCAGCGCTGTGAGGGGCTGAGGCAGCTTTGTGAGGGGCTGAGGCAGCTCAGGCCGCCCGGTGGGGGCAGCATCGCCCTCTGACGGGTTCCATGGGCGGGCAGAGAGCAGCAACTTTTCCAGAAACCAACCCTCTCTTTGTATTTTTCCTGGCGTTTCGGTTCTCTTATCGCCTCCTAGAAGCTGGCACGATCCTCCTCAGGCAGCCTTCCGGCGGCAAGGCAAGGCAAGCCCATCCCAGACATTTTCAGCGCCCCAGGAACCGTGCCGGGGGCGAGGCGGCAGCAACAGGTGGTGCAGCAACCCCGCGCCTCCCCTCAGCCGGCCGCCGGGGCGCGACTGCCGCGGTGCCAACCCTCTGCCCGACACCATCACTGCGGAGCGATGACTACTCCGACTCCTCCTCCTCCTCTCCAGGGTCAAGCCACCCACCAGCCCGCTCCCCAACTTTCCCCCGAGCACAGCGGCCGCACTTACCTGCGCGGGGCCTCGCCTCCGCCATGCTAACGCAGCCTCCCCCCCCACCCCCCCCTCGGCCTCCGCGGCTCCGCTTCCGGACTGCCGCGCAGGCGCAGAGCTCCTGCCCCTCCCCACAGAGGGGGCGGTGGGGGGGCGGCCCTGTCCGCGCAGGCGCACGGGAGCTCCGGCGGGGAGCGGGGAGCTGGAGGAGGGGGCGCGGCTGAGGTGTCAGCGGGGAATGGGGAACCTTGAAGAGGAGAAAAAAAAAAAAAAAAAATTACCAATTTACTGTACTGGCTGCATTTCAGAGCCTAACTAAACGGGTGAAGAGCAAGAGGGTGGGTACAGGAGAGGCTGTCGCACCATCTTAGTGCATGAGAGGTGCCTTCTGTAGGCACAGAATAGAAATCACAGATGCATCAGGTTACATATTGCATCCTGCATGCACTGCCTTAGGGAGGTGACAGCCACACGCTTGTCGTCCCAACTGAGTGCTCCAACTTACACTTTTGCTGGAAGGGCCGGACAGGATTCCCCATACTACAGCTGGTGCTGCAGACAAGTCTCATACTTCATAGAACTCCATAGAACTGCACACTTTGTCATACTTCAAGTTTCCAGACCAGTGTTGTACCATTGTATGATTTCCAGTTTCAGAGAGATGATTTCCTGCTGGAGTCAAGAACTTCTTAATAACAACTCTGGTTCACCCAGACTTCTGCCACTACTGTAGGGATGTGACCATAACATTCAAATAGACCTACTATGTGACTACTACATGAATGTCACAGCACTACCACTTCAGTATAAACTCCTTTTTTTGCCACCACCAGAAAAATAAGTTGCGGTATAGAAAGCACTATAGACACCCGTATGTGCTGCAGCAGAAATGACAATTATTAGGTCTATACAGTTTTTTCTTCGTCCCTCCTTTCCTCTTTTTATCTAAACAGTTCTGCTCTTTATTACTTTCTTGTCTTAAATTTTCATTGTGCCAATCTCATCCACTCCTGATAGCCTAACTTAATTGCCCAGCATTTCTGTACTGGCATGTGATTCTTTTCCATTTGGCCAAAACAGTCTTATCTTTTCCTCATAATTCACCCTTCTCAGTGCAGTAATAGAGGCAAGACTCTCCTCACTATATCATCCACCTTCCCTTAAAACATTTTTTTTTTTATTTCTACTTTGTCATGCTGGTCAGGAAGTAGCAGGGACAGACTGCTCCATATGGAAAGTAGAGCTAGGAGCCAAGTCAGCAAATTCCACAATACCTGAGCAAACACAGTAGGTTCACCAACACTTCAGGCAACAGGCCAGGTTGCTAGGTAAGCCTGTAGTGACAGGGTAGTCCAAGCCAGAAATCAAGCCAGTGGGTAAGGATCAGAGAGGGCAGAGTAAGGTGAGAGTGAAGTTTAAAGCAGCATAAGAAAGAGGGTCAGGCACCCACTGTGTCTTCTCAAGGACTGACATCTGCTTACAGAAGTTGGCAGTGAGCCCATGTAGACATACCTCCAGGGTGGTGAGAAAGAACAAGGGGAAGATGTACGAAGGGCCCTTACCAGTCACAGATCTCCTGTAGGCAGCAGGGATGTCAGTCATTAGCCTTGCCTTCAAGGGAGAATTGAGATGAAGCAGGGAAGCAGAAGAAAGGGAATCCCTGGCCATAACAGTGAGTGCCAGCATACTGAGGAAGATAAATCTGCTAATTAGAAGCATTCACTCACAAGCTGTCATCATGATATAGCCATATTTAAGGACCAGACAAGCCCAAGGTGGGGTCAGTGACTGCTCAGGAGATGCCTTGACATGAAGGGAGCAAGTCTGACATGATGCTTAAATTTTGGCGAGGAAAACAAAATGGACTACAGCCAATCTACCAAAAGTCTGGCTGGTCAGCATGAGCCTCCTGCATACACACAATACCCTTTTGTGGAAAAGATTTCCTGGAGTTCCTTTATTTTTAAAGAAGCTGTACCTAGGTGTTTCTAAATATCATTGGAGTTACAATGCCTGCAGTCAGAAGTAGTGGTTTAATACATACTGTGTACCTCTCCAGAAGAAAAGAGAAAAATTATAAGATTTTGTAGGCACAATCCATTGCAGCAGTTGTCTCTTTTCTGTTTTCCTTCCTTACATAAAGCACCTTAAGCAAAAAAAGAATCCAGTAATATGAGCTTTTGCTTAAAAAAAAAAAAAAAAAAAAAAAACAAAAGGAAACAGAAAAAAAGAAGGTTGTTAAAAACAAAAGCAGATAAAGTAACTATATCTTTGAAGATTACATGGAAAATCTAAGGATTCCATGCTGGAAGCTCAGAGCAAGTGCACATTAAGGGAAAAAGGAAACTGCCATGGCTAAGCAGCAAGACAAGGGAGCCTGTTACTGGGGGCAGCTTTCTAGAAGCATCCTTCCAATAGCTAAATTTAAGCTAAAATTGAAAATAGAATCTGAACTCATGACAGATGAAAAGTAAACCACACTACCAGACAGGACAGAAGAGTTTGAGGAACAACTTGCATAACGCATAAAATCTAATAATAAATGCCTTTTCAAACACTTCAGGCTCTGGAAGCCTGCCAGTCTGCAGCACCAGGAAAATTAAAAGAAACTTAAAGGAGCATACAAATTAAATAACATGAAATCTATATTAATTCTTTACATCTGTGCTCACTACAGCAAAACTGGATGAGATCTTCAAGACAGCTCTCCTCCTTTCTTGGGGGACTTGCCAGTGGTTGTGTTGTAGAAGAATCAGTCAGATGAAGCATTAAAACAGGCAAATAGTAACAAATCATGAGGACCAGATGGTATATAACCAGCAATTCAAAAAGAATTCAAGGTGAACTACAAATTGCTTTGTACAACCTCTAGTAGAAAACTGCTCTGGCAGCAGGAAACAGGGATGTGTTAGCTATAACAATTTCTTTTAGAAGACTACCATAAAAAAAAAATCCAGAAAAGCACAGGCATGATATCTGTAGCAGGCAATTTAATGGAAAGTGTGAGAGGAATTAGAATTAGCAAGAATATGCTTAAGGATACCATAATAGGGTTGAGTCAAAACAGCTTTATAAAGAGATGATCTGCCTCACAATCCTACTGAAACATTTATCAACGTCTACATTTAGGCTGTATCTGGGCCTGGCTTTGCGTGGTGTAACTCTATCACCAGATGTCCCCTCCTCAGCAAAGAAGGGGAATCAGAAAAAAAAAAGAGAGAAACCCATTGGTTGAAATGAAAGCATTTACTGCAATAACAAAGTACTGCAATAACAAAGCTAACACAAATAGCAACAGAAAGTACACAAGCTCATACTTGGCCTACTTCTCAGAAGGAACAAAAAAAATTAATAAAAATAAAAAAAAAAACAATCAACCCCCAGCAAACAAAACACAAAGGGAAAAGCCCTAGGAAGAGGAGCTCTCTATCCAAACTTCCTACTTTAATAATGAGCATGAAATAAGAAGGATGGGATACACCTGCTCATCAGCTCGGGCCAAGTGCCCTGACTGAAACTGCCAGCTGACTCAGGGCTACAAATGTCCTGCCTGTCATGGCTGGCCTGTTAGTCTTGTCCTTGATGATCAATGGACTGTTGATGAAGCCTGTAATTGTCACCAACCTTGCTTGGGTACTGTAAGGACTTCAGCACCTCACCATCAGTCCTGGCTGATATTCTCCTGTGGAGCAGTCCCCACTCCTGCCTGAGAGGTTAAACCTCCTTGAATGCTGGCCTGAGCACCACGGATCCAGGCCTTTAGGCTGGGCATTATCTAGTTAGCACAAGTGGGTCTTCACAGCTCCAGGCCCAAATACCTCCCCATGTTAGCATTAAGACAAACACCGAACCACTCGGGAGAGGTTATATGTGGTGCTTTATTTGAGGCCCCAGGAACCAGGGGTACGCACCCAAATCTGATTCCCAGAAACCATACAATGTGGCCGTAATTTATCCCTGAAAATTTCGCAATCTAATTATATATTCAACAGGTTACAACATTTCTTAATACATATTCATGTGTAGATTACTTCATCGATGGATTACGGCATCAGTCCCTTTGCGCATGCGTGGTTCCCTCTGGTGGTCGTTAGGTGGTCGTCAGGATGAAGTAAATAGTCTTCCTCTGATGAAGTAAATAGTCTTCCTTACTGTGCCCTTTTCACCTCTTTCTCTTGGATAATGTCCATCTGGTGTTGGGCAACTTCCAAGGTGATTAACGTGAATTTTACTGCCAACTTTCTCTTATCTCTACTTAGCTCACTCTGGTATGCACAGTCCCATCCTTATCTTGCTACCTAACGAGGTACCAATAAATCTTGAATACATGGTTTTCTATACCATTCTTTACAAGGTAAAACTTTTACATGTTTCCACACTTCTATTTCTACCTCTAATTCTAAAATAATCAATCCTAAAATAATCAGATTTGGAATATATTTCTTTTACTTTCTTTCTATCCCAACACCCAGAGCTTCAAGTTAATCTCCAAATCCTGTCCAGAAAGCAGATAGGTCACAGTCCTGCAGGGTTCTGTAATATCCCCTGTGCCCAGAGTGATCCCTGCCCCCACTTTTGTCAAACACTCTTCACTGGGTATCAGGTGAGGGTTCAGGGATTTATAAACACACCTGGCTAATATTTAAAAGCATGGCACTAGATACTAGCTGCTCTGCAGTCTTTATTTCCTGGCTTTCAAGGTAGCCCTGAATTGAGTCATCTCTGTAATAAATGCAATGACTGTTTTCCAGAAACTTAAAGCCTTATTCACTGATTTGAACTGATGTTCAGGCTGCGGACAATCAATGTGGCTGTCATTGTTTGCACTAGCAGGGAAGGTGGTTGCTTACGGGACAATCGAATTTATGCATTGGCTGTGAAAAACTGGCTGGGAAGAGTGAGTCCTTAATACCCACTACAGATCACAGAATCCTCAAATTCATTCCTTTGGTGAGGCGATAGGGGGTGCAAGAGATTGGGTAAATCTGTGTAGTGGTTTCTTTTCAGATGCTCCTTATCTTCTTACCCATCTCCCTCTGCTCTGGCTTGCCCTTGGGGCTCAGCCCCCTCCAGGCTATACCTGCACACATATAGAGCACCTCTTTTCAGGAGTTTATCTCCAGCTGTGTCCCCAGCAATGGCTCCTATATTTCCTCCATTTCTCCTTTCATGTCTCCTCTTTCTCTCACTGTCTTTTCCCCTTTTCTTCCCAAATACTTCCCAAATGGCTTAAATCCTCTTTTTCTGGGTGCTTTTTCCCCTTTTCCTCCCAAGTGGCTACTGTTATCTCTTAAATATATGTAAGCTAGGGTACCATGTGCTCCTCTGAATTTTTGGGGTGTGGTAAGTTGTTTACACTGATTTCAGAAGTATCTGGTACTGGCTGTGACTGGCACAGGGCAATACATGATCCTCTCCTGCATATGTCACCTCTGCAACCCGCTGCTGAAGCCCTGCAATTTATGTCCAGTTTGCTGCATTGCAGAAACACAACTGAGTCCTTAACTAGCAATTTGCTTTCCCTGCAGGAAAAGAATATCCAGATCCTGAGAGAAACATCTGCCCTAAGGTCTTGTCTGGGCTGGCTTCCCAATTTCAGCACCCCATGTGTGTTGTCTGGACTTTCATATTTTTGGCTTTACACAGTATGAGACACCACAGCACAGTCTCAGCCTGTACTCATACATCACTGCAGCTCTGACTCACCAGATGACAAGACTATCCCTACCTCAGCCTCTGTTCCCCACCTCTCTGTGTTCCCACATAAACACAGTGATCCTGTGGATGCATATGCAAAGAAGGATACAGAAAACACTACTGTCCCATTACTCATGACTGCCACACAGACTTGGCACTACGAAAGGGGGTGTCCTTCATAGACATCTTTGCCTCATAGCACTTAAAATATCTGCTTGTAAGAAGGACCTCAAAGACTGTCTGGCAGGTAGGTTTATTCACCTCTCCTACCTCTCCCCTTCTAGTGCCCCTATTTTCTTTTTCTGTCTTTAAAAAAACAATTCTGTGTAGATTGCAGTGGACTGATTGTCATCACAGTAAAGAACTGTCAGCCTCTGCCTCTTGCCTTGGAATTCAATGAATGTCTGCAGGAAACAAAGCTAGACCTCTAAGAGGTTTGGCAGGAGAATGAATGGAAAACTGCTTTTCACACCACATACAGACACTAAGGGTATGTTGTGATGCCACCTGCTCTTTGCAATGCTTCAGCCAACTTCCAGCATACTGTAAAGTATGTTGTGAAGGACCTGCTACATTCACACACAGCAGTACATGAACATGCCATCTTTGATATTCTGCACCACTTGGGAGGCATATGTAGGCCATGTCTGGGAGGTCTTGATTTTCCCGTGGTAGCACACGATTTTATGCCAAACTTGAGAAATTACCCTTTGACCAGCAGAGTGTCCTAAGGCCCCAACATTTTGCATATGGATTCTCAAAAACTTGAAGTCATCACTTTCTGGTGTGCAGGCAGTTCAAAGGATCTCAGGATTTGCCAACAATTTATGGAAGTTTGATTGTTTGGGTCTTTTTCTGGTATTGTGGCAAGCATTCACCTGAAATGGACTTGCTTTATGTCAAAGCCTGAAGCAGAAGTGGCTTCTCAAAAAATAAAATGGGCATTCACCACAGGTAGTTACATACTCTACCCAGACCACAGCTGGCTTTAATTTGGGGAAGTGGATGCCTCAAACCAAGTCACAGGGACATTCCTTCCCCAAAGGTCAATCTTACACAAGAGTGTCACCCATTTTTCTCTTAGCAGCTCATCCCTACTGAGAGGAATGTCACGGTTTAACACTGGGACAGCAATTAAATAAAAGACAGATGCTCTTTATCAATCCCCCTTCCCTCCCTGTAGAGAAAGGAGAGAGAATAAGGGAGAAAGTCTAACGGGATGGACACAAAACTACATCTTTAATGAAACAGTAATGATGAAAAAAAAAGAAAAATTATTAAATATATATAAATATAGACAAAAGCAATATCATGTTCTCATATTCTCTCCCCCTTTCCTCCAATTACACTCATCACCACCAAGGCTGCATGGAAGGCCCTGGAAAAATCCCAGGCTGGGCTCCTGGAATAAGCAGCAGGAAGGAGATGGATGCTGCAACACACGGATGCAGGAGGGCACGAATGGAATCTGTAGCAGATACCCCCTTAGGCTATGAAGGGTTTGACCTTGAAAAGGCAGCACTCTGAAGAAGGTGTGAGAAACAGCTCAGACCCAGCTGCAGAACAGGGAGTATGCAGTCTGCTGAACAAAGTTACTTACCCAACACGGCGGGAAAGTTTGACCAGCCAGGCTGTGTGTTTGTTAAGTATAAGTAGTGATAGCCTGTAATAAAGATTGGCTGATGCTTTGCTGATGCTTTGTTGATGCTGGCACCACCTTTGAGTCAGCCAGCCCTGTATTTTCCCTTGCTTTAGGAATCCTCCCAAGATGCCATCCATGGCTGAAGAACTTGACCCTTGTGATCCCTCAAATTTATACTGCGTATGACACGTATGGGATGGAGCTGTGGATGGAGCTGTGGATGGAGCTCCGTGACAGGGAGCTGTACATCCTACAGGGACCACTGCAGACACAAGACTTCTACTACTGCCACCACCTTCCTGCACCCAGGCACAAAGACCTCTGGATGATGGAGCACATGATTATCTGGTGGCTCACAAGACAGGAAAATGTGGCTATGTTCAGGCCTACAACAGCTGTGCTTGCACCAAAAAATCACAGTATTAACTAACAGCTCCTCCCTGATGCCAAATAGCCTTGGCTATTTTTTCATAGGGGATATAATATCAGACCTGCTCACCATGGAGTGGAATGCAGTGGAAATAGTAATTGTGGTCCTGTTGATAAACATAGTTTACTTCAACATCCTCAGAAAGTTGCTCATAATCCTACAGATGGCCTCACACTTCCTATAGCATGTTTTAGGAATCCATGGCTCTCCAGATACCAGAATTAGTGATCTCAGGGTCCACTATCAACAGATTTTTAAAGGAGCTTATGGGTCTCCACATGCAAACCTCCCTCTCCTTCTACCATCTCAAAGGCAAGTCATCAGACTGAACATTAATCAAATCCTGGTCAAATCCCTCCAGTGTTACAGTAACTTTCTCCGAAGATGAGATCTTCCTGTTGGTCACCATCTTCCCATTAGTAGCATTTTTCCATACTAACAACGTATATTTACACAGCAGACTCTCACTCTTTCCTTACTCGGGTTTCCTCCTGTGAAGTCACCCAGCCACACCAGCTGCTTCATCCTCACCTGCAAGGTGGAGATCTGACCACACAACTGACACGGGGTTACAGCTCCCTCATAACTCGGCTGTTGAGAGGGCTTGGAGAAATTGCCAAACACGGACCAATATGATCAACCAGCAAAATCTCATTTATTGAATTCACTAGTGCAGAATTTATTCTCTTCTCTTATCTATGTTACATACATGGCATTAAGTGATTGGTTAACACTCTCCAAACTTTCTTCTAACTTATAAGCTAATTGGTTAAGAGTCATTGTCCGTGCCCATGCCGAGGACTGTCCTGGTTTAAAAATGTTTTGTCTTGCCATTACTCTATTATCTTGTTTGGCTAGAAAGCCAGCTCTGGTGTTATTCTAACACCAGGGTTAAGTTCGTTGATGCATTCCCAAAACATGGCTTGTTCAGTACATGTCTGCTTTTGTGGAAAAACCCCACACTCGGCCAGACAAGGCCAGAAGGGCCTACAAAAGACCAATCTTGGCTGGTTCTTGAAAGTTCTCCTGGGAAAAGGTCTGCAGAGGAACACATCCAGTTCAGGCCTCTCCCATCTCTGTTGTAAGCTGAAGGTTTGGAATATTGTTGCCTGCAGGAAGGAAGAATATGGACATCGCTGTGCTGTATTGTGTATCTCCAGACTACACCAGGAAACACGTCTCTCCCGATATTCTTTCTCCACAGGGGCATTTGAGATTGGAAACCACAGGAGTCAGTCTGAGGCCAGAGGCTGCCATGATCAAGGTGGCAGAAGTGAGTGCAATGGCCCTTCACCCACTTCCTGGGATACAAGTGAAAGGGAAAGATCAATAGCAGGCATTACCTCAGGAGCAGCTGGGACACAGTGCAGGTTTGCTGTGGCACGAGGTGCTCTCAGCTCTACACTAGCAGAATTTCTCAGTTCTCAACAGCCAACTCTTACAGCAGATGGGAACAGCTCAAGCTAGAGATAGACAAGAACCTCTTTAGAGAGAAGCTTGGTGTTCCCCTGCTTGTTCAAACCACACTATCTCCTGCAGCCCCAGTTCAGGAAGGCCCAGCTCTTGGGGGCACTCATCCACTCAGCACCAAAGCTAGATGTACTCTGTATGACTGTCATAGTTTGAGTCAGAGGAGCTGAAGGAGTGCTTTCAGACTGAGAGGGGCAGCAGACAGAGGGGTCTCTTCCCTCCCATTCCCTGCCCATACTCTATAAGCTCAGGCAGACCTCAGCCCCTCCTCTCTTTCCCCCGCTCCTCGCTTCGCTGCTGTTCCCCTGCGCTCCTTTACCCCCAGCTCCCCACCTGCTCTCCAGAGTCCACATCCATCGGGTGCTGGGAAGAGCCCTGGAGCCCCCTCCTGAGTCAGCCCTGCTGCCCTCAGGAACCTAGCCCTGCTGCCATGGAGTTTGGGTTGTATAGATATATTTGTATATACTTGTATTTTTGTTCTTTATCCCATTATCTTACTGCCTTTCCCCTCTGCTAGTAAATCTGTTTACAATTTTTTAAATTTCCATCTTCAAGTCTCTAGTCTTTATTCCCCTTTTATCTTTCCTTTCGCGGAGGAGGTAACAGAGAACAATTCCTTCCTTTGGTTTTAGGTCCGCCCAAACTGCTAAGCCGTGACAGAATAATTGGCACCCAAATGTGGAGCACAAATTTAAATTTTTATTTTCCTTTTAATTGAAAATATTGGAAAGTTGGAAGTTGAAAAAATAAATTGTTTTCAAAATGGCATTGTTGAAAGACTTGCTATATACTGCCTTTTTAAATTTATTCATCCATGCATGGTGTTCTGTAGCATCCCATCTCCCAGCCCATGTTACTTTCCTACGTTGTTAAAACAGCGATTTCTGAAGGAATGAGTTCGGGAATTTGATGAATGCGTTCACTGTGCAACATGATTCTGCTCCTTTCTGTGGCGAGTTCACCTGGCCAGACTTCGGAGGCCTTGGCAATGATTGCTCTTACTTGTTTTGGTTATTGCTGTGCCTGAATGTGCTCCAGAGGTGGTTCAATGTTTGGTATTTGTGTGGGAAAACTGCCCCAGCCGCCACTCCTCCCACTGCTGTCAGCAACATCTCCCCCACTGGGTCGGAACCAGCCCTTGTCACCCCTCTTACAACCCACAGAAAGCATCTAAAGAAGTCAGATTGCCCAGTGAGGAGTGATGATGATTTAGAGACAGAGACAATAGAAAACCCTGGTCAGCAATATAGTCGTCCCAAGGCAGGAACGACACAGGACAGGGATTTGGAACCTGAGATAATTGTCCAATCTATGTCTCTGAATGATGAGGGTGAATCACAGACTGCATGGAAGCTGCGGTGCTGGGAGAGGGGAGCAGATATAGTAGATCTGGAGGGCAGAGAGGCGCCGTATTTGGGATCCTTATCCAGAGATGAGGGCATTGATAAGGTAATGGGGAGAAGAGCTGGTACTTACAGCCTTTGGAAATGCCTTTAGTCAGTGGTAAAAAGCCAATAAAGAGGATATCGAATGTACCCTATTAGATGGAACGCTGTGGAATGAGGCATCAAATATCTGAGGGAGCTGGCAGTTTGGGAGGTAGTGGGGGGAAAACACCTGAAGATCCTGAGAAGGTGCCATGCAGGAGGGGTCTGTTTAAAAAGCTCACACGGTTCCCCTCCTGTGTACTCCCATATTTCGAGGGGAAGGGTCTCTGGGGGAAATGATGAAACACCACCAACTGCCAGTGAATTTATCAGCCATGTAAGACAGTAGAAAGACAGCATCTCTAGCCTCTTACAGGCTCATGTCTCAGTTGTGGAAAAACTGGCTTAGGAGTTTGTCCTGGTTTGGGCCAGGATAAAGGTGATTTTCTGGTTTGTACTTTTGCTTTCAGCTAAGTCTCTTGTAAGTAGTTGCATTTGCTGAAATTAACAGCAAGTTTCTCAGACAGTGTCTGCTTCTAGGACTGATAACACTCCATGTTTATAGTTACTGCCAGAGACCGGTATGCAGAACCAAGGACACTGCTCAGCTCTGAGGAACATTTTACTTTCCAGAAGGAGTAAGGAGGTCCCACCTGAAGCCCTCCTTTGGGGAGGACTGGACAAGATAGATGCCAGAACTGGCCAAGCAGAGTATTCCATTCCATACATGTCATACTCGGTATAAATTTGAGGGATCACAAGGGTCAAACCCTTCTTCCTGTCCTTCCTGCTTCCCTTCCTCGCCTGTTCCCAGTTTTTGCTTCAGCATCCGTTCCTCTGCCTGTGGTCCTGATCCGTGCCAGCCTGAATCTGTGTGTTCCTGCCTCCAGCTCCTGACTGCTGCTGACTCCAGGAGTCCAGCGTGGTCTTTCCCAGGGCTGCCCTGCAGCCTCGGTGGTGACGTGAGAGTATTGGGGGAAAGGAGGGAGGAACATGGTATCAATTTTCCTGTATATTTGTATATATTTAGTAATTTTTCCTATTTATTATTACTGTTTCATTAAAGTTGTGTAGTTTAGTTTCCAACCCATAAGCCTCTCTCCCTTATTCTCTCTCCTTCCTTTATCAGGGAGGAGAGGGGGATTAATAGAGAGCAATCTGTTATTCGGTTTAATTGCTGGGCCAGTGTTAAACCGTGACAGAGTTCAAAACCTCTTTTGAGAAGCTGCATGATAAGTTAATCCAAGATGGAGATAAAGGGTAACACTCATTTTTCTCCTGAATGGATTCATGTGTCAGCTATCGCAAATAGACACTCCCCTTGGAGACCAGCTGAGGGTAGGCAGAACTTGACACGAAGTTCTCTGTGGATTACCCTACATGATCTTGGTGAAAACATGAGTATATGGGATGGCAAACCCACTGTGACCCTGCATGCCAGAGTCCAGTAGCTGCAAGGTAATACCACTGGGGGTAGTGTTTCCAGAAGGATGGCTGCTCCTAACTCCCAAGAACCACCCATTGCTGGCCCCAGCAGATGGTTCTCCAACACAACTGTGGGTCAAGGAAGTAACAGTGAGAGTCTGGTTTTCACACCCACAGAGATACAGATCCCAGGCAGACAGTGGTGCAGAGCATACCTTGCTACCATCACAAAGGAGCAAACTCTATCACCACCTCTGTAGTCACAACAGCTGACTGCAGTGGAGGTTGAACTGAGCCTGACCAGAAATGGCTGTGAGACCCACCATATAGTGACTGGCCCAGATGATCCGTGTGTCCTTGGTATAGACTTTCTCTGGAAAGGATATTTCAAGGACCCAAAAGGTGTAAGTTGGCCTTTGGTGTAGCAGCTGTGGACACTTGAGGGCATTGACAAAGTGTCTGCCTTGCCTGGCCTTTCGGATGACCCTCCTGTGGTGGGTCTGATAAAGGTGGAAGAACAGCAGGTACCAACTGCTTCTATTACAATACATCATTGGTAGTACTGTACCAACAGAGACTGCCTGCTCCCCATACAAAATCTTATTCACCAATTAGAGATCCAAGGGGTGATCAGCAAGACTTGCTCAGCCTTCAACAGACCTGTATGTCCAGTGCAGAAGCTTCGTGGAGAATGGAGATTAACTGTGGACTGCGTGGTCTAAATGAAGTTAAAACATCAATGAGTGCTGCTGTTCCAGATATGCTGGAGCTTCAATATGATCTGGAGTCTAAGGCAGACAAATGGTATTGACATTGCTAACGTGGTTTTCTCCATTCCCACAGAAGCAGAGCGCAGTCCCCAATTTGCTTTCATCTGGAGAGGCATCCAGTACACCTGGAACCGACTGACTCAGGGGTGGAAGCATAGTCCCACCATCTGCCATGGACTGATCCACACTGCACTGGAGAAGGGTGGAGCTCCAGACCACCTGCAATACATTGATGATAATTTTGTATGGGGTAATATAGATGAAGAAGTCTTTGAAAAAGGCAGGAAAGTAATCTGCATACTACTAGAAGATGGTTTTGCTCTAAAGAGAAACAAGGTCAAGGGATCTTCCAGAGAGATCCAGTTCCTGGGAGTTAAATGACAAGGTGGTCACCAGCACATCCCTATGATATGGTCAGTAAAACTGCCACCATGTCTTCACCCACTGAAAAGAAAGAGACACAGACCTTCTTGGGTACAGTAGGATTTTGGAGGATGCACATTCCCAGGTGCACTCAGATGATAAAGCCCCTTTATGACATCACCTGAAAGAACAACAGTTTTATATGGACCCCTGAACAGCCAGAGGCCTTTGAGCAGACACAACAAGAGACAGACCATGCTGTGGCCCTGGGACCTGTCCAAACAGGACAGGAGATTAAAAATGTGCTCTACACGGCAGACAGTGATAATGGTCCCATCTGAAGCCCCTGGCAGAAAGCACCCAATGAGACCGGAGGTCGACCCCTGGGGTTTTGGAGTCAGCAGGATAAAGGTTCATAGGCCGATTACACTCCAACTGAAAGAGAAATATTGGCTGCTTATGAAGGAGTTCGAACTGCTTCAGAAGTGATTGGTGCTGAGGCAATGCTCCTCCTGGTCTGCCAGTTCTGACCTGGATGTTCAAGGGGAGGATCTCACCTACACACCATGCCACTGATGCCACCTGGAGTAAGTGGATTGCCTTGATAAAGCAGTGTCTGATCATCCAGACATCACTGAGGTGATTACAAACTGGCCAGAGGGTAAAGATGAGACAGTGAAACGTGCCGAGGAAGCCCCTCCAAATAATGAACTTTTAGATGATGAGAAGAAGTTTGCTCTCTTCAGCAATGGATCCTGACATCTTGTAGGAAGTCAGCAGAGGTGTAAAGCAGCAGTCTGGAGTCCTACAGGATAAGTCACTCAAGCAGCTGAGGGGGATGGTGAATCCAGCCAGTTTGCAGAGGTAAAAGCCATCCAGCTGGCCCTGGACATTGCTGAATGGGCAAAGTGGCCAATGCTTTACCCCCACACTGACTCGTGGATGGCAGCAAATGCCTTGTGGGGGTGGCTGAAGAGATGGAAAGGGGACAGCTGGCAGCACAGGGGGAAGCCTATTTGGGCTGCCACTCTGTGGCAAGATATCACAGCCCGGTTAGAGACACTGAGGGTGAGGGTACAGCACGTGGACACCACGTACCTAAGAGTGGGGACAGTGAAGAACACCGACAAAACCATCAGGTGGACCAGGCAGCTGAAGTGTTTCAAACAGATCTAGACTGGGAGCACAGAGCTGAACTGTTCTTAGCTCACTGGGCCCATGACAAACCCTGTACCATCTGTCTTGCCTTGAGAAACTGCCATGATGAGGATCTGCAGCCTGGACTTTACAGAAGTCTTGTTTAAAGACAGGGAATCACCGGATGAATGAGTATGGACAGAAATGGAATGGAATAAAGGGTGGAATGTCATTTTGAACAGGAGAAGATAAAAAAGCAGCGTATTCTGTCTAAAAGTCCTTTACTGTCAATTTATGTAGCAGAAACTCATAATTCTGCAGAATGTGTATATGTGTACATATCTTTATAGAGAGCGATGACGAGAAAGAGAGAAGAAAAATAGGAAGAAGGGAAGTCTGGATATACCACATAGACGATAGGTAAATAACTCCTCTATGACTGACTGACAGAGATCATCCAGGTGGCAGCCTCGTTACCTTGAAAAGAGTTTATATGGAAAATTGAGCCAAGCTACTCTCTGCAGATGATGCATAGCTAAACAAGAAACAACAGACTCAAACTAAAACAACAGAAATTCTGACTGGAGGGGAGATTCTTCACTCTTACAACAGTTCAGCAGTTTGGCCTGACAGTAGTACATACTTCCTTGGAGATTTGAAAAAAAAATCACCTAGACAGGACCTTGAGCAACCTGAACTGCTGTAATATTATTTTTAATTTAAAAATTATAATATCCTCAGCTGCTAATGTTTAAATATAATAGCTGTTCAAGTCTGTCTTGAATTGTTTCCCTATTATTGCATCCCAGGGCACTAGGTATAGGAAGCAAGAAAAATTGAAGATTGCATTTGCATCCTGAAGTGTTGCTTCTTTAATGGGAAGAGTGGGATTCTATTTGTCTGTGTATTTATTCTGGAAATGTGAAGTATTTCAGAGACCTTATAGATTAGACTATCAATAGGGGAACACTACAAGAAACTGAAACCCAGAAAAGCAGCTGAAACAAGTATTCCACTACATAGGAAGTACCTGGGATAGGTAGAAGTGGCACAACTCCATGGAGTAATATTATTCATTTCATATCTCTGTTCAACATCAGGTGAAATGCCAGGATGCCAGTTGAGCCTTTGAAAGAGTTTAATGTAGGCAAAGTGTTATTTATACTAATGAAAATTAATATTGGTGCAAGAACTATAGGGGTGTAAGGTTAAAGGGTAAAAAACAAAAAAACGGGTGAGAAAGATATCAGCCCAATAAATATCAGTCCAATAGTATTTCATATTTTTATTAATGGAGTTCTATCCATTAAATAATCTATGATAATCTAATCTATGATAATAGAATCTATGATAATAGAATTTTCAGACTGTTCTCCATGGGGAACTACAACAGCATACAGACCCACTTGGATATGATAGAGAATGAAGTGGTAGCATCTCTGTGAAATGAAATGGCTCCATGTCCATGCTTTACAAGCAGTTACAAACCAGTCAGAATGTTTAGACACTGAAGAAGAAGGTGGCAAGTAGGAACCTCAGTTGCAAGAGATGAGCTGTCTGCAAAGTTATAGAAACTGAGCTGGCATTATCTGAAGCACAAGTAAAATGCATCTGGAATTTCTTCATCTGGAATTTAATTCATGTACATCCCAATCGCCCACATCTAAGAAAATGTGATCTCCATGGTAGTTGTTGTGAGAGGGCCCAGAGAAATTGCCAAACAGGGACCAATATGATCAACAAGCAAAATCTCGTTTATTGAATTCACTAATATACTATATACTTTTATCTGTATTACATGCATGGCATTAAGTGATGGGTTAACAGTCTCTGAACTTGCTTCTAACTTATAAGCTAATTGGTTAAAAGTTATTGTCCGTGCCCATGTCAAGGGCTGTCCTGGTTTGAAAATGTTTTGTCTTGCCATTACTCTGTTATCTTGTTTGGCTAGAACGCCAGCTCTGGTGTTATTCTAACACCAAGGTCAAGTTCGTTGATGCATTCCCAAACGTGGCTTGTTCAGTACATGTCTGCTTTTGTGGAAAACCCCACAGTAGTAGCTTGGAAAAGATTACATGCTAACTAGTAGGGAAAGTAAGTGCTTTCAAATGCCATATGCTGAAAGTGTCAAAGTTGACAACAAAATACTTCATTGCTGATTGCAAGAGAGTTCCCCTGTTTGAAGTTCTAGTATATGAAACCGAAGTAAGAAGAGAAAACTATTCACAATGTGAAAAACTGACCTTACTCAAGGACAATCAAGTAATATTGGTTTTTAATTGTGACTAAAACTTTCATTGCAGTTAGATTTTATAATTTTTTTAAAAAATAATTGACAGTTGCATGTATACTTGGTTAAATTAAACACATTGTACTTTCAGTTACATCAGTATTACTTTCATGAGCCTCACTGGGATAATGTACATTATAAATACCTACATGATAAATGTATAATTTATAAATATATATGTATATACCCACAGTATAAATGTATGCATAAAAACATTAATATATTTGCAAAGTCAGCTGAGACACCTTTTAAAGAGAAGTTAGATGGCAACAAAACTATAGCTGCTCAGCCTCTCTGAAGGTAGTTACCTGGAGATAAACAATACACAAAAGAATTAAAGAATTATGAATCAATTAACTAAAGTTGAAAATACCAACTATAGCTTTACACTAACCAGACAAAAGTTCTGATTAAGTAGTTCTGAATGTATTATTTTACCTGTGTGTTTAGAGACACCTTCCCTTCTTCTTCTGGAACACAATAAAAATTAGACTTAGATGACACAATTTAAAAAATTGTTTCTTGTTGTGGGAAAGCAATAGGTCAAGGTAGTCACCATCTGATACCCCAGCCTAGAATTTGTACCAGAGTCAACGAAATCTCCTTAAAAGAGAAGAATTCATCATTGTCAATCACTCTCACATTCTCTTCACTGCAGAAGCATTCAGTGAGACTTACTGAGCTGGATGCCAGGATATATTTTTGATTTCAGGGCTGAGCTTTCATTCTGTGGCCAAGTGATGTTACAGAACCACCACTCTCCAGCTCTGTCACAGCCATACCTGTGTCTGGCCATGGACTTCCCTGCCTTGCCTGGTTTGTTATCATGCTCCTCAGAAGGAAACATGTAAGAATACTGACTTCTTCTGTATTCTTTACACAGCATATGAAGAGACAAAACCAGGCTGCACAGTCCAAATGATGTGAGCCTACACAACTTTTTGGGTGTGCTGATGTTTTCCCTAGAATATAGTTAGAAAGCAAATTTTTTTTCTTAACTAATGTCACAGATTTTAACCAAGAAAAAGCTTGTTTGTAAGAATTACACCTCTTAACCTACAAAAATATTTGTTTCCTTGTATTGTCTGCAAGCAGCAGGGCTTTAAGTAAATGCTTTTCCCTAAAGACAAGCTCGATTACACTGAAAATTTCATGAGTTTTAGTAGCTTGTGACTGGAAGGAAATTTACAGAAGTCTAAGCCTGCTCTTACAAAGGATGCACCTCTAATGATAACATGAACCTTGACTTATTCTAAAATAAAGAGATGCATTCTAAAATTCATCTCTAAAGATAACATGAACCTTGACTTATTCTAAAATAAAGATTTAAGAATATCTTCACATGCAAGTCTGAACATTTTGTTTTAATTTAGAAGAAGTAACTCATTAAGAACATTGGTTATTCATATAGCAGTTTTTCACCCAAGGAAAATTTAGCTTTTCTTTCTGATTGCTATCAGAAAAAAGTTTGATGCTGTCCTTTGAGCTTCATAGGAACTGGTATGCACAAAAATGTGTTCTCTTTTCAATGTTCAAGTCTAACTGGTAGCCTTCTGTCTGGGTTTAGTAGTCAGGGTGAACCAAAAACAAGAAATAGAATTGCTTTCTGTTACCCCACTTCACCCTATTGAGGAATGATAAAAGGGGAATAAGAAAGAGACTTATTTTTGGCAGTTAAAGCTAGAAGAGGTGGGCCAAGGCAAGGATAGCAACACATATGATGAGAAAAAAAAAAATCCCCCCCACCTCAATCCCTCAGGGTCCCACAGACCCCCTCTCTAGGTCCTTGTATTGGTATCATAAAATTAGCCTGGGCTCCATAAAACCCTAACACCCTCTTATATAAAGCTCAGGACCAAGATGTTTCACTTCCATCATGCTAAGCTCATTTTACAGCTGCTGAGTGATAAACAATAGTTAGGTTGTAGATTAGTCACCAGCTTCAGAAGAAAGGATCTCAATCTTCAGTATTTCCTCACCAGCCTTGTCAAAACTAGTGTCATATTTCTAGCCACAAATTCCAAGTGAGGGCTTTTGTACTTGTATAGATTAAGAAATTTGCAGGAATAAAATCAGATTCAGGACCTATATTTTTAATAAGACCAATGACATTTTCTGTTTTCTATCAGTGAATTGAACTAAAAATCACTAATTTAATGGGATTTTACTTGCCCGATAGATTCTGGCAATTACATTTAATGATGAGATCATCACGGCAATTCTTTTTGATTTTCTGTTCAAAGCCTTCCTCTCACTTTGTTTGGTCTAAAATGTTTTTTAGACTTGAAACTTTTCAAAACAAAAGCATGTGTACGTTACAAATTTTACTTTTCCCCAAAAATACAAAGTATGATCATCTAACAGGCATTAATTTCTACGTTTGTGATCTATTTGCTTTTGCCTGCAAAGATGGGACTTAACAGAAAATTTCCTCCTATTAGCTACATTTTTTTGCAGTATGAAATAGTAATTCATAATACAGACAACTGTAAAATCAGCTCAGAGAGCAACCTGGTATGACTCTTTGGGAGAGTAAAATTTTAGCCTCTGTAGTATTTTGTGTCGAGGATGTCCATATTTTTAACTGAATATTATATGAAGAACTAATTTAACTTGTTTTGAAATTATTATTCAGCAATTTAATTTGATGTCCTCAGTTTTTATATCAGAAGACAAAGTAAACAGTCCTTATCAGTCCTTCATGCAACTCAAGTTCTGATAGGCTTCTATAAAAGTACCTTTACCACCTCTCTTCTGTCAGACTTCTTGAATATGCTTGCATGTATTACCTACCTTTGTTTTCTCCTTTATATCCTTCTATGAATATTTCTGATTGTGCTATATCCATTTTTTAGATTAGTTATTTGTTAAGACGGAAGAAAAACACAACCTAAACCACATAAAATCCAGGCAGGTTTATACAGTAGCTTAGTGACAATTTCTTTGCTTATAATCATCAAATACAACTTCAAATAATAAATAGTAGGCAGTAACACAGATATCACAGTGGGATTAAGAGGCAGACAAAATATTCTTTAAGTTGCTTCAGGCCCTTCTTGTAGGTGTGTTTCCCCTTTGCTAACTTCCAGCCTACTGGGACCCCCAGGGTTACCCCCAACTGCTGACAGATGATGGAAGGGGGCTTGCTGAACACTTCTGCCAGCTCCCTCAGCACCCTTGAGTCCCATCCAGCCCCATAGGCTTCTGTGTGTCTATCAGGTCACTTGACTGCTTCCCCCGGATTATGGTGGCTTCATGCTACTCCCTGTCCTTGTCTCCCAGCTAAACCAAAGAACCATTAAGTACCTCAGTCTTTTCCTCATCCTTTGTCTCTCCACATCCAATAAAGGATGGTGATTCTCTGCCTTTTACTGTTAATGTATTTATAGAAACATTTTAAACTGTTTTTTACCACAGTAGCCAAATGAAATTTTAGGTGGGCTTTGAGTCTTCTAATTGTCTCCCTGCATAACCTCAATGCATTTTTGAACCCCTGTGTTGGCTGCCAATTTTTCCAAAGGCCATAAGCTCTTTTTAAATTATTTTGTTCCTAAGTGTCAGCAAAAGCTCTGTTCAGCCAGACTGATCCTTTTCCCTGCTGGCTCATCTTTCAGCACATGGGGATGGCCTGCTCCTGCAGTTTTAAGATCTCTTTAGAATCATAGAATCAGTTGGGTTGGAAGGGACCTCTGAGATCATCAAGATCTTCTTCAAATATATTCAGCCTTCCTGTATTCCTCTCTCCTTTAGGACTGCCTCCCTCTGTCTGTCTCTGAGCAGACAAGCACCTTTGAGTCAGAGATGCTTCAAATCCAACGTGCTGATTCTTTTGGTTTTGATTTGCTGACAAAATGATGTTCTAACCTGACTGCTATTTCTGGCTAGCAGCAGGTATTTCTGGCTGCTTCATTCTGCTAGTTCACATCTTGATTTTATGTAAATGCCAGTACTTCTCTACTGCTTTTTTCAGCACTTACATATTATTTAAGGAAACAGAACTTCATACTCTGAATTCTTCACTAATATAAAAAAAAAAAAAAAAGTATTTTTATTAATGAGTAATGGCAGTCTGTAATAATTTCTCCAAGTAATAAACTGATGATGAAAATCAGCTTTAAGTATGTCCTAACTATAAAGTGTATTAGGATGCTCCAAGCACAAAATCCAATGACATCTCAAACATCAGCCAGTTCTTTAAATCTTTTTTTGTGCAATAGCTCCCTGAGAAGCATGCAAATAAAACTACGGAGCTGGAGTAGTCTGAGTTTCTTTCACACTTACTATAGCTAACAAACTTTTCTGCTATAAAGCTGACAGACACCATGATGCTGTCATGTTGACAAGCTGTGAAGATAATTAGGCACCTGCACTTCCTCTGCAGAACCTCTCTAATTGCATCTATCATCAGTATTGTCTGCAGTTACAACGACACTTTTGTGCTATGAATGACCACCAGATTCTTGTTTGTGCATAATTTCTTGGGGAACATCAGCATCTGATTCTTTCTTTCATTCATGAGAAACAGAAAGGATCGTTTCTGTAGTCTCTATAAGCAACAGTAAAGAAATAATGTTTATGCACTAAATAAACACAGTAGCCCATAGCTATAATTTCATTCTTTTCACATGGTCCCATTCAAAAATGAGGAGAGTCACAGCTACCAGCATGGCCAGTTTTCTGTTTTAATGTCAACAAAATACATCAAAGTCTCTGTGACTTTGCACACACATGGCACACACATTTTAGCCCTATGTAAGTCTACTGTTGAACCCAGAACTTCTTAAATTCTGGATTTAGAGATATAATGAAACTGAACTTTGGAACTCCAAGCCCTACCATCTCTCCTCTTCTTGGCATAATCAAGTTAAGTGCAACAAAACATGCAATTTACATTATTTCATACTATTTTGTTTTAAATTTTTAAATACCTTACTTTTTTATGGAAATGCTTTCAATAACTTGTTGTTAAGGGTGCGTTAAAAGAGTTTTAAAATATTTCCTTCTTGTCAAGGAATTGCAACATGAAAAATAAAATGGCATGGATTTGCTTAAGCTTACTTGCCTAGTTCTGCATGTATTCAGAGCGTAAAGCATTAAAACTCAAACTTTTACAGAAGATTTGTAAACAGGTAGGAAATTACAGCATCTTCAATGTTAAAACAGAAGTTTAAGGACATTTTCGTTTAAGCACCAAAAGTCACAAAAAGCAATGAACTTTTCTGAAAATATCCATTCACTTCTTTCTGATAGAGCACAGATTCTGCAGAGCCCTACCCTTGACTATCTCAACTTAAAAAGTCCCTTGTTACCTGACCAAACAGTGGCCACAAGCTCTCAAATCTAAACCAACCAGCACTGGGCTCCATTCCCTGAGAAGGGCTATTTGCACAGGAAATTTGCAGACCTGTCAGAGTGACTGATTCCAGTGACACTCTTATTGAAACTCTACTCCTGCTCTAATTAATGAGTATTTTACAATATTGTTGCAGTGTTCTCAAAGTAGAAAAATTGCAAAATCCTGAAATATTCTGTTTGATTAGAACATGCATATAGAGGCTGAGTGACAAGTTTCAATGTCTTAATCAATGTTAATTATACATAGCTGTGTGCACTATTGTTAGCAACAAGTAAGATTTATGATGGCTCAGCAGACTAGAGATGAATAGGGACTCCCCTGAGGAATAGGTACAATCTGCTTGGAAGACCAATGAAAGTAATTTGAAGTCCCTGGTTAAACTGTGAGCCAGATAACGTTTGAGGTAGGGTAAAAGTTGTGCAAGCAGCAGCAATGTTTCAAAGAGCATTCAGTAAATTGAGTCCAACAGCAAGAACCGAAGAGAAATAAAACCACAAACTAATTCACTCTGTGTACCAGACACTAAGTACTTGCTATAGCAGTACTGTGGTAGGAGCAAACCTTGACAGTAACACCGTGTGGAACAACAGAGCCAGCAGTCACTACCTTAACTTCTGTTCCTCTAAGTGATCAACTGGCCACAACAACCCCATGGGGAGCTCCAGGCTGGGCACAGAGTGGCTGAGAGCAGCCAGGCAGAGAGGGACCTGGGAGTCTGGATTGACAGGAAGCTGAACAGGAGCCAGCAGTGTGCCCAGGTGGCCAAGAAGGCCAATGGCATCCTGGCCTGGATCAGGAACAGCGTGGCCAGCAGGTCCAGGGAAGTGATTCTGCCCCTGTACTCAGCCCTGGTGAGGCCACAGCTCGAGTCCTGTGTCCAGTTCTGGGCCCCTCAGTTCAGGAAGGAGATTGAGGTCCTGGAGCAGGTCCAAAGGAGGGCAACCAGGCTGGTGAAGGGACTCCAGCACAAGTCCTGTGAGGAGAGGCTGAGGGAGCTGGGGGTGTTCAGCCTGGAGAAGAGGAGGCTCAGGGGAGACCTCATCGCTCTCTACAACTCCCTGAAAGGAGGCTGGAGCCAGGGGGGGGGTTGGGCTCTTCTCCCAAGACAAGAGGGCATGGTCTCAAATTGTGCCAGGGGAGGTTTAGATTAGATATTAGAAAGAATTTCTTCACAGAGGGGGTGATCAGACATTGGAATGGGCTGCCCAGGGAAGTAGTGGATTCTCCGTCCGTGGAGATATTTAAAAAGAGACTGGATGTGACACTCAGTGCCATGGTCTGGTAACCACAGCGGTAGTGGTCAAGGGTTGGACTTGATGATCTCTGAGGTCCCTTCCAACCCAGCCGATTCTGTGACACCGCGTATGGCCTGCAACGCATCAAGTCTTCTGCCTCACTCTCTAATACGTGTAAGGGGTAGGTGACAAACAAGTGTCGCTAAATATTGCCGTTAAAAACCTCTTTACGAACAGCTGGGTGACACGAAAGCTTCATCTCTTGCCATGAGCAGGGTGCTCCCACGAAATCCTGTCTTGGGTGAGCGGAACCGCTCTGCTTCCACTTTAAGCGCTGAACCTGCGCATACCAGGGCACACGAACCGCTCATTGGGGTGATGACCGAAACCCCGCTTTAGGTGACCGGCAGGGGAAGGCAGCGGCACGGGCACCGCTCCCCGCCCCTCACCCCTCGCCCCTCCCAGCCGCCGCCATCGCCCCGAGCCGCCGCCGCCCCCCGCAGCTCTCCGGGATTCTCCTCAGGCCAGGGGAGCTGCCCGCGCCGGCGCCTGCGCCAGGAGCGCCTATGCCTAAAGTAAAAATAATGATATTACTGGAAGAAAGGCCGGGGAGATGCGGCGGCAGCGATTCTATTTCAGAGTGCTCACGGCGCCTCCGCAGAGAGCACGTCTACAGTCTTTTCCGCGGCCACTCTTCAGGCAGCTTCGTGGTCGCCCGCGTGGAGATGAAGGTGAGCCGGGTCCTTGCTGAGGCGGTGTCCTCCCTGTGACGCAGTTTGTCCGCGCCGTGTTGGTGTCTGTGCGGATGGGAGCGGGGAGGGAGGCGGTCACCATGATGCCCGGGGAGACACAGCCGCCGCCGGCCGGGGCTGCAGCCACCGCCTGCGCCAACTGCGGTGTTCTCCAGCAGGTAGCAAGAGGCCCCTGGGACCCCCGAGCGCCTGGGGCCGGGTTTTTGCGTGAGGATGGGAGCGAGGGGCTGCGCCGTGCTGCTGAGGGGGGGGCGGGAAGGGGGAGGAGGGAAGCGCGGGGTGCCCCCCTCACAGGTGCCTCCCTCACCGGTGTCTGTGCGGGGTCGAGGTTTATTTAGCCGGGAAAAATGTAGAAACGTAGCTCGTGTCTCTGCGGTGTCCCTAGCGAGACCGGCGAGTAAGTCTCTAGGTGTGTCCTGTGGAGGTTTTTTGGGTGCAGTGGAAGGGATGTCATTCGCTTGCTTTCTCCAGAGCTTTAGCTACCTAGTGTGAAGTTCCGTGGTGTAACGTTTTGGGAGGTGTCTGTTTCACCTTTAAATGAGGGGAAGGCCCTCTCTTGAGAGAGTAGAGAAGGTCTTCGGACAGAGGATGAGTATGGGCTGAGAATCTGAGAAAATCTGCAGGTTCAGATGAGCTGGGGGTGGCTACTGGTAATATTCTGCCAAACCTTAATTTGATTTTGAGGAAAAAAAATGGGGGGGAGGGGGGCTTTTAATATGTAATCTACTGTAAAAGCAAAGTTAGAAGAGCTTTTGTAGTAAAGCCTCATTTAAGTAGGCATGTTTTCTTGTGGAATCTGCATTCTCCATGTGTCTATTAATATATTTTTTGTTATTAAATCTGTTCTCTAAGACAACTGGGAAAAGATGACAAAATACTGTATTCTGTAGAACATCAATAATCAGTTTAGGGGTTATTTACAGTTTAGTACTGTTATTTGGGGTGAAACTTCTTTACCAACTTGAGACTCTTCCTTACAGAACATAAATGAATATGTAGCCACGTTAATTGCACTGAAGCAAAAAATGATTGATGGAGAGTAAGTACATTGCACAAGGGTTTTGGGGTTTTTTTATGTGTGTGTTTCCTTGCTCTTTATTGCTCTTAAACTTTTTTTAAAGGAATGAAGCAAATAACATTCTGTGGAATGTAGATAAATGCACAAAACTGAATTCTTCTCAAAACAAAAGTAACTTATTCAGGGACAGGTCCTAAGTCTAGACTGTTAAGACTTCCTTAATTTTTGCCCTAAAATATGTTTTTAATGGTATTCAAACAAGGCTATTTTGTCTAGCTATAGTAGCTAATATATTATGATTATCATATTATTATATAGTAGCTTATATACTACTACAAATACTAGCAGCTCTTTGAAGGATTTTGTTTTATTGTTGTGAAGAATGTAGCATGAGAACCAGAAGGCAAGCATGGCTATGTGAACCTTTTCAACAGAATATTCCAAGCACTGAGGTGTGAAATGCTGTTGGATTTAAGTGTCAGAATATGAAAAGTGAGGCTTAAGATCACTCAGAACAATAAGGCTCTAAAATGTTTCTCATAATTTGCTTTCTTTTCTGTGATTGCTTCTACCCATTGGCAATAACCATCCACATATTTTTTTATGGAATAAAGTATCTAGATATAGTTTGTACACCTCCCTATTATGACAAGATGTCCTTGCTGTGTCTCCTAACTTTAATGGCTTATTTCTCATGTTCCTTCTCCTGTATATGTGTCAGTCTGGCTTTAGCCAGTCTAAATTCCATTCCTTTGTTCTCATTTTCCAAAAAGTATTTGGGAGCCCTCACTGTCTTAACCAGGGCCCTTTCCTTCAAATCCCCTTTACTTTCTGTCCATAGTTTTTTTTCCTACCTTCAAATTTTTTGTCCCTCTCCTCTCTGCTAGTGCATATATTTCTGGTGGGTATGACCTCTTCTTTGACTACTTGCAGCTCAGCCCCTCATTTTTTTATTATTTTCTTTTATTTGCTTACTTGATTGCTCCTTGCTGTTGCAGGGAAAGTCATGCAGCCCTGCCTGTACTGGAGTAGCTGCCCTGTTATTTCTCTTTGTTGTCCTTCTGTCTGTTCTTAAAAACTGTAATGTTTGAGGAAATGAGAGAGTGGCTTTCTTTGGTGCTGTCCCATGATGCAACACATAATGTTGGATCAGAGTAAGAGTTAACTTTTTATGGTTGCTAGGGGAATAGGGTAAAGATGGAGCCTTTTTGGGTCTTTTGAACAATTTTTCTTACACTTACGGATTCTTTCCCAGGAAAACATCCTTTGAGTTTAAGAATTAGGATGTGATTTTGTGATTATATGTATGGTTTTGATTATATGTATATCACAGTTTTTACTTAATGTTTTTTTGTTTTGTTTTGCCTTTTTAAAGCTGCAAATAGCTAGGGGCTACAAATTACTGTAATTGCCTGTTGTTTGTTTGTTTGTTTTTTTGTTTTAAAGCAACCTGAAGTTTGAACACCTTAAGGAAACAGAAGGGTTACATTGACTATTATCAGAAAAAGCAAACCAGTTTTACACTCTGTTTGTCTATAAAGCAAAAGGAAAGGTATCCTGAGATATGATTATGAAGATCAGCTGAGAAAATTAGTAACCTCTCTTCTTTTTTTTTCCCTCATAGTTGTTTGCTGGTGGAGTATCAACAGAAATGCACTGATATCCTTTGCTTTTCTACCAGTGTTCTGACAGAATTAGTAAATCCACATTTATTAGAAAACGACTTGAGGCTTTCTATTTAAACGTAAAGTTTAAAGGTGGTGTCTGCAACAGATAATAGACTGGACAGACTTTGTAAAGAAAATAGGGCTGTATCTACTATATGTTTAATATGGGCTCTTTGAAATCTGCATTGTTGAGAATGACCAAGCTTTTTTCCTGTGACATAGGAGGCTCTGCTGGTTCACTTTAGACATATTTAAATGGTTCAGTTAAACAGTTCTGAAAGTTCTGTGTTTTTTGAGTGGAAGTCTTTATCAGATGTTTCTTGGCAAATGGATCAAAATATACTTAAGGATACTTGACAAAATGGTTTTAATTTCTGCCTTAACAAGACATTACAGCTTCAGTTTGCTGAACGGTAAGTTTGATTTAAACTGTTTAATAAAGGTATCATGTTCTGCATTTTCTTTGGCAATTTTAGGAGTCTGACATAGCAGCAATAGCCCTGGGTCTAGGCTGAATGTTTATTATCAGCCTTCCTCTTACAATGCTTCTGAGGCCACAGTTAGCCAAGATAGCCTTGGTGAGGAGGGAAATGTGTCCTCATTCTGCAATACCTGCCTGAAATTCTTTCTGGCTCTGTTACATGAGAGTCTGAAGAGACCAGTGGAGATGTGGAGGTCTTCTTTTGGTGGTGGTTAAATGTAAGCATATGTGAAGCATATGTGGAGCAGGTCTGTTTGTATGAAGTATTTTGTTTTAGTGCTGTGGCTGTGTGCCCTTGCTTATTCCACTTGATTGTAAAGGAAGAGGCAGTGTATAATCTTTATGAACTCCATCCTGCCTGCTGAAAAACAGCAGCTGGGCTGTTTCACTGTACTACCTATGTAGAGACATCTATTTATGGCACTTTTATAGGCAACTGGGCAGTACTCTGATGTGGCACATGCCATCTGCTTGCATCTAGCTTTTGGCTCAGTGTAATGTTTTTAAATCTGAACTTATTTTTTTTTAAGTGTAAAATTTTGAAAAGACACTTAAACTTTTAAAAGCCTTTGGGTTTCTCTCAAAGCATTTTTCCATAGGGGAAAGCATAGTATTCAGACACTTGCCTAGAAAATCAGAACATGGAGTATAAAGGTAATGTGTTCTCATGTAGCTTTTTTTCAGTTACACTTTCTGTTTCAGAGAGATCTCTGCTCTTCGTTGCCAAGTGGAGCAGATGCTGCAGAAAATCCTGCCCTTGGAAAAGTGCCAGGAAGAACTGGGGTCCTTGAAAGCAGAGTTGGAAGAGAAAAAGGTGTGCTTGTAAGGTTTAAATAACTTACACTTTCTCTGTTGAAGGAAATGAATATTTAATGGTTATCTTAATGAAGCAAACTTTAGTGAGCCCAGCTGTTATTTCCAGCTCATTGGAAAATGCATCTCTGCTTTTATGTGAAATTAATTAAATAGCAGCAGGTTTCTTCTAGGCAAAAAGTTCAGGCTTTTGTAATTCCTATGACTTTTGATCAGATAATTTGAGGTTTATTTCTTGATTTAGAAAGGAAGAAGAGACGTTAAAATTCCTTTGGTTTTCTGTTCTGATCTTACTAGATTACTGACCTCTAAAACTTGTACCACTAAAAGAAGGTCTGTGCAGAATAGGGGTTTGCTTCTGCTACTATTTTGAACATAGGCTTTTGTGTTATTAGCTACTTGAGTTTATTCCAAACTTCTCTCCCATCCCTTAGCTGAGATTTAGCTTACACAAGAAAAGCTTTTGACTGTTCAAATCACCTAAACATGTATATTTTCTAGATCTTAACTATTATTTCTAAAAAACTACTCAACCCTCTTTCTTGTAGTTCTTGCATGCTGGTACAAAGTAGCATATTAACATTTGTCATGTCACTATACCTGTTTTTTAATTCCATGTTAGAACTGTTTTTAAAATCCTCTTCCCTCAGCAAGCATTATTAGCTAATGATCTGATGGCACATTTTTGGAAAAAGCAGGATTATGTATGGTTTATAATAGTTCTGATCTTGATTTCACCTTTTAGTTCTTATCCAGAGCGATATTGGAGGGACATACTCTATAGATAGAGATTTATTTGTTTCTTATAACTTTGGCCCTTAAAGAGGAAGAATAATCTGACTTTGCAGCTTGCTTGTTTTCTCATTGTGTATGCTTTTTCTGTCTGTCTGCTGTTTTCATTAGAATAGGTGAAGTGTCTGCCATCTATATTTTTTGCCCTCAACATGTTTTAACTATGCTTTCCTTCTCCACAGAGTTCTCTCAAGATTTTTTGTGAGAGTCAACAGGAATATGTTAAAATTAAAGAAGAAATAGCAAACAGTGATGCTGTGTGAGTGATGCTTCTTTTTCTCACAACCTTTTTTTCTTCCTCTTGCTTTGTCCAGAACTTGGTCCTGTACATACCTAGTTATGCTTTCCATTTTGCAAAGATTTTATGCCTATGGGTTCTTAGAACAGGGATTTAATGGAAGAATGGTCTTGAATTTTGTAGCAAACACTCTCAAAGGTAGTGTTATTTTCACTGTTATCCTGTCTTGAAGTTGGTGTCTTTTGGTGGTTGTTTGGCAAAGGTATTTAAGAGCAGGGTGAGACTGGAGAAGACTCTGAAGCTTCTCCACTTTTAAGTGCTTGTTAGTCTTTGTTACTCGTTACTGCCAACTGTTTCTGTTGTGTTTATAGGTCTTGGGCCAATATAGAGATGATACTGCCAAAGTGGTCTGCACTTAAAATCAGTCCTTAAAATAATTGCTTCTAAAGAAACAGCTCAGCAGGCCTTGAAGTCTTCAGCATGTTTGGAAATGAGCAGAAGAGATTTGGCTTCAAAAATGCAGAAGCCGTTTTTGCTGTCAAATTTGTGGTGTTAAATTTTTTATGGTTGGTGGTTGCCTATTACTCCAGTCTATCCAGATCTGTCTACTCTCAAGGGAATATACAGCTCCTTCTAATTTAATATCATCTGCAAATTTACTTAACATATACATTCGACTCCTGTGTCCCATTTTTTTACAAAAACATAAAAAGCACTGGCTCTAAAATTGATCTCTGGGAAAACCCCATTGGTGACTGACCACCAGCCTGATGTAACTCCATTGATTAAAGTTCTTTGAGCCTGACCTCTCAGCCAGTTCTTCACCCAAAGTATTACAGGCTTGTCTAGCTGTGTGCTAGACATTTTGTCCAGAAGGATACTGTAAGAGACAGTATCCAAAGCTTTGCTAAAACCTAAAAAAAGCCCGTATCTGTTGGCTCCCCCTAATCAACTAGATAGGTGATCTTGTCATAAAAGGAAGTTAATTCAGCAGGACTTTCCAATTGAATATCAGAACATTTCTTGAATATCAGACTTAAACCCATTGAAAAATGATGGAGAGATGTTATAACATCTCCTTTAATGTCTTGGGATGAATCCTATCAGGCCCCATAGACTCACATGCATGCAGATGAAGCAAGTCTTGAACAAGTCCAGAGTTGGCTGGGAGTTTATTATCCCCCTGGTCGTGGTCTTTCCAACACGGGGCTCTGGAGGTACTTAGGCCAATCATCACTGCTAAAGACAGAGGAGAAGAAGCCATTGAACATCTCTTCTTTGTCTGTGTCCCTGTCTGTTTGGTATCTGACCTTCTCAAGTCATGGACGAATGTTATCTCTGATCCTCCTTTTGCTGTTAACATATTTTTGAAAGTTCTTTTTGTTGTCCTTCAGAGTACTGGTCAGCTTGAACGCTAATAAAGCTTTGGCTACATGAATCTTCTCCCTGCAGTGGTGAATGGCATCTCTCTGGTCCTCCCACATAGCCTGTCCTTGCTTCCAGTGCCCATACATTGTAGGTGTACATAAGTCAGAAGATAATATACAGAGGAACAGAATTTTTTGAGGGACATCCTCCTGGTTTTTGTTTGTTTTTTCTTCCCTGGAAAGATGTTTTATGAGGATCTTTTTCTGAAATTCTCACTTACAGCTTGACTGTCAAAGTCATCTAGGTAGAGACAGAGCTAAATACAAATGCATTCAGACTGAGAAGGCCAAAGAGAATCTGTCTGTTAAATACTTCATAGTATAAATGGTTTGATTCCTGAACTTGCCCAAAGGTGCTCAATCATCCTGTTTCTGCCTGGGTCATCAAATATACTCCAGTTAATGTCTGAGGTGATTGTTAGAGGTTGCACATCCAGAAAGTTTTAATATGGGGATTGGATGAACTGTGTTCTTCAGGAAAGTGATCAGTGAGTTTGTTTTTGTCAGGACAGAGCTCTCTACTTATCACAAGAGTTTTAGAAAGTATATCTGGGATATTGGGATTTAGCAGAAAGAAGTAACAGAAGTGTTTACATTTTTTTTTTTTCCTTCCCCTCAGTTCTGTATATGGTTTGCATATAAGATAGGGCTTGAAATGCTGAAGTCGAAATTTCTTAGGATGCATTTTTTTAGAGGTTCAGTTTGGCTTTAGTAAACGCCTGGATATTCTGAACAACAAGCTGGGAGACATAAGTGATCCTGCATGCTGATACCTGATTCCTGATTCCCTCATTGCTTAGGTCTTGATTGTAGGCAAGGCTTAATTGTTTAAAAGCAATTAAATTAAAAACTAACGAGTCTGCATTGCATCAGAGAAATGCAAAAAAACCAGAAGTCAGTTTTCTTGGGTTATTTTTGTAACTCCAAGTTGTAGCTGAAGCTATATTTATGTACCCAGATAAGTGGATTGACTCTTCTGTGAGCAAACCATCTCTGTAACAGATACAGCTGTTTGTGTGACAGTGTCAGCAACATGCCACTGATTTAAGTTTTCAGCTTCAGAGACACATTGGTTTCACAGGTTCTAGGCTACAATTGTTTTTTTTCTTTCCATATAACATTTCTATACAAACAATGACGTATTACTACCTTTCTTTAACAGGAGAAAGAAATTGGAAACAAAAGTGAAGAAACTTGAAGGTAACTTTCTATGTTGTGTTATTGTGCTGTTGTCTTACTCCATCTTTTGATTTCTTTTTTATCCAAAGAAGTAATTGCAGCTTTCTAATTCTGAGGCTGCAAAGATCAATGCTGTGTAGTACTATGTGTGGTCCTTAGTCTCTCAATCACACTAACCCTCCTGCAGTATTGTTTTCTGTTGAGTATCTTAGGCACATGGTGTAAATGAAGTTGGAGGGAATTTTTTGTCATGAAAATGACAGCCTTAAAGGATGGAGTATGCCCACTCTGTCCGGGCAACCTTCATGGTGAAAAAGGCTTTCCTTATATCCAGTCAGAATAATTTCCTTATATCCAGTCTTGTTTCAAATGATGCCTGATGTTTCTCATGCTTCCAACACGCACCACTGAATATTCTCATTCCATCTTAGTGATACCCTCTTGTAGGTGCACAAAAGCTGCTGTTGTATCCCTTCTAAGGTTTTTTGATTTTGGCTTTTAACTCTCAAGCTAGTGAAGTGTAGTTCTATGAGCCTGTTTTCAGAGGGCATGTGCTCCAGCATTGTAATAATCTTGACAGGATTCTTCTAGTCATGTTTATAATCATATTTAAATATGTAGTGATCCTGGCACATGTTTTCTGACTTACAAATATTCTGGCAATTGGTTTTTGTTTTGATTTTCAGTACAGATAAAGCACTTACCTCGTGGCACTATATTTTTCTTGTTTTGTAGTAGAGGGTGGATATGCATAAAACATTCTGACACTTCACTTCCTATACTGTTGGCAAGGCAAATATTTTCATTCATGGTGCACCTATAGTTGTGTTTACCAGTTTAAAGTACAGCAAACTGAATGACTTGTGTCTTAGTGTTAGAAATCCCCCTTGCACCTCATTCTTTTATTCGCTTTGTTCACTTGGTGTATATTGTCCTACAGTGCAGCAGTATTACCATATGACCCACTTTCAATTCTTTCATGTAAGAAAAGTAATAAATGTATTTCAGTAGTTCAGAACAGTAATGATGATCTTCTAATATGACATACTTGTAGGCGTGAGTTGTCTTAATGAACCAAAATATAATTTAAATGAATTTGTATTTCACATTACCTGTGTTTTGTTTTGTTTTGTTTTCTGGGGATTTGATTTACAAACTTGTGACCAATACTACTTAATTATTTATCTCATATTGTAGTTAGAATCTCTTATATTGTAATGTCTAACTTGAATTTTCGTTCTCTTCCTTGAAGAGGCTGCAACAAAGCATACACAGGACTTAAGACAACTGAAAACTGAAAAGAAGAGGCTTGAAAAGGAGCTAAAGAAGGCACAAGTCAGACTTTCCTGGTCTTTTGGATAAAGCTTCCTTTAGTATTTGGGGAGGTGGGAGGAAGCTATGAAGAACAGAGAGATTAAAATAGGAAAATTACATTTGGTGATGTTGAGTAACTAAACATAATTCTCCTTAAGAGGGAGAAATTTTCCAGCTGATGCATCAATTTGAAATGTTTCAGATTTCATAACAATTAAGAGTGGGTATACTCAAAAAACTATGTATGGCATGAAAAGTTGTTATTCTTTATTTTAATAGGGAAAACTTAATGGCGTGCTTAACGAGAAGAGCAGAAAAGGTAAGTGTTAACTTTGATGGCCTCCAGATTTTTGTATGATATTGTTCCATTTGAACATTTCTTTTTCTCTCTCTCCACCTTTTAATAGTTAAGCACGCGGAGACCCAGAGTTCAAGTGAAGATCATACCACAGATATAGACAAAGGTAAGACTTTTTTGCAGAACCATTCTCTGTGTGGAATCAACCAGTATGAATTTATTGCAGCTTTTCTGGAGCTGCATTTTTTGAAACCGAGGTTGCTGACAGAAATGGTGTAAGAGCAGATGTGGTTGATATCAATATTTTACATTGATGAAGAACTAATGCAATAGATGACTATTTTAATTTTTGCAGTAAATAAAATGACTTGTCTACCCCCTGTGTATGAAGTTAATTGATGTGCAATTATAAAACAATGCATACACTGAGAAAAATATAAACAATCCCATTGTCTTTGAAGGTTATTGAATAATAAAGAAAGCATACAGAGCAAAAGACACAAGACAGAAATTGTAGCAGAATACACTCCAACATGAAGCTCTGTAATTCATGTGGAAATCTAGGATGTAAAGTTGTGTCTTAGCCTATTGACTTTTTTTTCCCCTAATGATCTAAGATCCCTGTTACAAAATATATGAATATAACTGTGTAGTGGAGGAAACTCCTTCTAAGCTTTCACTGAAGTACTGAGGCCAAACTTTAAGTATATTTATTTTTTGTATTTTTGCCGTCTTCTAGTATACTCTTAATTGCTTTTGAATTGTATAGAAATTCTGAAGGTAATTTCCAGGCAGGTACACCTTGTCCATTCTTGTGTGTGTTGTCATATTTTTACTAACTGTTGGATTCTACTAAATTGGTACCCAATTTGATCCTTATTTTTTACTTAATGGCAAAGTAGGGAAATTGAGAGCTAAGATGTTATTTGAGCTTCAACTATCAGCAAGGCTTTTATTACTAGTGAGAAAATGTTAGTGTTGGTAATAGCTATCACGTAAATTTGGCACGTTTTCCTCTTATGTGCTGAATTGTTTAAATAAGTCTCTTAATGAAATAGTAGAGTTTTGCTGTTGTCTTTGACTTAAAGGAATTTGAACAAAAGCAGCAGTCTTATTTCCTGATTGTTAGATCTGATTATAGTTTTGGCGTAAGTGGGTGAGGTACTTATGTATTTTGTTGAATTTTTAGTCTATTTTCCCATCTCCATCTGCCCTTCCAGTGGTGGAAGTAGATTGTGTGGCACCACCTAGCAATGGTGCTGTTAGGACTCTAGAGTGTCTACTGAAGTTGTGACCTGACAATTAGTTCAGACACACTTATTGTGCAATTGAGTTACTACCAAGTGAACATAAAGCATGTGATATAAATACTTTCTTCCTAAAAGATTTCCTCCCTATTTGTTTTTGTTTCACCTGAATTGTTTTAGAAAGTTAATAAAGGAAAAGCTAAAGCATTCTGCAGCTGTTCCTTTCAGTCTGCGTTGTGGCCATGGCCAGTACAGCAAACCATCAGTGGCATCTACCATTTCTGGTTCTCTGAAGCTAAAATGTCCCTATGTCCCTTCTCTTAATTTTGGTTGTGGGCATTTTGTATTTTCTTGTAGGCAAGTCTGTGTTCTGAGAAAAAATAAAGGAACATAAATTCTTAGCTCTCTGAGCAATGGATGTTGCAATTCATAAAAATGTTCATTTTAACAGAAAAAATAAAGCTTTTATTAGAAGAGCTCTGGATGTGCATTGACACTGCAAGAGGAAGAAGACAGAATCAGGAAAATGATCATGTCTTTGGTGAGATGGCATGCAAAGTCTTGAAATTTTCTTGAAGTTGTCTCTTTTTTCTGACAAAAAATAAATATTGGTACATTTTTTTCAGGTTCTGTTCAAGATAAGATATGGCCTGAAAAAAGAAGAATGGCAGTTACAGAAGGTAGGTTCCAGTAATATATTAATGTGCAAGTGCACTAATTTATTCCTCCTTGGGATTATTATCAATTTGGGTACTGTTTTTATAACTCTTTATTTGACAGACCTAAATAATTTCCATGGTGTTTATCTGGTCAAGTGTATGCGCGATTAGAGTATTTGAAAATAACTGCAGATACTAATTTGAACAACCAAATACACTGGAATGCTCTTCTAAATAAAAGCTGTTGTTATCTGCTGTGGCAATTGAGAAGTCAAAATCTTTTACTCTCAACTGCTCTGACGATTTATAAATAGTCAAAACTCAGCTTTCAAACTTATATCTTCATGTTATCATTATGAACTCTACAGTATAGAAGATGAATTGTGATGCAAGTACTCTCTTTTTCTGAAGCAAACACATGGTAAATTGTTTGGATTGTAAAATGTAAGAAGCCGTTTACACCGTTTTCTTCATTCATACCTCCTGAATACTAATAGATAACAGTGCATTAATACACACATTACTGATACAGAGGAACAAAATTTACAGTTTGTTGATAGCTTTTATTTTTAATGTGATGTACAGTGTAATAATAAAAAAATATTCTGAGTAGTGTTATCCATATGCACATTCACAGCAAACTTGAACTACTTCAACTTTACATAACAGGTGTCATTTCCCATATGCCCTCAAGAGCAATAGGTGCCTTGAAACTGCATTAGTATTTCTGTAGTTGTCTCTCCAGAGTGTGCTTATTAATCTTTCATTTTTCTTTACTCCTTTGGTTTTCTGTAACGCAGGCTTTAGAGATACTGTAAGAGCTTTGAAGTTATTATCCTGCCTCTCCACCCTGTTAAGTGTCAAGATTTGCTACCAGTGTAGATAACAATGAGTTTAGGTGTGGTTTGTGTTCCAGTGGAATCTGCTTGAGAGGTGCCAAAGTACAAGGGCTGTTTTATAAACCAATTTATCCACTTCGCTCTTGCCTGCTGATCACCCTCAGTCCTACCAGTTTAATGCAGCAAATTTGTGGCTTCAGCTTCAAAATGCAGCTAGGCAGTTGTCCTCTGCAAATCTGAATTTGATTTCTTGATCAAGGGTCAATCAAATGAGGAGAACCGAGCACAAGAAACTGAAGAGTTTAGAATATGTGTGGTCTCGGGGGTATAGGCTTCTAGTGTCCTCTCCTTCCTATCCACCACAAGGGGAACTCTAGATTCCAGGAGTCCTCTCCCATCATTCCTATTCACATCTTATCAGGGAAGCTACAGTGCTTTTACAAAAGGAAGCAACTGTCCACAGCAGTCCTTTATAGGCAGTTCTCTTTTTCATCTGTTGGAGGAGCTAGATATTGTAGAAATAGTTCTTTCTGTTGCTTTGGGTTTGCTTTTTACCCTCTTTCAGCACAGAACTGCTGTTGTACTGCCTCTCTGCAGCTGCAGACTCAAACCTGCAGGTTGCTTTAAGCTCAGAATTACAGCTTGAGTAAAGAATGTCACCTCATGCTTGTTCTGCTTTTCCTGAGCATCAGTTACTGGGCTGAAACTGAAAAAAAACCCAAATAGTTGGGACTGTATGCTCAGTGTTACCTAGTATGGCCTTTCCAGATTAAAAAAATTGGCAAGATAGTTGGGGGGTGGGGCTTTGTTGCACATTTGTATACCTTTTCCGTGAAAAAAGAATTGTGTGTGAATAACAAGCTCTGATCTCTTTGATGAAAATATTTCTGAAATATTATGTGCTTCCTACTGCTAGTTTATGGGAACACTTGATTGTAATGCATTCTTACTGCTATGATGTATTAGCTCTATAAAAAAAAATGGGAAGAGGAAAAATTCTTAAGAATATTTTTGTGTCTTAGAAAGTGTACAAATCCACCAAAAGATCAGGAAGTGTGATAGCAAAAAGCCAACTTGGTATTCTTCACTGCAAAATGCTGGAAAGCAAAATTCCGTAACAACCATGCAACTTCAAGCAAGTACTGAGCCTTTTGGAGATGGTGGTGTTGGGAACAGTAACACTGAAGATTGTCTGCACAGTAGTGAAGATGAAAGTGTGGATGTGATAATACAAACAGATGTAGCACACAGCAGTTCAGACTTCTCTGATCAGGAGCTAAAGGGCCCTGGTGGAAACGTGATGGATATACTGAATTGGGCCAGGCCACTCCCTGCTCTGCTTTCTCCAGTACAGCTTTCACCACTAACTGCACAAGTGAGTTTCATGGTGTGCTTGACTTGGGACTAACTTGGTCTTACTAATTACTGCAAAAACAGTGATTTTATATTACTGGGGGGGGTATAAATATTCATATCTATGGAGGGGGGGTATAAATATTACTTAGGTACTGAAAGGATCTCGGTTTAGATCTATAAGGATACTTTTTAATCTTCTAACATTGCCACTGCTTTTGCCTGTGGAAGGGGGCAAAACATAATTTTCAAGAGTGTGTTTAAAATGAAGTCACCCATGCCTAGACTTCTGTAATAAATTTATTTTCCCAGTGTTGTGGACTTACAGTCCCAACTCCCGTTACGTATAAGCATGGCTTTCATAGCATTATTGAAAACCAAGGGGAACCTACTCAAATGTTATTTTCCAGTCATAGAATCATAGAATTGGCTGGGTTGGAAAGGACCTCAGAGATCATCAAGTCCAACCCTTGACCCACTACAAGTAGGTAGAGCAAGAAGTCTCTGGCTTTTCACAGATGTACTTTCCATTTCCTATGAATAACATAGAGGAGAAGGATGGAGAAGAGTGTTATGCTGTTGGTCAGTCTTAATCTCTCAAAACCACTGCATGTCAGGGCCACCAATGAATGTGTTTAGAGAAACAGATCTTAAAACTCATACCAGGCTTTGGAATATTAACTTTGTATTTTTTATTAAAGGATACAGTCTTTGGAGAAGTCACATGTTCCAGTGATGAGGAAGTTGATAGCTGTGCTTCTGCAGTGGAGGCTATTTTAGAAGATGACCAACCTCTGCCTCAGAGCTGTAAAGAATTCAGTCTGGGCAAGGAGTGTAATAGACAGAGCAAGTCATGTGAGCTTGGGCTTGATGCAGAAAACTCATTTAACCCGAGATGGAATGAAACCAATATTTTTATCAGTCCACAAATGTCAAGCAAGGAGGAGAGTGATGGTGAAACAAAGCAAGATGAAGCTGACAGTTTAATTACAAACATGGAAACTAACAAAGATAATTTTGAGAAGAATTCTGAGAATATGGAAACTGCAAAGAGAGAACTAACTGAAGCAGCAGCACATGAATTGGAAGCCATCACAGAACAGAAAGGAGATTCTGAGGGCATGCACACTGAGGAGGCAGGTTCCTCACCTGATTTTATGTTACCCAGTTTCAAGCCTCAGAATCAGATAGAAAAATGTAGTGAAGTAGAGCAAACAGAGGAGAATGTAATCTTAATCAGTGCTGTTGATTATGGAGGTATAGCTAAAAAGCATGGTGAATTAATGAAAACAGAAAAAGATGGATTATCAGAAGAGAGAAAAACTCCCAGGACAGCATCTGTTCTCCAAAATGTTATTCATTTGCCACCCGAGCAATGCATTGTGCTTCAAAGCAAAGATTCTGAAGAGAAATCTGAAATACTGGTACAGAATGAAATGCTTGAAAATGAGTCAAAAAATGTAATCAAAGTAACTCATGTGGCAGATGATGCATGGGAAAACATAAAACAAATGATAACTGGAGAGGAAATAACACCTGCAATAAAGAAGAAAGGACATTGTGCAGAGGGAAATAATGAGAGAGAGCTCTCTGAAAATATATTGCCTGATTTCAGTAGTTCCAAATCCTTCTATGAAGTGGAGTGTCCTCAAGACCCAATGATACAGCATAATGGGGAGGGAATAATTACAGAAAGTGAGGCAGACACTGGAACTGTTGAGACCTTTGCACACTCTCAGTGCTCTGAAATAAAACATGACAGTGAAGAGATACTGGAGGAACAATATGTACAAACCATAAAAGATAAAGCAGACAGAGAATGCAAAACAGAGACTGTTAAAGTCTCTAGACATCACTTACCTGCATCTGCTATTGAAGGACTCAGAAATTCATTGTCCATGGATGATGTAGACAAAAGTGTAGGTGTGGAGGGGATTGCTTTGCCAGCCTTTCCAAGGGATGATGAAAAGCTCAAAACTGAAGACATTAATATAACCAAACCTGAGACAATTGAACTACCCGTGAAATTCAACAGAGAAAGTGTTCTAGAAATAGCTGAAACATCAGAGCTACTCTGTGGTGCAAAAAACCAAAAAGCAGTAGATAGAAAGGAGGGGGGATATTTAAAAGGCAAACCACATCAGGAAGAAAATGATAGTAATTTATCACAAGAGAAGTCAGGCTTGGAAAATATACTTGCACTATCAAAGGTGTCATGCATTATTGGTGTAGAAAGCATCATACCTAAGTATGAATCCTCTGTGTTAGATTTTACAGAAATAAAAGGTGAAATAAAACAACCTGAAAACCTGTGTAGTACACTGGAATGTGGGTTGTCCAAAAGTCAGATTGTTAGAATGTTAGAATCTCAAGAGACCGAATTCAAAGATAATCAAGAAGATTTTAGAGAGGAAACGAGTGAACTGTTGTTAGACAGTGTGGATACCACTGATTCTGTCTTAGTAGGCTGTAATTTTATTTCTCAGGCACAGTTTGAAAAACCTCTGAATCAGTTCTCGGTAACTGAAAATGTTAAGTGTGATGAAATAAAAGGGGAATTAAATAAACAAAACAAGGAATTGGTGACTTGTTCCAGTGCATTTAACTGGGAAGAGAATGTTGTGGAGGAAAATAAGATTTCAGAGGTGATCTGCCAGCCTACTTCAGAAACTGATTTTAATAGTGGCTTGGCCTTTTCTACTAAAGGGGACTTGGAGACGAGCTGTATAAATACTGAAGAAACAGATAATCCTATGCAAGTGGGAATTGGCTTGAAATACACAATGCCTTCTGCTCTATATGTCAGTCTTCAGAAAGATTTCAGTTTTGTTGAAACTAAATTATCAGAAAAGGCTGCTTTTTCACATACATGGGAAAACGAAGGAGATAAAAATTGTGTTACAGGTAGTGAATGTAACTGTTCTTCAGGAGGGTTGGAAGAGAGTGCTGAGATTCTACCTGTTGAAAAAGACACATGCAAAGAACTGGTCTGTCCTGAGAAGGAATACGTGTACAAAAATGAAGAGAAAATTCCAGATGAGAAGGAACAGTCAGTGGATAAAGAACCTCAGTCCTCTGTTAAAGCACATATACTGGATGCAAACTCTTACAAGAAGGATAATTTTCTCCAAAAGTTTGAATGTGAAGAGTCAGCATGTAGGACTTCTATGTGGGAGGTTAGAACAGATCTTTGTAGAAGTGATTCACTAACAGCTGTCAGAGAAAGCAAAGAATTTAATAGCTTTGAGGCATCTGGGAAAAATGCCTTTAAAAGGTCTCAAAATTATTTTGATATGGCAGAGAAGAACAATGAATCTGAAGAGAGAGACTGTTATATAGAAAAAGGTAGATATGTGGAATGCTCTGAACGTGTTCCCGTGTTCAGAAAAGAACTGAGAGCTACCAGAAAAACTGAGGTCTGCACTCTGAAAACTGATGCAATTGTTGGTGATAATGACCAAATACATGAACTTCATTCAGCAATGGACCCAGGACCAGCCTTAACAGCTAGTCATCCAAAGGCAGACACTGTGGTGGATAGGGATACACACTGTGAAACATACACCTCAACAGATACTGCAAATGAATTGCCAAATGTGGTTGTAGAGGGTTATCCTAAAGACTTTGCCTCTTGGAAAAGAGGGGGTATATTGGTAACCTCTGAAAACACTGATGGTGCTAATGAATGTGTGGTAGACTCTGACAGAGCTGGATACAGTAATGACAATGAGAAAAGCCTGGAGAAAGTTGGAACAAAAAAAGAAAGCTTTGTGACGCCAAATGCTTCAAAAAGGTTACCGCAGATGTTAACCAGATTCTCAGAAAATTGTGAACTGGCTGTAAAAAACAGTAAATTAAATACAGGAATGGTAGTACTGGGTGATTTCTTAGAGGAAAATCATTCTGAAAAACTTCATTCAAATGTGGAGCAAAATTTAGTACACCATGTTGATATGGGGGTATCAGTGTCTGAAGAATATAATTATAATCAAACTTCCACTGCTTGCAACATAGGAGAAAACAGCGCTCATGTTACCTTGGATGGTAGCAGTAAAAAAAACATTTTTGTCAAGTGTCTTCCAAATCCAGCCCAACCTGATGTAGAGCAGGGCTGTCAGACAGGTAGGCAGCCTTCTGAGCCACACAAAGCCCTGTTTGAGTTATGTATGTTGAACTCAGAGTCACGAGTGGATGTTGCTCTTGAAAAGAGCAATAGATTGAACTGCAAAGAGCCAGAACCATCTGAAATTTTGACTGTTTCGACCAAGACAGCTGCCCAAGTAAAGCATGCCAAGCCATCGAAGAGTTTGTTTAAACATAAAAGAAAAACAAAGACTCTCAAAATAACTCAGCCGGTTCTTGCAAATGCTGATACTTCTGTGACAACAAAATGCTCATCTGAGGTGATAAATAAAATTAGGGAAGAGATGGGTCCTCCTCTGCCCCCCTTGCTACTACCTTTGATTGGTACTCCTCCAAAAACTGCATGTACCATGTCCCCAGTCATGCCTTCTACTGATCGATCTCTGTTGCTTTCCCCTCTTGATGACCTGATATCTCCACTACGTGCAACTCCGGTTCCTCCTCTCATGTCTCCATTAACAGATAATCCAACAGTAAAATCTGCACTTTTAATTTCTTCTCCTTCACCCTCAGAAGTAGCAGTGGGTAGAAGAATTCACTCTTCACCTTTGAAATTTTGTACTTCCATTCCAAAGCATGCCCTTCCTGTCCCAGGAAGATTTCCTCTGTTTGTAGCCCATAGTGCTGCTCCAGGTGTTCCCCAGGAGAACTCTGTGAAAATACTGGATACTATGTATCCAGAGCTATCTGCAAGGGCAAGGACACTAAGCATTCTGAAAGGCAATGTTCATCTTAACCAATGTGCAAATTCAGACAGCCCGAGTTTGCTGGGACCCGTGGCTCAAATAGGTGGCTTCAAGGCGATCGCATCTGCATCAACTGCTTTCGTTAAAACTAGGAGCAATTTTAATTCTGATAGTAGCAAAGATCAAGACAAAGATGTGCAAGATCAGCAGTTGTTTTCAGGCTCATCAAATCATCTTGAAAAACGATCACTACTGCCAGTATCCATGCCAAGAAGTGCAAAGAGACTGAGGTTGGATAGTGAGCCACCAAAGCTGGAGCCTGATGATGTTGTTGCTATAAGAAATACTAAAAATTCAATGCAGGAGGCCTTCCATGACAAAAGCTATGAAATCAGTGACTCAGCACACGGTTCTGGTTTAGAATTGTCACTACCAGGAAAAGTTATTGATCCTGACTGCCAGAAAGTTTCTGTGGCATTGAAGAAAATTGCTGAAGCCTGTTTTGACTTGTTACCAGTTATTAAAGGTCATGTGTATGTCAACAATATCTCAAAGATTCCAATAATGAGAGATGAAGAGAAAGAAGTTGTTTATGAATTTGCTATAAAAAACAAGGTAAATAGCATAATTTTTAATTTTGTCTTTTAATAATGACTTCTGTGCAGATGAAAAGAATGTAAGTAAGTAGTATTTGAATTCTCAATTGTTCAGGCAATGTGCAGGGCTAAGCTGTAGTCTGGAAATGTTATCAGACATAAACATGTATAACTTAAGAAAATATACAACGTGACAAGAAATTACTGGTCACTGGTATCTAAAATGCAAAATTGCATTTGTAAATGGAACTGCTTTCCTGGTGTATATGTAAAACTCTTCATTTTAGAGTTTCTCTAAAAGCATGAGATTTGATTAACTTTTTTTTTTGTTTTTTAATTAAATAAGATTAACTACATTGTATACAAAACAGTGACACACCCTTTCATTCCATGTTTACCTTAATTATTCTATGCCAGCTTGTTCAAATTAATTTTAGTGGTAAAAATTTTCATTAATTTGTTTCTCAGAACTTGCTTTTCTGTGGTGAAAAAAATTGCTTTAATTGCCGTCTTTCTCATAGATAATTTGTAGTTTGCAGCAGAATAATTCACCAACTGATGCATGACAGCCTTTTGCCATGTTTCAGTTCTTGAACATAATTGTGTTCTCCACAAAATTCTTAGTTTGTCTTTGTAGGAGTTTTCAACTCTGGTAATTTCATAGGAGCAAGGCTGTGGCAGCTTTATGTTTCCAGGTCCATCCAGTAGCAATGCCAAGTGTGTATTTCTAATAGGCACGTGCACACAATATCTACCTAATCTTTTTCTTTTCTTTGATCAGAGTGAAAGCTTTGTAATGCAAAATACATCAGACACTCAGTATATCCAGTCAGGGACTGCTGTTCTCTCCACTTGTTGCATGCAATGACAGAAGCACACATAAATCCCTCCAGTAGCTGGTCCAGACCTTACCCACATCTGATTCTTGGCCTCTCAGTCTTTCAAGTAGTTGGCTTGGACTTTCTGGTTTCTCATGAAACCATCACTCAGTCTCCCTGGTGTCAGCAGGTACCCAGTTAACACCTGTGGCCTCTCCAGAACTTGGCTCCTAAGCTCCTCATTCTATTCCCCATTTTTAGCCCTCCTACATGCTGTACTAGGTTTTGCACATTCTCCTTCGCTGGATCTCGTATGGAGTCCCATGTTGCTGTAGAGAGTAATACCTCATTCTCACTCCCTGCAGTGTGTAAAGTGATCTAGGGATGGACTGGGCTGTTGACTCAGGTCTCATACATGAACCCAGATATTTGTCCTCCTGTGCTCTGGGAGCAGCCAAGTCAGGGTGCTTCATTTGCTCTAATAAGGTTGTTTGTATTCCTCTAATTGTCATTATTCCTGTCTTTGTTTAAGGATGATTAAAAACTATCAAAAAACTAAGCAATTTAAATATAAAGAGTAGTTCTACTCATCTGTTTAAGGCATGTTTACCATGGAATCGCAGAACGGTTCAAGTTAGAAGAGATGTCTGAAGATCATCTAGAGCAGATGAAACAGGATCACAGAATTGTCACCGTTCAGAAAGCCCTCTAAGATCACCAAGTCCAGCTGTCAACACAACCCCCTCCAAATAAAATATATATAGCAATATCTGTATCGCCCCTAAAGCATGTCCTGAAGTGCCTCATCTACACAGATTTTTTTAATACTTCCACGGGTGGTGATTCCACTGCCTCCCTGGGCAACCCATTCCACCACCTAACTACTCTCTCAGTAAAGAAATTATTCTTCATATTTAGGCTAAGCCTCCCCTGGTACAACTTCAGGCCATTTTTTCTAGTACTATAATTGCTCACAGGAGAGAACAGGAATGGCTCCAGAGACTGAGACCTCACAAGCTCTCTGGGTAGCCTGGGGCCAGTGCTCTCTTACCCTCTCAGTAAAGAAGTTGTCCCTTGCATGTAGATGGAACTTCATGTGTTCCCATTTACCACCATTGTCCCTTGTCCTGTCACTGGACACCACTCAGAAGAGTCTGGTCCCATCCTCTTGACACCTGTCCTTTAGATATTTGTAAGTTTCGATGAGGTATCCCCTCAGTCCCCTCCAGGCAAAACATATTCCTCTCTCTCAGCCTTTCCTGGTGTGTAGGTGCTCCAGTTCCCTAATCATCTTAGTGGCTCTATGCTGGACTCTTTTCAGTAGCTCCTCGTCATTCATGAACTGGGGAGCCCAGAATTGGATATGTTATTCCAGATGTGACCTCACCAGGGCAGAGAAGATGGGGAGGATAGCCTCCCTCAGCCCACTGGCCACACTCTTCTTACTGCACCCCAGGATGCCATTGGCCTTCTTGGCCACAAGGGCACCTTGTTGGCTCATGGTCAGCCTGTTGTCCACCAGGACTCAGGTCCTTTTCTCCAGAGATACTTTTCAGCATCCAACTGGACTCTGCTCTATGTACCACAACTCCCAGAGCTATGTCCTTCAGCCAGTTCCCAATCCACCTCATGGTCCAGTCATCCAATCCACACTTCTGAAATTTGGCTTTGAGAATGCTGTAAGAAACAGCATCCCCATGTTATTCTGGGAGGTTGTATCTTGCTTTTTTCTTTCCCTGGTTGCTTCTGATTTATTTTTCTGCGTTTTGATATGTAAGTAAACAGTGTTCTTGCAAATAAGAGTTCTTCTTACTTGTCATGCTACTGTAATGTTATCAAATATTCTGAAGTATATAATAGTCTTAACAATGTTCTTTGTGCCTTACAGCATTTAGCAGAGTCCTTGCTGCATGCTATTCTCAATAAACTCAAGACTCAGAAGAATGCCATACATTACAATTTCAATCAGGCTTTATGTCGAGTCTATACAGGAATTTGTCGACAGTTGGGAGATTTGGAAAGAGCTCGCCTCTTCTGCTATAGCTTAATTAAAGAAGGTAGAGTTTTGCTTATTAGTTTTTTCTTATTTTAACTGAGTAAGCACTGATTTGTGAAGTAAGTGTAATTTAAATACATGTATTACCTTAAAATAGTGTCAGGAGTGAGACAATACCTTGATCAAAACCAGTGCATTTGTACAACATGTCGTCCTTAAAGTTTTACTGATTCCCATTATCAAAAGTCTCACTTGGTTGAGAGGTTTTTTTCATTTTGGTTCCTTCCTCTCCCACCTTTTTGATCCTAGTAACAAAGGTAATACATATAACATCACTGTACTAAATGAAGTGTCTTAGTTCTGTGAGGACTTCACTTAGTCTGAAAATATGAAGCTATCCAGAGTTCAAAGCAGACTGGTATCTGTGTGTCAAATTAAAATAAATTTAAATAAAATTTGTGAGCACTGAGAAGCAGAATCCTTTTAATTTTTTCAGTTAGTGGTTATCTTCCATATAACATCCCTCTCTTTTTTATATCTTATTAAGAATTGTGATTTTGTTTTTGTTTTATTCTTAATTGTCTTTTTGTTATTGGGGTGGAGTATTTTTGTTTGCATTTTTTTGCATGAGTTCTTTTTGGAATGCATATTTTCTTACTTGATTTTGTGTGCTTCATCCAGTCCATCATAACTCCTTTCACCTTTTTCATGCTAATAGTTTTAATACTGCACCATGTCAGAAACTATTACTTGTCAGATATCCCTTTTTAGTCTAAATTAACAAGCCTTCTGTTTTGCAGTGCCTTGGTCCTGTCTCTTCTTTTAAGCTCTTGCAAATATTAAACATTCTTCTTTTTTCCCTTTCTTTTTCTCACTAAGATGCAAACCAGTACCTAAATTCAGACTTTTGTTGAACAGTGTTCTATTCTATATTTTGAATTACATGAATTCCTGTTGTGGTTGTTTTGTGGATTTTTTTTTAAAATCTTGATTGTGAACACATCAAACTGAGCTGAGCTGTCAGCACATCGGAATTTATTTAATTACAATTCGTTCACGTTAGGGTTTTTTCATATAGTTTTTGCACATTAATTCCCATCAGACTAATGGCAACACAAGTGCCAAGTTGCCTATAAACCATCAATGTGACCTCAGTGGACATGTATCCTGTGTTCTTTTGTTGTCTGTGCTGTTTCTTTCTGTTGTCCTTCCATGTATTTTCCCTTAAATGACTATAAATTAAATGTTACCTTTCTTTGGCTGTTTTTCTTTTTACTGCTTCTTGCTCCCTTCCCTTTTGCTTTTTTCTTTTCTTCTTTTGATGCCTCTTTAACTCTTACTCATTGCTGAAATAGATATTTTTTTAAACTTTGCAGATTCATGGGCAGGCAATTCAGGCTGCAGCATGTACATAATTCTGGTTTGTCCTGACAAAAAATAGTTCATTTTTATGTGATGAGTGCAATAAAGCTTCTTGATTTGATGTATTTTCATATGCTCTCTAGTTCTTCAGATCCTTCTTAAAACGTAGAAGTTACACTGAAATGAAGAAGGGAAGACACATTTGGCTCTTTAGTTTTCATTGTTTTTTAGCTTTTTATGGTGACAATACAGTTTCAGGCATATGTGTTGCCATATTTCATTTCATCCATGAAAGTAGTATCTATTTCTTGCTAATGCCAATGGAAGCAAGATCTTTTGTCTAGAACTAGTCATCATTTGTGACTCTAGAGTATTAGGTAGGCTTCTGGAGTGCATCTTCCAGTTTAATTTCATCCTAGAAGAATCCAGTTTCCATGGTCCAAGACCACTCTTCTTAGTGAACTAAAACACAGTAAGAAGCCTGAAGAGGAAGTAACCTGAAGTAGCCTGAAGGATCCTTTTGCACTGTCATTACTCAACAAAGTCCAGTGAAGTTTTTTTTTACCTTAAAAAAAAAAAAAAAAAAAAAAAAAGAGTGAAATTACAATGGAGAAAGTGACTTAAGGGGGCATGTTTTGGTTTTTTTTTTCTTGGGTCTTTTCTTCTTACTTATACACTAGTGCTAATACTACTTCCATTTCCTGGGCTGCAGCTGTTGCATGACTTCCATTCCTTGTTTCCTAGTTATCTTGCTGAAGAGTGTATTAGCTTTTAATACTTTAGTGTGTGTGTAGATATATATATATATATTATTTTAAATGTTAATAATTTCCTTTGTTCTCTATTTTTTTTTCCTTAGACTTTCCAGACTCAGAAAAATTCATTTTATTTATCAGTAATGTGTGGTCTGACATATTTGTCTTCCAAGGTGCAATTAACCAAGCTATGCAATTAGTTGTCAGGCAGAGTGCAAGTGATGAGATGCTGGCCTGTTTGAATGCTTACCTCAACTGGGAACAGGTAATGTCTGTCTTCATTGTCAGTTCCAGCTTTTATTTGCACTGATTGCTTTGCTAGCTGAACCAAATCAAGCCAGCTTACTTATGATGCAGGCTATGAAGGTAGCCTGAGAATTGCACCCACTGGAAAAAACATGATGATTTTAAAATTTAATTTTAATCTAGATCTGAAACCAGTCCTGACTTTAATATGGTACCACCGGAATTACATCCCCCAAAGATATTCTGATTTAGTGCAGGTTTACAGTGGAGTGACTTATGAGGGCACAGGTTTGTGTTTGTTTCCTTTTTTAATAAATCAGTTGTGATACAGGATTAAATGCTGGTATTCAGAGTTGTGTTTCACTGCAGTTTCTGTTTAGCAAAGAGTTTGTATTCTCCATTCAGTTAGGTTACAGCTTTCAGTCTCATGCCTGTGGAGATGCACGTGTATGTCTGTAAATGTTCTTGGACATACTAATTCTCTGCACTGACGCTACTTTTTTATAAACCTCTATGAAATATGAGGGACCTCAGGAATTTCACTGCTAATGATAGCAGATGGCACCATTCCATCTGTAAGATGCTTTTTACTTAGGTGTACATATGGGGACAAATTAAAAGTGGATGGTGGTCAATCTATTGTGGTCAGTCTATTATGCATACAATTCTGATAACATATTCTTCTTATGAAAGGAAAGGAATACTCATCCTTATGTGGGATGAGTATTTAGTACTTGGTCAAAGGATGCCATTTTAGTGACTTGCACCATTGCAGAACTTGGCAGTTATATGACCTTTAGTACTGAGAAGATATGCTGAGCACCCAGTGTTGCCTAGACTTTTTTTTAATACATTATATATTCAAAGGAAGTTTGTTTTAATGCCCTTGCTCGCTCTACTTTCCTAGATACTTTGTTAGCAGAGTTCTTTCACATGACATGTTTTCTGTTATTACTACCCTGAACTATTGAAAGTATTTTCTTAGAAATTAGCCCCTATTGAATAATTAACATTGGAAAACACTCTTCTGACCTTAAAGCTTCATTGAGAGAAACAAAAATCCTCAACTGTAGTAGGAAGAATAGAGTGGTTGTAGCATGTGTGGTTTTAGTTGTTTTTTGTTTTTTCAAATTCTCCTATTAGAAAAAAGAGTTAAGAAAAATACTCTGTATTTTAATGATAATCTGTGTATTCTTTTTGTTTGTGTTAAGTTGAATCCAAACTTGAATTTATGGTGTAAGATGCTGTGGAGAGTCAGAATAAAATATGAGTCTGGTTATGGGTTGGTAACTTCTCATGCATTAAGTTTCTTCATACTTTCTAAAATTCCAGAGTTCTGCTTCAGATGCTGGTAGCATGGTCTCAAACCTGCTTTTAGAAATGCAGTCATGTACAAAAGTAGAATTTCAACTGAGTGAGCAATATGGAGAAGATCTGAGTCAAGATGCTTGGCAGTACATATTTGCTGTTGATCTACTCTGCTCTCACCTAAAGTGGGATTGGACACATGACAATGTTATAAGGTATTGTGGCAAACAGTGCTTTCAAATGTTTGTTATGTGGGAGGGTTTGTGTTTGGTTTTGGTGTTGTTTGGTGTGAGTTCCAAATTTGAGACATTATGACTTAGTTTTGATGTAATAAAACATTGCATAGATGCTCAGAAATAAGGGTGTTTTAACCTGATGAGACCTATACTGCTGTGTTTGTATGCCTTATTTTAAGATAGAATGACTCATCAGTGAGGAAATGTAGGATTTTATGGTACTGATCCAATAAATTAACCCTGTTTGAACCATTGTAATACGGAATTGCTTCAAAAATAACTATATGTGGACAATTGTGAAAGCTTTGGAGATGGATTACTTGAAGCAAATGAAGCAAAATGGTTGATTCTCTTCCTCCAAACTTAATTGTTGAATTCTCCTTCCCACCCCATCACTACAAAATGAGGATGGAACTTCTGATGTGTAAATAGCACCCTTTTGGTGCTGAAAGTGAAATGTAACTACTCTTTAGTGTACTATCCTGATTTAAGTCTGATTTTAATTCTAAAATAATTATACAACTTAGATTTAATGTTTTAAATTTTTTTAACCCCGTCTGCAGTGCATGGACTGCTACCATACTTAACTTGGTTTGAAATAGTTCATTTTGATACCTCCACTGCTCTGATAGGCCTTACTCTATGTAGAGTTTACATAACCCAGTAGAAAGTCCAAAAATGTGGCGTTTTAACTATGGCAGTAAGTAAATGCATATAACTTTAAATCATCATCAAGTCTTGTATAAAGTTCCATTCTTTCAAATAGTAAAGAAGTTATTTTAATTAAATACTTTTTAAATTAATACAGATTAGTTTTAGTAAAAAGCATGTAATTTCACCTAAAGCTATATGGAGTTGACTGTATGGAGCTGTGCTGTTAATAGGCAACTAGGTCTATACATCATTTTAAAGGTTAAAAAAATAAATATCTCATGTCCTTTTAGGTTTAAAAACAAGCATTGGAGCCTAATTGTAACATGCAAACTGAATTTTCAGTCCAGTAAGAAGCTTGCATAACACCTCACCATGACATTTGAAAGTAACATCATTTCATACACATCTACAAAGGCAGTGGAGGAAGTTCTTGACTTTAGGTAGAGATGCACAATGCTGCAGGGAAATTAATGGGAGATGAGCAGGAATGATTCCTTCAGAAAGTTAGCTTTGATTGTTTGGATTTAGAACCTTTATATTACTCAGATTTGTGGATGCTTGGAATATTATAAATTTCCCTCCAAGCTAAATTAAAGATCCAAGACCACAGAAATACATGATAAACAGAAAAACCATTTGCATTCATTATTGTGTAGATATTGTGCCACCCATTCATGCAATATCTGATTTTTAATTTTTTTTTTCAGCAAAGTGCTTTGGCCTTCTATGGATAAATGGATAAAGGAGAGAAAGGGGCATACAACTGTTCAGTCCATTCCTGATAGTGTTATAGCATTGATTCTCAGGCTAATTGGTAAGTGATCTAAATTCTTGGTTGAACTTCTGTTTTGTGTAAGTATGTCCTTTGAAAGTGTTAGCTTGTGGAAAGCGAATTTTTGTATTTTGTATTGTATTTTTTAAAGCATTTTTGCCTTTTTTTTTAAATCTGGATTTTTTTTCAAATTCCTTAAACAGAATTTTCACCTTAAAATGGAAACTTTTACAGTCCTATGCAGGTATTTTCTGTTTGTCAGACTGTGGAAAGCACGTACTCAAGTTTTGAGATATTAGTCTGATTTAATGATAAAGACAATACATTTAAAAATTAAATCAGCTGTAGATATGTATGATTTATAGCAAAGTGTTTAAAATAAGGCTTTATACAGAATCCTAGAATGGCTAGGATTGAAGGCATATTTTGGAAGCATGCATAATATGTAACATAATACTTCTTACTGCAGTTTGAAGTTAGATTCATTTATTTGGGATCTAGTTGGTACTCAAGGTAAACAGATAAACTTTGGGTTTCGGAGATATTTTCAGTATACAGGCTACATAATATTGTTTGTTAAACAGAAATTGCATTCTTTGGGAGTTTTACACTTGCAAATTTTAAGCCTGTGGGAGGTTGATTAAAGCTGATGAAAAACGCCTTGGGATCATTAGTCACGAAAAGAATAGGGCAAGTGTTGTTTCCAAGACAACATGGTAACCAGAATTACTTATTTTTGTAATGGAAATTAGCATTTTCTGTTGATACTTCATCAAACAATTGTTAAGTCTTAAAATTAGAAAGTTGACTGCCTATATGTCAGATACATAGTAAACCTTTTTTCTTTCAGGTCGATTGGGCCAAATAGGTTTGAAGGAAGGATATCTTGCTGCAGTGAAGAATATTAGTTCTGTAATTGGACTGTTTGTACAGCATGCAGAAGAAGAAGGTAATGTTTATCTAAAGGAACTTGATTGTAGCATCTGCAATAGGAAGTTTTGCCACTGTAATTAAAATACACACAAATTAAGACACATGAAGCATGTGTACTACCTTCTGTTTGAGACCAAGAACAACTCTAAGATAGTTTCAGCCACCTTGGAATTACACTGCTTTGTGTAACAGCGTATCAGCTCTCAAAGAATTTAAAGGGTGATCTTGAGCAGTAATAGGTATTTCTTACATAGGCAGCTCATGCTGAAGCTTCCTGCTAGCAAGATTATTGTCCAAATTCCTGTCTGAGACAAAGCAAGGCAACTAGGGCAGCAGAGATCTGTATTACTAGGTTATTCTGGGTGCTAAGTACATTTTGCAGTGAAGCATTGGTTGATGTTACGAAGCTGTTTTGAAGCACTTGTGTAGCTTCTCTTCTGTGCAATCTCAAGTTTTTCCAAGTAAATGGAAGCCCGATGACCCTTAACTACAGCAAAATCAATAGATGTTTGAATCCTTTATGCCCTTTGAATACTGAAGACCTGCTGTATTCAGAAAACTGGAAGGAGCTAATATAAAATGAGGTATTACAGAACTTGTGTACAGGTTGTCATCTTACTACTTTCTGGCATCGCGACTGTTGATCTGTTCTAGTTCTTGAACTAACAGTTGCTTTAGATTCAGGCTTCCCAAAAGCATTATTTCATTTCAAAATTTCTGTAAGCTGACTTGTGTTAATTTTTTGCAGGTGTTGGCTGGGGTGTGCAGCTGGCAGCCATATATTCACTGTGTGACTTGGGTTCAAGCAATCCAGAAGGTATTGTTGATGCCATCCATGCTTGGAGAGCAACAGTTCATAACAGCATCCCTCTTGCTGTCACAAGTGGCATAGCTGAAATCACTTCTCTGTGTAAAATGGAGCTAAACTAAAATTTAGGGAGGTGGACTGATAAAAATAAGAAGTGCCTTACTTTCCACTTACTCTAAGCAGTAGTTGGTTTCAGTTAAAAACAATATAAAATGGTGCTTTTTTTTTTTTCTTTCTTATTTTTTTTTTTTTTACCAGAATGTCTGATCACATAAAGCAAGTTCAAGTATTTTAATTGGCTTTTCTGTTTGAGGGAAGAGTTTAAAAAAATAAAACAAAAACTTTTGTAATAACTGGTCAGTGGGCTGAAAACCAGTATGTCTGACTCTCGAGATATTTCTGGTTTCTCATAACAGTAAGAAAGAGTTTCCATTATTTTACTTCTGTCAATTTGGAGCGTGGCCTATTTGACACAACAGGTTGAGCCTGACTGAAAACCTGACTATGACTTTGTACTATATTTATAAAGTAATTGTTCAGAAAGCAGAACATTGCCCAGATTCTGCTTTATTTTGCATGAGTAGTCTCATAAGCTTAATTTTAAATACTTGTGTAATAAAATACTTGTGTTAGACAGGTAGGAAATGACTTTTTGTGTAACAGTCATGTATGGAGTAACAGAGACATTAAAACTCTGAACTTGTATATATGATATATTCTGATAATGTGTCTCACATTTGATATTGTTCCACTTGGGGAATTTTGTGTATGTAAATAGAAAGTTGGTTCAAAAAAAGTTTAAGTTTCTAATGATACCTTCACTACGCTGTGTTTTTATCTCTTTCATAATAAAAGAAGCAAACACCATGGTGCTCTTGTTGGTCTTTTTAGATACCATAGAATGAACTGTTGTTTCTAGCTTATCTAAATACTACTTGTGGGGGCAGGAGGACCTATAAGGTCATTTCACTAAATGAACTGCCCATAACACTGCAGTTCTGGCAACTGGAAAGAGGGCATATTGCATCTCCAGCATTTTCAAATATGCACTGAGGACTGGAGAGGTAGATTTAAAAATCTCTTGTAAACTTCTGCTTACAGTCCGTGATTATAACCATAGGAAGGGGTGAGCTTTGCTAATTGCAGATTCTTATTGTAGTGGGACCTAGACTCTACCAGAGATTTGATGTGTCAGTCTTTTTCCTTTCTCTTTTGATCATAAATGGGGTAAAAGGCTTTTGCTCTGCAGAAGCCATCTGTGAACTTGGATAATGAAACCTTTAAAAGGGGATTGGATGACACACTTGTCCTTCATTTTTCACTGGAGCCATACCTTCACCCAGGAATTTACCAATTAAAGTTAACACTGGAGTGATACAGAATTGATTCTGCTTCACTGAGGTGGTTTCTCAAGGAAAAGCTGCATCTGATTTCTGCAAAGTGCAGGGCCTGGGAGCAACACAACCAAAGAATAACCTCTCCAAAAACTATTGCTCTGTCAGTATGCAGACCCAATGTTTTTTCTTTGTTCTTTGATATTTTTCATGATTGACTGTATTGAAAGACTTTATCAAGGTACTGTGAACAGCATCTCAAGAGCATTTCAAAATAAAATGACAGAAAGGCAATTTAGTGTTAAAAGCACACCAGAAAATCCTGAAGAACCTAAGAGCACCAAAATAGAAAACTGTTCTTGCAAATGTTGACTTTTGAAGGACGAAATACATTATAGAGGCAAAAGAAATCTCCAAGGTCACTGGCAAGCCACACACAAACACAGAAAGATAAAGCAAGGTTATCTCTCAGTGCTTCCTTGAACTGCATGCCATGCACCAAGCTTAAATAGCCTTGGGCATGAGGTGCCCAGTCTGAAGAAAGACCTTTCTCAGAACACTTTCAGCTGCTCAGTCCTTTCTGAGTTCATGTAATCATAGAATAATGTGCGTTGGAAGGCACCTATAAAGGTCATCTAGTCCAACCCCCGTGCAGTAAGCAGGGAAACCCTCATCTAATTCGGGTTGCTCTGAGCCTCATCAAACCTCACCCTTATTGTCTCCAGGGATGAGGTCTCAACTACCTCCCTGGGCAACCAGTTCCATTTTTCCACCACCCTTACGGTGAAGAATTTTTTCCTAGCATCCAATCTACTTTTCCCTAATTTAAAACCATTGCCCCTCATCCTATTACTACTACAAACCTTGCAAACAGTCCACCTCCAGCCTTCCTGTAGGCCCCCTTCAAGTACTGGAAAGTCACCATTAGGTCTTCCCAGAGCCTAATTTTTTACCAGTCTGAACAACCCCAGCTCCCTCAGTCTGTCTTTGTAGCAGAGGTATTCCAGCTCCCTGATTATTTCTGTAGCCCTCCTCTGGACCCACTCCATCAGATCCATGTCCTTCCTGTATTGAGGGGCCAAGAGCCATACACAATACTCCAGGTGAGGTCTTACCAGAGCAAAGTGGCAGAATCACCTCTCGCTCCGCTGGCCACACTTCTTTGGATGCAGCTGGCAACTGTTGGCTCATTTCCAGCTTTTCATCCATCAGCAACCCACCCCCAAGTCCCTTTCTGCAGGGCTGCTTCCTAACACCTCATCCCCCAGCCCGTACTGATAATGCAGATTGTTCCAATCCAGCTGCAGGACCCTGCACTCAGTCTTGTTGAACCTCATGAGGTTGACCTGGGCCCACCTCTACAGTTTGTCCAGGTCCTTCTGGACACATCCTACTCCTTCTGAAGTTGCCTGGCTAACGCTGGGAAACAAGGAGGACCCATTAGAGAGTTCTGTTCTCTCTTAGGTAATTGTTGCTTTCCTCCCTCGCCATCGCTCCTTGCTGGGCACAGTACCCTGCCTAGGGGCACAGTCTGGGCCTGGCAGCCTGGGCTGATGGTTTCTGCTGCAAAATCATAGAATCATAATCGGCTGGGTTGGAAGGGACCTCAGAGATCATCAAGTCCAACCCTTGACCACTACCGCTGTGGTTACCAGACCATGGCACTGAGTGCCACATCCAGTCTCTTTTTAAATATCTCCAGGGACAGAGAATCCACTACTTCTCTGGGCAGCCCATTCCAATGTCTGATCACCCTCTCCATAAAGAAATTCTTCCTAATGTCTAACCTAAACCTCCTCTGGCACAACTGAAGTCCATGCCCTCTTGTCTTGTTGAAAGTTGCCTGGGAGAAGAGCCCAACCCCCCCCTGGCTCCAGCCTCCTTTCAGGGAGTTGTAGAGAGCGATGAGGTCTCCCCTGAGCCTCCTCTTCTCCAGGCTGAACACCCCCAGCTCCCTCAGCCTCTCCTCACAGGACTTGTGCTGGAGTCCCTTCACCAGCCTGGTTGCCCTCCTTTGGACCTGCTCCAGGACCTCAATCTCCTTCCTGAACTGAGGGGCCCAGAACTGGACACAGGACTCGAGCTGTGGCCTCACCAGGGCTGAGTACAGGGGCAGAATCACTGCCCTGGACCTGCTGGCCACGCTGTTCCTGATCCAGGCCAGGATGCCATTGGCCTTCTTGGCCACCTGGGCACACTGCTGGCTCCTGTTCAGCTTCCTGTCAATCCAGACTCCCAGGTCCCTCTCTGCCTGGCTGCTCTCAGCCACTCTGTGCCCAGCCTGGAGCTCCCCATGGGGTTCTTGTGGCAAAAGACCCCTTAGAGTTGAATTTCTCGAAACATCAGAGCAGGGACCCCCACCGCCATCGGGATTTACACGGACGTTCCAAGCCACCGAGAGGCACCACCCTGAGCTCAGCGTTACCACCCCAGCTCCTCCCACCTCCGGGGCGGCAGACGGAAGTCACCCAGAGCCCGCCGGGGCCGCCTCTCTCGCAGGGCTGGGTCCGTCTCCGCCTCCCCCGCGGCTGCGGCCTCCGCTCAGCCGGGGTGGGGCCGCAGGCGCCGCTCTGCCCCTGGGCCTGCGTGGGGCGGCTCCGCTTTCCCGGGTGGGTCCCTGCCGTGCCGCTAGCGGAAGGCGGTGCCCTCGCAGCGGGTGGCGGGCCGGGTGTCGCCATGCGATTTCGGGCTAAGATCGTGGATCTCGCCTCCCTCAACCACTTCAGCCGTGAGTATGGCAGTGCGGGGAGAGAAGGGTGGAGCGGGCCAGAGGATGGCTGCTTCGCCGCCAGGGCCTCCTTTCCCGGGGAAGGGGAAGAGGGAGGGCTGCGCATCGGCGGAGAAGTTACGGGGTCCAGAAGCCTTTCCCGTCGGGAAACAGCGTGAGGCGCTTCCCTAAGCCCCGAAGTGTTTGAGAGTTCTCGCTGTGTTTTTCAGAGACTGAGCTTTTCTCCTCCGTCCCACTGGGAACGGGTTGTAACGCCTCCCTTCTTCCGCCAGGTGTAATTAATACAATCGCCAAATTGGCCAAGACCTGCACCCTGCGCCTTACTGTCAGCAGGCTGTATTTCATCCTCTCCGATAAAGTAGCAAATGGAGGCATCAGTATGTGGTGTGAACTGTGCCAGGTAAGCCTCGGGAAGTTGAGTAACCACATGTCGTGTAGAAACAGAGCATGTGTTTGGGTCTGGTGCAGAAGGCATTTATTGTACGCTTGTATTTGTCACCTGTGATGTGCCACTTCTCTTAATGCCCTATGCCTTATGCCTCACCACCCTCACTGGTGAGGCCACAGCTCGAGTCCTGTGTCCAGTTCTGGGCCCCTCAGTTCAGGAAGGAGATTGAGGTCCTGGAGCAGGTCCAAAGGAGGGCAACCAGGCTGGTGAAGGGACTCCAGCACAAGTGCTGTGAGGAGAGGCTGAGGGAGCTGGGGGTGTTCAGCCTGGAGAAGAGGAGGCTCAGGGGAGACCTCATCGCTCTCTACAACTCCCTGAAAGGAGGCTGGAGCCAGGGGGGGTTGGGCTCTTTTCCCAGGCAACTTTCAACAAGACAAGAGGGCATGGTCTTAAGTTGTGCCAGGGGAAGTTTAGGTTGGATATTAGGAAGAATTTCTTTTCGGAGAGGGTGATCAGACATTGGAATGGGCTGCCCAGGGAAGTAGTGGATTCTCCATCCCTGGAGATATTTAAAAAGAGACTGGATGTGGCACTCAGTGCCATGGGCTGGTAACTGCAGCGGTAGTGGTCAAGGGTTGGACTTGATGATCTCTGAGGTCCCTTCCTACCCAGCCGATTCTATGACACTCTTTTGCAGGACTGCCCTTTAGTTGCACAGGCATGGTGTTTCTGGCAAGCATCCCCTTTAGCCTTGGTTGTCCCACAAGGTCCTGCCCAAAACTGGAAACAGCAGAGCATAACTCACCTGTCGTACTCCTTGTTTTGAGGACTGATAGATGTTAAGGAGGGATCTGAAATTAATAAGCTTAGCCTGAAGCAGAGGGCTTTAATGCTTGTGTGGGCTGTCTTGGCTCTTGCAGGTGATACCATGCAGTGGAAAGCTTTCCATTGTATACATTTCTAGATGTAAAACTTACCCTTTTTTTTTTTTTTTTTTTTTTCCGTCTGCTTTATTTTATTTCTCAACTGTCAAAATCTGTAGGGGAATTTCTTTGATGAATTCCAAATGGAAGGAGTAGCTGCAGAGCACAATGAGATCTATTTAGAGTTGGTGCCTGAGAACCTGTCGAGAGCATTAAAAACTGCCCAGAGTGCTAAGGCAGTGAAGATCAAGTTGACTAACAAACACTGTCCTTGTCTGAGAGTTGCTGTGGAGCTAGTAAGTGCAGCCATGCTTTTATCTTCATTCTTAAGAAAAAGCTCTTTAAAAAATAAGTGCTTTTCCTAAGATCAAATCAAGGTTTTTGTAGTCTTTTTGTGTTAATTCTATAAAACTAAATAAAGAAAAATCATGCCATTTTCCATTTCAATAGTCTTTCCTGCTGTCATGGTTGCTAGCATGCAGAGCCAGCTTTGTATTTTCTAAAAAAGAAAAGAAGTGATGGAGGCTGTGTGTTTGGAACACCTTTTCCATTTACTTTTTTCCATTCCTTTGCTTTCTAAATCACATGTGGATTATTGTTTTCTCACTGAAGCCATTAGGCAAAGGAGGTTTCAGTGTATTGTTGTGTATGGTTCTTTGTTGAGCTTCTGGTTGTCCCTTTCAAACTGCTGTCTTTGAACTTTTTTGTTAACATCTCTGCACTATCTCACCTTCAGCTCTAAAGATAACAGATAGTTACTAATGACTGATAATTCACAATCTCTTTCTTACTCTAAAGGGAAATCCACTTAAAGTGGATAGGATGAATAAGAACCTATAAAAAAATGGAACTGAGTGTGTGGGGTACTCAACTACAGTATTTCACAGAATGGGTCTGAAAAGTTTGCATTCAGAAGTCAAGTCTTATTTTTAACTGCAAGAGCATCCTCTCTTCCCTCAAGCCATCCTTGTCAAGCAGCAGTAGGATTGTGACACATGACATTCCTGTGGGGGTTATTCCCAGAAGATTGTGGAATGACTTCAGAGAGCCCAGTGTGCCAGACTTCGATGTAAGCATCCATTTTTGTTTTCTCTATGGAAAGGGGAATTTCTCATTTAAAAGAGAATGCTATTGCTGTGGAATATACTACCAGTTGGTTTTAGAGAGGAGGTGAAAAGAAAGAGGGAAGGCTGGAGCCTAGAGGTCTGGATCGGGATGGGACATGGCTTCCATCTTGAAGAGAGTCCAGAATATGTAAAAATAGAGCAGGTTACCAGTTGTTGCTGTGATACTCAGAGTGGAGATAGGAGCAAAGGAGTTGCCTGGCATTAGGCAGGAGCACCTCCAAATCATGCAGATTTAGACTGTTTCAGCTGTTTAGGTACCAAGTGGCCCAAATAACCTGTTCTTTATGAAGGTGATGGCTTACTGGCTTATCTGTTTCCTTCTGATTTTTAAACGTTTTCTCTATATCCTTTTTGACTTCTTTTAGGGTTGCAAGAAAAGGTCTTTGTGCAAAGGTGCTCCTTTTTGAGGTTATGGATGTCTACCATCTCTATAGCTAAGAGTATTTAAATTCTGAAGAGTTATGACACAGTAGAAACTTGATGTATTTTATTCTGTTATTTCAGATTTACACTGATGCAGTTTCAGAAATTACTACAGTACTGTGGCAACAATGTACTTTCCTTTTTGGCTATTGCACTAATAACTGCTTGGTGTACTACAGATGTGGGTTCACTTGAGAATTTGATCTCCAAAAAGCTATCTCTACTATTATTTTTAACACAGGGGTTATATGAGGTATATATGGGGTAATATGTCTGAAGCAATTGCTAGAGCAATGTCCTGTTGGTGTAATAGTAAAGAGCTCCTCTGTTTCTGAGTTCTACGCTGGTTTTAGTTAAATATTATCCTTAATACATAACTGAATCCAAAATTAGATTGAATTGAAGGGAGAAATAAATGCATCACATCCCAGTCACACGAGAATATTTGTGTGAGTGTGGTTCTTATGTCATATTTACCTAGGTCAGTATTTACCTACCGGTGCTGAAAACAATGAAGACTGTTGTGGAGAAAATGAAGAACCTCAGCAATTCCCTTGTAAGTTAAGACACTTCAGGCATGTGTCATACAAACCTCTTTTTATCTTGGACATAGCATGTTTCCCTGTTGCCCAAACTCGTGCCCCTGTGTGACATCTTATTTGAACTAATGGCACCTGAAGACTTTGTAAGGGCTGAAGAGAATGATGGAATTTATTTTAAGATTTACACTGAAGGACTTGTCCTGGGCCTCCTAGAAAGTACTTTGTACTGAATATTTGGAAGGATATTTGATGAGTATTGTGTTGCTACAGGCTAGTCTTTGTAGCTGGTAAGAAATTGCACTTCTTCAGGAAGCTAGCTGGAGACTTTCCTGGTGATTTCATTAAAGAAGTGCTTATTAAATGAATCTTGTATTACGTGTCTAGGTAAACTAGAACTTTAGGTAAACTGAGGTAGTATTTAAAGGAAATCCTAATTAGTTGCTTCTTGTTGTCAGCCTTTGCTTCAGTGCTTGACATGGTGGGTTTCTGGACTGCAGATCAGGCTTCTTTTGAAGGAAGCCCTCTACAGGTGGCCAGAAAAAGGGCTTGTTTTGGTCTTACAGTCTGTCATGGTTTAACACTGACCCGGCAATTAAACTGAATGACAGATGCTCTCTGTTAATCCCCCTCCCCTCCCTGGTAAAGAAAGGAGAGAGAATAAGGGAGAGAGACTTATGGGTTGGAAACTAAACTACACAGCTTTAATGAAACAGTAATGAGAAATAGGAAAAATTACTAAATATATACAAATATACAGGAAAAATCGATACCACGTTCCTCCCCATTTTCCCCCAATAACTCTCACGTCACCACCGAGGCTGCAGGGCAGCCCTGGGAAAGTCCAGGCTGGAATCCTGGAGTCAGCAGCAGTCAGGAGCTGGGGGCAGGAACACACAGATTCAGGCTGGCACGGATCAGGATCACAGGCAGAGGAACGGATGGAATCCTCTCAGGATGCTGAAGCAGACAGGGACAGGAGAAGAAGGGGAAGCAGGAAAGGAAGGGGTATGACCCTTGTGATCCCTCAAATTTATACCGAGTATGACGTGTATGGGATGGAATACTCTGTTTGGTCAATTCTGACATCTATCTTGTCCAGCCCTCCCTAAAGGAGGGCTTCAGGTGGGACCTCTTTACTCCTTCTCTCCTTCAGGAGGGCAAAATGTTCCACAGAGCTGAGCAGTGTCCTTGGCTCTGCACACCAGTCTCTATCTGTAACTATAAACATTGAGTGTTATCAGTCCTAAAAGCAGACACTGTCTGAGAAACTTGCTGTTAATTTCAGCAAGTGCAACTTACAAGAGACATAGCTGAAAGCAAAAGTACAAGACAGAAAATCACCTTTATCCTGGCCCAAACCAGGACACAGTCATCACAATTGACTGACACAAAAGTTAGTAAACATAGTGCTTTGGAAATGTTTGGTTTGGGACCTGTTGATACTAATTTTGATAAGTGGGAAGTTTTCTGTAAACTGTGAGTCCTGAACTTGAGACAGTTTTAGCCTTCCAAGGCTTGGAAGAGAGAAGAGCTGAGAGATTACTTCGGGTTTCTGGTAACTTGGCAAATGGCAGTCATTTTGTAAATACAAGGGTAAGCAACCGCAGACTCTTCTCCTTTGTCAGTCTTTTGGGGCATTTATTTTTTCTTTTTTCTTCCTTTCCTCATGTTCTCGGCGGAGGTGCTTGCACACATCTAGGCACAGCAAGTAACCACTTTGTTTCCAGAGAGCTGCCTTATTTCCAGAGCTGAGGATTTCACACAGGTTTAGTTGTATGATGGTATTCAGCTTCGGTGTTCAGCAACACTAAGAAGAGGTAGCATATCAACAGTGGGCATGCACACCTTCCTAAGTTGCTTACCTCCTGCTCCAAAGCAGGATAATCAATAAATCTCTGTGAAATAGCTGTGATACCTCTAAGGGAGGAGGCAGACTACATGCATCCTCTACATGCTTCCCTGTTATTAAAGAGCTGTCTCAGCTTAGTAGTCAGGGTGAGCCAAAGACTGCAAGACAGAATTGCTCTCTGTTACTGTCCCCCCAAAGGGAAGATAGAAGGGGAGTAAGGAAGAGAGAATTTAAGGTTGGAAATTAAAACTGGAACAGGTTTACTGGAACAGGGAAACAGCGGTAACACATGACATGAGGATATTTACATATTTAAATATATTTATATATAAATATTAATATATAAAAATATATAAAAATATGTATAAGTATATACAAAATATGTGTGTGTGTGTGTGTGTGTGTGTATATATACACACAAAAAACCTGACCTTAATATCTAAGAGTTCTCTGTGGTAGGGCTGACTTGGGAGCGGGATCCATGAATGTGGATTCTACTGAATATGTGGCAAGTTGATGGAAAAGCTCTTAAGACCTCTGAGTGCAGTGTAACAGCAAGAAATAAGAGAGCAGGAAACAGGTCAAGCTTCTGGTCCTCCTAGCTTTTATAGAGTATGGCAGGAAATGGGATGTAATATCAAGCCTTCTCTGCCACCCCTCCTGGATCCCTCGGGGGCCTAAAGACCCTCTCTTGAGGTCCTCATATTGGTACCAAAAATTTAGCCTGGCCCTCTCAAACCATAATAAGAACAAAAACATCAAGTGTCACAAATATTTATGCTAGATGCATCCTGGTAGTAAAACTGTGCTGCAAAAAGGGCTTAAAAGGTCTCCGCGGTAGTACTTGACCATTATTTGGGAGCATTCATCTGTGGGCATCTCCCACTCTGTAGGAGATTCAGATAGTGATATGAATGTTTTAAAATTATTGAGAATTCTTCTAATCAAAGAAATTAAGTGCTTCAATGTGTGTTAGGAGTCCTCTGATCTTCTTGGGATTTGTGTAAAATAGTTTCCTTCTGGTCTGACACTTTGTCAGGATGGAATTTGAAAGCTTTCAGTACTTGTCCAGGATCTCTAGCACTTCAAAGTCCTGCTTGCAATTACTACTCTGGTGCAGCTGTTGTCTGTTTTTAAGTCTTGGAAAGCAGTGCTGCAACTGCAGATCAGCTGTTGATGCATCCCATTTTCTGTGTGTCGTACAGACTGTGTAGGTGCATTTTCATTTGTTGAAAAGATGGGTGGAAAAGCTTTGCTTTTCTCCAGCTTCAGTCTCTTCTTTCTAAAGCCTTTTTCGTCAGGAACTTGTGAACTTCACAAAGGCAGTATGTGTTCTAAAAGTAATGGAGAGCAATTGAATTTCTTTCTTTTCATAATTCCAGAGGCTGGTCAAGGATAATTCACACAGGAATTACGAGAAACATGTTTTATAGCTGAATATTAATATGTTCAATTGATGTTAAAAAATACAGTTGGGCTGTGAAGGTACTGAAGTGCTTCTGGAAGTTAACATTTGAAACAAAGGTGCACTTTATTCTTCTGTAATTCTGCAGTGTGAAAGAGACTTGCCTAAAATTGAGATTGATTGTATTGAAGGTGATTGAAGCAAACTTCCGTGGAGAAATGAACTTGAAAATAGAAACTGACTTAGTATCTGTAACAACACATTTTAAGGACCTGGGAAATCCTCCGTGGGGTAAGTTTCTATGTTTGTTGACTCTTGTGTCTTTCTGAGCTTATCACTTAAGTGTGGTGCTGATAACAGCACTTACCATTTGTTAGTCCTTACAAAATAACATCAAGTACTTTGAAGTCTTCAAATGAAAATTGAAAAAGAAAAGTAGCTAATGGGTCTTTCATGTGTGTGTGGGGAGATCTTTTCCAGTATCCTTGAGAACTTTGTAGGAAAACTGGGCTTTACCTTCCTTCCACTGCCATTTCTGAAAAACAACTCATTTGACTACTGTTCAGTGATTAGCACATCTTATAATAATGTGATAATAGGTGTTGAAACTTCTTACAATGTTTTGACAAAATGTTGTGTTCTTATGTTTTTAGCATCAGAGGATGGATGTCAAAGTTCTGGTCAAGACAGAGATCTGGAGAGCATGTCTGGGGCACGCATAGATATCAAGAAACTGCTGCAGCTACTTGCTGGGCAACAGGTCAATCCTACAGAAGCATTGTGCAGTAAGTCTTACAGCTCTGCTTGCACGCTCCAGTTAAGGAGGAATTTTTGCCATACTTATAGTCTCCGCAGAACAGCGTGTCTTGTTTTTTGTCTGTTTGAAACCTGGCTATTTTTACTGAACCTGAGGACTTGTAGTATTTCTATGTTTAGGCAGTAAGATTGAGGCCCTAGGTGTTTGGGGAAGAAACCAAAACAGTAAAAAAAAATAAGCCAGACTGTTTTTGAAGTATCAAGTTGAATACCAAGATTGACTAATCCTGGGTATATTCTTGATGTCTTTGTTTTGAAGTTATTATTTTATATTATTATGTTGACGTAAGGTTTTTTTGCAAAACTTAAAACAAAGCCACTAGTTTCTAGCAAAGAAACTGGGATTTGCTGATATGTTTACTTTTTTTTTTCCCCCCCCTCTCAGTTGTTTGCAGCACCAAATTGATTCCAGTAGCAAAATCATTTTTATGAAAGCAACGTATGTTCTTTATAGCAGAAGTCTATGCAGTGTTCTCTGTCCTATTTTGATAACTCTGTATGCTTTTTCTGAGAACATCTGTTTGATGTTATGTTTTGGTGCAGATGCTAAGAATTTCCCAAGGAAGATTTAAGGCATGGATACAGCATTACAGGCCTATAAATTACACGTTTCCTTTTTGGCATCAGCTTTCATAGACTCCTCAGTAATACTTCAAAGACCCTCAAAGAATTAAATACTAGAGGCCTTCTGTCAGATGCTGCATCAGTTAGACATACACAGATCTGTAGGGCTGGGGAGGACCCATCCAAGGGTACCAAATGAGTTGGCAGAAGTGCACACTGCATTTACCATCAGGGTAAATGTCTTGGACAACTGTAGGCTTGCCAGAGTGACTCCCATCTACAAGCAGGGCTGGAAGGAGCATCCCAGGAACTACAGTTCTGTCAGCCTGACCTCAGTACCAGGAGAGAGTATGGATCATTTACTCTTGAGTGTGTTAACACAGCATGTGCAGGACAACCAGGGGATCAGGCCCAGCCAGCATGGGTTCAGGAAAGGCAGGCCCTGCTTGTCCAGCCTGATCTCCTGTGACAAGGTGACCTGTCTACTGCATGAAGGAAAGGCTGTGGATGTTGTTTACGTGGACTTCAGTAAAGCCTTCAGCAATGTTTCCCACAGCATTTTCCTTGATACTGTCTACTCATGGCTTCCTTGTGTAGAAAACTTGCCATATGGCCCAGCCCAAAGAGTTGCAATGAATGAAATTTAAATCTAGTGGTGGTATTCCTCAGGGCTCAGTGTTGGGGCCAGTTCTGTTTAATATCTTTGAATGGTGGGATTGAGTGCACCTCAGTAATTTTGCAGGTGATACCAAGTCACTACACTCTGTTCAAAACAACTCCACGTAACGCTGCAGCCTTTGCTACTAGAGTGTGTCCAGAGAAGGGCAACGGAGCTGATGGAGGGGTTGAAGTTTCTGAGGGAGCTGGGGTTGTTTAAGCTAGAGAAAAAGGAGGCTTATCACTTTCTACAACTACCTTAAAGGAGGTTGCAGAGAAGCAGGGATCAATCTGTTCAATGAAGTTGCAAGCAAGAGGACAGGAGGTGATGGCCTCAAGTTGTACCATGGGAGGTTTAGGTTGGATGTTAGCAAGAATTTCTTCACTAAAAGGGTTATCAGACATTGGAACAGACTGCCCAGGGCAGCAGTGGAGTCCATCCCTGAAAGTATTCAAGAGATGTACAGACATAGTGCTTAGGCTTAGTTAAGGACTTGTCAGTGTCAGGTTAACTGTTGAGGCTTAGTTAAGGACTTGTCAGTGTTAGGTTAGCAGTTGGACTCAATGATCTTGAAGATCTTTTCCAACCAAGGTAATTCTGTGATTCTGTGAAGAGTGGCTGGAAAGCTGCACAGCAATGGAAGACCTGGGGTTGTTGGTCAACAGACAGCTGAATATGAGCCAGCAGTGTGCCCAGATGGCCAAGAACATCCTGGATTGTATCAGAAATAGTGTGACTAAAAAGATCAGAGAAGTTATCGTACCCCCTGTACTCGGCGCTGGTGAGATCACACCTCAAATACTGTGTTCAGTTTTGAGCCTCTCACTACCATAAAGACATTGAGGTGCTGGAACAAGTCCAGAGAAAGTCAACAAAGCTGATGAAGGGCCTGGAGAAGAAGTCTTACAAGAAGTGGCTAGAGGAATTGGTGTTTTTTAGTCTGGAGAAAAGACAGCAGAGGGGATACCTACTGCTCTTGACAGCTACCTGAAAGGAGGTTGTAGCAAGGTGGGCTATCATCTTCCTAGGAACAAGCAGCAAGGTAAAAGGAAATAGCCTCAAGTTGCACCAGGGAAGGTTAAGTTTGGATGTTAGAAGAAACTTCTTCACTGAAAGGGTTATCAAACACTGGAACAGGCTGCCAAGGGGGGGTGGTTGAATCGCCATCCCTGGAGGTATTTGGAAGACAGATAGGTGTGTTACTTTTGCACCAAACTGGCAGAGTCAGGTTAATGGTTGGACTCTATCGTCTTAAAGGTCTTTTCCAACCAAAATGGTTCTGTGACTCTTATGTGGTAGAAGCATTGTATTGTTATGGTAGCTTTTTGCAGAAAATGCTATTTTAAATTATTTTTCCTGCTTTAAACTGGATTTGTGTTTTGGCTTTTTTTTTTTCGTTACAGATATTGTAAGTAATAGAATTGTCCACTTCATCTTGCTCCACGAGGATGTTTCGCTTCAGTACTTTATTCCAGCACTTACCTGAATGCTTTGGAATCTCGGTCATTTTCCAACCTGAGGTCTTTTCCATGAAGTCTGAAAACTTCAATGAATTGCTGGAGTACTCTCTTAGTATTAAATGCAGCTATCAGATGGACATTCTTTCCATACTTATGGAATTACTTATCCAGAAATTAATTTTTGTGAAGAGTTACATGATATGAAAGACATGGTGCTGGGGAGATGGCATATCTGAGGATTATGAGAAGCAAAACAGAAGTTTGTATGTGCTTTTTGGATGCTTTGAGCTGTTGTCAACAAACATAAAGGTAGAATTGACATGTAGCAGTGCTTCTGGGTGTATTCAGTATAGGACAGTGCAGCTTCAAGGTAAGGGATTTCCAGGCAAGCTGTCATACCTCCATGGAGCAGGAGAGCCCTCTGGAGGGTTGACAGGTTAGTATTTGCCTGGGCAGGTAAGCACAACCTGCCTGAAGTGGTGGTGGATTGACTTGCAGGGAAATGTATATCAAGTCTGTATAGACTTGATATGCTGCATGTTGTGCAGCAGAAAGGTATCTGAGGCAGAGGAGCTTCCTGTTGCTGCCAGCACATAATAGGATTTAAGAAATGCTAAGGAGTACCAACAGCTCAGCAGCACATGGTTGAACCTGGGTTTATCTTTTGATCCAACTTGTTCCAACATACCACAGTAGTTCTGCTATTGTGTGAACTGAGGTGTGTATCTCTTGGCTTAAAAGGACGAGTAGCACAGTCTGAATTACCTTGTTAATGTTGCAATCTGGGTGCAGAATTGATAAACATATGAAGACGTGTGAACACAGCACTTGGTGTGAAATAAAAGACAATTACCTGTGGATAACCTTTTTTCCCCTTTCTAGACGGAAAGCTTTGCACAACCTGTCATGGCATCAGACGTGGTGAGATTGTATCTAGGCTCTGATGCTGAGCAGCCAAGAGCATGACTAAGTCTCACTGCCAGAAGTACTGTCCCTATTTTACTTCCTGGTTATCTTCTGAGGTCTTTTCTTTTTATTCCAGGTGTCATTGTATTTGTTATCCAGCCATTTTCTATATAGCCCTTGGTGTTCCACAGAGTTTTGAATATCTTGTGAAACTTCCTGTTTTAGAAATAGTGAGATAGCTGCCAAATGGTACTTTGAGTTTCTGCTAGAGAGGAGCTCTTTGTGGTCAGAAGTGCTGATTTTGTTTTTTGTTTTTTTTCCAAGGGGCGCTGAGGTTAAGACAGCAATTAATCTCTGTTCTTGCAGATGTAAATGGTCAAGAGAGGTCTGAGTGATATGTTATGCTGCTTTGCTTCTTCTACTGTTTCTATCAGACTAATCAGAGAGCATCTTATAAATTGCATTAGTTTTCACAGGAATCTGCAGTTACCAAAAAAATCTGTGTAAGATGCTAGTGAGCTGTATACCTGGATAAAGCAATAGCATTGTAAGAGGTACGTGGCAGATATTCCTGGATTTTCTCCTGGCGAGAAGGGAAAAACTGTCAGAGTATGACACTGGCAGAGCATTCAGGATTTTAAAACCTTGAATTTTCTCCTTCGAAAAATGTGTTCTGTATAACCTGATGGAAATGGCTTTTTCTGGTATCGTGTAAGAACTAGTTGTAATGGGCCTTACCTATGGAGGCTTTATGATTCCTACTTTGAAAAAGAGATCAAAAGTTATAATTGCAAGAAAATGTGCTGTTTTGTTAGGGTTGTTTTTTTGAAAAAAAGAAACAAACAAAATAAATAATTTGAAGTAGGAGTAATGTTGCCACAGGTCAGGAATATGCAGTGAGGTGTCCATTTCATATTCTGGAGGAGAGGAGGCTACCTAGACCAAGAGTTGAAGTCTTTCAAGCCCCAGTGCTTTCTTACCCTTCCCATCTAAATAAAACACAAGTGTAGAGCTCAGCCTTGCCATCCAGTTCATGCATACATGCTGATCAGATGGAAACTAAATAAACTGATTTAAACCTGCTGCCATTTGTGAATCCAGTTGTCAGAGCCCTGAGGGCAGTATTGGGCCTTAATTGCCCTAAGCAGCCTCACCAGGGACCCCTACCCACGCCCTGTCCAGGGGCCCACAGATCCTGTTTCAGCTCAGGCTGTGCTACTCTGTCTCCTAAGTGGGTGTGGGCCCAGCCCTATTATTGAACTGATGCCTGGGTCTCCTGGACATGCTTCAGGTGGCAGCTGTTGCTCTCATTATGTGATTCTGCTTGCCTGGTATAGGTTCTGCAGACCTGTGCCCCAGCAGTAGAGGTACTGCCTGCCCTGCATTCTGGCCACTCTGCTTCTGGCTCCTCCTCAGGCCTGGACTAGCCTTGTTCTTGCTGATTTCTAACACCAATAATGAGAAGAAATATTTCTCAGTAGCAGCCCTAGCTGGTTCCACAGGACAAACCAATTGTTTTTTGCCAAAAAATTTTTGTTGTGGCTTAAACCACCAAGACCAAAGAGTTACAAGCCACTCGTTGGACTACAAAATAATGGTATCCGGCTGCTCTCAAACATTCTGTTCTCCTAATGCACATTTCTATTATGGGCTGTTAGGAGTAGCCACCACTTCCAGCAGCTCTGGCCGTGGATGCCTGCACAGATGCTGGAGGCCTTCCTTGGGTTCTAGGAATGCCCTGGGCTGGAGTATGCAGCTGCTGCTTTCCCATTTGCACGTTCAACCAGCAGCTTGTGTTCCAGAGACAGGTACAGACATCAACAGGACACTGACCTGGCTGGCCACAGACTGCCACAGATGAGCCCTGCCTTCAACTGTTCCTGCACTCAGGACACATGTAATATAGGCCATATAAAACAAATAAACAAAAAAATAGCCCCATGTAAAACAGCCACTGTCCCTTCTTCCTTTTCTTCTGGCAAAACCAAAAGGTCACTAGTGCAGGCAGGCATGCAGTGCTCTCTAGGTCTCCAGAGAAGGAGACTCCACAGGCTCTTTTGGGAGCCTGTTCCAGGGCTCTGTAACCCTTACAGTAAAAAAATTCTTTCTCATATTGAGGTGGAACTTCCTGTACTCTATCTTGAATCCATTGCCCCCTGTCCTATCACAGGGCACAAGTGAGAATAGGTTGTCCCTTTCTTCTTGATGCCCAGCCCTCGTATATTTATACGCATTAATTAAATCCCCTCTCAGTCTTCTCTCCAGACTAAAAAGCCCCAGGTCTCTCAGCCTGTCTTCATAAGGCAGCTGTTCCAGTCCCTTAATCATCCTCACAGCCCTCCATTGTCTCTCAAGTAAATCCCTGTCCCTCTGGAGCTGGGCAGCCCAGAACTGGATGCAATACTCCAGGTGAGGTCTCACTGGGGCAGAGCAGAGGGGGAGGAGAACCTCCCTTGATCTGCTGGACACTTCTAATGCACCCCAGGATACCACTGGCCTTCTTGGCCACAGGGGCACCTTGCTGTCCCATGGATAACTTCTTGTCCAGCAGGACTCCAAGGTCCTCTGTGGGTCTGCTCTCTAGCACATTGCCTTCTAACCTGTATTGATGCGTTTTCTTATTTTTGTTATTGCTTCCCAAGTGCAGGACTCTGGGACCTTGTTGAACCTCATTAGGTTCCTCTTGGCCCAGCTCTCCAGTCTGTCCAAATCTTGCTGAATGGCAGCACAGCCTTCAGGGGAATCAGCCAGTCCTCCCTGTTCTGTATCATCAGGAAACTTGCTGAGAAGACACTGTCACATCATCAGGGTAATTGCTAAAGATGTTGAACAGGACTGGACGCAGCACTGATCCCTGGGGAACTCCACCAGTCACAGGTCTCCAGCTGGACTCTGCACCATTGATCACCACTCTTAGGGCTTTATTGTGTAGCCAGTTCTTAATCCATCTCACTGTCCATTCTTCTATCCCACATTTCCCAAGCTTACTCAAGAGGATGTTATGTGAGACTGTCAGAAGCCTTGCTAAGGTTGAGGTAGACTACATCCACTGCTCTCCCTGCATCTGTCTCTTCAGTCACAACATCACAGAAGGCTATCAGATCAGTCAAGCATGATTTCCCCTTGGTAAATCCATGCTTGCTACTTCTGATAACCTTCTTCTCTTCCATGTGCTTTGAGATGACATCCAGAACGAGCTACTCCATCATTTTTTTCAGAGATGGAGATGAGGTTGACTGCTCTGTAATTGCCTGGCTCTTCTTTCTTGCCCTTTTGGAAGACTGGAGTGACATGGGCTTTCCTTCAGTCATAGAATCATAGAATCGGCTGGGTTGGAAGGGACCTCAGAGATCATCAAGTCCAACCCTTGACCACTACCGCTGCGGTTACCAGACCATGGCACTGAGTGCCACATCCAGTCTCTTTTTAAATGTCTCCAGGCACGGAGAATCCACCACCGCACTGGGCAGTCCATTCCAATGTCTGATCACCCTCTCCATAAAGAAATTCTTTCTAACCTAAACCTCCCCTGGCACAACTTAAGACTGTGTCCTCTTGTTTTGTTGAAAGTTGCCTGGGAAAAGAGCCCAACCCCCCCCTGGCTCCAGCCTCCTTTCAGGGAGTTGTAGAGAGCGATGAGGTCTCCCCTGAGCCTCCTCTTCTCCAGGCTGAACACCCCCAGCTCCCTCAGCCTCTCCTCACAGGACTTGTGCTGGAGTCCCTTCACCAGCCTGGTTGCCCTCCTTTGGACCTGCTCCAGGACCTCAATCTCCTTCCTGAACTGAGGGGCCCAGAACTGGACACAGGACTCGAGCTGTGGCCTCACCAGGGCTGAGTACAGGGGCAGAATCCCTTCCCTGGACCTGCTGGCCACGCTGTTCCTGATCCAGGCCAGGATGCCATTGGCCTTCTTGGCCACCTGGGCACACTGCTGGCTCCTGTTCAGCTTCCTGTCAATCCAGACTCCCAGGTCCCTCTCTGCCTGGCTGCTCTCAGCCACTCTGTGCCCAGCCTGGAGCTCCCCATGGGGTTCTTGTGCCCAAAGTGCAGGACCCGGCACTTGGCCGTGTTGAACCTCATCCCGTTGGAATCAGCCCAACTCTCCAGCCTGTCCAGGTCCCTCTGCAGAGCCCTCCTGCCTTCCAGCTGATCCACACTCCCCCCCAGCTTAGTGTCATCTGCAAATTTGCTGATGATGGACTCAATCCCTTCATCTAAGTCATCGATAAAGATATTGAACAGAACTGGGCCCAACACTGATCCCTGGGGGACACCACTGGTGACCGGCTGCCAACTGGATCAGCACCGTTCAGCACCACTCTCTGGGCCCAGCCCTCCAGCCAGTTCCTAACCCAGCACAGGGTGCCCCTGTCCAAGCTGTGGGCTGACAGCTTTTTCAGGAGAATGCTGTGGGGGACAGTGTCAAAGGCTTTGCTGAAGAAAGGTTCCCAGATGTTGCAAGACGAACCTTTCTTGGGGTATGACTCTCTGAAGTCAGACCGGTGCTCTGGCAGAAGCTGATGCCTTCAGGGTCAGTGCTGTTGCTCCCAACTCACCCAACCTCTCCTCTGGCCTGCTCTGCAAGTGAGCTGAGCTTGTGCTGGAGGCCAGGCCTTTTATTGGCCTCCTGATCCTGCCCCTGCGCAGTTGGGCCCAGCCCTAACCAGGCACAGGTGGGCTGAATGCAGGCTCACGCCCACTGCCTGGTGAGTAGCAGCACCTGGCTGGTGCCTCATTTCACTACACTGCCTGGTGGGAGGAGGGGCAGGCATTCACCGTCTCCTTTTGGATTTCTTTTGCCGTCGAAAGGGTGTGACTCCACCAATTTCCCTTTCGCTGTCCCTAATACTTCTCAGTCTCTCCACCTCCTCCTTAAGCTCTGCCACCATACTCAGCAAGTCATTGACCTGCTTGCATCTCACACAGACCCCATTTTCACTGCCCGCCAGTGCTAACACGAGGCTTAAACACTCGGCGCAGCCAGAGACCTGAACAGCTACGTCCATCTTTTTGTTCCTCTTAAGGGGTTCCATCTGTGTGGACACACCCTTTTTCTCAACAGCAACAGTTTTTGCTTTTTTCGGAACCATTGCTAGCTGTGCCCCTCCTGCTTGCTCGAACAGCCTCGCTAACTGCCGTGCAACGTTCCTGTTTGTTTGCCTGCTCCTGTTAACTGCCGTGCAACGTTCCTGTTTGTTTGCCTGCTCCTGTTAACTGCCGTGCAACGTTCCAGTTTGCCTGCTCCTGTTAACTGCCGTGCAACGTTCCTGTTTGTTTGCCTGCTCCTGTTAACTGCCGTGCAACGTTCCTGTTTGCCTGCTCCTGTTAACTGCCGTGCAACGTTCCTGTTTGCCTGCTCCCGTTAACTGCCGTGCAACGTTCCTGTTTGCCTGCTTCTGTTAACTAACTGCCGTGCAACACTCCTGTTTGCCTGCTCCTGTTAACTGCCGTGCAACGTTCCTGTTTGCCTGCTCCCGTTAACTGCCGTGCAACGTTCCAGTTTGCCTGCTCCCGTTAACTGCCGTGCAATGTTCCTGTTAACTGCCATGCAACGTTCCTGTTTGCCTGCTCCCGTTAACTGCCGTGCAACGTTCCAGTTTGCCTGCTCCTGTTAACTAACTGCCGTGCAACACTCCTGTTTGCCTGCTCCTGTTAACTGCCGTGCAACGTTCCTGTTTGCCTGCTCCCGTTAACTGCCGTGCAACGTTCCAGTTTGCCTGCTCCCGTTAACTGCCGTGCAACGTTCCTGTTAACTGCCGTGCAACGTTCCTGTTTGCCTGCTCCCGTTAACTGCCGTGCAACGTTCCAGTTTGCCTGCTCCTGTTAACTGCCGTGCAACGTTCCTGTTAACTGCCGTGCAACGTTCCTGTTTGCCTGCTCCTGTTAACTGCCGTGCAACGTTCCTGTTAACTGCCGTGCAACGTTCCTGTTTGCCTGCTCCCGTTAACTGCCGTGCAACGTTCCTGTTTGCCTGCTCCCGTTAACTGCCGTGCAATGTTCCAGTTTGCCTGCTCCTGTTAACTGCCGTGCAATGTTCCTGTTAACTGCCGTGCAACGTTCCTGTTTGCCTGCTCCCGTTAACTGCCGTGCAACGCTCCTGTTTGCCTGCTCCCGTTAACTGCCGTGCAACGCTCCTGTTTGCCTGCTCCCGTTAACTGCCGTGCAACGTTCCAGTTTGCCTGCTCCTGTTAACTAACTGCCGTGCAACACTCCTGTTTGCCTGCTCCCGTTAACTGCCGTGCAACGTTCCTGTATGCCTGCTCCTGTTAACTGCCGTGCAACGTTCCTGTTTGCCTGCTCCCGTTAACTGCCGTGCAACGTTCCAGTTTGCCTGCTCCTGTTAACTGCCGTGCAACGTTCCTGTTTGTTTGCCTGCTCCTGTTAACTGCCGTGCAACGTTCCTGTTTGCCTGCTCCCGTTAACTGCCGTGCAACGTTCCTGTTTGCCTGCTCCTGTTAACTAACTGCCGTGCAACACTCCTGTTTGCCTGCTCCTGTTAACTGCCGTGCAACGTTCCTGTTTGCCTGCTCCCGTTAACTGCCGTGCAACGTTCCAGTTTGCCTGCTCCTGTTAACTGCCGTGCAACGTTCCAGTTTGCCTGCTCCTGTTAACTAACTGCCGTGCAACACTCCTGTTTGCCTGCTCCTGTTAACTGCCGTGCAACGTTCCTGTTTGCCTGCTCCCGTTAACTGCCGTGCAACGTTCCAGTTTGCCTGCTCCCGTTAACTGCCGTGCAATGTTCCTGTTAACTGCCGTGCAACGTTCCTGTTTGCCTGCTCCCGTTAACTGCCGTGCAACGTTCCTGTTTGCCTGCTCCTGTTAACTGCCGTGCAACGTTCCTTTTAACTGCCGTGCAACGTTCCAGTTTGCCTGCTCCTGTTAACTGCCGTGCAACGTTCCTGTTAACTGCCGTGCAACGTTCCTGTTTGCCTGCTCCCGTTAACTGCCGTGCAACGTTCCAGTTTGCCTGCTCCTGTTAACTGCCGTGCAACGTTCCTGTTAACTGCCGTGCAACGTTCCTGTTTGCCTGCTCCTGTTAACTGCCGTGCAACGTTCCTGTTAACTGCCGTGCAACGTTCCTGTTTGCCTGCTCCTGTTAACTGCCGTGCAACGTTCCTGTTTGTTTGCCTGCTCCTGTTAACTGCCGTGCAACGTTCCAGTTTGCCTGCTCCCGTTAACTGCCGTGCAACGCTCCTGTTCGCCGCGCTCCCAGCAGCCGTTTAAATCCCTCGTGGCAGGGCTAGTCGCCGCCCCCTTCTCAGCTGATATCCTCAGGCACCGCTCCCGTTAGCCATGATCTTTCGAAAATAACGGAGAGTGATAGGGTGATAACATCAGCCAGCTCTCTCAACACTCATGGGTGCATCCCATCAGGGCCCATGGACTTGTGTCACTATCTAGTGAGCTAACCCATGATTGCTGATCAGCAATCATGTAGCACTGTTGTCCCACAGGCACCCCATACTTACAGGTCTCTCTGGATATGAGCATTGACTGCTTGCCTGCCTGGTAACCAAGCCCTGACCCAGGCTCATCCAGCATAAAGTCAGATGGCAAACTCACACCCCATGCACACCTGGTCTGGGATACACACAGACACCTGAACCACTGTCAGCCAGCACCAGATATACAGGCTGTGCCTACTCCAGCCACCAGCACCAACCCCTGTGCCTGTCTTCTCTCATGCCAGTTACCCCCCCGTAGATGATTTTTGGGACATGCACCATTCTGGACTGTAAATTTGTTAAACTTTCCAGGACTAAGGGGGTACTGAGTTTCTCAACAGGAAGTCCAGCTGATAGAGGAACAAGTTGTGTATCTTGGATTTGAGATCTCAGGAGGCCAGCAAGAATTCAGATCTGGACACCTGATCCAAAAATGGTAAAAGAATGTCTGGAGTTCTTGTTCTTGGATGAACAAGATGATGTGGAAATTGTCACTACTAACATTTTGAATCCAGCATTGTTTCTCAGTGGAGCCACAAAGAACCTGTAACTCATGACTGTATTGAAACTATTGAAACTGTGTATTCAGTCAGCCAGACTTAAAGGAAGAACCACTGGAAGGCACTGATGACACCTGGTATACAGAGGGCAGCAGTAAGATTGTGCATCTTATTAGAAGCCATCAAGTTGCCAGTGAAAGGTGCCATCATGCACTGTAGAGGACATCAGAAAGGTAACACTGAACAGGAAATTGAAAATAACCCTGTGGCTGAGCAGTCAAAGAAGGTGCTGGAAACATATCTCTAATAAAGGCTCTTGTCCTTGATGGTAAGCTAGATGGAGCTCATCTAAATTCTTAATGTGGCTATGGGAAAGAAGATGAGGCCATGTTCCAAGATCTTAGTGGCTGGTAAATGAACATACCTAACCAGTGGGTAATTTGTTGTACCTGCAAAATAGCTTTGGAAATTAATCTAAAGATAACATGAGAAAATCGATTGGGGAGTAGATGCCTTTTATGAGGCTCTAAGCAGACGAATAGTAGGCTGCAACATGTACATCTAATAAAGCAAGTAACAAAGAACAAACACCACTAACAGATTAAAGTTAGGAGATATTGGCAGGGGTAATGTACCTGGATAACAATGGCAAACTGATTTCTCCAAACTCCGAAGAAAAGGGGGATATAGGTATTTGTTAAGTGCAAGAGACACACCTTCTCTAGTGGGCCAGAAGCATTCCCTTGCAGAACCAATAAAGGTAGAGAAATAACCAAGGTTCTGCTGAATGAGATCATTCCTCGATTTGGAGTTCCAGGAATGGTCTCTACTGACTGGGGACAACATTTTTGTGCTAGCTTAGTTCAACAGGTGAGTAAGGTGTTAGGTATCAACTAGTGTCACGGCCCATAACCATATTTTATCTTTTGTTTGTGAGGAAATACTAGCCACTGCACATGTTCTACAAATTGCAAAACTAACCAGATCTATGGTTTGAACGAGTTGCACTGGTTTATTTCAGGGAAAATGACACCACTCTGAAAGCAGTCTTAGGAGTTAATAGTGGGAGAGAAACACAGGGAAAATAGGTTTTTAAACAAATTAATCACCCCAGGGAAAGAGCTATTAAGAAAAAGAGAGCAATTAGCGTTCTTTTCAGCCACTTCAGGCTGCCTGGCCACTGTGTCACTGTTCCTTCTCACTCGTCTCGCTGGTGCTTGCAGCTTTTGCTTCTGTTCGCTTCTGATTTTCGTTTTTTTCCTCTGAATTTTTATAGTAAAAAGTTCCTTCTTCTCATCAGTTATTGCCAGAGGTTACAAAATGGTAAATGCAGGTCTTATCTTTGTATTCAGGTTTTCTCGAATTCTTGTATTTGCATTATTGGGCTGGCAGCTTGTCAGGAGTCATTAGCATTTTATCTTTTTAGTCCTGACAAAGGAGGTGGATCTGTTGATGAGATTTGCCTTGATATATTTTAATGACTGTTAAAAGGGGAAAGGAGATGCTGGTGTGGAAGGGGTTTTGCTGATAGAAATAAGTTTGATACATTTTAAATAGTGTAAGCAGAAACCGAAGAGCCAGGGTTTTGCTGATTCAAGAGGCAATTTTTTCTGTTTTCAATGTATCCACGTTACAACTAATAACTACACACACCTTACAGACCACAAGCTAGCGGCCAGCTAGAAAAGATGAATTATTTGATTAAACAACCTGTTGCAAAAATTTGTCAGGAGGCTAATCTGTATTGGTATCAGGCCTTACCTTTAGCTCTCCTGAGAATCAGAGTTACACCAAGGACCAAAGAGAAGTTAGTCCATTTGGAATACTGTATGGGAGACCCATATCAGTTGGAATACTCAAGAGAAGATTTGAGACAAATAGGTGAAGGCTAGCACAATAAATATATGAATGTTCTGGGAAAACAATAAGAGATGATAAATAAAACTGCCCTAGGTATGCGTGTGAGGGGTTCAGATCAACCAATTCATTCTTTTAGGCCTGGTAATTATGTGTATGTTAAAGCTTTTATAGGTTCTCTGCTGGAGGAGAAATGGCTTGGCCCTCATCAAGTGCTGCTAACAGCCTTCACAGTGATCAGGATCAAAGAACAACCAGCTTGGATTCATTATTCAAGAATAAAGGAGGCTCCTGATGGGGCAAGTGGTGCCAGCAGGAGATGTGCACATGCAATTGCAACCATCTGTTTTTTAATGTATGCTTCAGCATTAGAGTTCCATCACCAGCCTGACCCTTCTAGTCAGAAGTCACTTGGCATCCAAAAAGGTGCTTTGTTCATGTGCCAACAACTTAGCAGAGAGGGGAGAGAGAAAAGAGTAAGAAAACAAAGTAGGAAAGAAAGAGAGGGATAGATAGCATACCACCCACACAATCCAACAGTATCCCATTGGCAGATCCATGGTGAGAAAGCTACAAGTGTGTTTGAGGAATGTCTGTCATTTAAAGTCCATGTCTCTTCCTCTTCCAGGAAAGCTTCTACATAGTCAATTAGTTCTCAGACCTTTTCTGCATAGCTCGGCCCCCTGTGTTGCACACTCCCAGTACTGTCACTGTGGGGGTCTTGGTGGTAAAGACCCTGGATTCAGGCTCATGTGCAGGGGGTTAGGCAGGCACAGTCTGACCAAGTTTCTGCCATCAAGGCGCTTTTCAAGGTGTTTTTGTAGCAAGTGGTACATTATGAGGAAGGAATTGCTCCTTTGTGGTTGGGTCAAAGCAGAGTGAACATCTCAGTGTTTCTTTGTGGTTACAGGTGTTCTGTTCATCAGTGTTTTACAAAAATCCCCTGAGCTGGTGATGTGTGGACCAGGCTAATCCATGGACCCTCACACAAGACCCCTCTGCTAGACATCCCCAGGGATATGTGTTGGGCCCAGTCCTGTTTAATATCTTCATCAATGATTTAGATGAAGGGATTGAGTCCATCATCATCAAATTCACAGATGACACTAAGCTGAGGGGGAGTGTGGATCAGCTGGAAGGCAGGAGGGCTCTGCAGAGGGACCTGGACAGACTGGAGAGTTGGGCTGATTCCAACGGGATGAGGTTCAACACGGCCAAGTGCCAGGTCCTGCACTTTGGCCACAACAACCCCATGGGGAGCTCCAGGCTGGGCACAGAGTGGCTGAGAGCAGCCAGGCAGAGAGGGACCTGGGAGTCTGGATTGACAGGAAGCTGAACAGGAGCCAGCAGTGTGCCCAGGTGGCCAAGAAGGCCAATGGCATCCTGGCCTGGATCAGGAACAGCGTGGCCAGCAGGTCCAGGGAAGTGATTCTGCCCCTGTACTCAGCCCTGGTGAGGCCACAGCTCGAGTCCTGTGTCCAGTTCTGGGCCCCTCAGTTCAGGAAGGAGATTGAGGTCCTGGAGCAGGTCCAAAGGAGGGCAACCAGGCTGGTGAAGGGACTCCAGCACAAGTCCTGTGAGGAGAGGCTGAGGGAGCTGGGGGTGTTCAGCCTGGAGAAGAGGAGGCTCAGGGGAGACCTCATCGCTCTCTACAACTCCCTGAAAGGAGGCTGGAGCCAGGGGGGGGTTGGGCTCTGCTCCCAGGCAACTTTCAACAAGACAAGAGGGCATGGTCTCAAGTTGTGCCAGGGGAAGTTTAGGTTGCATATTAGAAAGAATTTCTATACAGAGAGTGTGATCAGACATTGGAATGGGCTGCCCAGGGAAGTAGTGGATTCTCCATCCCTGGAGATATTTAAAAAGAGACTGGATGTGGCACTCAGTGCCATGGGCTGGGAACCACAGCGGTAGTGGTCAAGGGTTGGACTTGATGATCTCTGAGGTCCCTTCCAACCCAGCCGGTTCTATGATTCTATGATGATCTTTATTGTCTTTTACTGAAATGGTTATTTTTCCTGAAGTGCCCTTCTGCTAGATACAGCAGATATGATTGACCCTCAGATTGTGCTGTGAGCTGTGGCACTTACTAGATAAGAAAAAAAAATTATCTAACTCGTGGTATTGTACAAGGGAGCGAGGCATGCGAGACAGAGGGAGATGTAACCACAGGAACAGACTGGTTCTGGATGGTGTAAGCTGACGAATCGTCAAAAACGAGGAACACAGCGACCTAAGTTCACCAAGAGGACAAATGATAAAGAGTGCTGTAGGGACTGTGATTTTGGGAATAACCACTAGATGGCGACAGAGACCGCACAATAGTTTTAACTACTATGATGTGTTCATATTTAACTAGAAAATCATGAATATACAATTAATTTTGTGTAATAAAAGTCGCTTGAGGCGTCTGTCTTACGGATCACGTGTGGAAGAGGAATCCCCTGTGAGTCCCCAGCACTACTAATGGAAGAATACTGACTTAACAGTGACAAACTGCTGCTGAAGTGAGTAGCTTTGTTTTATACCCACTCACCTATTGGACCCCCTCCCCCCCCACATAGCCCCCTCAAAACCCCATCTCACCCCATTCTGATGGGAAAACTGAGGCACGGGTGTGTTCATTGTGCCCCCACCTCCATACCACTGGCTTGGAGGGGAGCTCTGACATGTGCCCCCAGCAGTGATGTTTGCCCTGGGACCACCTGAACCCCCCTAGACTCACCAGCTGGGGTGGATGAGCCTTTCAAAGGGAGGCCAAGGGGGGGGGTGATGGTGAGAACTCCAACAAAAGGTGCCATTGCTCAAAGCTTTTGGTAACCCTTACTCTCCACTGCCACTCGTTCCAAAACCAAACAAACACTGGAACTTAGAGGTTACCTCAGAACCTAAAACTTCAAACGTCCATCCCCTGGGTTGCTATCTGAGTCTGGATATCTGACCCTGTCTAAGGGGAAAATAGTAGTCACCTGGAAGCCAGGGTTCTGGCACCGTGATTTGTTTGTTGGGGTTTTTTTACCTCTCAGCTTCATCTCAAATGCTTCCTAATGCATGGCCCCTAAAACAGCATGTAGAAAAGGGATATCTAGCTAACACACTTCCCAAATATAAAGCAGCAGATGTGACTACTGCTCTGGCATTCCCCTTTTTGCTGTACGATACTCAAAGCCCTAAGCAGTGCCTTCAGCTGCCAGCTCCCTTTAGCTCCAAAAGCTCCTTCCTAGCGTGTGTTCCCTGAAGATACAAAAGGTGTATCTAGCAAAAAACCCACAAAGCAAGCAGTTGATGGGACTGATGTCCCTGTATTCCCTTGTTCCTAGAACACTCTTAAAAGCACCAAGCAGTTTGGTTTTGGTTTATTTTTTAAACCTCTCAGATACTTCTCCAATGCTTCCTGAAGCCTGGTCCTCAAATGGCAGGTAGAAGAAGTCTATCTACCTAAGACATTTTCCAAATGTAAAGCACTTGATGAAAATACTGTTCTGGCATTTCCTAATGGCTGGATGCTGTTTAGAGCACTAAGCAGTATCTTTCAGATGCCTCTTCCCTTTGCTTAGAGCTCATTTCTCTGCTCCTTCCCTGGAGCAACAGATTGAAAAGGTGTATCTATTAGAAACATCTCTGACAAAGTAGAAATGACAAAATTGCCTATTCCATATACACTACTTAAAGCACTAAGCAGTGTATTTGTTTGCTTTTTACCTCTCAGCTTTGGCCAGAAAGGAGCACTATGTGAAGGGAAGCTAGTAGCCCAAAGACACTGCCTAGAGCTTTGAACAGTGTACAGCAAAAAAGGCAATGCCAGAACACTATTCACATCCACTGCTTTATATTTGGAAAGTGTGTTAGGTAGTGTGTTAGGTACCTGCTATTTCAGGGAAAATACATTAGGAAGCATTGGCGACAAAGCTGAGAGGTGAAAAAAAACCCCAAAACCAAACTGCTTGGTGGTTTAAAATAGCTCTTTAGGGACAAGGGAATACCAGAACATCCTTCCCATTAAGTGCTTATTCTGTGGGAGATGTTTCTGCTAGGTACCCCTTTGTGATTTGCTGCCTCAGGGAACAGGAACACACCCTTAGGAACGAGTGTTGGTCGTGAAGGGAAGCAGGTAGCTCGAAGACACTGCTCAGTGAGTAAGCGTGCAGCTAAAAGGGAATGCCAGAATACTAGTCACATCCACTGTTTTATATGGTTTATGTTAAATCGCTCTCTACATGATTTGTAGAGTAACTGATGCAAACAAAAGTTATTGAAACTGTCACACCAATGCACAAGTACACTTGAGAACTTTTACACTTATAAATGGAATAAATCAGATCTCCAGATCCCTTCTTTCACTGAATATTTCAAAGCTTGAAGCTGTTGGGCTGATCATCGAACTTACAGTTCTGTAACTGCACAATTGCTTTGTTGTTTTGAAAGTGACAGTGGCCATCTCTGTATTTTATGTAGATAGTTATAGGAGAAAGCTTTAGAGAGATTGCAGAATAGCCATATGAAAAGAGAAGCTATTAGATTTAATTTAATCATTCATTGTAAGGCTGGCAAGCCAAGATAAAGTACTGAACAAGTGAGATATTAGCATGATAATTTGCATGTGTCAGCTGCCAGAGTTGTAAAATTCTGTCCTGAAAACTGAAAGTCTGTGGGTACCAGTATTTAGCTATGGATGTGTTGAGGCATTCTTGCTTGTTCTGTAGATAAGAGGGCTTTTCTGTTTCAAAAATCTTCCCTATCTGCTTGTAAATTTGACTTTCTACAAGAGTCCCAAAGTATTTAATCATATGAATAATGCTATTAATACTAATTAATAATAATAGTTACTGCTGTGTAATGCTATAGTATTAGTACTTCTTTCTCTGGTGCTTGCTGCAGATTTGATATGTGACTAAGTAAAAAAACCTGGTAGCCTCAGAAACCAGTGAGCTTCTGTTTTATAGAGATTCTTCAGAAGTTACTAATATCTCTGGGAGATAAATAGAACTTTTAGAAATAAGTACATGTGGAAGTGAAGGATAGATTTAAAAGTACACAAGTTAGTAATTTTTTCTCAGATTTGTTTTGTTGCCTTAAAATCGGTAAACATACAAAGCACTATGGAATTAATGAAAAGTGAGCTTTCCAACAACCCTCAGTTCTTTGTGGGGTAAAAACATTTTTATCTTGCAAACAAATGAGTGTTGTCATTTGAATATAGTTTAAATGCCAGTCGAAGGTGTAAATGCTTGAATGTGTGCTGCAAAAATGTGTATTTTCTCCTTGGCTGCTCTAATTGAACTTAAAAGCAAAATATCTTTCCCCTCAGGAATGCCTTTGCTGTAGTAGTACCTATGGGTGAGTGGCTTCTCTCTGCTGCTGTCATGTAGTTATTTGAATTTCAGGATCTGTGGTCAATAGATAAATACAATCATTAGCTTAAATATAAAGGTATTGGTAAGGATATAAAGGTACTGGAAAGAAACAGACGGCAAAAGGCTTGTGGCCTCCAAAAAGATAGTCAACCTATGTGGCAACAAGTAATAATGGTCTCATTTGTGTACTGTTTACAGTACACACACACATCACCTTGAGCACTTAAGCCTCAAATTTCAATTATTTTTCAAGCTACCACATCAACTGACCATATTTAACACGATGTTCTAAGACACAATCCATATGACCTATTTTCTATCATGTTCTAGGGAACATGGTATCTCTTGTGGACGTAAAGCTCATATTAAATCTGCTAACTGGTCAAACAAACATGTGATTGTGTGCCAATCTACATTACCCGTGTGAAACACTCAGTTGGTACAAAACTAAAAGAAACATATATACAAGATGTCTCTAAACCATACAAATAACTACAGCGTGCTGCAGAAAAATCTATCATGAATCTGATTCTAGTTTGGTACTGTGATTCTTTATGAAGAATGGACAAGGACAAGAATGTTGCAGTGTTTACAACATTTTCTCTTTGTTCCAATTTGCCACCATTTCCTAGTAAATTACTACATTTTTCCAGGTTATCAGCTTGCAAGGGAGAAGTAAGGGCTCATGGACATCACTCACTACAGGGTAATATAGGCATGCTGAAAACAGTAGGAAGTAAAGGTAGGGCTATGCTGTTTTAAAGTAGGCTCATTTGTATACAATGAGCACTGTATTCATGTTGTCCAATACTTGATGCATTTTGATATAGCAAGGCCTTTGACACCGTCTCCCACAGCATTCTCCTGAAAAAGCTGTCAGCCCACAGCTTGGACAGGGGCACTCTGTGCTGGGTTAGGAACTGGCTGGAGGGCCGGGCCCAGAGAGTGGTGCTGAACGGTGCTGATCCAGTTGGCGGCCGGTCACCAGTGGTGTCCCCCAGGGATCAGTGTTGGGCCCAGTTCTGTTTAATATCTTCATCAATGATTTAGATGAGGGGATTGAGTCCATCATCAGCAAATTTGCAGATGACACTAAGCTGGGGGGGAGTGTGGATCAGCTGGAAGGCAGGAGGGCTCTGCAGAGGGACCTGGACAGACTGGAGAGTTGGGCTGATTCCAAGGGGATGAGGTTCAACACGGCCAAGTGCCGGGTCCTGCACTTTGGCCACAAGAACCCCATGGGGAGCTCCAGGCTGGGCACAGAGTGGCTGAGAGCAGCCAGGCAGAGAGGGACCTGGGAGTCTGGATTGACAGGAAGCTGAACAGGAGCCAGCAGTGTGCCCAGGTGGCCAAGAAGGCCAATGGCATCCTGGCCTGGATCAGGAACAGCGTGGCCAGCAGGTCCAGGGAAGTGATTCTGCCCCTGTACTCAGCCCTGGTGAGGCCACAGCTCGAGTCCTGTGTCCAGTTCTGGGCCCCTCAGTTCAGGAAGGAGATTGAGGTCCTGGAGCAGGTCCAAAGGAGGGCAACCAGGCTGGTGAAGGGACTCCAGCACAAGTCCTGTGAGGAGAGGCTGAGGGAGCTGGGGGTGTTCAGCCTGGAGAAGAGGAGGCTCAGGGGAGACCTCATCGCTCTCTACAACTCCCTGAAAGGAGGCTGGAGCCAGGGGGGGTTGGGCTCTTCTCCCAGGCAGCTGTCAGTAGGACAAGAGGGCATGGACTTAAGTTGTGTCAGGGGAAGTTTAGGTTGGATATAGATAGAATTTCTTTATGGAGAGGGTGATCAGACATTGGAATGGGCTGCCCAGGGAAGCAGTGGATTCTCCGTGCCTGGAGACATTTAAAAGAGACTGGATGTGGCACTCAGTGCCATGGGCTGGTAACCGCAGCGGTAGTGGTCAAGGGTTGGACCTGATGATCTCTGAGGTCCCTTCCAACCCAGCCAATTCTATGATTCTAGGATTCTATGAACAAAAAATGCCTGGTGCTTAATGTTATCCAATAAATTTTTTGCTAATCACTAGTTTCCTAGACCTGTTCTTCCTTTTTGTTTTTCTTGAAAGAACAAAAAAGCATTAATAAGAACTACATTGAGAAACACTCAAATTGGTAAGTCCAGCGGAAAACTGTGAAGGCTGCTGATAAGCCTGTATTGCCTTGTATAACTGATGTTTTGTACAACATATACTAGCACTACATTTGCAAAATGCTGTAAATTTTTATGGTGCTATTTATGTCACTTAGTTTTAAGTAGCTACAAAAAAATCTATTATATTGTGATCCCTGAAACTGAAGTCAGATTACAAATTTCTATGAAGTGGCCTGCTATGAAAGGGTGTACTAAATTTTAGGAGCTTTGATCAAGAGAAACTTGGTATCTGTCAAGTCCACTTGACACGTGTGATGTGTATCTGTATGCCTTATGATAGCATATATCATCAATGTATATATATTTTTTGCACATGAAAGAGTATTGCTTTGGCAAAATAGCAACAGGTAGATAGGACTGAAAATCATTTTTCTGTGCCGTGATTTTTGCATTACTTGCTCTTCAAGTTCTTGGTTGCTTACAACTACGGATGGTTAGTTTCAGCTCAGTGATGACTGAGTAAGCAAAAGCTTCTTGGGGTCCTTCCTCCTCAGTGCCAAGGGTTTTCTAATATTACACTGTATTGCTGTATTGCCTAAATCAGCCAGGGAAAATGCCTAGTGGTAGAATGGGCTGGCCATAAATCTTGCCTTTAAGAGTAATAAAGTATGGCACCTTTTCCTGTTTGGGATTAACTTCCATGAGCTTGTGTCAGGATCAAGCTGCAAAGAGATTATGTCAATACAGTCACCCCATTTACACAGAGTCCTTAGTCATAAGAGATATTTTCAAATACTTAACCTTTGTTTCTAGTGATATTCATCAAAGTCTCAGGTGAGGTCCCAGCTATCTGCCGTGATTCAGGTTAGGGATCTCAATCCTATTTATTAATTAAATTCCACTTGGCTCCAGTGAACACGTCATTATTCTTAGTTGTTTTATTGTGCTTTTTGATTTGTTTTGTTTTGTTTTGTTTTTAATGCCAGGAATGAGCCTCGGATTTTGACTGTTCCATTTAAACTTCAGGGTAACTCTGAGGATGACATTTTTCACTGTAAGAAAGACATGAACTCTGATTTCTTCCATCTGCAGTGAGACCTCTGCTTTCCGAAATGCTGAGCGATAGTAGTACCTGTTTGCCTCCTGCCATCCTTTTGGGCTGTTTTTTATGTCATGAAAGTTACCCCATTCTGTGAGTGGCAGCAGCCGTGCTCCAGCGGCTACAGAGGTGGTGGATCCTTCAGGAACTTCAGCCGCAGAGCTGCCCTTGAGTTACTTCAAGGGAGAGAGAGTTCTTGGCGTGTAAATAGCATAAATACCAGCGCAGTAAAGAACTGCATTTGCATGAACACACGTACGCTGGGAAACAGCGGCTGAGCTGTGATTTTGAGGTTTTCCTGGCACCTCAGAGGCTGGGTGGGTGCAGGCCCCTCAGCACTCGGACTGGTTTGTGTCCCCTCACCGTGCCCATGTGTCTGCCCAGCGCTGCTCAGGTCACACCTCTGCCCGCAGACAGGGGCGGAGAGAAGGAACCGCTCCCCTCCCCAGAGCCGCGGCTCCCAGCTTGGCAGAGAAACTCAAACCCGCCGGGGTGCAGCCGGGCAAAACTCCGCTTTCCAAAGCTCTGCGGCGTCGTGGCCCTGCCCCCCGCTCCGCTCGGAGCCTCCCCTGCCCCCAGGCGACAAGCGTCCCGGGCGGGGCGTGGGGGCTGTCTGGAGGGGCGGGGGGGATCGCACCGGGTTGCGGCGGGAGGGAGGGAGGGAGGGCGGGCGGTGTTGCCGCGGCTTTGGTGATCGCTGCGGGGCCTAGCGCGGGGAGCTGGGCGATGCACCTTTTCCCCGCCTCCTCCTCACTCTCGATCGAGGCGCTGGAGGTTTCTCCCCGGCGGGAGGGACCGTAACAAATAAAAACAACGGGGTGTGTGGCGCTGGGGGGAGAGGGATCACTGCTCCGGCCGAGCCGCCCTGCCCTGCCCTGCTCCCTGCCGCGGAGCCGGGGAAAAGCGAGGTAAACTTCGGCTGCCGTGAGGACCACGGGAGAAGGGGCTCGCCCGGGCTTTGTTCGTGGTGGGGCTGGGAGGGAGGCCCCTCGGTGGGCTGCGGTGCCCCGGCCGCCAGCGCTGAGGAGAGGCGGCGCTTGTGGGGTCAACTTCTGGGAGCTCGGCGGGGTCTTCCTGCCTGGCGGTGCAGGCCGAGTTGGGGCTGGGGCAGGTGAAAAAGATCGGGAGCCGCTGTCTGCCGGGAGAGTGTTTTAAAGGTTTGTGTCGGGAGGGAGAGCAGAGGTGGCGGAGCGGCGCCGCGGGAAGGGAAGGGAAGGGCGGTTCGGCGGAGGTCCGGGGACCGCACAGCCTGCATCCAGGGTTCGGCCGAGGCGCCAAGAAGGCGCTGCCCGCCGCGTCTCTTCGGCCCGGCTGGGTCTCTCTCTCTTTTTTTTTTTCTTCTGAAAGTTCCTTAAAACTTCGGGTTTGTTAGGCAAGGGGAAACCCCGGTACGGAGCTGGGGTCCGACCGGCAGCGTGGAGCCCCCCCGGATCTCGTCTTTTCATGTCCCCCGCCAGCCCCGGCTGGGGCCGCCCTGAAACGCTCCCGCGCATCTCTGTCCTCCGTGGCTTTGGTACTCACCCAAATCTCTCCCGACGCCAAAATTCTCTTCGCAATCACTGGCTAAAGCTGCCAGTTGCCTCACAGAGGAGTCAAAGTTTCTAGGTGCTTACTGGTGCGTTTCTAAGATTAATGATCCTTATGGAGGTTCGGGATTTTGGTGACTCTTCTGACAACTGCTCAGGTCGTAAACAGTTTTTGGCATAAGCACTGACCAGGCTGGACACAGTCCACTGGATCCCTGCTTCCAGCTCTTGTTTCTTGGACATGCAGAAAATGTAGCAGGAACACTACAGGGAGAGAAATCCCTGTTGTGGGTTGTTTCTCTGGCAGTGCAGCTCGCAGAGTGGTATCTGAGTCCATTCTGTAGATTTAGCTTTCTTTGAGGACATAAGCTTCATGACTGGCACAAGATGTGGCATCACTGAAATTGTCATATAATAGCATGGAAGATTGAAAGAATACAGCGATTTCTTTGGTGTCTGACAAAGCTGGTAGGGAAATTCTTTCTCTCTTTTGTGTCTGACTTGCCTTCTCTGGAAATGACCAAAAGACAAATATGACAGAGACTGAGGTGGTATTTTGGAGAGATCAGTGAGGCTTATGTGAGCAAAACATAATGAGTATAATTACTTGAGTGTTCCCTAAACATGATGTTTAACAAAAACAAAGCCAGAGATGGTATCCAAAATAGCAGGCAGTGCTAAGATTGCAGAACAGGTGTAATTTGGTAAAAATTGGCAATACAAATAGATCAATCTTGAAGTCACTAAACCTACTACAGGAATTATAGTAGTTGGTTAGACATTTAATTTTAGGGCCTAGAGTTTTCTTTTATTCCTAGTGAGAACTCGTAGTGATGTTTTTCTGGCTTCCAGTTGCAGTTGTTAACTCATTTGTATGCTGTATGAATCTCCTGCTCCTTACTGATTCTCCTTGTACAGTTCCTACCATAGTAACAAATTCTGAATGTGCCTTGTCCATCAGTTGCCCTAAATTAATCAGAAATACAGCTTTTATTTTTTGGGGTGGAGAAAAAATGTACTGAAACAGCTTGCACATTACTGTTTGCCATTGTCTTCTTGTGATGTGAAAAATGCTATGTATTGCTGTAAGTACAGTTTTGCCACACTTTTTCTCCCTTTAAAATATTGAATGGGTAGTCTGATTCCTAATTCTGACACTGAGTCTCTGAATAGAGTTGAGAAGATCACAGTGGAAGTATTTGTCCACATGTTAAGGAAGATACTTGTTTAGCTCAGTGAGAATGAAGAATTAAAATTAATTGTTTGAATGAAATAGCACTGTGAAGCAATTCCTGTAGTTTTACAGAAATGTCTCACTTTTATAACACTATGGTGGATTGATAGGCTAAGACTGACCAGCCACGAAGAAGTGAGGCCTAGAAAAGCAGAATGTTTCCAGGCCACGTTAACCTTAGCTCCTGCACTTTACGTACAGAGGGCTCAAATACAGAACTGAAAGTAATAAGAAGATATCATATCCTAAGAAAAGTCCTCATGTCTCAACTACACACCTAAGCTGTTGCTGAAGAACCTTCTCTTTGGTGATTCCTTAGGGTCATATAGGTGCTTAGCAGCAAATTATTTTAGTGATGGGTAGACAACTAGGTTGGGGAAGCAAACATCTTAGAAGTGTCAAAGCTATTAAAGTTGTATTTTGTACATTGTGTTTACAGCTGTCTTCTTAGTTGAAGTAAAATTAGTTGGCTTCCTTCTTTCGTAGGTCTTTCTGTACTTCCCTTTTTTCTGCAGCTAGTACTAGTAAAATTCATTTGAGTGGGTAAGGTGAAAAAGGAAGCCACTAATGTGTCATTGGATGAGGACTGTTTACATCTGCAGAAATATTTTCTCTTGGAATGGTTCTTTTCATTTATAAAAAAAGCAAAGGACATTGTATCTGCTGTTTTTCAGCATGAAAATATCTCAGACAAAAACTTCAGGTCTTTGCAACTCTTCCTGATTGTCAAATGAAGATGGTTTTGTGTTCCTGATTAATATATTTTGAGGGTTTTTCCCGTCATTTGGTGTCTATATCTCTGTTTTAGTGATTGATCAGGTCATTGCAGTCGTAAGTGGCCCAGGGGACACTCCACTCTGATTTGCCTTTCTCTGAAGGGGGTGAAGATGTCCCAGAGAGCCACATCTTGTACCCCCGTCTGTCCTGCTGCTCAGTATCAGTTTGTTGCTGTTGCTTCTTGTCCTTGCAGAAGTGGCTGCCACTTCTCCCTGTCCTCTGGCAGCTGCAGTGTCTGTAGCTCAGTCCTCTGCTGTCCCACCAAAGGGACAGGCTGAGGGCAGCAGCTGGGTGGGTAGTGCCTGCTGGAGATGACTTGTTTCTGCCAGACAGAAAAGTTGTTTGTTGGGAGGATGGGGCACATTGAGGGCATCCCAGTGGGTAGGAGGGGATAAGTTGATTCTGGAATTTGAGACTAGACTTATGGTAAATAATCCAGTGTTCACTGTACCAGGACGAGGCAGCCAGCATTGTGTTTGGGAAGCTCATCATCAGTGTTGAAGCCACAACAGTGTTGTTCCACATCACAGGCATGTGCACGGGCTTAGAGGTCCTGTGGCCTTCCTCCCCTCTTTGTATGCTGTGTGTGCTTTAGTGTGAAGTGGGATTGCTGTACCAGGAGAGACTGAGAGGTGCTCTGGCCAGGCATAGCTCCAGGTATTCCTGGTTGTTTGATACCAACAATGGGTTACTCCATTAGAGGTTTCTTCTGGGGCTGAGGTGCTTTGTAACACCTGGCTGCAGCAGTGTTAGGGTCTGTACCACATTGCAAGCATCCTTGTTTTCTGCCCTTGGGGGCTAGTGAGAGACATGATCTGTGCTCCACAGCCTTATAGGAGTTTTTTTTTAATATTGACTGTATACTAAAGTCAACAGCAATAAATTTAACCGTATACGTAATCAGATTCTAGGCTCTCATTTCCTGACCATAGCAACAGACTGTGTGTTTATGAACTAAAAGCAGATAACAGCTCTTTCATCAACCAAAAGGGAACATTTTATGACCAAAATCCAGACAGCTAAACCTTATATATATGTGTGTATATATATATATAAATGTTAAAAAAAGTGGTAAATTATCCATAATCTGTCAAAAAGCACAATGTCAACAATTAGTAAAAAGTTACATTTGGATTGCAAACACTATTATCACTATAATATGTGTTTGAAAAACTCCTGATAACACAAGGTATCTCACTAGTGAAAAATAAGCCTTTCCTGACCTGTGCTATCTTTTTTGCAGTCATTCACTTACTCTTGCAGCCATCAGCAACTCTCAGCCTTCAGAATTATTTTTATTTGCAGTTCACATGGATTTGATTTGGAAGATGAAATGTTGTCCAATTTATGACCTATTACTGCAGTGTCCAGGAAACCTGGCATTTCCAGAGATAGTTAAAATAGATTAGGGTTATAGTAGGCTGGATTTTAAGTAATAAACTTTTAGTTTAATAGGTCACAGTCAAAACACTTAGGTTGCTATTTTTCTGTTTCTTAAAATTCCCCTCCTCTTTCTCCTGTCTACTCCAAGTACTGTGAGGATTTTTGAGCTGTAATGTTACAAGCATCTGAAAAGTACTATTGTATCTTAGCTGCTCTTGTGCTTTGATTTGTTTGTTGGAAGCAAATTTATATTTTTCAAATATCAACAATACATGCATTTTAGAGGTGCATCTTCAATTTTTAAGTAAAATATGACATTAAGTATTTTCAAGTCTCAAGCTCTTTCTTTTAAAGTTTTTACTCTGTAAAGAAGTGACTGACAAAAATTCTGTAGTTGTTTTCCAGAAAGTCTCATATTTGGTGCTTTTTGTAACCTTGCAGTTATTCCCTTTCAGCAGATACTCAGCAGTGGCCTTGCTGCAGCTTGAGTCCAGCTGTTCTCCATTATTTTAAGAGCTTTTGATATTCAGCAGTATTTTTATGGATGACAATATTCCTTTACTTGGCTTACTTTGTTTTATTGGTTACTTAAAATATTTTGGAGCTATTTTGCCACTCCTTTATCTACTGTACAAAAGCATACTTCAGTGTGTAGGCTTGACTCTTGTGTTAAGATTTTTCTGTCTATATTAAATGAGTTATGTGTTTCAAGATATCTGATGAAGTTGGAGGGGAAGAAATAGTTTTAATTCTGGCTGGAGACTTAATTTTCTTCCATAGACTTCTTGCCTTTTGAGGATTAAAAAGTTTGTGTTTTCCATCTAATATTTGTGCTGCTTTGTGGGCTATACCTAATTTGTAATTATTTTTCATTTTTTTCCCCCTCTTGGTAAACTCTGACCTTTTCTAAAGCTAGAGACTAGGTCATGAATCATCCCAGCTTCGCTTATGGCCTGCAGGTGATAGTGTGCTACTCCCAAGAAAGAAAAATTTTGAACAAATAGAGGAAGAGTAGCTGTGTTCACCTGAGAAATCATGAATCTGCAAGTATAGAACAGTACTTCTGGGGGAAAACTAGGACTGAGATGTTAATTCATAGTTTAGTTTTAAAAAAATAGTATCAAAATAAAGTCAATAACGAATAAAGTAACAATAAAGTAACGGAATGTGTTGGCAGAAGAAACTAATAAATAATCAGAAGGATCTTTGAGAATTGTTTTCATAATGGCTTGTGCTCATTTGACAAGGGGATAACGTTGTCATCCCTAGTTTAATAAATAAAGACTTCATATAAGCACCCATTTGAGCTGGTTAGTGCCTTATCTGTGTGCTTTTAGTGAACCTGTGATCCCTGCTGGTGTGAGATTTTATGAAACCATAATTATTCTGCTTAATAGAAAACATGGTTAGGCTGAGTTGGTATGAAACAAGCTATCACTTTGCTTCCTTTAATCGATTTTTTGATTGGATTTCATTTTGTTTTTAAGTAATGTGGTGACTACTGGTTAGAGCAGAGGACTGAAATTGAGTCAAAGCAGACTTTACTGTTGTATGTTCTCTGTATCAATGACTCCTGCTGGTGCTCTCATCAGTAGTGTAGCTTGGAGTGTAAAATGATACTCAGAGAGTTTGGCCTAGCCTGATTGGGATCCATTTTCTGTCTTTCTGGAGGCAATAATTGTTCCTACCTCTTGCAAAGCAACTTCAGGTTCTGAAGTGTCATCTGCAGAGCACTGTGTCTTGTGTCTTACCCAGGTGGAATTGTGCATCCTGTGCTTAGAGCAGGGCTGTGGGTGCTGCTGCTGCTGCTGGAAAAGAGGAAGGGAAGGTCTCTGGCTACTGGGAAGCCTCAAGAAGTGTGCTGCTTGGGGGTGCTGGGCAGTTCTGCCAGTAACCGTGTGCCAGCTCTTAGTGGGCAGATAGCCCTCATGGGTCTGATCCGGTGACATCAGACCTTTGACAGAGAAAATGAAGTTTCTCCTTCTTGATAGAACTTCTGAGCCACCAGTCACTTTCGTATGCTTTCACCTTCTATTCTGAGTATTGTGGATGTCATTCCTGAACATTGTGGCATAATTTCTTTCTCCTTTAAGTCTTTTAAGGGGATGGATGCTTCTTTTGCAGTTTGCTTGTAGAGGGGAGTATTGTTTGCATTAACGTTTTTGGATATTTCACTTTACCTGATTTGACTTACCCATGTGGGTGCGCTTAGTTATTTGGCAATAGTTACTAATGAAGACCTGTAGAGCTGAAAAGGGAAAAACATTTCAATATAGAGTAGGAGTGTTGAAGCAGGCAGAATTTTTCACTTTGTTTTACTTGAAGTGGTGAGGCAAAGACAGCATGTGTGCAGAGCAAATCAATTTCCTATGAGTCATTAACTGTCTTTTGACATCTTGCAGAAGAGTGCCCAGCTTGCTCAATTTGTTTCTTAGTGACACCAATCTGGATGCCAGCTTTATTAGTTTATCATGGCTGTGAAATTTGCTGTACATGGTAATAGATTTGGGAGCTTCAGTTCAAGTAACTCTGTCTACAGTGTTCAGAACTGAAGTTCTGCACTTTCTGAAAGAAAAGTGTTGTGCCTACATGACAATTGAGTCAACTTCAGCATGATACAGTTGATACAGTGATGTATTTACATGTAGCTGAATTTGTTACTTAATGAAATTTAATGCTTGGAAAAACATAAATTTATATTACTGGGGTTACAAGAATAAAAACTGAAGATTTCACAGTTTTAGGCATGTTGCCTAGAGGCACAGACGATTTTCTTAGGTAGGGCAGTGTACAGCAAAAGTAAAGAAATTAAAAAAGAAATATGCAATGAGTAGGAAAGCAGAGGAGAGATGAAAATCCTCCTGTTTAAAAGTGGTATGGAAAGGCCTAGAGAAGAAAACAGAGCATTTCTGTGTTGATACTTTCAACCTGTGTTATTCTTTGAATATGGAGTTCCTGGCAAATGCAACAGTTGATACCACTTTGGACATTTTTTTTTTTAAGGTGTGCTGTATTCTATTAGGTACCCATGTTATAGCAATAAGATTATTCATTAATTGTGAATACTTGTGTACAAATTAATTTCCTAATCAAATGACTGAAACTTTGTGAAGGGAGAGAAATATACTATTTCACTGAAGAAAAAAAAACAATCTTTTTTTTCTATTAATGCTGATGTTCATATGCACAACAGTGCTTCCAACCAGTCCTATGAGTACCTTCTACCTTATTGCTGGATTTCTTTTATACATGTAGTGAAACTGTATTACTGATGATATTTCAAGTATGTTCATACAGAAATATATAAACCTTCCTTCCTGGCTCTTTTATTACTGTGGTATCTGAACTGCTACACTCTTCCTCAAAGCTACTTGTCTGCAGATCATGCCAATATTAAAAAAGCTGGAATCTCCATTTTAGAGGTGGTACACAGCTACACAGAAAAACTAAGCCATTTGTCCATGTTTCCCTAGAGGTCTGTGGTGAGGCTGGGAGCTTTTGAGATTTGTAGCATCTAGATGGCAGGATGGTAGCTGAAATGGTTTGTGTCTCAGATCCCTTTTATCTGATTTTGCATCTCCTTCTGCAAAGGAGGTGGTGGCAAACTTGAGAGGGGTTATGAGGAGAACTTCAAAGCCCAAGGATGGACTTAGCAGGTGGTGTTTGAAACTAAGGATTCTGTTCCTAGTCTGTCTCCTCCTCCTATTACTGCTGCCTGGTACAGTTTGTGTTGTTTTGGAGCAACTGATGTTAAGTTTGTTGGTGAGCCACATCATTCTCTATGGCAGTTCCCCAAATTATACTCTCTTCAGTATAGTGGAGCTGATGGATGTAACATGGGTGATAGCTGATGCAATTGACTGTTTTAATGTTTCTCTTGTATCTCTTACCAATCCTATCACCTACTAGTTTTCCCGTTTCTAACACTTCAAATGAAAAATGGGAATTTTGACACTTCAGTAGGAATGAAATTAGGCCATTTATGCTGATGCTGAGCTTCTTTATTCTTTTTTTGGGGGGGAATAATGTAGGGTTTTTTTGTTGTTCTTGTTCATAGTTAAGCAAAACAAACATTTCTTTTTAGGCTCTCTCCAAGTAAGGATAGTTTTCAGCTTGCTAAAGAGAAAGATGTAGAGAATTTAACATCACAGATGCCCTTTTGTCATGTAACTATAGTATTGTGTGAAATACATTTGACAGTGGCAGCTCAAGTGTTAGCCAGTATCCAGGAAATACTAGAAGAAACTTCCTGTCATAACGGGTATATGTACTTTGCCTAATATTTTAGCTTCTCACTTTCAGTTTTTCCTGTTTATAACGCAGATTTCTTCAAAGAGTCTGTATTATGGATAATAAATGCCTTTTTTTGCTGTTTTAGCATTTGGAAGGGACTGTCATATCTCTGTGTGGTGTTTCCAGCCGGAATCTATAGTGAATCTTTTTTGGTGAAGTGTAGTATCATATTTGATAGACAATGGGGATAAGATTGTCTCTCAGCTATCTACATGTGCATGTCCGGAGATGGAGGGGGGAGGAAGAAGAGCACAGTGTTAAAAGAGAAAAGGAGGGTGTGTGTATTCTGGGGAGTATCACAGTAGTCTAAAAGAACTAGATGCATTCTTTGTGCTTGGCTTTTTGCTCTGGGAGGGACTGGGGGGACATAGCATGTGCATGTGGGAGGGAGGTGTCAAACATTCCTGGAGGGGTTTAATTTTGAGGTGACTCAAACAGACACTTTGATCCTTTTCTTCTGCAAGTTGGCTTGTTTTAGCTTGTTAATATATGGATAGCAAATTCCTTCCTTTTATGTTTGGAAAATTACTCATAGCCCACACATGGCTCTAACTGGGGAGAGATTGTTCATTCTTGCCTGCAGGAAGACATTTTTCTGTCTGCTGAACTGGAGTTTCAGACTAGATAGAATGCAAAAAAAATGTGAATGAGAAGCAGGGCTATGCAACTCTTATTTAGTCTATGATTCTTGAAGAAATGGCTAATCTATCCGTGTTTGTATCCAAAACACCATATATTCTGTAGGATAAGGGAAGTAAAATTGCTCGGTAGGGTTCTCAGCCTCCCCTATGTGTCAGGCTGTAATTGCGTGTGGGACGTGAATGCTGTGTAGAAACCTCAGTGAGTTTGTCAGGTTTTCTTCACTGGTAATCCACAGTACTTAAACAAGACCATATGATGATGCTTTGAGTGTTCCTTTCAACTTTAGACATCTTAATCACAAGTAGGAAAGTAGACTTGAAAGTAGGCAAAGGTTTGGTGGTAGCCAGCTTGTGCTGTGATTTTCAACCAAACTTCTTAAAAGGGTTTTCTTCACATTGTATCTTCTCAGAATTCTGCCTGTGTGCTTATCTTGCAAGTAAGATAGCACTGGTCAGGATACAGAGATTTGCATCTCCTACCTCTTATCCCACCCCAGAAGATGCTCTGGAAAAGTTTGAGAGTGCATGTGTGGTGGTTGGAACTTTTCATCTCTTTGACAGTGTATCATGTCACAAGTAAAACTTTTATTTCTTTTTAAAGATAGCCAATAGCAGCACGTAACAGCCAGAGCCTTGGCATAAGTTTACAGTATTTATTTATTTAGTGTATTTTTCCTTCTCTTGCTTATACATCTACATTTAAAAGTTTTAAGGACTTGTTTTAGCTTGGAGTACTGCAGTTCTCACTTTAATTATTTTAAGATTTCAGATTTTTGTGCATAAATGTGATAGACCAAGGTATCTGGGCACGTTCCAGGATGAATTATTGCAGTCTGTCCTCAGTTTTGATTAAATGTAACAATATCCCCATACCTCTCTGCTTTTATAGACAGTGGCTCACTCCTGCTGCTCTGGGATGCTAAGGAAAGAGTACAAGCACTCTTCTGACCAATTTCACAGAGGCCTTTAAAAAAAAACCAACAAATTCTGGGAGTGATTTAATTGTACTAAATTCAAGGTGACTGTCAGTTGCTGGTGGCTGGGCCTCTATTGGCAGGAGTTTGTGTGTTTGAGGTTACATTTGAGTTAACCAAGTAAAGCATGGTTTGGTTTGGTTTGGTTTTATGTTTGGGAGGTCTGGCATTTGATCTTTAGAGGTGATAAAAAATGTAAAAAACAAAAAAATCTTATCATTTTGAACAGTATATAGTGAGTTCTAGTAACTGAATTTATTTCTTAATAAATGTCTCCTGAATGAAAGAAGCTCATGACTAAGGCAAGTTGAGTGAGTGAAGGGAAATAATCTGTGTGCTAGCTACAAAAATTTTTTTTTTTTGAGAACTGTGTTAGATACTGGGACTTACTATATGAGGATCTTTGGGGGTCCTTAGAGGATGATTGCATGTTGTCTCTGGAGAAATACTTTCTTCTAGGTTTAGTTGGTTCAGACAACAGTGAAGAGGAAGGCATAGCATAGGTCAATATGTAACTAATAATCTTGAGGTTATAAATGACACAAGCTCATGTTGGGTGTAATGCTTGGAAATTATGGCTGCTATAAAAATGGCATGAGCCAGACAACTCTTAAGTGTAAGCCTAAGAACAAGGTAGTCTGCTTCTGCTAGAAATTTTTGCTTAGAAGACATTGCAGGATGACCTTTCCTGCTTGGGACCAGTGTCACTGGAACACAGAGTTACATTAGTCAAATTTTTATATCAGTTCAGGGAGTCTGATGTTTGGGAAATACCTCACATAAATCAAGAAGTCTATAAGCAGTCCTCTCCTTTTCAGAGGATGCTCCTGTACCCTCAGTCACAGAGAGACAGCTAAACGCAGCCATTCTTCACAGGGACAGAGTAGTAGAAAGATGTTAAATTTTCTGCAAAATATCATTATGACATTTCATCTGAAGGCACCTATCTGTACAGACAATCAGGAAGAAGAAAAAGAGCATCTGTATGTAGTTGTATGGGTATTACACAATTAATACCTTGTGTATATGTGCATGTTTTGCATAGAAATTCATTGTGTATAGAGCGTAGTAGTTCAGGTTACTAAATCCCAGTGCTCAATTTAGCTTACCTTTAAAGAATTTTGGCACTTATTCTGAGGAGAAAGTACTAAGCTCCACCCTTTATTTGCTTGCAAAATATTACTTTGTTTAAATGATTTTCAGTGGTATTGCTGTTTTATTGGCTGTTCTGTCTGTAGTATATTTTGATTTCCACAGTTTATGTTGCTGCCATGCATAAACAGAATATGCTGGGGGCTCCATCAGGGACTGAGTGGGGACAGATTGGCCCCATGGGCATTTGGTTAGGTTGCTCAGGGTGGTGAAAGAATAACTGAACAGTTTCTGGAAAGTGAAAAAGATGGAAAATTAATTATAACTAGAGGAAAGTGACAACTATACTCAGCATAATAGTAAGCTATGACCTTAACCTGAGCTGAAAACTGATTTGAGCAGTTGCTTGGAATTCTGCTTTCTTTTACGAATCTCCCACCTTACTTCCCTCCCCCAACTCCCCACCCCCGAACTTCAATCCCAGTGGGATCTGGAACAGGACTGAAATGAAATGTTGTCTTGATTGTCTGGTAATAATATTGGGAAGCTTTTTCAGATGTTTTGGGAAACATTTTTGTTTCTAGCTTAGCTGTTGTTTGATGTATGGAGGAGAAATGGCTATACTTAAAGCACACTCATGTTGCCATGGAGGACTTAAATTCTATTTTAAAATTATTTTAATGGGGGGAACAGGTTTCTAATTGTAGTGAAGTATTTTTGGAATTTGCCTTGTCAGTAATATTTCACTAATTAAAGCAACCCTTTGTTTAAACTGGGCTGATGGGAGTCCACCAGCAGAATTGACTGGTGGATAATTCTCAAAAATTTGACCCATTTTATATGCTGCTGTTTTTGAAGTAATGCTTTTAAACTGGAAGAAGGTAATCTGTGATTACCACACCCTTGTGGTTTCTCTATTGCTGAGGGCTGCAGCCTGTGAACAATTTTATTGCCTTGAAGCTTTGTGTGTAATGAAAATTAACAAATGAAATAAGCATACTGGCTCTAGGCTCTTTATGGCTGGAGGCATCATGTTTGTTTGAATGGCAAAATTAAGGGTTTATAAATTTTTGCTGAAAGAATGTTAACAAGAGCTGATTCTCCTTTCTTTGCCTTGTTCCTTTTCTCCTGTGTACTCTCTTACTCAGAAGAACAGTGTATGTTTGGACTGGTTTGTTCAATAAGGTTTTATGTTTTTGTGGAAAAGTGGATTCTGGTTTGGAAATTGTACGTTTGCTGTAAAGGCAGCAGAAAGGGCTAAGTGGATATATTACAGTCCCGTTGAACAAATACAGACGGACTGAAAATTTTGCATGTTTCCCTGCCCTGAATGGCATTATATAAAGAAAGTTACATAATACTAACAGCATCATGCCAATCTTGAATAGATGACTACACTCGCAGGTTGTATTTGCCCTATTATGTGGTACTGCTGATTGCACTTAGTTGCTTGCTTTTGTTAAGAAGCCTACTTTTCCAGGTCAAAGATCCTGCAAGGGTAAAACTTCCGACTGGCCTGGCATTTTTAATGAAATCTGTTGAGTAATGAATGCTTGCTAATACTTTTGGCTAGACTTTGTAGCTTTTTTTTGAAAAACTTTTTTATTACAAGACATTCAGAGATACCCATGAAGTCTTGAAAAGGCAGGAATTGTATTTTCGCTTCACAACATTTATAAAAACGCCATCTGGCAGGTCTACTTTGTCAAGAGAGCTGCAAACAGAAGAGAGCTGCAGGAAGTGAATGTACTTCAGAAGTTTTGCTTGATTTCAGTAGCAATACTGATACACTACATTATGTACTCTGTAATAGCAAAGAATATATTGGAAGAATTTGATGCCAGAACCAGGATGAGCCTTTGAAATATGTTCTCTGGTCTTACTTATATTTTGTTTCATTCCCATTAAATTTCTTAAGGTTTTGCTGAGTATGTCATGGGAATATTACTTTGGTAAATTGCTGTAATCTAGAAATCTGTTTTATTTGAAGAATCTATTCTAGCAATGTTTTGTTTTTTTCTGTGAGACAGAGTGAGCAGTAATTGTTAAGGTAATGAATGAAGTCCTCTAAAAGTGCAAGAAAGGAAAAGTTAAGCTACAAAAGAGTAAAAATTGGAAATGTTTTAAAGGAAAGTGCCACCGTTCTGGAAGAAGGGAACAGAACAGAGTATTCTTCCAGTGTGCTGATAAGAAAGTACCCTTTGTGTAACAAACAAGAAAGGAAACTGAAGAACTCTCCTAGTTGAGAATAGAGTGTATCTGATAAGAAGAGTGAGGGTTTGTGGAACTTCCTGGTTGTAAGAATTTAGGGTTTCAAGTAGATGCTTTGGGTCTTGAAAAAGGATAATGAAAATTAATTTCAACATATGTTTTAGTGAGTTTTTCTGTACTCACTCTAATGAGAGATCCTGGTTTGTAAGCTTAAAGTGAATGGTTATTTTGAGCTACAAGGAAGGGGCAGGTCAGTTGTGTTAGGTAACAGTTGTGTTTTATGTAATTGTTTTTCTCAATGTAATAAGTTAACTATTTGTCCTTGAGTGAGCGAGGAAGTTAATCAGCGACAGAGCAGGCACTGTATAATAACTTTATAAATGTCTAGTGTGTTTGATTTTCATTTCCACAAGAGCTTTAGATCTTGTAGCTGAGTGTGATCCTTGTGCTTAAGCCATTTTACATCATCCTGGTTCATTCACATGGCAGAGGAGAGGAATTGAAGTTCCAAGCCTCAAGTCAGTGGCAAGAGATTTTTCCTGGCTTGGGTGGTAGCACTCGGGACTCCCAGTTAGTAGTAGCCAATGCTAATCTGTGACTGGGATGGATGGAGTTTGTCAAAATGACTATTTTCTTGTATTCCTACTAGGCATTAATGTTTGAATCGGAATAATGTAGGGTGATTGTAAGGGTGGAGACCATTTGGAGAGGCAGAGTGGTGTTAGGGTATCTCCAGACTGTAACTGAAGTGACTTTGAAAACGGTTACAATAATAAGGTGGAGATAAGGGTAACTTAATAACATTGTTTTTAGTTATAAAAAAATTCTGGTTTAGCAGGTTTGATTATGGTGATTAGCTTACTGTAGATCCATTATTTTACTGTAATGTGGTATTCCTGCAGCTGACTTATTCTCAGAGCAGCAGGCCATACATCAGATTGTATATATGATTTGAACATTATATAATTTAATACATTTACTGTCATTTCCTCTCTCAAATAAAGGCAACATTTAAATCTGACCCAGCAAGGACTTTTTTGTGCTGTATGGAAAAATGTGACTTCATCTGTGCTAAGCATTTCTGCCAGAGCCTGAGCACTCTGTTTTCCATAGTACTGCCTCAGGTTCCAGAGTGGGAAAGTCTGCTGGAGTTGGAAGCAGTGCAAGGATCAGAAGAGGAGCCTTTTTTTTTTTGCTGTTTGTTGCAGTGAGTAATGGCCATCAGGCTAACCTTGAATTCCTCCTTACTGTTTTTTAAGTAGTCATGTGTCACAAAAGTGATGTTGTAATATGACTGATAGTCATAACTAGGAGTTTTGACACTGTTGGTTGGGTGTTATTTTCTTTTTTTCATTTTGTGTGTGTGGTTCATATTCTTCAGCAAAACACAAACCTATTAGCCTTTGTCCTCTCAAAGATTCCTCTGATTTGCCTGTCAGGGCTTAGGTGAGTGCAGACTATGTAAAATATTGCCTGTGGTTATAGCAATAAGGGGATATGATTGAGTATACTTTTGATTTAATATACTGTTCTCACTCTTTGAGAGATGTGTTCAGTGGTTAATGCAACTAATCCTGTAACATCACGGGAACATAAATAGAAGGTTTGCAAAATCTGCAGTTGCAAGTAGGGTGTTTCTCATCAGCTTGTCTTCTCATGGACTCATATGAGAAGACCACAATATGAAAAATAAAAAAATAAAGAGTTAAGAGTAAGTTGCCTGCTGTCTGATGAAAGACATGAAGTTGCATCCTTACTGAACATGATTGTTCAGTAAGTTTCTGATTTTTGGAGTGGCACTTATGTTATCCTGTAGAAAGATTTTGTACTGCTCTGTGTAATGTTAGTTTGGTTCTCTTTCCTGAAAATGATTGATTATAACTTGTGGGGGAAAAAAATGGCATAGCCTTATTAAAATAGTAGCAAAAAAGTGAAAGTAGGTGTTATTAAAGAAATGAAGTTCTAACCAAAAGTGCGCATTTGGTTCTCCCCTACTTTTAAAATTACTGAATACAAAATTTTGTAAGCTGAAAATTTTGGATTCTCAGGTTTAATGAAGTGAAGAAAACATGTCTATTTTAAGTTGCTATGTAGAAGATACTATTTCAGATTACTGGTTGGAACAGTTTTAACTATATGAAGTAAGATAACTTTGTAAAATGTAGGAATAATTAAATAATTTGTTCCATTTGTACACACACACAAACTGCTGTTTCTTATAGGAGTTACTATCATTAGTAGAGGTGTTAATCTGTATGGGATTGCATGTTTAACCAGCTAGACTTCACACAGTCATTATTACTGCTTGTGTCAGGAGGTCCTGAGAGCCACACTGGTAGCCCGAGTTGAAATAATGTAGTTAAATAAGGATATGTATGGGGAGAGGAGGAAACTCAACTGAGGTTGCTTTTTTTCCATGCTACTGAATAGCAAAGGACTGCAGCAAAGTACAGCCTAACCCTCCTACAACATAATGCATGAGATTTTTCAATGAGATTTTCCTGCAGACATGGAAAGGATATTTGCTACTTCTTGAAGCTGTGGTATTACGGAATGCATTATGTTGTAGGAGGGTTAGGTTGTATGTTGCTGCAGTCCTTTGTGCATTTGCTGCTTTTGTAAACTGGCTCTTTAGGGAGATAGCATGCTTTATGTTTTTGTGTACTTGCAAGAATTTATCTGCAGTGAAAGAGATATGATTAGGGATTCAAGGTGAAGAGGATTTTAAAAAATCTCAACTGTCAGCATTTCAAGAGTAGACATCTGATGTCTTTGAATTTTTACTTTTGTTATTACCTTCAACATTATTTTTGCCTGTGAACTGATGGTAAGCCAGCTGTATTTAGAAATAACCCATTTCCCATCTGTTGTTTGAAGATGTGCATTCTTATATTCAAATATCTAGCTCTGAATATGTGGGAGTTTTGGTCTTCATGTAATAAAAACAGTATAGTAGCCTCAGATGTCAAGGCCAGTTAATCTAACATTAAATCATTAAAACAGTAAATTTAGCATTAAATTAACTATTGACAAATTGACAAGTTGTTGTTTTGACATTGCTGAGCTTTCATGAGGCACATAGTTCTTTGCTGCTTTCCAGCGTTTCCTTTGTAAAGTTTGTTTCCCACACAGAAGGAAGTATTGGTTTGCCAGTGAGATGAGAATGAAAGAGATGAGTTTTCCAGTGTCTGGAGTAACATTTGCCTTAATGGACCTTCCATCTGTCTCCTAATTGCTTTTCCACCAATACAGATTCATGTACAGTGGTGAAATGAATGTGTTGAAACAAAAATGCAAAGAACTGAAGAAATGGAAAAATGCGAGAGCTGTTGCTATTTTACATTGTGAGTGAGGACACACAGGCTCTCTGTTCCTGCTGGGAAGAAAGGGAATGAATCATTGCTCTCTACAGGCTACCAATTCCTAAATATATTTGGATGAAGGACTGCAGCAAGGATTTGTCTGGAGGGAAGCAGCCTTCTTGCCTTTGTCCAGCAGATGTGCTGCTCTGCCTGCATCCTGATGGGGAAGAGTGTCAGGGCTACTCCTTGGCATGCATTCAGACCTCCTCGAGCACTGGTTTTTTTTCAGCAGGTGCCACTTACCTCTAGGCAGACCTGGAGCTATTGCTCTCTGAAATTTCAGCCAGATTCTACAGGAAAGGACTTGAAACATTTTGGAAAACAGAACAGCAAATACGAAAAATTTCTTTATGAGGAATTTGAGGTTGGCTACCTCAAACTTTCAAGTGGAAGGAGAGACTTATCTTTACAAACAGTCTTTCCCAAACACTTTATTCTCTTATATTACCTCTGCATCATGTGGAAACCATATTTCAAAGAAAGCTCATACTGCTTTGTCTCAAGAATTTAAAACTTCAAGAAGAGCACATGCAGTTGTGGTTTTCTAGATGGAGGACATTTTCCATGGTTAGCTTTCTAGAACTGACAAATGTAAATGTATGTGGCATGAAAAATAATACACGAGGTCCTGTGCCTTGTTAGAGAACAGTGAAGTTGCTGTTATGTTCAGTCATAGCTCCCTCCAGTTAGGTCATTGGTAGTTTGACAGAGGCTTCAGACCTCTGAGTTCCAAAATCCTGTGGCAGACTAGGTTTGTGCTACTGCTTCTCTGTTGCATTTTCACTGCTTCGTGTGGGCTTTTAGCTTCTTTGTTCAGAGCAGTAAGTGAGAGAGGCAGGGTCAACAGCTTTGTGTGTGAGCCAGTACCATTTTCATTGCAGTTCATGGCCAATGTGTTGTGTTGGTGGGTGGAAATGAACAAGAGGATGGAACAGCTGCTTTTTGGGAAGAGTCTGAAAAGAGTAGGACTTTTCATTTTGGGGAACAGGAACTTCAAGGGGAATGTGATCAAGGCTTTTCCAAAACATAAAGCTGGTGGGTAGGCTGAGGTAGGCAGAAGTCGTCAGGCAGTCCCACAGTGCAGCGACTTAAGTAGTGTCAGAAGTGGTGGGACTTCACTTCAAAATGAACAAAAGAAGGTACTCAAAACAAAGGGGGAGCGTGACCTTCTTGAACTGGGTAACACAATGTCATGGGGCAGCCAGTATCAGCATGTCCAAAGCAGAGTTTTACAAAATTAGTGGAAAACAGGACCATTAACAGATACTAAAAGGATGGGATCAGGGATGGACCTTGCAGCATATGTGGTATGGATGGAGCAGGGCTGACTTGGGATTGCTTGAATAGTGTCTCACTTTGACACAGTGATCTGTGCTCGAGTGGGTGAGATGGATATTGTGCTGACCAAGTAAGGCATACCTTCTGTTTTGAGCTGTATTTTCTGCAGCTGGTTGTTGATATACTGAATAAACTGTGAATGTGTATCTCTTATCTCTTTCTTCAAATCTACATAATTCCTGCACAGAAACTTCCTGTTTAGTTTTGTTTTGGAAAAGCACATAGCTTTGAAACCCTGGTACCTAGGCAGAATTTCATATGAAAACAGTGAAGACCTCTGATTTCTTTTGTCTGAGAAACTATAAAGGCTTAGTCTGCTTAAGAATATGGCACCAAATATGTTAAATAAGGTGAAAAAAAATACCCTTTTTTCTGTTGTTATTCTGTGACCCCTTATAGTCATACAGTAAGGCAATTTTATACTACCAAAAAATAGGATTTTTTTTTTTTCTCTTGACATGAACTTTACTTGCCTGGTTCAAGGAGACATTATTTCCTGACCAACATTTCCAGGTGTCCTCACCTGAGTCACAAGTTGGGAGCGGACTCCACTGGGAGGGATATTGCCAGCATGAGCCTAAGTCAGATATCTCTTCTCTAGCTTGGGCTGCTTGTTTGTCTTTCTGTGAAATGCCTTGAATTGATAGGGTGTAAATGGAATATTTAAAATATAGTCTCTTCTATTTGCAATCCCTCTGAAATTACTTAGTAACAGTAATTGTTAGCAATAGTAGTATAACTAGCTATTTGTGTATAATTTATTGTATATGTGTGTAAATATGTATATCTGCTATGTCTGTCACTGTAGAAATAATCTCTGAATGTGAGTGAAATCCCAGAAATGCCTTACTTCAGTCTATGTAAAAATCCTTTGGTGTTTTTAATTTTTTTGAGACTATCCCATATTTTTATCGTGTAGTGTATTTTTATCGCTCTGCAAAACTTATATATTCTCTAGTGGTTGTTGTGAATTTACTTAAATGTGTGAGGTTGTTCAGTTAATGTCATTGGCTAAAATGCTGTACTACTTTTGACACAGTAGTACTTATTCCAACGTAAAGTGCTAAGTGGTGAAGAGAATTCATCATAGCTGGGGTTACCCATGTAAATCTTTAAACATCAGTATCTTACATTGATTCAGGTCTGGGATAACCTTCAGAGCAGAGAGCATGGCCAAAAATATTTCCCTGTGTGGTAAACAAAAGAGAGTTTCATAATCCTAGGAGTTATGACCAGATATATTTACAGCCTCTTTCTTGGGCGAAAACCAAGTCTTCAATGTGTTTTATTTCCCCCCCCCCCCCCTTTTTTTTTTTTCTCCTAACAATTGCCTGCAGTTAGGATTTCAGTTTTGGGTCTCATGAAAGTGGCCTGCCATAGTTGCTTTCTATCTGTCCATCCTTTTATCTGTCTCTCTGTCATTTTTTCCACCTCTCCATCTTTGTTTTTTCCTTGGCATCTTCCCTAGTGCAAAACCACAAAAGCTGTAAATGGTGACAGTGAAGAGACCTTGATCTTGGCTTCTCTTAAGTCTCACAGTAGATTATATAGAGTTGTTGTATAAAGGACTGTGCATACTCAATCTCCTAAATGAATGTTAAACTGAAGTGCTTGGAGAGGCCATAGCAGAATGTACTTAAAATGTAAAACAGTGGACAGAAGTGCACATTTGTAAAATTCAGGTGCAAAGTCTGCACTACGGAATATTTTGAAAATGCTATAGTGGAGAATTATTTGAAGTTTACATTACAAATGAAATGGATTTACTTGTGGATCAATTAAAGTCAGGGCTGATGTACACTGAACTCCTGTATAGTGAGTTTTTGAGGCAATTGACTTGCTTTGAAAAAGTGCAAGTGCCAAAGCTTATGAAGAAGTGTTTGAGAGGTAGGAAATAGGAAGAAGCAGGCCTAGATACAGAATAAACTTTCTATTAAGTTTATTTGTTAATTTCTTCAAAACTACAAGCACTGGAAAACTGGCCTGCTCAGAGAGTTGCAGAGATGTCCTACAACACTCACCTTGAAGTAGAACTCTGCAGGGAAGAAGAATGGATAAAAATCTAAAATAAGAATTCTGGGGTTTTTTTGTTGTGGTTTGTTTTTTGCTTTTGTCTATGTATATACAAAGAAGAGGAACTGCAACAACCAGTGGAGGTGATGGCATTGTTGTGTTTTTTTACATAGCAGAGGCTGTGGATATGAGGGACTCTCAACTCTTTGGGCACAATGCCTGAACCCATTATGGTACAGAAATTCTTCTCATCAAATTAGTGAAGTTACCTTGACATAATGACACCTTTCCTTCTTCCTAGACCTCTGTCTCTTTGAAAGCATCTCCTATTTTCAAGCACAGAAAAACCCAATCATGACAGTGTTTTTTGATAATAATTGGATCTGTTTGCCATCAGGTGTATTCCTACATAATGCTGAAATTCAGCTGTTCTTTTTAAGGTTAGCAATTTGTGCAAAAATCAGCTTGCATGGATACTTTTTCTTTATTAAATGGAAAGCTCAAGCTGTCTTCTGTACCAGATCAGTTAAACTGGCTACTGATCATTACTTAATGTTGTTTTAAAACAGTTTACACTGAACCAAAGCAAGTTCCTACATAGATAAGACCTCAGGTCAGAAGGCTGTTCATATCATAGAGATGATATATAAGTTAATATAAAAAGTCCTGCAGGGTCTCTGTCCTGATATGCAACAGGTTCCTTGCACTGTTGTTTGCCACACTTGACTGTGTAAAGCTTGTGTTACTGAATAAGAACGAGGGTATAAGAAAGCACTTTGGCATACTGCTGTTAAACTACTGACACACTGCTGTTATATTTAATTTTAAATTATCAATAAATAGCTAAAAATATGACTCAAATGCTGAGGGAAGGTCTGATTTTACTACCCTTGCTTTCAGCCTCAAGAAACAGAATCAAGGTCTCGCACTTTCAAAAACAAGTCTTTTAAGAAATCCAAAATCTGTGGAATCTGTAAAGAAGTAATTGATAGCCAAGACATTTCTTCCAGAGGTGAGTAACATATGTTGTGCCGTTTACTTTCTTTCTCTGTATAGGAATTTAATGTTATGTTAATGTTAAATTTTCTGGAAATCCATGTTTCTGGAGTTCCCTCTGCATTAAGTATAAATGTTACCTTGATCTATTTTGTTTGTTTGTACAACAATGTTCTCTGCTCTGATCAGGGAGTAGGGTGCTGTAGTACTTGGTTGGACTTGTAAAATGATGTGCTTTTATTGCTGTACTACTCAGGAAGTTTCCAGGGTTAAGGCAATGCTTTCAGAGAGACTCTGAGGAGAATGTGAGTGATACGTACACAATAGGAGATAGACACCTCTGGAATTTAGTCTCCAAATGAGGAAGTGCATGACACTCACTGAGGCATGCATGTTTTCTTTGCATCTATTTGCAGAAATTCACAAGATCAGCCATCTATCTACTTATTTTTTTCCCAGTTGTATTATGTTCTGTCTAACCAGTCTTTTAATCTTGTAATCCATCTAATCAATCTCTTCTAATTAGTCTTTCTGTATGATCACTCACAAAAACAATACAGAGATCATCCTCCTGGATGTACAGACTACAGAGACTCCACTGCCTCTGGCACGGGTGCCTGTTCCTTACTGCTATTTTTCCTCACTTTTCTCCTTCGTTGTATAGAATTGAACATATCTGTCTTTTCTCCATGGGATATCTGTGGTAGAATCAAATCTTGGGAAAGCTCAATAGATCCTTTCTTCAGGTTGTCCAGAACAGGGATTTTGATCCCCTGTACTGGTTTAATCACTTGCCTCATGCATGGCTTAGTTCCTACTAAAGAGGTCTCTCAGAGGAAGAGTCACTGTTCTCATGTAGTGGTTGCACCACTTCCCATTTCTAGATGGATCTCTTTCTCCCACCTCCTCCCTGCCGTAATCTTTAGACACCTTAGGATCCCTCTATGGGTTTGAGAGGGAGGTAAGAAATTTGGATGTGAAAAGAATGTGTCCATTTGCTGATCTGAGGTGCAGGTTTTGCAGGTGAATAGCTAAATGTAAAATTCTTCACTTGTTCAGCATTACAGTTATCATTGTGGCAGTTGTAGTTATGTATGTGTTGCTTTAACATATTTCTTCTGTCTGTCCTTCTGAATGTTGGTTCCAAAGGTTTTAAGATTTAGTTGTTTTTAACTAAGCAGAAATAGTATCCTTGGAAGGAAGACTGCTTAGTGCAGGATCTGCATGAAGACTCCATGACCCCCTCTTTGTTCATTGTAAAAAGAACTGTACCAGAAGAGAATTAATGGAACAAAAAAAAAGTGTTTGACACTTTTCTCTGGATTTGGGTTCTCACGGCCCAGAGATGGATTTCTTAAATTTGCAAAAGCTTTGTCAGTGTTCTTACCTACCAGAGATGCTAAAAGCTTTACCATGTGTCTTGTAAAAAGATCAGAGGTTAGGATGAATCTGAGCAAATTTTCCTTTTCCCCCAATGTGCAAAAGCTTTAGGTCAAATACAGAAACAAATAGTACACGTCAGTATAATTTAACATCTCTTTGGCTAGCATTTATACATCTGCCAAAATACTAGGAAGAAAGCAAAATTCACATCTGTTCAAACCACCATGGAAAAAAGCTTTCAGGAAAAACAAAAAGGAACTAAATGTCTACAGGCTCTCCTACTGGCATCTCTCCAGCACACTCCCCAAACCAATATATTCATGGCTGTGATACATCCATGTCCATATCTAAGTCTGTCTGGGATTATTTTCTCTAGGTTTCTGGGTACAGTTTTCAGGGGGAGCCCATTAATGGTATCACAGAAGCCCTTTTGTTGATGTGAGGACCAGGAAGGCCCACCATCTTTTCTTTGCTGCTGGCACATTTGATTGTTAATTGCTTAATACTTATCTGTGGAATGGGAGTGACAGGAGTTGCACCGAGTGAGGCAGTGACTCCAAGTAGTTTAATTTACTAAGAACTCCTTTGTATTTTAACTTACAGCATGGGCTTTATAAAGCAGAGTTTTGGAAGAGGTAGAACTAAAACCTGACTGTTCCCTTGCCAGCAGTACTTGAAATGTAACCTAGTACTGTGAAAGTCTATTAATATGAAAAAAAGTAAACTGTTTTCAGAGTCAAATCCTGGTTGCTGCTGCTGCTTCTAAGTTCTCCCAGTGTTGCTGAGTGAAAGTGAGCAATTTTTCTTTGGAGAGGGAGAGGAGGAAGAAGAAAAGCTTTAGTTAAGAAGAAATAAAGTTCCTTTGTGTATTAATGAGAAAATCTTGCTTTTTAACAATTTCTCCTCAGCAAATAGTATCTATACAAACTGCAGGTTTCTTCCAGACTATAATACTTCATCAGTTCAAGGAAACTTATGTGTCAAGAGAAACGAGGGGCAGGGAAAGGCTCCAGAGTAGAGTGTTACTCCACTATGTAGTATTTTCTGTTTGGCTAGCACTGAATCATCTGCCTGTCGTAAGGAAAAAACAATACTAAGAAAAAAACATAACTAGGTGTTGTGTTGGTCAGATAAGTTTTCATGAGTATGTGGCAGTCATCTTGGAAGCTCTATTCTTGCAAAATGAAGATTTTTGTTTGTTATGAAGATTATTCTTTGTTAGTAGCCTAGTCTGAATGCCTCAAGGCTTTCTATGAAAAATAAATTATTGACTGAAAGGTATGCTTCAATGCTGATGCCATTTGTTGTTGTATACTTTAGTCCACCTCAGTAAAACATATTAAGTTACAGTTACTTTGTTTTTTAAGTGCTATGAAAACAATGGTGAAAAGGAAAGGCAGATTTGAAGAAGGGGAAGCTCCTAGCTGTCTCCATGCCTGGTGAGCATGTTTTTAGCTGGGCTGTGTATTGATGCTGCTTCTTATTATGAAGAAAAGACAAACAGCAGTAGATTGATTTCTATAGTACCTGTACATTCTGTAGTAAGCCAATGACCACATGAATCCCTATGTCTCTTCAGCACTATGTCAAGCTTGAATGCTTGAATTGCTCTAGTTGAAACTTCCCTGCAGTACAATTCAATTTAATTCAGGGTTAAGCAGACACCCATCCTAACAATGCACATTTACATAGTTAGCCAAATGGCTGCAGTGTTATGAAAGCCTTTTGATTATTTTCTTTAAGCTTCTTATCCTAGATATTCAGTATCAGGTATTTTACGGAATTACAGAATTATCAGAGTTGGAAGGGACCTCTAGAGATCATCTGATCCTGAAGCAGGATCACCTAGAGCACATTACACAGGACTCCATCCAGGTGGGTTTTTAGTGTCTCCAGAGAAGGGAACTCCAGAATCCTTCCTGGGTAACCTATTCCAGTGTCTTGTCACCCTCAGAGTAAAGTTTTTTCTTTTGTCTAAATGGAACTTCTTGTGTTCCAGCTTTTGCCTATTGCCCCGCATCCTGTCACTGAGAACTACTGAGAAGAACACTGGGAACTACTACCATCTTATGTGCACCCACCCTTGAGATACTTGTAGACATTAACAAGGTCTCTCCCCTCAGCCTTCTCCAGGCTGAAGAGTCCCAGCTCTCCTGGCTGTTCCTCATATGAGAGGTGCTCCAATCTGCCAGTCGTCTTTGTTAGCCTCCAATGGACTCTCCAGTTGGAGAGAGTCTTGAGAGACTCCAGAGAGTCTCCCTGTCTCTTCTGACCTGGGGAGCCCAGAGCTGGATGCAGTATTCCAGCTGTGGCCTCACCAGGGCAGAGTAGATGGGGAGAATGACCTCTCTTGACCTACTCATTACACTCTTCCTTGTGCAACCTAAGACTCCATCGGCCTTCCTGGCAACAAGGGCAACCTTCTGGCTCCAGGTCTGTGAGCACCCCCAGATCCTTCTCCTAAAAGAAGGAGACCACCACATCCACTCCTAAATTATATTGGTGCTATTTGTAAACAAGCTTTCATAATGATGTAGTTTCTATGTATTTTCCACGTGGATTTCTATTGTATTTCTTTTATACATATTAAAAATATTTGTATTGCTATTTTACTTTTCCTCCGCTTTTTAAAATTTTCATTTTTCATCATTGTATTTTGATCAAACTATTGTTGGTGTGGAACAGAGCTTTTTTTATGCTTTGAATTTTCCCAATTTGTAGAAAGTACTTTTTGTCAATTTAAAAACTGGACACCAGATTTGGGAAACTTGAGCAGTTCTAAATAATGCAGTGTCATTTCCTAGCTCTAAGAGTATTGATGGGTAAAATAAGTATGGAAGCACCATACACAATTCTGTTGATGAAACCCCTCCAGTTGACAATTCAGTTAACATGTACTGGATAATCAAATGATATTTGTTTATTCACCCCTCTCCTTTCCCAGAAAGGGAAAGAATAGAACGTAAGGGAGACTTATGGGCTGGCAACTAAGCTACACAGCCTTAATAAGGACAATTATTATTTTTTAAAGAAGTATGTACAAATATATACAAAATTAATATTGTGCTGTCCCCCAACAACACTCACATTACCACCTAGGCTGCAGGCCAGGCTTTGGGAAAATCCTGGGCTGGGCTCCTGGACTCAGCAGCAGTCAGGAACTGGACTCAGGAACAAAGAGATTGGGATCAAAGGCAGAAGAAAGGACAGAGTACTCATAGGACACTGGCCATGGGCAAAGAAAGCTTCACCATTGCCATCCCTCAGCCTTATACTCAGTATGACACCTATGGGGTGGAATACTTCTTCAGTCAATTTTGGGTCAGCGGTCTGGTCTGCTCCTCCCCACAGGAGGGTCACAAGTGTGACCTCTTAGTTTCTTCTGGTTTTGATCTATAAGGAATTTAGCAGAACCAAGCAGTGACCTCAGTTCTGCACACCAGTCTCCAGAAATAACTATAAGCATCAAGCATTGCCAGTCCTAGAAGCAGGTGCTGACTGAAAAACATCCTGTTAATTTCAGAAAGTGCAATTACTTAGAAGTGTCTTTACTGTAAAGTAAAATTAGTAAATAGAAAGTTTGTTATGTTGTGGCTCAAACCAGGACAGTGCAGCATTTTCATGCAATACAAAGCATTGCTTGAACTAGCAGTTAATGGTAGTTTGAATGAATCAAGTATCTTTTGTTTAATCTAGCCTAGCCAGGAATGTGGGGTTTTTGGGTTTTTTGGGAAATATGTGTTGGAGCAGCAGTGCTTGTAGAATTTTAGTTTCTCAGGTTTTTGCTCTTTGTTTTTTTTTTTTCCTGAGAGCTTTTATCGTTGATGGTTTTGAATACGTGTGAGTTTTGCTTGCTTATTGGCATTTTGAACCGTGGATAAATACGAGCCAAACAGATGTTAAATTATATCTGTATATACTGTTAGATATATTGTGAGCAGTGAAATGCTTACAGAGAAATGTATTGTGTACAGGCAGAGTGTATAATTCAGTTACAGCTAACGAATACAAGTGAATACAATTAATGTTCTTCAGCTAAAATTAATGTGTCTAATAACTTCTACCTTGTCATTCTTATTCAAATGTTGATTAGCTTACAGTAAGTTGTAGAGTGTTGCTTTGAGCATGTAGCATGAAGTATAAAGTACATCTTCTTCTGAAATTACACTCTGTATGTTTAATCACGAGCTTACGGCTCCTTTCAGATCATAGATTGGGATTTGAAAATGATTGGAGATGTTTTTCTTATTAAAGAGGTTTGATATTTTCCTTTGAAACTCACCTGCTTGTTTGGTCCTTCTTGTGATCATGGCTAGAGATCCTCTTAGAATCTCATTTTGGGTTAGTTGGAGTTACCAATACAGAGTTTTCTGTACCTAGTCAAATGTTAATTGCTTCTGGCAAGACCAAATACATTTTTCTACTTACGCTTATTTGGAGCTGGTGAACTATTCCTAAGGCTTGCTTGTGCATAATGTGTCTGTGAATATATGCATGATAGCAGGTGGTTCTATATACTCTTTCAGTGAGTGCCAAGTTCAATAATGACATTACTATCTTAATAGTGTGCAAAGCATGTCTGTGGTTACATGTCTGGCAGACAAACTAGAAGCATAGTAATGCTGAAGGAGTTTGTATCCTGCTTAGGCCAGTGACATCACAATTGCATTTATATGGTGAAACGTGTGTATCTGTGGGCTCCTGCTGTTTGTATCACACTGGATTCCATGGAGTGGTCTGTGTGAAGTAAGATCCTGTATTATACACACGGGTTGCGAGATCCTTCCATCTATTGATATTATAAAATGTTATATATGACATACATATTAACTGCAATTTCAACATAGCTTTAGCATAACCATTTTATGGTTAATTCTGGTAAGAGGCATGGGTCAGTTAACCATAAGATGGCTAATTCTGGCAACAGACATATCTGTATAAATGTTAATATTATAATGTGGTAGATTTTTGAGGGTGGAAAGACTGTAATCAAATTAAAATTCTTGCTTTCTGCAGGATGTATGTACAGTTGTATGTTCTCGGAGCACTAATCCAGCAAATTACCTTCCATTACCTTCCATGGCACTGTTTTGAAATGGTTTTAGGATAACTGCTTCAGTTAACACTTTTAAGATTTTTAATGATGATCCTCTTCTATGTGTGGATGAGGCTTGTCAAGAAATAGCAGAAAACAAACTGGGAAATGTTACTTTTTTCCTGAGTAAATAACTGGTAATGACTTCAATTCTAAAAGTCATATGGACTCGTCAGAAAATGAAAATTAGAATTTCTTTTTGCTAGCATTGTATGGTTTCAGTTACAGAATCATAAAATCATTCTGGGTGAAAAAGACCTTGAAGATAATCAAGTCCACCACCCTAGGTAGCCTATTCAAGTGTCCCATAAGCCTTTCAGTAAAGAAGTTTCTTCTAATATCTAATTTAGACCTCCCTTGCCACATCTTGAGGCCATTTCCTTTTGTTCAGCTGCCTCTTACTAGGGAGCAGAGACCAACACCCATCTCTAAAGCCTTCTTTCAGATGGTTGTAGAGGGTGATGAGGTCTCTCATCAGACTGAACAACCACAGTTCTCTCAGCCACTCCTCATACAATTTGTTCTCTAGACCCTTCACCAGCTTTGTTCCCCATCTCTGGACTTCTTGCAGCATTTCAATTTATTTCCTCTAGTGAGAGGCTCAAAACTGAACAGAATATTAGAGGTGTGGCCTCACTGGTGATCAGTACAGGGAGTGATTACTTATATAGTCCTGCTGGCCATACTGTTTCTGGTGCAAGAAGCCAGTATATTGCTGACTTTCTTGGCCAACTGGGCTCATACTTGGTCAACTTGGCTCATACTCAACCAGCTGTTGATCAGTACCCCCAGCTCAATTTAAGCTGTGCAGCTTTTCAGCCACTGTTCCCCAGGCCTCTAATGTTACCAGGGGTTGTTGTGACCCAAGAGAAGGACCTGGCACCTTGACCTTATTGTACCTCATGCAGCTGGTCTTGGCCCATTGATCCAGCCTGTCCAGATCTCTCTGTAGAACCTTCCTACCCTCAAGCAGATCAACATTCCCACCTATCGTGGTGTCATATGCAAACTTACTGAGGGTGCACTCGATCTCCTGGTCCAGTTCATTGATGAAGCTGTGAAAGAAAACTGGTCCCAACACTGACCCCCTGGGGAACACCACTTGTGACCAGCCTCTAACTGGATTTAACTCTGTTTACCACACATCTTTGGGCCTGGCCCTCCAGCCAGCTTATTGATCAGCAGGAGTACACCAGACTACATGCAATGACTAGCACTGGATGATAGGACAGACTGACAACTGCATCTAAACCAGAATATGCATGCTGTAGGACCAAGAACACAGTCTCTTGTTCCTAAAGCAGATTAATAGCTTGTAGCTGCTGTAAACTCTAAGGAAGAGGGATTATGGAATGCCCAAGGTCTGTATCACTTATGTTTTCTGTAGGAGCTTAAGAATTAAAACTATCAGGCCCGTAAGATCTTAGCCACGTAATAAATAAGTTTTTTACAACACAGATTTTCTTATTTTGAAGATAAACTATTCTAAGCCAATGTCTCATTCTTCTTTGAGCCTTGCACTTAGCATAGTTTATGCAGGATTTGTTTTCAAGATCCATCGCAGGCACGCAAGCTCTTGAGATCTTACTGTTCTTGCAGTGTTGGCAGCTGTGAGAAAACCTTGTAACAATCCAGACAGGTTTTCTTTGTTACATGTGGATTGTTGGCTACCAGTAAAACAGAATCTGTTTGAAATGATTTTGAGGATGAAAAATAGCAACATGAGGTTGTTGGTTCTGCTGGAGAAATGTGGTCTAAAAATAACCTTTGGTTTTAAATTTTATTAAATGTCTAATAATTTCCTACCTGACCTGCAGGTATAACTTTAAAAAGGTAAGAAAAAGTTGCTGTATGAGTATTTTATTTCTAAAACTTTGAAAATGTTTTCACTGTGCTAATATTCTGACTTTGTAACAGCATCTATGGGAAATTAAGCAAGAAAGATAAAAACAAACCATGTTTTCAGGTTGGAGTTAAAAGGATAAAATTAAACTGTAAATTGCACTGGAAAAAAAAAACAACAACAAACAGCCCCCCTCCACCTTGTTGGTCAATATTGTTGGTCTTTCTACAAGACAGGGGAAAGGTGGGAGCAAAGAACATGAACAGACATACTACTGCAGTGGAAGTGCAATAAATATTGTTCTCTTAATAACAAGCTCAGGAAATGTGGAATGGAAGAATCTGCAGTGAGATGGATTAAGAACTGGCTACACAATAGAGCCCAAAGAGTGGTGATCAATGGTGCAGAGTCCAGCTGGAGATCTGTGACTGGTGGAGTCCCCCAGGGATCAGTCCTGTTTATCATCCCTATCAGTGACCTTGATGGTGTGTCTTCTGTGACCTTGATGACAGTGTCTTCTCAGCAAGTTTGTTGATGACACAAAGCTGGGAGGAGTGGCTGACACCCCCGAAGGCTGTGCTGCCATTCAGAGGGGCCAGGACAGACTGGAGAGTTGGGCAGAGAAAAAAAAAGAAATCACATCTTTCAAGCAGATAGACCTATTTGTCACCAGCAAGTTAAAAATGAGTATTAAGAGCTCTTATAGTATATGCTTTTGGGGAAAGTGATCTTTCATTGGGAGATTAATAAGGTATTAAATGACATTTCTTAATGTATATTCAGGTATGTGCCCAAAGAGGATTTCTGAGTTTCTTGTTACTACCCTTGCCATCCATAGAGTTCTTTTAAAAACAAACACACAAAAACCCACTATAGAGAATCACTTGATAAAAGCTGTGGTTAAGTGCAAAGTTTTATTTATAAACTAGTAATGTTTTAATAATCACTGCATGTACAATGTAATACAGTTTGTGTGGAATGTATTGCCATACTCTGTGTCCAATGCTAAAATGTGAATAGGTGAGTAGCTCTTACCACAAAGAGAAACACTTTTTAGTGGTAAACCCGTACATAATGCTGTGGTTAGTTTACAGAAGTACTTTCTTCCTTTGTAAAGACATTGCTGCTGGTTTTCAGAGACCATCTTAGATGCCTGAATTTAAGCAACAGAACTTTTATTTTGTAAAAATTTTGGAAGTTACCCTTCTATTTTTACCCTGGCAGCAGTATTGTTAATTTGTCATTTTCATGTAAGAAATATCTTCTGCCAGGTTTGGGTTTTTTTTCTCTCTTCCCTTTTTAAAGAAACATATTCTCAGAGCTGTTGTTAAGGAACTATTTCAAAGTGTAGAAAATTGACTAAATATGGCTTGGCCTCCATTGCCAGCCGTCTTGGGACAGTTGTTGCCAGAATCCTTAAACACAAATGTATAAAGTCTGGTATTTGATGTGAGCTAATGCATGGGATACAAACATTCAGCTGTTCAGATGAAAAATTGAAGTAACCCTGCTGAGTGTGACATTGATGAAACCTTCTGAAATGTTTCAGACACAGTTTTCAATTGAAGTACATTTGGGCTGTAGTTCTAAAAAGAGTTGAGTGCTATATTGTGTACAGGATTTGCCTGAAGAATGCTAGCATTTGGTAGAAGCTTCTTGTTGAGATTTTTTTAACTGTAAGTTGCATGTATTTTCCTTAACAATATCCTGTGAGTATGTTCAGTTGTTCATGTATTTTGCGTTGCTCTGAAGAGGTATTTGTTGCATGATTGTGGTATGCTACTGCATTTTTGCCCTTAAAAATTTTCCATACACTTACAGAATGGTTTGGGTTGGAAGGAGACCTTAAATATCATCTGGTTCCAACTTCCAACCCTCTGCCATGGGCAGGGACACCTCCCACTAGATCAGGTTGTTCAAGGCCCCATCCAACCTGGCCTTGAACACCGCCAGGGATGGGGCAGCCACAACTTCCTTGGGCAACCTGTGCCAGCATCTCACCACCCTCACAGGAGAGAATTTTTTCCTAATGTCTAACATAAATCTCCCCTCTTAAGGTTTTAAACCATTTCCCCTTGTCCTCTTGCTACACACCCCTGTAATAAGCCCTACCCCAGCTTTCTTGTAGGCCCCTTTCAGGCAACATATGAGAACAGCAGTAGCCTGGGCCAGCCCGAAACTTCATTTCTCTGTCCTTCCCTCCTAAGGGCAGAGTTTACCTATGCTGATCAGAGCTGCCAGTGCCCTGCTGGGCTTTGCCATCTGTGTAAGCACAATTTCCCTAGGTTTTGGTGGCCCTTTTTTTGTGCCTACCACCTTTCCTACTCATTGGTGCAAGCTTTTCAGTGGTGTCACCGGGTGGATTCTGAAGCTGCAGTAAGCACAGTGCTCCTGTTTCCATGTCTGAGAGCTGATTGATGCTCTGAAGCCATAAATGCCAGGCTGGTAGAAGTGTTTGCTTCTATGATTCTAGAGAATCGCTAGAGAATTCACTGCCTACACCTGAGACATGCATGTTGAGTTCAGATACCAAGCTGTGCCCTTCTGCTGCTGCATCTCTTTGCTTCATAGCCCAAACCACCTTAAAGCTCTTGAGGGCACAGGGGCAGGTGCCAGTAGGTGGCAATGTGTGACCAGACATAGGGAGCCACCACTTGTTTTGGGGTTTTTGGTATTTTGCATAGGTTTGTTTTTTGGTTTTTTTTTTTTTTTTTTTTTTTTTTAATTTTAAGCCAGAAACTCAATTTTCGTATTGCTGTTGTGTTACTTGTAAGTTAATGGTAAGAGTGGCAGTGCCAACTTTGAAGAGTTTGAAGAGTAGTAGAGTACACAATGACCTTTCTCTGGGTTCTTTAGCGAGTTGTTAGTACTGTACAGTGGCCAAGGGCCTCATGTTCAAAGAGAAAAGGAGGAGGCCCTTCTTAAAGACACATATATTCCAGAGATAAAACAAGAAGTTCTGCTGGATCGTGGCGTGAGAGGGAGGAGAGATGCATGGGATGGAGTGTGTTCACTGATCCTTTAGATCCCAGTGCCAAGAGCAGTTCCACTTCATGAAACAGACAGGAGGTCTTCCAATGGGAGAAGAGAGCACAGTTCCCTCTATATTTGTTTATTTCTTTGAGGATTTTTTACTCAGGAAAAAGAACTCCTCTGTTTCCCATCTCACCTGACCTGTAAAACACTGATGAGGAAGCTCACCTTGACTACAGGAAAGAACTATTTCTTACAAGATGGACTTTATTTATGCCACTCCTCCCAAGTTCTTATATTGTTTTTGACACCATGGTCTGCCCTCGGTCCTCCTTCTGAACCCCTCTGGTTTATCAATGCTTTCTTGCCTGTCTGCTGTTTCAGTTTCTCTTCCATCTTCCTGCCCCTCTTGCTGTCTGTTTTTCCCTCTCACCATCCTCCTAATTGTTCCCTCTGTTGCTCCCTCTGTCCATTGTTTGTTTTTTTCTCTGGGGCCTTTTACCCTCTGTCTGGATTCTCTCCCTTTCATCCATCCCACTGCCCTTTTTTCTGCTCTCTCCCCAGTCTCCTTCTGCTGCTCAGGACCAGACAGCTCTGGAGAGACTTACAGGATGAATGAAACCACACAGTCACAGGGCAGCAAGGAAACTGACACCAGGAAGGGACTGGGAGGTGGAACGGGTCTGTCTGTCAGCATTGTGCAGCAAGACCCAACAGTAGGTCACTGGCATTTCCCTCTTTATTCTTTCAGGCTGCCCTCTCTGTCAATAACTGGTAGAGATCCAGGGCTAGAAAAACAAAGCACAGAGGGACACTGTGGAAAGAGGTGGAGGTGTTCCTTGTGACTTAGAGCTCCTTCTTGACAGCTTTGTCTTTAGAGGAGTGTTTATACAGCTTGGTGTGAGAGAAGCTCCTATAAGTCCAGCTTTCATGGAATGAAGAGGAGGGAAAGAAGAGTAAGGAAGGTTCAGTGCCATAGAGCGAGCAGGTGCTTATTGCTCAAACTGAAATACTCTTTAAGCCCTGACAGAGAAGAACAACTGTCATCTCTTCAGGTCTTCTTTACTCTCATTTTTTAAAAGATCTTTTTAAGCTGGAATAAAGCCTGAAGTCTTAAGCATGTTGGAGCATTACATTTCTCAGAGAAGAGTGTTTTAATGAATAGCAGAGGAGCTGAAAATGAAGAAAACAATATTCTCACAGCTTAGAAAAAGAAGCTGCTGCTTCAGAATGTGCACCTCTCTACAGCTACTTAAGAATTTCTATAAAAACAGCTACCATATTGAAATGTTATTCAGTGCCTGTGGCAATCTAATGATTAAGGTAACTCAGCTCTTTGCAAGTACTGTGTAATGCTTAGACTGAGACGAAACCAGACTTGGGGAAGGGAGTGCAACTATCCAGGCAGGATAGTTCTGTGAGGTGGTAGTATTAGCTGTGGCATGACAAATTCTAAGTAATGAAATACCAAGTAAATTGATTATTTTCTGCGAGTGAGTGGTTAATTTGCTGGTGTTGGAGAAGGGAGCTCTGATTGTTCGTTATGTTAGCAGCTGTAATGGAGAATGCTATATGAATTACATTGTAAAAGGGTGTGCCTGCAAAGTTCGTGGTGGTTCTCTACACTGTCTTGTCTATGCTCAGATACTTGGAAAGTTGTGGCTGCCACAGCACAGCCCCTCCTCATATGCAGTTAATGGTATTTTCTTGATACCTCCATTTCTTTCTAATGCCGTTGATACTTTTTTCTTTCTGTGTATATGTATATATATATTTTTTTTATTTTTTATTTTTCCTCTTCCCTTCTGGAGGAGGAATGGACAGTGTGGGATGCAAAGGAGGAGGAAATAGATGGACAAATTAGTTTAAAAGTACGCTGACTTAACTCTATCTGTACTTTACAAACAACTTCAAAGTTTATTCTCATGACTCTAGCACACTAGCAATAAAATTGTTGGTAACAATTATCATCTAGAGATTGATAATTGGCTGCAGGTTAATGACCAAGTATACTTTCTTCCAGTCAGCTGTGAATTCCTAAGTAATATTCTATACCAACAGCTTTTTAATTTTGTTGTTGTTTTTGTTTTAAGTTGGTTTTAGGGAGTTGTTTTATGTTTACAAACAAGACTTTTGCCGTTTTTTGAAGTGTGTATATGTGTACACATGCATGTATATATTTATGTACATGGGTTAATAATGTTTTTGTAATTTTGTAAACACTTACATGCTTATCTTTATATACATAAATGATTACCTTACCAGCAGATGAAAAGTTTCCATGCTTTCTGTACCTTAGTGGAATAAGCATGGATTACATGAAATGCTTTGAACACTCCAGCATCTGGTAAATGCCAGGAATAGTCCATTTGGATTGCTGTGGATTAGCCATTGGGCTCAGTCATTTAAAGTTTTGTTTCTCTGTTCAGAGACTTGGTCTACTAGTGAAATTCAGACCTGTCAAGGAATTAGTGTTTGTATCTGTCAGATTCGGGCATCCATTTCTGTTGCTGGGATGTAGCTCGTATACCTTTCAGGAGCAACATTTGCACTAAGCAGTTTGACCATCAACCAGGAGGGAAGAGAATCTCCTTTCTGCTTCTGAGCATAAAGTAATGCTTTGTTTGGTCCCTGCATCTGGACAGTCAGTGATCTCGTTTCAGAGTGCTTATTCAGTTCTATTATCAATCAATTTTATTAGGCAGGAAGAGAAGGTAATGACTTAACTCAGTCTAATCCATGAAAGCAGTGGTTTTATGTATGACTAGGTCATTTCTGGATACTGAGAAGGTGTGAAGCTGTCTTGATTGAATCGGATCTCAATCTTTAGAATGTTATAAATACCTGAAACAGTACATGGTTTGTTTCAGAGGGCTTTTCCTGTTGTGTATTTGGCTGATTGTTCCTTGAGGATTTAGTCTGTGTTGCCTCTCCCAAATGCCAAATCCCAAATGTAGCACAATCTCTCCCTTTAATTATGTATGGAGTTTGTATATTTCTGTGCTGCTTGTGAGTTTGAATGGGATGCTGCTGCAAGACTCAGCCTTGCTGTGATCTAGGCTAAATGCAGACTGACTTCAGTGGCATCTTTCCAGCAAAGACAGTACTGTTGTGTTGTACAAGAAGAGCAAACTGAATTTTCATTAACATGGAAAATGAAATACCTCGGTGACTGCATTTAATGTTATCTGTGTCTTTAATAAAGATTTTTTTTTATTTGTCAGTGACATTCATGATATGGTTTTGCATGAACCAGTAGAAAAATCATGGAAGCTGTCATGAAATTAAATTTGTTTCATCTTGCTCTCCCCTGAATCCCCACCCCCAAATCTAGGCTTAAGTATCAGTAAAGGAGATGAGAATCATCTATAGGATCAGGGCTTCCTGACAGGTTTACTATTTGAGTTTCTATTATTTTGTGATTGTCTCTTTTTTTGTTTGTTGGGTTTTTTTATTTTTTTGTTTCACCATGCAGATAGTGTGTGCTAATTTTTGGAGCACTTGGTGACCATTTGCAAGGTCAAAGTTAATGGTGATTTAAAATACAGATTCTACTAAATGCACAGTTTTTGTGCAAGAAATCATGTAATGAATTTAGGTATCCTCCATGCTAGCACATGAGACAATGAAGTTTTTCATCACTTTCAAATGCTGCTTTAAAGGCCATCCTCCATTTGCATTAAAATTGATAGTGTTTGCAAGTATTATGTTGTTATTTATCAATATTGATAATTAGAGTAGTAGTATTTGTGTGAAGAATCTTGATCCACTGAAGCACTGTGGACAAAGAATGTGTTCCTCACTTTTTCCTTGGAAAAAGCAGGTGAACAAAGCTCCTACAGGATTGCAAAAGAAAACAGGTCACTTAGCCTTTTTTTTCTGTGAGAAGTGACTGGGGCATGAAGGCTTTTACGTTCCACAGTTGATGCACTTGAATCTGAAATGGCCCAGGCAAGTATTTGACCTGGCATCTTGGTGTTTGTATCTTTCCTGTTGGGTCGGGTTGGAGTGTTTTGGTTCTCTTGGTAGAAACATCAAGAAATAGGCATGGCTTTCAGCTTGAGTGGTCAAAGTTTAGGCCCTGGTTAATCTGTCAGCTAAACCTCTAGTATTCTATGGCTCACTGATCTTGGAGTTGGGTAAATCAGTTTTTACCAAAGAATAGACAGTGCATTGAAAGAAAGCAAATTTCAGAGTAAGGAAGGAAGTGCATATAAATTGAAAATCTATTAAAGCTAGCCTTTAGTTATTATGATGTTCTATCATAGTTTTATCACTGCTTATCTGCCCACTACTTAAATTAAATGGTGCTTTCTATGTCTACACTTGCTGGAGAATCATCCTTTCCTGCTCTTGGGTCACCAGCAATTTAAAAGAAATCAAGTGCAAGTACTGTATACAACACTGTGTAACTGTATTTCACAAGCAGAAATTAAAGTCTGAACAGTCATGGTTACTTCTGAGTTTGAAGTCACCCCACTTTTCTTAGGTTTCTGGAAGTGCTGATATGACTTAAGTTTCACAGGTTACATTTGGAACATTTGATCATACTACCTGTGCTGTTTAGATGGTAACAATTCTGGTGCATGTGGACCATCTTGACACCATGATAGGTGTCAAGGTAATCGAGCTGTGAAGTTTAACTAGTTAGCCATTATCATAAGTTATTGGAATGCACAGCTCTGACAATATTGCTGTAATTGACTTTCAAGAATGGATAAAAAATAGATAAATTTCTTTTTTTTTTTTTGTTTTTGGGTTTTTTTACCTGGTTTTAATGTATGTGAATACTTGATATATAGACAGGCATGAGTCTAATCAGATCTGTAGTAGAAGGCTGACAGAAAGAAGTGGAGGGGAAAATTCACCCACTCTTTTACTCACATGTTTTTTTTCTTTTTGTTTTAGTTTGCAAGTATGCCTGCCACAGGAAATGTGAAGAAAGGGTAAGTAGATTTCTTACCTCCTTTCTTGCTCATGATACGCATGGATTTGAAGTTGAGGCTACAAGAGCTATATCAACTAATTTAGAATAAGAAGATCATTAAATCAGAGGCCTAGCTGTCAGAAAACCTGTTTTTATTCTGGGATATTGTTCTTGCCATTAGTAAAAACCAGGTCCCTATGTAGTCAAAACAACTGCACCAGTAGTTGGGTTTCCATTCCTCCCACAGGACATATTTAAAGTTGAAAACAGAAAGGCAACTGGGTATAATACAAACCATGCAGTTCCACCAGAAAAAAAAAAGGTATCTGAGTAATTGATGTGTGTATATGTACACACCCACATGTGTACAGCTCTGTGTGTATGTATATGTACGTACGTTATTATTATTATTACTACTCCTACTAATAAAATTTACAGTAACAGATTTAAAGGCAAACTTATGGCACTGGATTATGAAAAGTATAAACATACCATCAATTTATTTTCAGTGTCTACTGTAGATAGTATTCACCCAGTTATTAGCAATGCTTTCTTGATAATGTTGGTAGCCTGCAGATTTGCTTGGATGAGTGATACATAGATCTAGAGTTTCCAGAAGTGATGGTATGTAAATGGTGATGGAGACTGTGATAAGAAATTATTTAAGCTTGTTTTGGAGACAAATAATTTCACATATCTGCCATATACAAAAAAAGGGAAACTATATTTCAATTAATATTTATGCTCTCAGGGTGCTGAGTGTTGAAAAGACATATATGGAGTGCCAAAAGTATAAAGTGGCATACCTATCATTAATATACTGGTGTATTTTGTTTTTTTAATAACTGAATAGATGTTACTAGCATCTATTAGCAAAGACAGAAAAATAACTAATGGGTAGAAGACCACATTTAATAGTGAATTATTTCTTAGAAGAGGCTTTTTTTCCCCAATTTTCAGTAATGTAGTAATCCAACTAGTAGGTGTAGATTAGTAAATTTAGAGTTTTTCCATAAGTCTTTTTCTGACTAGTGATATGATGCTCACAACAATGTTGTGTACAATATTGAGACATCACTTATCCTGATTCAGATCTGAATTTTTCCTTTATTGCCTAAAATGATATCTGTATTTTCATTTGGTTATCAGTTTAAGGCAGGAATGATTCTGGTCTTTTTTAAACTGGACTGAGAATACACTGAGACCATGTAAAAATGGTGCAAGGAACCTTGAGGATACTTACAGCAATAACCATAGGCACTGATTCAGATCCATGTGTGTGAAGAGTTTCATGAAGTCCATCTGATCCATCAGTATCCCTTCTCCCTAGAATGTGTTACAGCTCCGAGTATTATTCCCTGCTTTTTTGTTCGGACTACCCTGTTTATGGCAAGTAACTATGTTTGCATTAGTTTAACATTATTTAGTCAGCTGACAGTCACATGGAACAAGAGTGAATGAGAACAAAGAATGTTGCACTTACAAGATGTCCTGGCTCAGACCAGTGGCTCATACCACTACCATACCACAGTGCAACACATACATTTTCAGTGCAGTGAGTGTTCATAAAAGCTCTATGATATGCAAGTCTAGCCACAAAGCCCCATAACAAAACAGATGTCATAAGTGTGTTCAGGTGGAAACAGCAGCTCACACCTCACACTGATAACACTACCATGCAGGTTCTCAAGAATTTGTCAAGACAGTACCACTAATACACTTGCTAAAGAAAAATGAAAATTTGATAGATACATCTTCTATGAAAATGAAGTTTATTCAGGATCAAGAATAAAGTGGACTCTGAATTTGATCAGAAGGCACAAATGAAGAAGGATCACATTCTAGAACTGTTCAGGGTGTCATATGCCATCTTGTAGGATAAACCCTGATCAGTTTGTGAGGGTTTTCCAGTTGCCTCTGAAAGGACAGTGAGTACAAAATAACAAAGGCAGGGAAGCATTACAGTAGTATTTAAGAAAAAAAAAAAAAAAAAAGAAGTTACAAAAACAAAATAAAAGAAGTGGAGAGTAGCTTGCACAAGTTTAGGCGGTTTCATTTGGTTCCATTATATCAGTTGCAGAAAGTTTCTAACATTTGAAATTGTGTAGCATAAATCTATTAGATAGTGTGAATGGTACCAGTGTGAAAATAGGATAAACTGTGGAAGAAAATTACCCCAAAACCCAACCAAAAAAGGCACCAAAAGGCCAAACTCCCGCATTTTAGAATTATTTGTGGAAAGAAAAAGAAATGAAGAAATGAATGTAGTGGATGTCTTGATATAAAACCTTAAGAGGTATATCGAACTTTGACAAATTGCTGTTAGCAATTTATCCCTGAAGGGGAAGGCAGATGCATGGCAGGGAAGAATTAATGGAAATTAAGCATCCACAAATTCAGAACAGATGTCAGGAAACAGTATTTCACACAGAGAGCAACAAATATGTAAACAAGTCTTCCAGGCAACTTTGTTCAGACGAAAAGCTGAGGTGACTCATGACTGAAAAAGCTCTGAATGGGCTGTGCCATGTGGTGACCATTATGTTCTGAAGATGTCCCTCAACTCTCATAACTCTTGTCTCAACATGGACTTTCATAACCTGTTTGAATCTGCCTGCTGCACCCTTCCAGGGCAACATCAGAGATCTTGGTGTGCACGGGCTTGTGTTAGAAGCGTGTGACTTTAGTCCAGCCTCTCAGCACAGCTGTTTTTTGCCTGTGTACAGCTCTCTGGGCTTCCTCTGCTCCTGTCCATGTGTTGTGTTGGCAGTGCTGAGCTAGGACAGCCCTGTTGCTCTGAGCCTCAGAAGCTTGATGTGCATTAATAGGAAGACACAGGGTTGACTTTTCTAGTATTCTCTCTGTGTGTACTGAAGAGTGAAGTGTCGTCCTGCTGACACACACATATACTTAGCAAGGAGGCCTAATGAACTTTTCTGCATGTTGCATGCTGCCCTGCTTGAACAACACTGGGTTGTTGCTAACTTGCTGGACCATAGTGATGTCTCTTCTGGTCATGGGAAGCCTTCATAAACCTGTTGCTGACCTTGCGTAGGTTAAGCTACTGTAATACGTTTGGTTTAGAAGAAGAGTTATTTAGAACTAAAGCAAACATTTCAAAGTGTTAGTTTGCATATTATACTATACTACTATCTCAACTTACTATTAAAAAAAAAAAATATATATATATGTGTATGTGTATATATATATATATTTGTGCTTATTTTTTTCCTTAAAGTGATATGGGCAGAAAAGTGCTCCTGTATATACTGTATTTCTACTCTGAAAACCATCATAAGAATTAATTCTGAAAGAATTTTGTTTTGCTCTACAAATCCCAGTTCATCTAAGGCATTACTATCTTGTATGGCCTCAGTGCATGGGTGTGTAACATGGAAGTATTTTGGTATGACTGTTTTTCAGATGTACCTATGGAATTAGTGCTCCCCAAGGTTTCTGAAACCACGGAATGTCTATATAGCCCAAGACTTTTCTATGGATTTTTCCCCTTTGTTATTGCAGCTTTGTCTCAGGGTAGATTCTTTAGCTGTAGTATGCCACTTCAATGCTAGTAAAGCTAGACCAAAAGTAATTACTTTCAAATTCCGTAGTTTAATTTTTTATAAAGAAAGAATAGATTTGGGATTTTTATAGAATTTTAATATGTATAAACCCACCAAAAATGTTTAAATCATGGAAGTTATAAAATCTGACATGTCACTTACACCTAATACTTTTCTCAAAGGCCTTTTTTTTTTCTAGTTCTTTTTTCTAGGCATTTGTATCTGAGAAAATACAGTTCTTCCCTTGACCCTGCTCTTCCTTTTTTGCTAGAGCAGTTGCTGATTGATTGCTGGGGATTGAAAGAAAGCTCCCCAGTGCCCCTAAATCCATAGTCCTTTGGGACAGGGCACTTTAGCCAAGACAGTCCAGGCTCCTCTAAATAACTTTACTGTAGGGCTTTGGAATCCAGCTCAATTTTATCGTTTGTGGGGAGCTTGGATATGGAGATCAATCTGCCAGGGCTACAAGAAACTAACCAGGACAGGCATATTATCAAATTTTTGCTACTAAGGAGAGAATGGAGAATGCATGTGAAGTCCACATTCAGCTGAGAAGGAGGCACAATTGACGTTTTCCTTCACGTACAATTTTACAGATACACATGTTCACATTTGCAAAACTGAACTATTTCTGAAGCCTTAGTGTCTCAAGACAAGGAGTCCACACTGAGCCTCAGGAGGCTAACACGTAGCCCTACACAGATGCTGCTAACTGTTGCAGGGAGAATATTCGAGCAGCCAAAGCTCCACTGGAGCTGAAGCTGGCCAGAACTGTGGGGGACTATAAGAAGGTTTTTTGAAATATATTAATGGCAAGAGGCAGTGTAAGGTGACTGTCCTTCCCTTTACAGGGTAAGGGGGGGTTACCTCACCAACAGGGATATAGACAAAGCAGAGGTATTTAAATGCATTCTTTGCCTCTGTCTTCAACACTGGTGATGGGTCAAGGAGGCCTCAATGCCCAGAAGTAGAGGACCATGACTGCAACAAGGATCAACCCTTGGCTGACCCTGAACTTGTGACAAGATACAGATACAGATAGACCCCTACAAGTCCATGGGGCCTGATGGGATTCATCCAAGAGTCCTCCAAGGGCTGCCTGATGTCAGTGCCAGGCCTCTTTTCATTACTTTTTGAGATCCCAGTTGACTGGCAGCTGGATGGTGTTCATTCAAGAAGGGCAAGAAGGAGGATCCTGAAAACTACAGGCCAGTCAGTCTAACTTCAGTGCCTGGTAACATTATGCAAAAGATTATTCTGGGAGGCATTGAAAAACACCTAGAGGACAATGAAGTCATCAAGTCACAGCCAGCATGGCTCCATGAGGGGAAAGTCCTGGCTATCAAACTTAATTTCCTTTTATGACAAGGTAACCCACCTAGCTGACCAAAGGAAGCCAGTGGGTCCAATATTTGTGGACTTCAGGAAGGCTTTTGATGCTGTCTTTCACAGTAAGCTCCAGGACAAAATGTCCATGCTACATGATAGCTGAGCAGCTGGCTCACAGGTCGAGCACAAAGAGTGACAGTGGACAGTGTAACCTGAGGCTGGCAAGTGGTCACCAATGGGGTCCCACAGGGCTCCATCCTCAGCCCAGTCCTCTTCAACATCTTCATCAATGTACAGAGGACTGGAAGGAATTCTAAGCAGGTTGGCAAACAACACAAAATTGGGAGGAGCGGTCGAGCCCCTGGAGGGCAGTCAGGCCCCACAGAGAGACCTCGACAGGGCAGAGAGCTGGGCAGTCACCAAGCATGTGAAGTTTAACAAAGGCAAGTGACAAATTTTTCACCCAGGATGGGGCAACCCTGGTGGCCAATACAGACGGGGGAATGAGTGGCTGGAGAGCAGAGAGGGACCTGGGGGTCCTGGCTGGTGGCAAACTGAACATGAGCCACCAGTGTGCCCTGGCAGCCAGGGGGGCCTGCTGCGTGGCGACGTGGTTCAGGAACGGCACGGCGACCAAACCCAGGCCGCTTGCGCCATCAGCTCACAGACACCAATGTGGTGGATGGCAAATGGCGTTTTACAGCCTTATATCGCCTGGGTTTACACGCTCATTCCAGGCTGCTGACATCACGATCTACCTGCTGATAAGAGAAGGTGCCCTGTTTTCCCATAACAGCACGAGATCTTCCGTCCGCCAGGCCCTGTCCACTACATTTCCCCCCTCCCCATGCTTAACAGAGCTAGCTAATAACTATACCTAAAACGAGGCTTTAGACTAAACTTATTGCAGGTATCGGTAAGCCCGGAATGAACATGGACAAATATGGGCAGAACTATGCCATTATATGTTGCTTCACCTAGGCTAAAGAGGTGGCCAGCCTCCCAGCCATCAGCAAGCAACATCTTCCAGTGTCAGAGTCGGAGTGGCCAGGTCTGAGACTGCGCACCAGGGGTCGTTTACTTTGATGTCCCAGGATTACCGATATCTGCAACCGCATTAATAATGGAGGCATAAGCTCCAGTTAAAACATAGAAAATTCGTGTACAAGGAAACATATTTAAAAACATACTTAAAAATATACTTGAAAAAAATATATATATTCTATAAACCTAGTTAAAACATAACCACCATGGATAGGTGGGAGGTAGCAAAAACGGGGTGGGATTCAGGTCAGCAGTAATAATTGACATTGTAAACATATTTTTAAAGCAGCTGCTGGTGTTCCAGAAACATAATATTAACCCTCTCTAACCGGCTTCTAACGAAAGACACGAGTCTATTTAGGATGCAGGGTCCGAAAATCAATGTCAGTATGAGCATTGCGATCGGACCCATCCTCAGGTGTGGACGGGATGCTTGCTGACGTGTCTTCGTTTACTGCCATCGAGGAGTACAGGTTACAAGGGCGTCCGGTGAAATAGTCCTGTGAGTAATAACTCAGAGTTGTCATCAGTTTTGTTCTGGAGGTCTGGCTTAAGGGACTTAAGCGGGCACCACTTAACTTTGCCATCTCTTTTGACAGCGGCATACCCCCGCCCTGTTAGAACTAATCTCCACCCATGTTCCCATTCCCCCAGCTCATTTCTAATTATGACCGGTGGGCCTTCCTCCAGTGCTCGGGTGGCCCAATGTTTTTGGGTGGGACTATTTACCTCCTCCCCCGTGGGGAATTGATTCAGTGCTAACAGGGCGGTCACTAGCAGGCGCGCTTGGTCTCCCGAGGGAATGGAATTGATAAAACCTTCTGCCTTTGCTAATACCTCCAATTTGGATTTCAGGGTCTGGTTTGCCTGTTCTACTATGGCTTGTCCCGTGCTGTTATAGGGGATGCCATGTATTAGAGTAATACCCCATTTCAGAGCAAATACTTGGACCAATTTTGACGTAAAATTCGGACCATTGTCCATTTTGATCTGTTTAGGGACACCGAGCCACGCCATGGCTGACAGCCAATGCTGAATAGTTGCCTTGGAATTAGTCCCAAGGTGTTGAGTGGCTATGATCACCCCACTATATGTGTCTACTGTCACTGCTAGCCACGCTCGGGGCTTCAGCAATTGGCAGAGTGTGAAGTCTGTTTGCCAAACCTCGGAGGCTTTAAGGCCTCTGGGGTTTACCCCACTAGACCACAGCGGTGTTTTCTGACAGTGGGGGCATGTGGCTACTGTATGTTTTGCTTCAGTGGCTGAAATTCCACATCTTTTTGCTAGTGCCTTTGCTCTGATGTGGAGGGACTCGTGTAGTTGACAGGCGTCTCTTAGTGTCCACAGTCCTTTTGCAGCTGCGTCTGCTTTCTCATTACCGGCTTGGAAAAACCCTTTAATTGGACTGTGGCTGTTGACATGGATAACTGAGATGGTACCCTTTCGGGAAGAAAGCGCATCTTCTAGCATCAGAGCTGCTGCAGAGGTTGGCACGCCTGGCCCTGACATGGCCAAGCAGAGTTTGGCTACAAACATCGAGTCAGTCACAATGTTGAGATGTTCTGTTGGGAGCAGTCCGCACGCTAGCACTACTGCCGTCGCTTCTAGCTGCTGGACTGACATAGCACCATCAGTCATTTTAATGCAATGCCATTCTTCTCCTGCTTGCCATACGGCTGCCGCAGTCGAGGTCGCTGAAGATGCGTCTGTAAAGACTGTCGGTCCTGACTGGGGTCGGTCCATGACCTTTTGTGGAAGGTCAGTGTCGACTACTGCTAGCATTTGGGTCCAGGGGGGCTTCGTGGCATATCGGACTTCTCCACCAAATCCAACAAGAGCTATGGCCAAATATTCTGTGATGGCCACCGATTGCGCTGGGAGTTGTTTGCGGAAGGGTAGGTATATCCTAGCAGGTTTGATGCCTAGCTGTCTTAGCGCGAGTTTTCTGCCTTTCATGATGAGGTTGCCAAGGCACTCGAATCTGGAGAGAAGGCACATGACGATTTACCTAGGACTACCCATTGTATTGGTTGAGCTTTTTCGGGGGGGCCCTGAGCCAGTTCACCTATCCCCCCCCCCTTTTGTGAAGTGTACATAGAGATCAAGTGGTATATTCGGGTTCCACCTGGCGAGCGTGCTTGATGACAGCTGTCGCTCAATGAAGTTATGAGAGTTCATTGCTTCCATTGTCAGAGTTTTTTCTCCCATGGATTTTTTCTTTTCAGGAGATCATGCAGGGAGGCCATGGTTTCTGGAGGGATCAGGATGATATTGCGAAGCCATTGCAAGGACCCCACTAGATGTTGCATATCATGGAGTGTTTTGACGTCCCGACGAATTTTCATCTGAGGAGGTGTTACATGGGAGCTTGTAATCTCTACTCCCAGGAAACTCACACATGGGCCTCTTTTGATCTTTGCACTCGCAATTTCAAACCCACTTGTTTTTAGAGTTTCCGACACCGTTGACACCAGCTGGTCCACTTGGCTTCCTGTTGGTGCAGCGATCAAGATGTCATCCATATATTGGATGATGGTCGCAGTCAGGTTACTGCATAGAACAGGTGCCAACGCCCGGTCCACTGTGATCTGACAGATGGTGGGTGAGTTGATCATTCCTTGGGGCAGCACTTTCCACTGGAAGCATAGGTTGGGGCGTTGGCTATTTGGAAATACGACAGAAAAAGCAAACCGCTCCTTGTCTTTCTCGTGTAGGGGTATCGAAAAGAAACCGTCTTTAATATCAAGGACAGCACAAGGTTGTCCCTCTGGTATCATAGAGTTCATAGGCAGCGACGTTTGGACAGGACCCATTGGTTGAATTCTTTTGTTTACTTCATGTAGATCATGGAGGAGACGGAACCCCTCGCCCGTTCTTTTGGGTATGACAAAAACCAGGGTGTTCCATGGGCTAGTAGAAGACTCTATGTGGCCTCGTTGTAGCTCGCGGTCGACTATTTCAAGGAGAGCATCCATTCGAGGCTTCGACAGGGGCCACTGCTTGACCCACACCAGGTCGGACGATTTCCACGTCAGTCTGATTGGTGGGAGTGGGTGTATGGCAGTGGCCCTTAGGGTAAATTTGTCACCCTGGCTTTTAAAAGGGCTAAAGCGTCTCTTCCCAGCAATGGCAGGACTCCTGGCATGACATATGGGAAAAGAGCGATGGTCTTCTCTGGTCCCTCTTCAGTGTGAAGTGTGATAGCTATCCATTGAGCACTCTTTCGAGCTCGGGTTAATCCCCCGACTCCCCCCACCATGGGGGCATCTTTCAGTTTCCAGTGTGGAGGCCAGCTCGTCTCAGGGATAACTGTAACATCTGCTCCAGTGTCAATCAGGAAAGGGACCTTAATGGTGACGCTGTTTGGGGTACTATGGAGGGAGCAGAACCCCCACACCACTGGCAGGTTGTCACATTTTACTGCCAGGGCCACCCTGGGGTCTTGCTCCCGGTTGGTGGTCCTTGCTGTCCCTGAGATGGGGGCAGATTCGGCTGGTTCGTCAGTTGGACCATAAAGCTGATCGCCTCTTGGGGGGGTGTCGGGTTCCAGAGTGCCTTGACCCATCAAAGGTTGGCACTGTTGCGCTGTGGGTTCGAGAGCGCCCCGCCCCATCCGGGATTGGCATAGTTGGGCCGCCCCATGTTCCAGGTGGGAGAGGATTGCACGCGGCCCGGATGTCCTCTCCCTGCCCCGTTTCCCTGCTTTATAGACCTGCATTCCCTAGCAAAATGTCCTTTCTTTCCACAGGCCCAATTTGGTCCTTTGCATTGGTTCTGGCGCTGGGTGAGTGCAGGTGTTGGGTTCCCCAAATGGGGCAGTTTGCCATCACGTGGCCCGCTTGGCCACATTTAAAACAGGCCATCACACCGGCCATTGCAGTGTGAACAGCCACCTGAATCGGAGCCATATGCTCCTCATTCATAACATGTTTGATCATGTCAGCAATACTTGACTCTGCCGGCAGTGATCGCAGGATTTCTCTGGTTCTTGAGTTACACTGCTGACGTAAACAGTCTGCAACGACTGGGCCTTTCGCTTCTATGGGCAGGGACGAGGAGTCAACTGCCTGTTGCAAGCAATCCACAAATTGCGTGAAGCTCTCACTTTCACTTTGCTTTACTGTGGCCCATGGCGATGGCTTGGCAATAACTCTAGAGGCAGAGCGAATAGCTTCTCTAGCTGCACGAGTAGTTGTCATAACCTCGTGCACCCGCAGGCCTTGCGCTTGCGCTTGGGGGGTAATCATTGCTGGGTCTGTACCCATCAGTCGCTGCAGGCTGGAGCCGTGTAGCGGGTGATCTGCCCCGGCTGCTCGGGATAGTTCCCTTGCACAGTTATCTTCCCAGTTTTGCTTAAAAACGATCATGCCTGCTCCATCAAAAATTAATCTACATGTGTGTTCTATGTCGAACGGAAGCATGTCATCTCCCCCAAAAAGCCCATCTATGAGGGTGGAAACCATGGCAGAATTAAGCCCTTTGTCTGCAATTGCTTTAATAATTGCTTGCACATCCTTAGGGTTTACTGGCGAATAAACCCTTTGTCCCCCGTCCGCCACCTGGACCAGAAATGCTAGCGCGGTCGGGACCCATTCGGCGCACGCAGTCGCTATTTCCCCCCCAGTCCGTGAGAGGAGTATTTCTCATTTGCGGTCCTTCTACATTGAGGATATTTTTTCTTTTAATTCTATCTGCCCTGGTTTCCTCCTCCTCTGAATTTGAATTCACCGCGGGCAACTCCTCCCAGCCAGCACCCGACCCCAAGTCGGAGCCCGGCGGGATGGCCGCTCCTGGGCTCCGGCACTCCCCTGCCGAACTCCAGACCCGCCCACCTCCCCCGCGGACCGGCGGGCTCCACCCCCGCCCGCCCACCCTCCCTGCGGGCCGGCGGGCTCTGCCCCCGGCCACCTCCCTCGTGGGCGGGCGAGCTCCACCCCCACCCACCTCCCCCTCGGGCCGGCGGGCTCCACCCCCGGCCGCCTCCCTCTAGGGCGGGCCGTTCCCGCCCCCATGGCTCACCCCGCCCTTGACCCGGGGGTGTGTTTGCCCTGCAGGGCCGTGTTTCCAGGTGGCTGCTCTGACTGGTTCTCAGCCCCTCGCTTGCGTTTGCCTTCCCCTCCCAGCCGCATCCTCCGTTTTCAACCCCCTCTTTCCCCTCCCCCTTCCCCTGACACGCACACATCAGTTTCGGCGCTTTGTCTTTCCCGCCGGGAGCATCGTCCCTCCGCCCTTCCCCTTTTGGCTCGGCGCCATCTTGAGGAGCATATGGCGGGGGTCTCACCCACTCTACCTGCCCCGCGGCGCCCCTAGCCTCCTCGGCCAACCCGTTCCAGACGGATTTCGACTGATCTTGTTCTTCCGGAGGGGAGGCGGGGTTCGGGGATTCAGAGTGGCGGGACGGGGATTTGGGAGGCGTATCGCCTTCCCGCGAGTCTTTAGGCTCCGCAGCGTCGCCGTTGTCTTGTGGGTGTGGGGTCTGCGTGGCTGCCCCGACTCTCAGTTTTGGAATGGCCAATAAACAGTCCCTGGCCGCCCTCCAGGTCTCCTGCACTTGCATAGCCTTCCCTAGGGCATGCATGACTTTGCCCCATGACTTAAGATTTTTCCCACTACCCGAGGATATGGTATCCTCCGCTAACGCTTTAGTACATTTATCCCACACCTCTGGGTGGAGTATATCCACCGGCTGCTCTATGGCCCCGGTCTGTAAAAGCCTCGCAACTGCGAGAGTAAAATCTTTGGGTTTACAATCAACCCCCCACTGCTTATGTATCTGAGATACGATCTTCATGAGGGCTTCCATCCTCCTCGTCGATCTGGGAGCGTCCTACCGCTCCGGCCGCCGTTCACCCGATTCCAGGCGAGAGTTCCCAGGTTTCGGCACCACTTGCTGCGTGGCGACCTGGTTCAGGAACGGCACGGCGACCAAACCCAGGCCACTCAGGCCATCAGCTCACAGACACCAATGTGGTGGATGGCAAATGGCGTTTATTCATAGGTGGTACAGCCTTATATCACCTGGGTTTACATGCTCATTCCAGGCTACTGACATCACGATCTACCTGCTGATAAGAGAAGGTGCCCCGTCTTCCCGTACCAGCGCGAGATCTTCCATCCGCCAGGCCCTGTCCACTACAGGGACCAACCATGTCCTGGGGTTCATTAAGAACAGTGTCACCAGCCAGTAAAGGGAAGTGACTGTCCCACTCTGCTCTGCACTGGTACAGCCTCACCTTGAGTACTCTGTGCAGTTTTGGGCACCACAGTTCAGACAAGACATCAAGCTATTGGAGAATATTCAAAGGAGAGCTACAAGGATGGTGAAGGGTCTGGAAGGGATGAGTTATGAGGAGCAGCTGAGACCACTTGGATTGTTCAGCTGGGAGAAAAACGGGTTGAGGGGTGACCTCCTTGCAGTGTGTGGCTTCCTTGTGAGGGGAAGGGATGGGGCTGGTACTGATTTCTTCAGGGACTGAAGACAGATCTTGGTGAAATGGAAGGAAGCTGACTCAAGGGAGGTTCAGGTTAGTATATTAGGAAAAGGTTTTTCTCCCAGAGGGTAGATGAGCAATTGAAGAAAATTTCTGTTTAGCTTTTCGCTATTTGATTTACAAATAGAAAACACAGAGTTTATTTCATTCGTCCTGGGTAAACTCAGGGGAGAAAAACAAAAACCCACTAATGTTTCTAATCAGAAGCTAATTTCACACAGTATAGGCATGAAAGTGCATGCTTTGAAAACAGCTAGATGTAATAAAAGAAAGCAGTCACAGAGAGAAAAATACATCAGGAAAGGAAAAAGGAATAAATAAAATTTAATTACTTACAGGTATGGTTACATGATTTTTAAATATCTCAGAGTGGTTAGGCTGCAAAATTAATATATTAATATTAATAACAAAACTATCTTTCAAATAAATAGGGAAAACAAATAGGTTTTACGTTGTCATCTTGCCAGCTAGCCCTACTGTACTTACTGCAAGTTACAATATACATGGAGACATATGCTCTTAACTATACATTTCATTTTACATTTTTTCTTCATTCCCCATTTTACGTTGTTTCATGAAGACAGACTTGCATGGGTATTGACAAAGTGATGTGCCTAGGATTTTCTTTAAGCCCTGTGTAAAACCTGTGTTCAAGGCTTTGAAACATGCTAATTTTTATCTGTGGACGTTGAAAATAAACCTTTTCAAATAAATCAACTCATACGTTATTTGTATCAGCAGAAGTCCAACCTTCTATTGGTATAGGCTTTTTTACTGATGACTACAACCAGCACTAATGGTACATCTCTCAGCTGTGCCTTTACCCTGCAGAATGCAAAATCATTTAACTTTTTGGCAAATCTGGCATGAAAAATTTTATATACAACAGGAATCACTGAAACACGTCCATCACTGAAATATAGCCACCTCTAGAACCAAAAATAACAGACAGTAAAACAGCATTCTGCATTTTGGGATGAGAAGTGTAAACATCATGCAAATCAAACTTACTATTTATCTTATACATCTAAAGTTTAAAATAAAAGGAACAGGAAAGGAACACAAAAATGTGTGATGGAAACAGAACAGCCAAATTTACTGATCTTACAAGCTCCATAATAAAAATGTGAAAGTCTTCCCCTCCCTCCTTCCCTACACCTACAGAAATATCAATCCTATTTGCTTCATGCCTACTGTCACAAGTTCCTGCATTCGCTCTGACTTTTTGGGCTCAGATGGAAAAGACACTGTCGTAGGCAAAAAACCTGATACCTCACATGGAAAACACCACTATGTTATACTAGCTCATCATTTGGGATAGGTATGCTATAATTATACTTACGCTTTTTTGTTTGGTTTGGTTTTTTTTCTCCTAATGCTACCTGTAAAAGGAAGAGAAATGCTACTATACTCCATGGGGAAACTGACCTGTATTAAAAGAATGACTTCCCCAGTGTAAAACTAGAAACCACAGATAACCACAAATTAGATGCCTCTTGTGTATTGTTAGCTCTCTATGCAGCCATTATACTTAGACCAAAAATACAACTATTGACACCACATCATAGCTAATGTGCATTACTTACACATCTTATCTCTCAGAGCATTTCAAGAATATAAACCCGAGCAAAATGTTCTTGTCCATACCTTCCCAGCTCAAAGGAAATTAGATTCACAGAACTGAAGTAAAACCCACTTTGCCATGGAATGAGGAAAAGTCATACGAAACACTTTTCACCTTGCTGTCTGCTATCACAGTAGAAAACCATCACAGATTGCTGCCAACTGTCCTCTAAAAAAGCCTCACTGAAAGAAAAATAAAGTCATTAAAGCAAAAGACAGAATGACACTGCTACTTAAAAAAAACTTATCAGTTATACACTTACTACTTACAAAGAAGGAACACACATCAGTGCTTACATGAATACGGCAGGAGATGCTGCACCTCCTTGTCACAGACTGGACAGTGGCCAGGCAGTGATAGATGCACTCTGTTATTCCCACTTCCTTCCCAGAGGGAAGGAGGGAATAAGGGAGAGAGAATTTAAAGTTGAAAAGCCTTGAGTAGGTAGAAGGTGACCTGTCTAGGTAAGTGCTGACCTTCTCTGGTAAGGCATGTATCATGGTTCTGTGGTAATACAAAACAGGTGAAGAAGCCAGATTTGCAAGATAGAAATGTATTATTGTTAAGGACATGGCTGCTACCTTGGTGTACTGTCAGTTTAAGTGTTTCTCTTTTTAACCTTGTTTCCTACTTACACTCATTTGCCTTTTAAGCACTACAGGTGATGAGTCAAACTTTCTTAGAAAAAGAAAGGTAGTTTTGTGAGAAGCTACACAAACAGAAAAATAGAGGCTTTTCACTTCAAGGCCCAGGGTTTGTCAGTCATTATTACATTGTTATTTTTTAGGGACTTTGAAATAAAGCTTTTTGAGGCTTAAAAATAATTGTTCAACCTGGTAAAGATTTGCTTTCCTGAGATCATAACAAACCTCCAACTTTCATACATTAGTTAAGATGGCACTGTAGGAAGTGTAGATTAAAAGAGTTGTGACTAGCAGTGAACCTCATGGTATGATGACTTTGACTTTCAAATGAAAGTGGGTTCTTTTGGGGGTTTTTTGGATTTTTTTTTTTTGTGTGTGTGCGTGTATGTTAAATTTATTTCAATATGGAATTTCCGTAATCCTCTCAGATTTTTGATGAGGGAATCAAGGACTGAAATGAAAACTTGTGTTGTTTTTTTCCAGCAGACAGCTGTTTGAATCAACCTCTGTTTTTTACACATTTTTTGTGGCAATCCTTAGTTTGGAGATATTTAGTAAGACTGAAGACTTCAAGGATTTTATTTTTTTTTCAAATACATTGTTTATAGTGTTTTATTGCTGTGCATGCATCCCTTTTAGTGTTGCTTGGTATTTGTCTAGAATAAAAATATTTACTGTTCTAGTCCTGTTTTATCTCTGTAACAGCAAGTGGGGACAGATTTAATTTCCTTAATGCCAGCTCTCCTGCTTTTTGTTGACATTTTTTCTTGTTTAACATTTATCTCTGATTGATTAGTTATTCATTAACTTATGTGTCTGGGATTACATGCCATGTGAACAAAACTTACAGGAAGACTCACTGGAGTCAGAATTCTGAATTAAAGTTATTATTTTAATTTTTTCCTGTCCATATGAGACTCCTCAAATTAAGGCTTTACTTAGGAAGTACCACACTGGGAAAGTTTTCCATGTTAACCGTGTATGGAAGAACAGAGTTTTTCTTTCAAATATTTCCTCATTTATTTGGGGGTGGACTTAATGTGCCTACACTCGTGTATGTACATGCTGGGCACTGAAGAGGTGTCTTTTTCTTAGGCTTTGAGACAGCTGCAGTTATTGAGGAAATAATAACAGACTTGTGTTTTGGTTAGTGGAAGGAAAAGGAGATGCTCAATTCCTTGAGGATTTCTAACAGTTTAGGGAAGACAGAGAGAAGAAATATATTTATGTGCTCTAATAACGACAATTTTCTTCCCTGGTGGTGCTCATTTTTAATTATGTGATCATGTAATACGAGTTCCTCTCTGCTTTTCCACTGTGCCAGCTTGCAAGCTCCTTTGAGATTTCTCTTTAATTCTCTCTTCCTACTATGGGCAGTGAGAGAAAAGTGATTACTGAAATTTTAGTTTTTATCTATTTTCTATTTCTAATAATAACACAAGCAAAAGCTGTGCTAGGTAATCACATGGTTAAGACAAGTGGGGTACAGTCTTTCTTCCATAGATGCAGTGTTTGGTGCTTGTGGTGATGGTTCACGTTGGACATGGCTTCAGTTCTTCCTGCTCTGCTTGGTGGTTTGCCACTTTGTCTTGGAAAGAGTATTGATGGTTGTAGTTGAATGTGGCTTATGTGTTTTCCATGCTGTATCAGGCAAGAGGTCACAGAGGCAGAAGATGTCCTTACTTTCAGGAACAGGAATCAGCTTAGGTAACATCTTAACATCTTGCATGTGTTTAGTGTGGGTGTTTGGTTGGATAGACCAGTGGATCATGAGTGGCAGTTATGAAATCTGCAGCAGAAATGCAGCTGATGAAGATCTTGGACTTGTGAGTCCACTGAGAATTCAGATGGTGCAGCAGAGAGACCTTGAGTGTTCATACCTGCCCAGTTTCCATTAAGGATGGAGGTCATTAGGAGGCTGGGAGCTAAAAATCAGTATGCTTTTTTTTTTTTTTTTTTTTTTTTTTTTTAATAAGTACTTTTGATTTAAGAAGCTTTGAGGATCAGAGATACATACAAGCAGTTATAGAAGCAAGTACCATCCCTTCCATGCTAGTGGTTAAAAGCTATTCCTGGGAGTTCAACTGGTGAAGATTGTGCTGCATAGAGGACTGGTGGTCTTTTTGCTTCTGCAGCTTTCTTTGTTGCATCAATTGTATCTTCTTTTTATGATTTTAAGGATTATAAAGGATTTAAGGAGCTCCTTCTTCTCAATAAACCACTTTGTATGCCATGACTTGAGAGCTGGTATAACAGCTCACCAGCAGTTCCTGAGAGTAAACTCCAGCTTTGCAATCCAGGTGTTGTCACAGAGTTTCTGGCTCTGCTTTGATGGCTTAGAGGTGACTCTGTCCTGAAGAGCTGTAATTGTGAAGGTGAAGACATTAAACAAAACACTTTTCACTGAAGTGCTTGTTAAAGTGAGCGTGCATGATGACTGTTACTGAAGCTCCATTTGTTTTCCCGAAAGCTGGGTCCATTACCTGGTGTGCAAAAAGCCAGTCCACACACAGAGTTGAGATATTTGCTTCATATTGATACATAAAAGAGTTGAGATATTGTGCAGAGAGGGAGCAGGATGGTATTCCACACACGATCTCAGTTTCTCAAAATGCAAGCGCTACTTTTATATCCCAAAACATGAGAAAAAACTTTGTCTCATAACATTATTCTGTCATTTGCACCCTGTTCTGCTCAGCCCACACTGCATAAAAAATATCCAGGACACAAGGGTAAGGTATTGAGAATTGCTGAAGTTCTATATTACTAGAAAACCAGCATGCTTATTTATTCACTAAAACTGAGACAGTATTAGATGAATGCTGCGATGGATGGAGGGGATGAGGAAGCCCTTCATATTTCCCTGCATCTGTGACCTTAGGGAAAGCATTATTCTTCAACCTGTTTCACTTATCACAGCATGTGAGCAGGGCACTGAATTATTATTGACGTAGTGATAACTCTTCAGGGAGCTGACAGAAAGTAATGTAGCCCAGAAGCAGCTGTGGACACTCAGGTTGTTGCTCCTTTGACACAGTCTGGATTTCACAGTATTTGAGGCAGCTTAACCAACAGGATTAGTTCATCTCCAAAGGAAGTATCTTGTTTTTCTTAATTATTACTATTTTTTATTCCAGGTGGTGACACCCTGTTTTTTATAGCAACTACAAACCGGTAAGTATTTTTGGTACTACTGATACCCATTAGGTTATAGATTAGGTTGTTTCTGTAGTCTCCTACAATGTCTTTGGTATTTTAGCACTGTGCTATTGCCTTTCCTTTGTGAGGGAGAATCAGGGGTGTATTTCTGAAGCTTGTTTATGTATTCTGTGCCACGCAGGAATGTGGTTGTTTCATTGAGCATTTTGCAAGGCTAAGGATTAGCTGGGTTGTCCTGGTTTGGGCCAGGATAGAACTAATTTGCTTTGTTGTAATTTTACTTTCAGCTAAGTCTCTTCTAGCTAGCTGCACTTGCTGAAATCAATGGCGTGTTTCTCAATGTATGCTTCTAGGACTGATGTTTATAGTTACTTGATGTTTATAGTTATGGCTAGAGGATGGCACACAGAACCAAGGCTACTGCTGGGTTCTGAAAACCATGCTCTACAAAGAGAGAGGGATTGAAGGGGTCACACCTGCAACTCTCCTTTAGGGAGCAGTGGAGCAGACAAGTGACCAAAATTCACCAGAGTATTCCATCCCATGTGTGTCATACTCTGTATAAATTTGAGGGAGCATGAGAGTCAATGGGAGGATTCTGTCTGTTTGTCTGCCTTTGATCCCTATGTATCTCCTCCTAAACCTGTGTGTTGCTGCCTCCATCTCTGTCTGCTGCCTCCTTCAGGAACCCAGCCTGGGACTTCCAGGGTGTGCCTTGCAACCTTGGTGGTGACATGGGCATTATTGGGGGGAAAGGGGAGAGGAACATGATACCTCTTTTGTATAAATTTGTATATATTTAATAATTTTCCTTTTCATCATTACTGTTTCATTTAAAGGTGCGTAGTCTAGTTTCCAGTCTTTAAGTCTTTCCCTTATTCTCCTGGAGAAGGGAGGAGAATTAACAGAGAACATCTGTCATTTGTTAAATTGACAGCACAGCATTAAATGGTGACATGGGTGAAAAGTTTTCTGCTGTTTATGATTCTTCTTAAACTTGACTGATCAACCTGCCCTTGGTGCAGCAACCATGTGCAATTGTCTGTACTACATTACCCGGCTTTGTTTGTGTTTTTAGTAAAAAAAAGACTTTTTTAACATACTGATGTCTCGTATCAGTTTGAAAGTACTGTTTTTGTTCATTGTGGAAGAGAGCAAGCTAGCCCATGCTTGTTTAGCATAGAAAAAGTGTAAGCCTTTTCTGGCTTGAGTGACTGAATTTTATTATTTTAGCTCCAAGGGTAACATGAATGATGCCAGGAGAATAGGATGTAACAGTTATTTATCTAACCAGCACTGCCACCTGCTCGTGTCATTACTACTAGGACTAATCTGCCAACAGCTGATGTTCAAGTACTGGCCAAGAACGCTGCGTATTGTAGGTAATACAGCCACTGGCAATTAGGAATTTAACATCTTGATTCTGCTTTGCTGGGTCAATTTGCTGAGTAATTTTGCATGGCTTTGTGTCTTGGTTTCCCTACTGGAAAAATACAGGTAAACATATCTAATATGAATCACAGAAGTAAGAGGGTGCTTATATAAGTGTTGATTCAGGCTTATTATTCTTTAAAACAAATGCTGGGAATCTAAATTGGTGATTCATGCTATTATGAGTAATGTGAATATCAACTCATGGGAGGTCTTCTAATTTTGGCCCAGGAATTTTATGAATAAACATACATCAGAGTCAGAGGATCCTGTACTGTGTTACTGCTAAAATTATAAATAGAAAAGACATCTCTTCTCTTGTCTGCAGTTCACACTATTAGATGTATGCTGGGAACTGTGGTTCCTATTTCTTTTGTGTTGTGCACACAACCTGAATATTTATTTGGACATGGAAAATCTATTGTTGTAATTTAGCAGCAACTGTAAACATACAGCAACCTCTGGAATATGTTCTCAGTCATTGCCATTTACAATTCTGGTTGAACTTGGTTTATGTGCACTGTGAACATGGGCCAGTGATGGCGATTTGAACCCAACTGACTCTGTGACCTACTGGACAGTGGAACAGTATGGATGGCAAAAGCTGCCTAACCTGTTTTATTTTACTAGCAGGGATGTAGCCAGAGATATATCCATAGAATCATAGAATGGTTTGTGTTGGAAAGGACACCAGAATAGGAAGTTTCCTAATGATGTGCTTAACCTAGGCCCCAGAGAGGCAGCAGACCCCTCTCAGAGGACCATCTGTTCCTCTCAGAAGTGATTTGCCTACCTGTCTTACCTTTCTGGTAGAGGTGGTCATGATATGAGCAGTAGACCTTTCAGACCTTGTCAACACCTCTGGTATCAATGGAACAATTCAATAGAAAATTTACTACTTTAGGCAGAAGATAGGATGGAATTAAATTTAAATTTATTGCAGGGACAGCTGCAGGTTAAATATTTTCACTACATAGTGTGCAATGTTTTTGTATTACTGAGAATGAGACTGAGCAATGCATTTTACTTTTGATGTGAAACATGGTGCCATTTTTAGATTAGGGGTCTGACATATGAAGTGGAAAATATCAGTAAATCAAGAATAAGCTGTTGGGATCTTTAAATAATAGGAAGGGCACTAGTCTGTTGAAATTAGCTGAAATCTTGTTGTACTGGAATTTGCTGCTGAACCATGAATTTATTCCCATTCATGCCAGCCAAGGAGTTCTACCCTTTCTGTTCTCATATAACTAAACAATGCATATGCCTGCTCTAAATTTGTGCTACTTATATTTATCCTATGTAATGGTTTGTATTGTTCTCCTTAATGTGTCTTATATCAAGAATTGTAGTTAAACTCTTAGTGCCATGTTTGTTGGAAGACTGTTGAAGCCTGATGAAACTCACAGATGCTCTTTTTCTTCAGAATGCTGGTTCTGTAGATTATTTTCAGCTTGGATATCTGTTTTCAAATCAGCTCCTTTTCCCATTTCTCATGAGCCACGCATCTTGAAATTTGTAATGACAACAGGACCTTTATATGTTAACCCCGTGCAGCTGTTACGAGTTTCAGGTGTAAAAATATAAACCAGGTGCTGTTGAGTGTTCTGATACAGACACCGGGTCTGCTGGCAACAGATAGGAAAAGCTTATCTCATGGGGGGAAAAGGATTCTAGAGGAAGAGTAAGTATGGATTATTGAGAGACCTTTAAACTAGATTTGATGGGGGATAGGGGTGTAACAGGGCTTGCTAGAGCTGCAGCTAGGTGCGGTAGCTCGGCACTTGTGGGGCAGCACGCTGGTATTTTTGAGATCCAGAAGGCCTCCCATGCCTCACGGGTGGACACAGCTCATGCAGTTCCTTCTCTGAAATTCTTACTCACCAGCATGGGGAATAAACAGGAAGAACTGGACATTTTTGTGTGGTCACAGGGCTATGGTCTCATTGCAGTTACTGAGACACAGTGGGACAGCTCAGATGTCTGGAATGCTGTTGTGGATGGCAATGTGCTTTTTAGGAAAGGGAGGCCAGCAAGGTGAGGTGGTAGAGTTACTCTTCATGTGGGAGGGCAACTGAAATGTATTAAGCTCTCCCTGAGGGCAGATGAAGAGTGAGTTGAGAGCTTGTAGGTAAGGATTAAGAGGCAGGCTAATATGGGAGACACTGTTGTGGATGTTTTCTACAGGCCACCTGATCAGGACGGGGAAGTTGATGGGACCTTCTGCAGACCGCTGAGGGTCACCTCACAGTCACAGGCCTTGGTTTGCATGAGAAACATTACCCTGATATCTGCAAATGGTGTTCCCCAGGGCTCGGTACTGGGTGCAGTAGTGTTCAGTATATCCATTGACATGGGTGAAGGGATAGAGTGCACCCTCAGCAAGTTTGCTGATGACACGAAACTGGGGTGAGTGGCTGGTATGTCAGAAGGCTTTGTTGCCATTCAACATGACCTGGACAGGCTGGAGGACTGGACAGAGAGAAACCTTTTGAAATTCAACAAGAGCAAGTGTATGGTCCTGCGCCTAGGGAGGAATAACACCATGTATCAGTATAGGTTAGGAACTGACCTGCCAGAAGGCAACTCTGTGGAAAAAGACCTGAGATTCCTGGTAGGCAATGGGATAATGAACCAGAATGTGCTCTTGTGGTCAAGAGGGCCAGTGGCATCCTGGGGTGCATCAGGAATAGCATAGCAAGCAGGTTGAGGGAAGTTATCCTCTCCCTCTCCTCTGCCCTGGTGAGGCCACGTCTGGAGTACTGTGTCTAGTTCTTGGCTCTCTGGTTCAAGAAAGATGGGGAACTTCTAGAGAGGGTACAGCAAATGGCTACAAAGGTGATTAGGGAACTAGGATAGCTCTCTAATGAAGAGAGACTGAGACTATTTTGTCTGGAGAATACTGAAGCAGGATCTTATCCATGCTTATAAATACTTAGAGGATAGGTGTCAGGAGGATGGAGCCAGTCTTTTTTCAGTGGTGCTCAGGAATAGCACAGGAGGTAATGGGCATAAACTTGAGCACAGGATGTTCCATCTAAACATAAGGAGGAACTTACTGACTTTGAGGGTGGCAGAGCACTGGAATAAGTTGCCCAGAGAGGCAATGGATTCTCTGGAGACATGACAAAACTGCCTGGATGCCATCCTGTGCAACCTGCTCCAGGGAGAATCTGCCCTGTCAGGGGATTTGTACCAGATGATCTTGAGGTCCTTTCCAACCCCTAACATTCTGTGTTTCTGTGTAATACTACTGAATCCATATTCTTCTGATCAGGGAAGTGTGAAGGTTGTTAGTCCAGCTTTTTAAATTTAAATCAAATACTTAGCAAAGATGACCTATTCTGGTGTATTTAATTTTATTTCCTCAAGAGACAATCATTTATCTGTGCTTTCATAACAGAGATGTATAGTATGACCTAAAGATTTAAAAAAAAGAAAAAATTGGGGGTGAAGGAAGTGCCATGGACACTGTTTTTCCATCTAAGAGCTGATGTAGGATATGTAGGAGTTCTCCTAAAATTTTATAAAGGTCAAAGACGGCAAGAATTGCTGGATTGTCTGGAATTGCTGGATCTTATTTTGGAAGACCTACAATCACTCATTTAATCCTATATTTTAAATCAACATTTTTAATTAAAAAAAAAATTGCTGACAAGTACATTTTTCTAAAACAAGTCTTCTTCTCTAGTGCTGCAAAAAGAAGAGAAGGTTTAGGCCCTCGCCTCAATGCTACAAATACTTCTCCCTGCATCTATTATTTTTAAAAGATAAAAATAGAAGGAAAGCCAATGGAAATATATTATCTTTGAGGTAATTTTTAGATTCTAGGAAGTTTCTAAGACAGTTTAAAGTGCATCAAGAGGGCAGTTGTCTCATTCACTGAAAGTTTTCCATCCTTCTTCTTAGCCTATCTTTGAAAAGAAGAAAGGAAATGAAATGCTAATTCCTCAGGGGCATCTCACATATCCTGTTCATTATCTTGCAATAATGAAATGTGGTGTGAAAGCCTGAACATCCTAGCATACATGGATTCTTCTCTTAAACTTACTCTGTTGATTGAATGGACCTTATCACAGCATGACTTGTCAGCTGTCAGGTGTGGTTAAGGAGTGGTCTTTACCAGAGTTACTTTTGGCTTAATCTATGTAGCCTTTCCTCTTTTCCTTTCCCTCATCTGTTTGGTTGTTTTGTTTTGTTTTGGGGTTTTTTTGTTAGTTTATTTGTTTTGTTTTTTTAAACTGGTTATCTGTAGTGTTGCCATTTAAACATCACATTTTGTAAGTAGCTCTTGTAATGCAGAAAGATTAAGTGAACAGGTAACAAGATACTTATGTTTTATTGTAACATTACTTCAAACTGAACTTTTTAATCTAGTTTGCTAAGTCTTAGTTGGAAGTTTAGGAATTTTTATAGAATTGGAGATAGCCTCTTTTTTGCTTGTGAAGAGAAAAAACAGAGTTTCACATTCAGACTCCTCCTTAACAAACAAAAAAACCTGATTTTGAACAGTGAGTCAGGTTGTGCTTGGGCCTGTCTAAGAAGAGGAGGAAAGAATAGCCAGTTGTAGGAGAAAAAGGATGGTTTTTGTGTGTACATTTGTTTTTTTGTTTGTTTTCTTGAGGGGAAGGTTTGTATGTGTTTTATTTGTTTGGGTTTTTTTAAAGGAGTGGGAGAATACTGAACAAAAAGCAGAAGCAAATGATGAAGTCACAAAGGCCTTAACCTAACTGCATACCTCATTTTTGCTTGAACTTTAGGGTAATCAACATAGACCTTCCTGTATCCAACATAAGCAAAATAAACTAAAAATGGATATTTGTGGTAATATCTTATGAAACAAAGAAGAACAAAAATTAAAACCCAAGTATATATGAGAAAGGAAGAGAACAGAAAACCTTAGAAAAAGTCAGTACTCTTAAAAGTACTTCAAAGAAAATCAGACCTTTATCAAAAACCCCTCCTATTCCATTTTGCAATTGTTCCTGGTTAATCTGATTCTTCACAGATCATAGAATCATAGAATTGTTAGGGTTAAAGATCATCTGGGTCCAGCCCCTCTGCCATGAGCAGGGACATCTCCCACTAGATCAGGTTGCTCAAAGCCTCAACCATCCTGGCCTTAAAAACATCCAGGTATGGGGCTTCAACCAACTCCTCAAGCAATCTGTTCCAGTATCTCACCAGTCTTATGGTGAAGCACTTTTCTGTAACATCTAGTCATAATCTGCCTAATTCTCGTTTTAACCCATTCCCCCTGGTCCTATCACTACCCAAGATCCTAAAGTGTCCCTCACCAGCTTTCTTGTAGGCCCCTTTAAGATACTGGAAGGCTACAATAGGGTCTCCTTGGAGTCTTCTCTTCTCCAGACTGAATAAACCCAACTCTCCGTCTGTCTTCATAGATGGAGAGGTGTTCCAGCCCTCTGATCATCTTTGTGGCCCTTTTCTGGACACATTCCAACATGTCCATATCTTTCTTATAACAGAATATAATATATCCAGAAGTGGATGCAGTACTCCAGGTGGGTTGTCACAAGAGTGGAGTAGAGAGGGAGAATCACCTCCCTTAACCTGCTGGCCACGCTTCTCTTGATGCAGTCTGGGATACGATTGTCTTTCTGGGCTCCAAGTGTACACTGATGGCTCACGTTGAACTTCTCATCCACCTGCACTCCCAAGTCCTTCAGTGCTGCTCTCAAGCCAGTCACTGCCCAGCCTGTATCAGTGCTTGGGATTACCCTGACCCAGACCTTGCACTTGCTCTTGTTGAAGTTCATGCTGTTGGCATGGCCCCACCTCTCCAGCCTGTCCAGGTCCCTCTGGATGGCATCCCTTCCCTCCAGCCTGTCAGCTGCACCACACAGTTTGGTGTCATCCGGGAACTTGCTGAGGGTGCACTCAATGCCACCATCCATGTCACCAACAAAGATGTTAAACAAGACTGGTCCCAACACTGATCCTTGGGGGACTCCACTTGTCACTGGCCTCCACTTGGACATGGACCCATTGACAGCCACTCTCTGGGTGCAGCCACCAAGCCAGTTCTTTATCCACTGAGCTGTCCATCCATCAAACTCATGTTTTACCAGCTTGGAGACCAGGATGTCATGCAGGACAGTGTCAAAAGTTTTGCTCAGGTCCAGGTAGATGATGTCAGTTGCTCTTCCTTTGTCTCTTGGTGTTGTGACCTTTTCATAGAAGGCCAACAGGTTTGGCAGGCACAGTTTGCTCTTGGTGAAGCTGTGTTGATTATACCCAGTCACCTCTTCATTATTCTTTTGCTCCAGCACTGCATCCAGGAGGATCTGCTCCATGACCTTACTGGGCATGGAGGTGAGACTGACTGCCCTGTAATTCCCTGGTTCATCCTTCTTTGCCTTTTTGAAAATGGGGGTTATGTTTCCCCTTTTCCAGTCACCAGGGACTGCCATAACTTTTGGAATATAATAGACAGCGGTTTAGCAACCACATCTGCCAGTACCTTCAGTTCGCAGAGGTGTATCCCATTGGGTCCCATGGACTTGTACATTTTCAGGTTCCTCAGATGGTCACGAACCTGATCTTCACTTGCAATGGGCAGTTCTTCCTTCCAGCCCCTGCCGTTGTCTCCTCTGACTCCAGGAGTGTGGCTGGAGCCCTTGTCAGTGAAGAATGGGGTAAAGAAGCTGTTGAGAACCTTGGCATTCTCCTTTATCACTTGGCACCAGTGCTCTGTTTCCTTTTGGAGGGGCCCCACACCTTCCCTAATCTTCTTTTTAGTATTAATTTACCTATGGAAATTTTTGCTATTTTCCTCAATCTCTCTGGCTGTATTTAATTCTAACTGAGGTTTGGCTTTTCTAACCAGGTCTCTTGCTGCTCGGGTGGCTTCCTTATATGCCTCCCATTCTATCTGTCCTTTCCTCCCTGCTCATCCAGGCAGGTCTCCTAGCATTCTTTCCTGCCTTCCTCTTTGTCAGATTGCATCCTGGACATAGAGAAGGTAATCCTTGAATACTGACTGTCACGGTTTAATGCTGAACTGGCAATTAAGCAAATGACAAATGCTCTCTATTAATCCCCCTCCCCGATAAAGAAAGTAGTTATTCTAGTAGAGTAGGGGGAGAGACTTATGGGTTGGAAACTAAACTACACAACTTTAATGAAACTGTAATGAAAAAAAGGAAAAATTAATCAATGAATACAAATATACACTAAAACAATACCACGTTCCTCTCCCCTTTCCCCCAATAACTCTCACGTCACCACCGAGGCTGCAGGGCAGCCCTGGGAAAGTCCAGGCTGGAATCCTGGAGTCAGCAGCAGTCAGGAGCTGGAGGCAGGAACACACAGATTCAGGCTGGCAGGGATCAGGACCACAGGCACAGGAACCAATGGGTGGGATCCGCCGAGCGTGCTGAAGCAAGAAAGAAGGGCAAAGAGAAAGGCCAAAGGAAGGGCAAGGGCTTGACCTTCGTGATCCCTCAAATTTATACTAAGTATGATGTGTATGGGATGGAATCCTCTATTTAGTCAATTTTGGCGATTTATTTTGTCTGGTCCTCCCTAAAGTAGGGTTGCAGGTTGCTTTTCTCTTTCCGAAGCATAAGATGTTCCTCAGAGCTGAGCAGTGTCCTTGGCTCTGCACACCAGTCTCTAGCTGCAACTATAAGCACTGAGTGTTATCAGTCCCAGAAGCAGGCACTGACTGAGAAACTTGCTGTTAATTTCAGCAAGTGCAGCCATTTACAAGGAACTTAGCTGAAGCAAAATTGAGATCAAAAGACAGAAAATCACCTTTATCCTGGCTCAAACCAGGACAACTGCCCAGCCCTTCCCCTCCAGGGCTTCATTCCGTGGTACGCTGGTCAGCAGATCCCTGAAGTGATGGAAGTTTGCATGCCTGAAGTCCAGGGTTGTAAGTTTGGAATGCCAGATGCTTTGGCTGAGGAAGGTCAGTAGATAGAACAAAGTCCTTACTGCATTTGTTTACTTTTTAAACACATCTTCCCCAGAATAAAAAAATGAGACAGTCTGTTGTTCCCATGGAGCACAGGCCATCTGTTTTTAATGTGAGCCTGCAAGAGATTTTTTTGAGAAATCTGAGCTGAATTACTGTTTGTGCCATTGGGAATGCCTGAGCATGCAGATGAAGGATTGCATTCTCCAGTTTCATTTTAAGTGGGGCCTCAGTACTAGAAGATATAATATTGTTAACTTGGATTATTCAGGTATGACCTCCAAATACCCTGGAGTGTCATTATGGTGACTAGGTTGAATTGGGAACAGGCATATATGCAGTGACTTCGCTCTGTCAGATATGATTTTGGTTTCCAGCTTGAATCAGTAAAAGCTTTTCTGGAAAATTTGCTTCAAGTGGCTTTGATTTATAATAAATTTCTGTGGCTCATGGCTAATTTGTTTCTGAGTTTTTGTTTTTCTTTTTTCTTTCAAGCAATAGCTTGGAAATCTTAGAAAAGATTTTAAAAATGCCCAACTCTGTTATTTACAAGGACTAATTTTTTTCTCCTTTTTCTACATTTAAACTTGATAGCTCACAAGACCTGTGACATGCTTACAAAGCAAGCATTTTTATGCACATAGCAAGCATGATTTGGTGGAGGTAAAGGACACACAAAGTCTACCAGACCTCCCTCTGGCTATGATTTTTCTTGACTCCTCAGTCTCACCAGAGCACTTCTGCCAGGGAGTGCTGCAGGATATAGATGCCTGACTGGTGAATGTGCCTGCACATTATGGAAAGTAGAACACAACAGGACTGTGCTGTTCTCTCATTTACTTGGATGAGAATATCCAGTGGAGGTTTAATACTTACCTGTCTGGTTTCTGCTCTTCTGCCATTCAGACCCATTGTGCCCATTTCTACATGTTAAGAAATCTGTGGGCTTTGGAGAAACATTTATGGAGATGTTTATCTTTTTCTGGTTCATACAGCTTTCCAGAAGTGAATTTTTTTTTTTTTTTAAGCTAGCTCTCTCTTGCTGTTTGGTTTTGCTTAACTAAATTTTGAGCTGTGCTTTTTTCTTCCTTTGCTTCACCAACCAATAATACTTCTGTCTTTCTTGATTTCCTGATTTGTTATGTCCTCCAGAGCCTCCAGAGCTTTATGTAGAAAAAGCACAGATCAAAAGAAACAGTCTTGACAAAACCTGTGAGCTGCTGCCTGAATTGAAACTCTACATGATTATTTTTCTAAATTTTTTTGATTTGCAGGTCCACAGAAGGGAGTTGATGTAGACCATTATATAATAAATTTCTGTTTTTTGTTGTTTTTTTTTTTTTTTTTTTTTTTTTTTAATGTTCGAAGGGCTTACCTACCAGACAGAATAAGGCCATGGACCCCCCCCCCCCCCAGGTCTGCAAAGTGGAGATTCAAAATGCAGTTTTAAAATGCAGTCAGTGCCTTGTTCACAAACGTCTCTGACACAGCCATGAAAGGGAACAGAGAATCATACTGTGAATATGGACACCCCACGAAATGTAGTGATCCTAAACTGAGCTGTGCAGTGTATACTAAATTCAAAAACCAGTAATTATATTTGCAGGAGGGAGGGCTCATGTTGTCTCTAGGAATATTAGAGACTTAATATATACAAGACTTAATAAAAGTTTAAATAGTTATGTTACAGTGTTCACTCCCTGGTGTTTATTCAAAATGAAATGAAAATTAGGCTTTCTTTGAACAAAAGCAATCTGCAGAAATAGGAGATCAACAAGTGGGAAAGATTTGCCTACCTCTTTATTTTCTCCAAGCTGACTCCTAACTTTTCCACAGTGGTACAAAAACTGCTTTTCCAAAATGTGATACTATAGGGGCTAGATCCAGCAGCGGGATTTTCTTGCAATGTATGGAGTATTTCTTTCTGCCTTCCCACCTTTCTTTTAGCCAAAGGAAAAATAATAATTTTTTCAGATTCCTCAGTATCATTAGCTTTCAGTTAGCTTAGCAACTTTTCATATATATTTGACTTTATGTAACGGTAAATGGATTTGCTTAGATTCCTGCACAGAGCAATTGATGCCATCTCTCTGGAACTGTGCAAAGCATTCAACACTGTCACACATAACATTCTGGTAACTAAACTGGAAAAATAGGGATTTGATGGATGGACCCCTCGTTGCATAAAAAACTGTCTGGGTGGTTGCACTCAAAGAGTTGTGGTCAACAGCTCAATGTCAGAATGGAAGCCAATCTCAAGTGGTGCTCCCCAAGGGTTTGTACTCAGAGAGGTCATCAGCAAAACTCACTCACCCTTCAGCAGTCCAGTATGGCCAGAGAAGAAATCTGATAGGGAATGGAGATTAACTGTGGACTGTCGTGGCCTGAATGAAGTAACACCACCACTGAGCGCTGTGATACTCACATGTTGGAACTCCACTGGGGCCTGGAGTCCACAGCAGCAAAGTAGTATGCTACAACTGATACTGCTAATAGATTTTTCTCCATTCCTGTAGCAGCAGAGTGCAGACCACAATTTGCTTTCACCTGGAGGGGAATCCAGTATATCTGGAATTCACAGCTCCAGGGGAGGAAACACAGACCAACTATCTGCTGTGGGCTGTTCCAAACTGGACAAGGATGATGCTCCAGAGCATCTTCAGTACATCAGTGATGTCATTGTATGGGGAGACATAGCAGATGAAGTCTTTGAAAAAGGGAAAAAGATAATTGACCTTTTGTTGGAAACTGGGTTTGCCATTATGAGAAGTAAGGTTAAAAGACCTGCCGAAGTGATACAGTTCCTGGAAATTAAGTGGCTAGATGGATGACACCGCATTCCTATGGATGTGGTGAATAAGCCATGTCTCCATCTACCAGTAAAAAGGAGACACAGACCTTCTTGGGTGTTGTAGGTTTTTGGAGGATGCATATTCCACAGTACAGTGACAGCCTCTCTATAAAGTAACTCAGAAAAGACACATTTTTGTATGGGGCCCCGAACAAGTACAGGCATTTGAACAGATAAAATGAGAAACTGTACATGCCGTGGCCCTGGGACCTGTCTGAACAGGACCAGAGATAAAGAATGTGCTCTACATTGCAGCTGGGGATAATGGTCCTACCTGGAGCCTCTGGCAGAGAACAGCAACAGAAACTCCAGTGCATCCCCTGGGATTTGGAGTCGGGGTTATAGAAAATCAGAGGCCAATTACACTTCCACAGAAAGGGAGATATTGGCTGTCTGTGAAGGGGTTAGAGCTGCTTCAGAAGTCATCAGCACTGAGGAGCAGTGACTCACGTCCTGGTACCCCCTCCTGGTACCACGACTGCTGGTCCTCTCCTGGATGTACAAGGAGAAAGTACATGTCTCCATGTATATTGTAACTTGGAGTAAGCACCCTCAGCAGGGCTAGCTGGCAAGATGACAACATAAAATCTATTTGTTTTCCCTATTTATTTGAATGATTGGTTATTAATATTAATGTATTAATTTTGCAGCCTAACCACTCTGAGACGTTTAAAAATCATGTAACCACAACTGTAAGTAATTCATTTTTATTTATTTATTTTTCCTTTCCTAATGTATTTTTCTCTTTGTGACTGCTTATTTTTATTACATCTAGCTGTTTTCAAAGCATGTACTTTCATGTCTATACTGTGTGAAATTAGCTTTTGATTAGAAACATTAGTGGGTTTTTGTTTTTCTCCCCCGAGTTTACCCAGGACGAATGAAATAAACTCTGTGTTTTCTATTTGTAAATCTAACAGGGAAAAGGTAAAGAGAAACACTGAAAACTTCATAGGTTGGTTGTATTCAGATGATCTCAGAAATTAATGAAATTTATTTTTCGGCAGGAGAAATATTAGTTCTTGTATACTGGCCCATATGCAATTACTGTACTCTGTTATTTACAAAACAAATTAAATGCCCCTTCCCAACCCTTTAATATTGTTTCTGCTCTAGTACTGTAGTACTAAATATATTTTATCTATTTTAAAAAAATATAATACTATATATTATATACTATATATTATATATACAACATATATTTTTATATAAATATATCCATTATATTATCTATAACTAATAGAAACATAAAATATTCTGAGTTGGAAGGGACCCATCAGGATCATCAAAACCAACACCTGTCCCTGTATAGGTCACCCCCTAAATCACACCATGTGCCTGACAGCATCTTCCAAACGCTTCTTGAACTTGGGCAGGCTTGGTGCTTGGTGCTGAGACCACTTTCCTGGGCATTTTGTTCCATTACTCATCTGCCCTCTGGGAGAAAAACCTTTTCCTAATATACTAACCTGAACCTCCCTTGGGTCAGCTTCCTTCCATTTCACCAAGATCTGTCTTCAGTCCCTGAAGAAATCAGTACCAGCCCCATCCCTTCCCCTCACAAGGAAGCCACACACTGCAAGGAGGTCACCCCTCAGCCTCTTTTTCTCCCAGCTGAACAATCCAAGTGGTCTCAGCTGCTCCTCATAACTCATCCCTTCCAGACCCTTCACCATCCTTGTAGCTCTCCTTTGAATATTCTCCAATAGCTTGATGTCTTTTCTGAACCGTGGTGCCCAAAACTGCTCAGAGTGCTCAAGGTGAGGCCGTACCAGTGCAGAGCAGAGTGGGACAGTCACCTCCCCTGACCGGCTGGGGATGCTGTGCTTGATGCACCCCAGGACATGGTTGGCCCCCCTGGCTACCAGAGCACACTGGTGGCTCATGTTCAGTTTGCCATCAGCCAGGACCCCCAGGTTGTCCCATCCTGAGTGCAGAATTTGTCACTTGCCCTTGTTAAACTTCACATGCTTGGTGACTGCCCAGCTCTCTGCCCTGTCGAGGTCTCTCTGTGGGGCCTGACTGCCCTCCAGGGGCTCGACCGCTCCTCCCAATTTTGTGTCGTTTGCCAAGTTGCTTGGAATTCCTTCCAGACCTCTGTACATTGATGAAGTGTTGAAGAGGACTGGGCTGAGGACGGAGCCCTGTGGGACCCCATTGGTGACCACTTACCAGCCTGAGGTCACCCCGTCCACTGTCACTCTTTGTGCTCGACCTGTGAGCCAGCTGCTCAGCTATCATGTAGCATGGACATTTTGTCCTGGAGCTTACTGTGAAAGACAGTATCAAAAGCCTTCCTGAAGTCCACAAATATTGGACCCACTGGCTTCCTTTGGTCAGCTAGGTGGGTTTCCTTGTCATAAAAGGAAATTAAGTTTGATAGGCAGGACTTTCCCCTCATGGAGCCATGCTGGCTGTGACTTGATGACTTCATTGTCCTCTAGGTGTTTTTCAATGCCTCCCAGAATAATCTTTTGCATAATGTTACCAGGCACTGAAGTTAGACTGACTGGCCTGTAGTTTTCAGGATCCTCCTTCTTGCCCTTCTTGAATGAACACCATCCAGCTTCCAGTCAACTGGGATCTCTCCAGATTCCCAGGGCCTCTCAAAAGTAATGAAAAGAGGCCTGGCACTGACATCAGGCAGCCCTTGGAGGACTCTTGGATGAATCCCATCAGGCCCCATGGACTTGTAGGGGTCTATCTGTATCAGCAGATCTTGTCACAAGTTCAGGGTCAGCCAAGGGTTGATCCTTGTTGCAGTCATGGTCCTCTACTTCTGGGCATTGAGGCCTCCTTGACCCATCACCAGTGTTGAAGACAGAGGCAAAGAATGCATTAAATACCTCCGCTTTGCCTATATCCCTGTTGGTGAGGTGACCCCCCCTTACCCTGTAAAGGGAAGGACAGTCACCTTACACTGCCTCTTGCCATTAATATATTTCAAAAAACCTTCTTATAGTCCCCCACAGTTCTGGCCAGCTTCAGCTCCTGTTGAGCTTTGTCCACTCGAATATTCTCCCTGCACTAGTTAGCAGCATCTGTGTAGGGCTACGTGTTAGCCTCCTGAGGCTCAGTGTGGACTCCTTGTCTTGAGACACTAAGGCTTCAGAAGTAGTTCAGTTTTGCAAATGTGAACATGTGTATCTGTAAAATTGTACATGAAATGTACATGAATTGTACATTGTACCTCCTTCTCAGCTGAATGTGGACTTCACATGCATTCTGTATTCTCTCCTTAGTAGCAAAAAGGACCTCCATATCCAAGCTCCCCACAAACGATGAAATTGAGCTGGATTCCAAAGGCCTACAGTTATGTTATTTAGAGGAGCCTGGCCTGTTTTGGCTGAAGTTTCCTGTCACAAAGGACTATGGATTTAGGGGCACTGGGGAGCTTTCTTTTGATCCACAGCAATCAATCAGCAGCTGCTCTAACAAGGAAGAGCAGGGTCAAGGGAAGAACTGTATTTTCTCAGATACGAATGCCTAGAAAAAAGAACTAGAAAAAAAATGGCCTTTGAGAAAAGTATGAGGTATAAGTGACATGTCAGATTTTATAACTTCCATGATTTAAACATTTTTGGTGCGTTTATACATGTTAAAATTCTATTAAAACTGCACATCTGTTATTTCTCTATTAAAAATAAAACTACAGAATTTGATAGTAGTGACTTGTTTGGTCTAGCTTTACTAGCATTGAAGTGGCATACTACAGCTAAAGAAACTACCCTGAGACAAAGCTGCGATAACAAAGGGGAAAAATCCATAGAAAAGTCTTGGGCTATATAGACATTCCGTGGCTTCAGAAACCTTGGGGAGCACTAATTCCATAGGTACATCTGAAAAACAGTCATACCAAAATACTTCCAAGTTACATTCCCATGCACTAAGGCCATACAAGATAGTAATGCCTTAGATGAACTGGGATTTGTAGAACAAAACAAAATTCTTTCAGAAGTAATTCTTATGATGGTTTTCAGAGTAGAAATACAGTATATACAGGAGGACTTTTCTGCCCATATCACTTTAAGGAAAAAAATAAGCACAAATATATATATTTTTTGGTTGTGTGTCCCTGAATCTTGTTTTTGTTTGCTGCTGAGTCCAGGAGTCTGGTTGTGGTATATTAACCAGATTCACTGAGAGAACCTGAATCAAAGTTTATTAACTCACAACCTGTATTGTATAGCCAAGCCTTGTCACCCCAGGCCTCCCTTCTGAATGTTCTCTTGTATTCCTCCACAGCTTTCTTGTAATTTTCCATCTCCTTTTGTGTAGACAGTTATTGTTCTTATCAGCACAAAGCACATCTGCTCTCCTTATGAAGCCTAGCTCAGTTCTGCTCCCACAGCTTGTTAGGGATCAAAGGATCATTGATTTTGCTCCAAGGTCTTCACAGTGTTGCCATTCTCGTAACATCTTCACCAAGTCCCACATTTGGTCTGGTATTTTCCAAGGGCCTTGCCTGCAGTGTGTGTGGTGACGTGAGCATTGTCAGAAGGAAGCATGATACTGGTTTTGTATATATTTTTATATATTCCATTATTTTTCTTAATTATTGTTGTATTAAAGTTTTTTAGTTTCCGAACCAGAAGTGTCTCTTCCTTACTGTCTTTCAATATAGGCGAAGGGAAAGGGGTTAATAGAGAGCATCTGTCATTTGTTTAATTGCCCAGCATTAAACCTTGACAAGAGTCAACTCCAAAAAAGATTTTTTAAATTAATTTTTGTATATTTATTGCAGGAATAGATACAAAGTAACAGCAACATTTGCATTCACAAGGCATTCATCTGTTTTCCACCTTAGGAACCATTCTAAAGCCAGAGGCGAAGAGATTATGTAAATTTTTTTTCTCAACCATGACATACAAATATGTTTCAATTTAATCCCTAAAAACATCCACTGTGTCAGTAGAAATTGTCATGGTGGAGCAGGTTAACAGTCTGTGTAGTTCATTGTCCTGTCCTGCAGTACCCCAGAGTATATAGAACTGTTATGCTGTGCTTTAGAGTAGGTTAGAGAATTCCTTTTTATTTCTGTCCATGACTTAGGGAATGAAAATACCATCACAAATTTGGTTAATATGCATTCTGTTCCTCTGCTGGTCAGTCTGTATTCATACTCCTATTTGTGGCTGTTTGAATGTTGAACAATCATGTAGAAAAAACTTGTGTAAGCTAATTTGAATCTGTGTAAAATGTGTATAATTTTATGAAAGATAAGCTAATCAAATTTACTGATGTTTATACCAATGTTAAAAATAGACACACATAAAATATTTATATCCCAAACAGATCCATGTCATTCTTTCAAAATGTGTCCTGATAGCTTTTATGTCACTGACTACTTGTTGATTTGCATTTCAGATAGTTGTAATTTCTTCTAACTGATCCTTTCATTTGCTAATGCTCCCATTCAAGAAGTCGACCAAGAGAGAAAGAGATGAGTTTAGTGAAGGCATATTAGGTCCTGGAGCCAGGAGTTTCCAGTAGTGCTGTTCCTCAAAGGTGCATATATTTAATGTACCACTGTTTCAGCTGTTTAAAAAAAAAAACAAACCAACAACAAAATGAGCATTTCTTGAAACCAGTAGTTCTTATGTTCTACAGAGAGTACTTTTAACCTGATGTTGCATTATTGTGTTATAGTCCAATACCATGAGCAGGGCCTTGGGAAAGCCTATTGAGTGTTTTGGGTTTTTTTATTTGGCTTCCTTAGTCTGCCTTGGATTCTAGTCTCAAGAGGGGTAAGTTATTATCCCATCTGGTATTTCCAGGCCCACGTATAGCCTGCATGACTAGTTTTACTTTGGTATTGAAAACCAGCAATATACATACCAGATTTATAGACTCATAGAATGATAGTATTTTTCAGGTTGGAAAAGACCTAAACAATCATCCACTCCATCCTTTGACCTAACTCTTTTAAACTAGCTCTGCCAGCACACTGCTAAACCTAAGTACTATGTAGCACTACCTATATGATTTTTAATCAGATTTGGCGATGTTGATTCAACTACTTCCCTGGGCAGCCAGCCCATTCCAGTGCTTAATAACCCTTTCTGTAGAGAAGGCTTTCCTGATGTCCAACCTAAACCTCCCCTGGCACAACTTGGAGCCATTTCCCCTCATCCTATCACTTGTTAATTGTGAAAAGAGAGCTCACCTCACTACAACCTTGTTTTAGGGAGTTGCAGGAAATGATAAGCTTTTCTCTCATTCTCTTTTTCTTCAGACTCAACAACGCCAGTTCTCTTAGCTGCTTCTCATAAGGTTTGTTTTCCAGGCCCTTCATCAAGCTTTATTGCCCTTCTGTGGACATGCTGTAGCACCTCAGGGTCTCTCCTGTACTGAGTTGCCCAAAACTGAACACAGCACTCAAGGTGTGGGCTCACCAGTGCCAAGTACAGGGGGAAAATCACTTCCCTACTCCTGCTGAACACACTGATACAAGCCAGAGTGCTGTTGGCCTTCTTGGCCACCTGGGCACGCTGCTGGCTTATATTCAGCTGGCTGTCAGTCAGCATCCTTAAGTTCCTTTCAGCCAGGCAGCTTGGGAAGTTATTTTATGAATTTTTTTTCCAGAATACTGTCATATAAGATAGTAAAACAATATGCTGACAAAATGCAAATTAATTTATGTAAGGCAAAACTGATCTCCCTTAACCCTTTTCCATTCCATGATCCGTCTAGTCTCTGAAGCTCTACTACAGAGGGGTTTTGCTTATGAAGTGTGTAAGCCTACTAGCTATAACTTTGTTCCTTTACTCAGTACCTGGAAAGGTGGAAAATTATCATCTTTCTGAGAGACATGGGTTTTTTTACAGATAGGATTTAAAAATTTTTTTTATGGGCATTATTTTTTACTTCATTATCATTTTTTTTCTTGAGAGGATGACTTTTGTCATAGGCTAGGGGATACAGGCTCAGCATAAGGTTTATTACTTATTCTTTCTGCCTGGAGACTACCGCAGAAAGTGTCTCAATGCCACCTTGGTACCACCCCATGTGAGATGGCTCGTACTACATCTGTGTCATATTTGCTCTGAAACTCCTGTGGAAAATGAGAGATTGTGAAGGTGTGAGATGGCAGCTTGCTGCCTGGGGCACCACAGGCTTGGTATTTGAGGTAAACCAAGTAATTCATAAGCAGATACACCCTCTTTGGTGTCAGAGGAAGGTAAATAAATAGGTCTGATCTCAAAAGTCTGTAGTGTCCAAGCTGTTCTTTAATTGCTGTATTGCCGAGTTCCCACACCTTCATTGACAGCAGGCCGTGCTGGAAACTTAACATTTAGTGACTGTTGTGACCTGGTGAAATTGATGTAGCATGATATACATATGGGCTTGTTTCTTAGCTTCTATATTATGCCTAGGCTGTAGTCACTCTGGGATGGTCTCATCTGAGGACAGCATTTTTGAGAATGTTGGGATAGTGGGTACCAAGCTTTGCAGTGTGGCTAGGACTACATACAGGAGCAAAAAATGGTTGAAGAGCACATCATAGGAAAGAGTTGCATGGCCTGATGCAGTGTCTTGGATGCAATGTATTTGGTTTGTTAGTGTCATTCTGTAGCTAGAGAGAAGTCAGTTGTCTTTTAAAAGGCAATTGCTTCCCCCTGTTGGCTTTCATACAACACCCACAGCTAAATTTTTCTTACCAAAAGGCTGGTTTTTATATAGGGATAGCTTTTATGTGTTAGTGTTTGGAACTGATCTGTTTGGTGGGGATATAAAAAGTCTGTAAACTGAATGAGTAGGTAAATGGGAGGTGTTTTCTTTTTTCAAAGCTGCTTCTCAGATGACTGGTTATACTTCTCTGCATTGCTATGCAGTCCCTGGGAAGGAGGGGAACAAAAATCCTGGGGAGAAGTTCAAGGAAGAATAATCTCAGGGTGGTCTGTCCTACCAGCAAAAAGTGGAGTGCTGGTTCAGTTGGATCTAGCCAAGTTGCAACTTTCTAAATTTTCAGCTTGGTGTTGTTGAGCACCCCTATAATTTTTCATTCCACTTCATTTTCTCTGCTGCTGTTGATTGACAGGAATTGAAAATCATATCTAGGTTTTAAAAGATTTTCTGTGTAATTGTCCACCTTGTTATACCATATAACATTTGCTGTCTTAAAAGATTAGGCAGATGTTTTGCCAGTGTGCAGCAGGGCAGAAAACAGTGGGAATTTTTAACTTCAGTGGAGATTATTTGCTTTTATATGTATTACATACTGTGCTGCTGAATTCTGTGCTTGGTGCAACATGTATTTTGCTGGTAGGTGTGTAACTTGGTCCAAAATGAAGAAGAATCCCTTCTTAGCTGTAAAATGAGCCTGAAACCACACAGAATTTTTGGAAAAAACGAAAGGTAGTCTCAGAATTTCAGGATTGCTTTTAATATTTATTATTAAGCCTTCATTCAGTTAGAAGCATGGTAAGATATATGGCTCATGTTGACAGATTGCCTGTTGTGAGAAATGCTGTAACAGCCTGATGTGCTTGCATTATGTTATTATTCATATGCTCATACACTGCATGCTATATGGCATGCTATATAGGCTATATGCTAGTTTATGTTCTAGACAGTGTACAACAGAGAAGGATGTTATCAGTTACTTTCTTATCAGAGGAAGCAGTTAAGGGTCTGATTATTCAGGTTACAGGGAGATGTTGTCATAAAATGTATTTTAAATTGGTGGAAGTGCTCCTGAATAGAGGCATACCCATATGTCTTACCAACAGAGACCAAGGCAGTGGAGGGATAGTCATGTTCTGCTAATTGCTTTCTATTTATAAACCCAAAGAAAACATGCTAAAAGCTTTGTCTTGAATTTCAGTAATTACTTATTTACTTGTTTTGGCATCCATGTTGTATTACCTACTGCATTTAAAATCCTAAGAAGGCATCAAGTAAAAAGAAGCTGAAAAAATACCACAAAGTTTTCTAATTTTCTCATCTCCAATAAACACAGGGAACGATGGAACTGGGAACAGCCACTTAGGTGAGTTGCACCTTATGCTGTCAGATTTGCTTTAAAATTTACAAGAACAACTAATTTCCAGAAACTTTGGAAGGAAACATGCCAGTTGCGTGCTTGTATGCACCCTAGCTGTTGCCGGATTTCAATATACAATGTCACGGTATCGAAAGTTCTAAGGCAAAACTTTTCCCTTCAAACAGAATTCATTTGGTTTGGGAGTATTTAACATATGTGAAAACTAATTAGATATAGTTTATCATATTTCAAGCTTCATCTAAACAAGTTCTGTGCAATTTTTTTGTAGTTACTATAAATTGGAAGGAAGACTAGTGAATACTCTTTCTCCTACAGAGTTCATGATGTGTAATATTAAGTTGAACTTCAAATTGCCTGTATAAGAAGATACATATAAATGTAAAGTAAATATTTTCTTTTAAAAAATTTTTTTATTTAATGTTAGTATAGTAATGGGTGTCTTTTTCGAAAGATGTATCCTGGAAGGGATTTTGCCTCCTCTAGATGTCTCTGTTTCTCTCCATTACTTACAGGGGGCTTGGGTGACTATCACAGAATCATAGAATGGCTGTTCTAGATGACCTGAAAGATCATCTAGTTCCACCTAGTGCATGGGCAGGGACACCTTCCACTAGATTAGGTTGCTCAAGGTCACATCCAACCTGGCCTAAACACTTCCAGGGATGGGGCAGCCACAATGTCCTTGAGCAGCCTGTTCCAGCATCTCACCACCCTCACAGGAAAGAATTTCTTCCTAATGTCTAACCTAAATCTCCCTGCTTTAACTATGAAACCATTTCCCCTTGTCCTTTTGCTATACACCCATGTAAAAACCCCTACCCCAGCTTTCTTGTGTGCCCCCTTCAGATATTGGAAGGTTGCTATAAGGTCACCTTGGAGCCTTCTCTTCTCTAGGCTGAACAACCCCAACTTCCTCAGCCTGTCTTCATAGTGGAGGTGCTCCAGCCTTGGATCATTTTAGTGGCTCTGCTCTGGGCATGTTCCAGGAGCTACATGTTCTTCTTATGTTGGAGACTCCAGAACTGGACACAGTACTCGAGGTGGGGTCTCAAAGGAGCAGAGTAATGGGGTTTCTTCTGATGCAGCCCAGGACAAGAGCTTTCTGGGTGGCAAGTGCATATTGAAGGCTTATGTTAAACTTACGGTCTGCCACCACCCCCAAAGTCTTTCTCCTCAGGGCTGTCCTCAGTCCTTTCTCCTCCCAACCTGTATTGGTGAGTGAGATTGCCTTGATGCACTGGAGTTTAATACTGAGACAGCTAAAACTGGGTGAGAGAAATTCTATTACTAAGGTTAATGGGGGAGAATATTTTGACACTTTTTAATGCATAGTTATTATGACTGAACAAACGATACTACAAAAGACACACACTGTTCTCGTACAGAAAAATTATTGCATTTCTGTCTTCTGTTCAGACTCCCAGGGCTACTGTAGTGAAATAAACTTTAGATATTTTTCAATGATGTTATAAGAGTCACTTGAGAGGTACTTTTGCAGGTTTATACAGAAATTCAAGCTCCCTTTTCTCAGAATTCCATTGGATGTTTTCTCTAATCCTAGTGCAGCGACCAAGATGAGCACCTGGCCTACTGGGAGGTGTCCCTGCCTGTGGCAGTGGGGTTGGCACTAAATAGTCTTTAAGGCCCTTTCCAACCCAAAGTGTGGTATGATTCTGTGAAAAGAGAACTGGCCCTACTCTGGCAGTAGTGAGTTGGAAGAGGGAGGAACACTGATTAGTGTCAGCAAGGAAGGTATGGGGTTGACCATTCTACTTTCTTTATTCCAGAGTTCCAGCAGTGTGTCAAAGAACTCCTCTTTCAGTTGTGACAAAGGATCACGGCAAGTATTTCTTCTGTGTTTTGTGTGGTAGTGTCATACAATGCTGTGGTGAGTTTAAGTTTTGTTACTTAGAGTTGTCATTTCTGTGAGTTCAGTCTCCAGTGAGGTGTGTGCTGCTGTTCAAGGCCATTTTTACAATCTCTGAGAAAACAGCTGGGCATATTTGCTGAGCTTACCTTTAAAATAATGACACTAATTTTCTGATTGCTCTATTAAGGACAAATGTAATTTGTGCAGACATAAGTACCAATATGTTTGCTATTTAAAATCCCAAATATGTTGCAGTAGTGTTTGTCAAAATTTCTTTATATTCATTTTACTGCTTTTCTATGTTAATGGTTGCAGAGATTTTTTCACTATAGTTTTGATGTGCAGAAATATGCTGTGTGTAGTGAACTGAATAATTTGAACTGTATAGGCATATGGTAAATTGTAGCTAACAAAAATAGTGGAGACATCAGATGCTTGACTGCGTGAGTCCAAATTTCAGTTTCTTCTCATTTATAGGCTATGTTTGTTCTCTGCTGCTTTATTCTGAACTGACACATTTTATTTCTTTGCAGAAGTGTAGACTTTGATCACATTATGGAGGAAGGCTATGAACTTGACCTCACTTATATCACAGAGAGAATCATTGCTGTATCCTTCCCTGCTAGCTGTTCTGAGGAAACTTATCTCCACAATCTACAAGATGTAACCCGAATGCTCAAATCCAAACATGGAGATAATTACTTGGTATGTGTAGGATCAGTCCTTTGTGATACATTCTCTGTCCTGCCAGAAGACCACTTGTAGCTCCACATATACCATTACAAACTGAAAGTCACTCATTTAAAGTATCTTTGGTCCACCATTACAGGTTTGCAAACAAGAGCAAGATTTGCAGTAGTATTTTAAGGTGTTAGACAAGGACAGATACTAAAAGCATATTTCTACTGGTGTCACTGCACTCACTGTTGTGATAGCCCATAGTCAAATGCTGTAGAATAATTCCATTGTTTTAATTGGTCAAAGTAGGCTTTTAAAAGATGCAAACCTACAATGTTAAGTGCATTCTGTCTTTGTTCCTAGCAACCACCTATGTCTGGGTCCTCAGGTAGGTATCTGGTGGTCTGTGGCCATCATGTCTTGACTGCCTCTACTATAGATTGTGAAATTATTTAAAAATTGTAAAAGCAAGGTTGCTGTTTTTGTGTTCTGCCCATCTCTTTTTCACGAACATGATTTAGATGAGGTTTTTTTCCTGCTGTTTAGTTTTCTGTAGAAAACTAAGTTGTAAGCAAATCTGTTAGCTCAGTGTGAAGAGTTATGTTTTTTTTAAATGGTCACCTAAACTTTTAATCTCCTATTCTGTCATCTTGTTGGTGTATTCCTTGTCGTATATATTGTTCCATGAATGTGAATTTAAAATAGGGACATATTTTATTTACCTTTTTCTTCTGTGGTCTATGCAAACTATTAGAAGCAAATTAGTGAACTAAGAATCCCTGCACTAGTCAGAGAACAAAAAGGAAGAAGAAAGATAAAGTATAATGCATTTGTTACAAGATAGTTCTTAAAGTCGCCAAGAAACAGTAGTACTTTCATGCAGTGTGCTTTCATTAATAGATTGTTTCTGCAACAAATATTTATTTGAAAATACAGACTTTTGTAGTAAGGAGATTTAGAGGATAGAATGAAGCATACTTTTATTCCCTGATAAAATTGTCTCTTTAAAAGAATTCCTCTTTAAAGGAATACAGCTGTTATTGCTAGATTCAAAGCCTTGGTTCCAAGTGAATACTGTTTTACATCAGTACTTTCAAAATACACACTGTGCAAACATCTGTCAGAAAACAAAACATCTGTCAGATGAAACACTCAGTTTGCAACTGTTTGATTTACTTCATTGGTACTATATTTCTCATGGTATTTTGACTCAAATTATTGCCATGCATTGTACTTGTAGGAGAGAAGTAATGCTCAATTGTTAGGTATTTCGAGCTTCTAACAACAACAGCAACAAAAATCCAATATAAGCTTCTCTGTATATTAGCTGATTTTATTCTCATTTCCTAAAACTTATTTTTTTGTTTAAAAGAGATAAATAAAAAAGTTTTTGTTCGGTGTATCTAACAGGTTTTATTGCATTGTTTATTACTTATGGTGGTCAAAGTAGTTCTCTCTTGATGTGTAGATTTAGAGAACTGATAAAGGAGCAAGTTACTTTTCCTTCTGTCTGTTGCTGTTTTAGTGTGATGCAGTTACATTTGTGTGTCTACAGTGACTGAAAGGTCAATTTGATGAGTAAACTATTGTGAATTAGCTCCCCAGTTAGAGAGGCATCTACATAGAGTCATACAGAGAGGCTGATGTAATCTGACAGTAGGTAGATACTACTATCTATATTTGTGGTCAGTTCTTTTTCTCAAAAGTGAAATGAAGCCCAAACCCACTGCTATAATTTCTAAAAATATTTCAGTGGTTACACTGCAGTCTTAGCATATACATATTAGTTACTAAGTTACTCTTATATATTAAGTGCTGTGTATTTTCTTGGTCTTGCATAGGTAAATGATAACAGTAATGCTTATGTGTTGCTGTTACTTACTGAGTTGGAACTATTTGTGAATTTTAGCTTACACAATGTTTTGGTTTGCCCTGCTCTTTTCTTGACACAGGGCTACTACTGGTTTCAACAAGCAAGTTTGGTCCCACCTGATGAAGGAGTTTTGCTTCATCATGATAGGAAATTGCTACACTATAGAAAAGAATCTGCTTCAGTAGCATTTTTTCAGTCATTGAGTATTAATATTTCTGGTTTTTAAAAAAAATTACTGATATTGATTTAAAGCACTTTTCAGTGAAAGAGTCAGATATACTTGTATACACCACTTTATTGTTATTGTAGCAGTGTTTTTTTCTATTCCTTATTAAGAGTTTATTAAGTGTTATTAAATTAAAGCTTGCTGTCAAAAGGGTTAACAGAAGAGTTGGAAGATTTCATAAGCTAAGCTATAGTTAAATGGCTATTCCATATCTTCCCTGTGAAGTCTTGATAGACTGTTATTTTCTTGCAAGGTACTCAAACTCAAATATTTAAGACTGTGCCACCCTCACAGACTTTTCATCCTTAATTCTTACCCTTTGCAGTTGTTTTGCATGGTTCCCAGGTCTTTCAGTATACCTCTGACTAAAATAAAACTATGTGAAATAAATAAATCGGAGCAGAATTTTAATTGTCTTTTTTCAAAATGTGCATTTGTTTTCATCTTTAGTTCCCTTGTATTATAACTGAATACCTAAATACATTTGCTAGTGCTATCAGATTTCAAATGTCTAGTTTATTAAAACAGTAACCAAACCTGAGGCCTTACCAACTGTAATTTCTTGTACTTATAATGTGTTTCAAATACAGCAACTTACTACATAAACTATGAAGTCTTGAAGGTTGATAATTTTTTCTTTCTTTCTGAACAGGTGTTAAACCTCTCTGAAAAGAGATATGACCTTGCAAAGCTTAATCTAAAGGTACTGCTTTTTTTCCATAACATACCTATCATCCTAGTGTTTAATACAAATAAAGTGGCCTGGTAAGCCCTGAAGCTATGTGGGCAGTGATGTATGGAGTAAGAGAAAAACTTTTGAGAGATGATAAAAAGCCTCACATGTATCCCTTTTTATTTTTTCCCAAGTTCTTTTTCATGTCTGTTAGGTCTGTGCTTTACATATCCATTCCTGTTAGCCTGTGCACATGGGAATTGAAGCCCATTGTGACTACTGAAAAATTTGTATTGAGTGATTTTACTTCAAGCAGACTTTCTTTGTGCACTTACGGGTTACTGGGGGTTGTACTGTAATGTACAATCTGAGAGCTGAAGCTTGTGAGCTCAGTTCAGATACAGATTTTCCTTTGGTATTTTCTTTTCGTAGTTGCTTTTCTGCACAACAGAGGGATAAGGAAGAGAGCTATTGATATCTGCATTTAGTTCCTCCTCACCAATTGTATTTATTTGTTGTAAATTAATTTAAATAAACTAAATAATTAAATAAATATTAAATATAAAGAAATAGTAAATAAATAAAATAAATAATTAAATAAAGCCAAGTCCTGGGCCAGGCTGGTGAACATTCTTTGTTCTAATTTTTACCTTCTAAATATTTTACCGTGATAAAATGCCTGAATTTCTAATAGAAAATTCTTTAAGAAATCAAGATATTAAGAAATACTGTCATTTGTGAGTTATTGGTGGTTTTGCAGGGAGTTTTCTGTTTGTTTTTATAAAAGGTAGATTGTAGTACTCAGAGGTAGATGTGGTGCTCAGAGACATGTTTTAGTGGTAGAACTGGCAGTGGTAACTTAACGTTGGTTGGACTTGATGACCTGAAAGGTCTTTTCCAACCAAAACAATTCTATGAAGAGGTTTGGTTATATTTACTAATTTGTGAATGTTAAACTTGTTTAATTGCAGGTTATGGATGTGGGGTGGCCTGATCTCCATGCTCCACCACTCAATAAAGTGTGCACCATCTGCAAGGCTATGGAGTCATGGCTGAACAATGATCCTCAACATGTGGTGGTGATCCATTGCAGAGTAAGAGTTTTGTGTATCCACAGCTCCTGTCGATTTGTATTAATTTTCAAAAAGCTTATACTTTATTCTTACTAATTAAAAAAAAAAATTAACAAGTTTAATCTGGTTCTGATGTTAGAAACAGTGTGCCAGATCTTCAGTTTATTTAAGTAAGCTTAAATCCACTGACCTTTCATGCTTGTTAAATATTGCTTTTTATGATAGCTAGGTTTCTAACCTCTGCTCTGGGTATAGCATTCAGTGGTGTTAGTTAACTTCCTTCAAAGGTCAATATTACTGCTGTGAACATACTAGAAGCTTGAGGTTTATTTTGAGCTCAATAGCAAACTGTTTAAAATGTCTTCATGTGCTGGTTCTGTTATGGGATAAGGATTGGCAACATACCACGTCATCCCTTTTCGTATAGTTGTAGGAAATGTGAGCATTAAGTACTTCCTGGGTACTTCTGACAGGTTGTACCTGCCAGCTTCATTGCACTGCCTTACAGAAAAGCAGTGTAGTGTTTCTCCTACTTGCTTGCTCAAAATGAAGGTAAATAAAGCGAAGCCTTAATAAAATACAGAAAAAACATAATTCAGATCTGAGATGGTATTTCTGATGCTGACACTTGAGGCAAATATGTCTCTGTATTACTGTCAGATGTCAGTGAAACAGATGGGGGGATGATAGGACTAAAACTTCTCTTCAAGTCAGATTATATAGTCCCTAGTCTGGAATTGCTTGTATGCAGAATGCCATGGCTGTTTGCAACACCATTGAATTCTTGCTAGTTGCAATTTTGCATCTGAGAGAAGGACATAGGTTTTTTGTATAAAAATTGGTAATGTGTGTTATTGATTAATACCTTTAGTAATGACTTTAAAGTTTCCAGACATGGAGATAGATGCAGCTACTTTTATCAGCTGAGAAACTAAAATTGTTTTGAAATCTGTGTGAATTACTTCTTGGTAAGTAGTATTGCATGTATGTCATGTAAGTTACTAAATAAGATTTTGAAACATTTTTAAAGCTATCTGTAGCAAAATAAATTGTAGCTATTATAACTCTGTGGTGCTGGGGAAGTAAAAATGCCAACCCCTGCTGAAACTGGTATGCTTTTCAAAATAGGTACATTATAGCATTTGACATCAGAAATTTCAACATTATCTATACTTGTCTTGCATCATCACTGGAAAAGTAATATAAAATTAGAACAGTTGATACTCAGTTTCTGTTACTGATGAAGATTATTTTTTTTTTAAATTGCCTCCTCTGAATCAGTTAGACTTGACAGGCATGTACATAGAAATCCCATTTAGTGGTTTTTATGTCACTTACCAGACAGTTTGCATAGACAGACAGTCTGCTGCCCATCATTGCCACCTTTCCAAAAACACAGGAGATGCATGATAAAAAGGATTCTCTGAATCTCCCATCTTCAAGTTTTGTTTAGTATGGGTCTTAAATAAAATCATGCCAAATAATGTAGTAAATAACTTATCATTCCCTTTTTCCTAATACAGGGAGGAAAAGGAAGGATAGGTGTAGTCATATCATCATATATGCACTTCACCAATGTTTCTGCAAGGTAAGTTATGAATAATGCGTAGCATGTAGTTTTTATAATTTAGGAAACATTACAAAAAGATGTCTTTTAATTATAGTACTGTTGGTCAGCTCTTCCTTTGTCGGGTAAGGTTTGTCAGGTTTTCTTGTCGATGAATCTTGGAGAATTTCTTAAAGCAGCCTGCTTTCATGAAAGAGCCTTCTTTCAGCAGGAAGTTGGACTAGGTGATGCCCTAAGGTCTCTTTTAATCTGAGACATTCAATGTGTCATCAGGAAAAATCTCAAAATGGTCCTTTGAGAGGAATGAAAAAATGTTCAAAAAGCCATTTTCATATAATGAGCCTGTCTTTTTTCTATTAAATCCATCTATTTGCCACAGCCATCAAGTTGCCTCTTTTAATCAGTGAGAAACAAATCCTGTAGTACTTAAGGAAAACAGTTGCTAGAATCTTAAATCAATATTGAATAGGTAATTCCTGGACATTTATCAAAGTACAGAATGCAGTTTAAGAAATAATGTAGACTTTATCTTGCAGTCAGTTCAAACAATAGGTTTCTGGTTACATCCAAGGTACCTTAAGGTGCATGAGTCCATGGGCCATGATGAGATTCATCTGCAGGTTCTGATGGAACCGTGCCACTATCAATCATATTTGAGAAGTCATGACAGTCTGGTGAAGTTCTTGCTGACTGGAAAAGGGGAAATATAATTCCCATTTTTAAAAAGGGGAAAAGAATGTCAATGGGGGCATGATTTGAAAGCCTGATCCAGTATCCCATCAAGGCAGCTTGTAATTTCTGATTAACTTTTGAAAAATCATAAATTCCATGTTTAATTTGGTATGCATATGTATACTTTGCCTATTTTTTTTCCTTGGAACTTCTTTAACTTGAACTACATGTGGAATTTAAAATCTGATTCCAGAGAATAATTATTTTGAACCTTCTGCCTTTTTATGTCCTGATGTTAATCGGCACTGTCAACTACATCTGTTGAGACACATTGCTTTTATAGATACAACAGAATCAACACAGAATCATGGAATCCCCTTCCCTGCCCTTCTTTTCCTTTCCAAATATTTTAGCATATTTCAAGCAGTAACCTGCTGAATTTCCAAGATATTCCTGAACTGCAATAACATGGTATTCGTGTCTCTCTTTTTACAGTGCTGATCAGGCTCTAGACAGATTTGCTATGAAGAAATTCTTTGATGATAAAGTTTCAGCTTTAATACAGCCATCCCAAAGAAGGTATTTAATTTATTTGTAATTCATACAAATAACAATGTCATGTTAAGGCTATTTCCACAAGATGAGAACCTGACATTGACTTTTTCTACCACACTGTTATCTATACATGTTCTTACTGCACTGTTTGTTGACAAAAAGCAATGGCACGATCAATTTTTAATTGTTCCAAGGTAATAATAAACTTATTTTTTCTGTGGCATAAATGATGTGTATGAAATGTGTGTTGGTTATTGTGCAATAAAGGTCTTATTACCGTTTATCTGGAGGGTCTACAGCTTATGAATCTGCCCCATGTCTGTGCTAGGAAATGTTTATCAAAACAGGCATTATTCATTCTATCTAGATGTCTTACATTTTCACTCTGTCTGCATGAGTATAGTTGAGCTAGGACTCAAAATAAGCAGTTTAGAAAGTTAATAGTTCTAGGGTTCATTGTTTATATCACTTTGACACAAGGTTATGACAAATTCAGCATCAAAAGAAGTTGGTATCTGTCAGACAAGTAATTGTGACATAGCTGAATCTTCATTTAGAAACCTAAATATTAACTGGATTTGATTTAGTAATTACTATTTGGTTAATCAGTGTGTACACAGTAGGTTTTTTATACATTGTTCAAAGGATAAGTCTTTACTAGTAATAAAATTAGAAAAATAAGTAGTAACAATGAGCATAAGGCATTTGGTTCTGTTCCTCTCTAAATAAACATTTTGTTACTTCTTGAACCCATTTGGTGACCCACACAGCTCTTTTTCACTTGAAAAATAGTATCACAGCATTACATTAGACCTGAAATAAACTCATAACTACTTTATTGGCATCTTTTTTTTTTTTTCTTTCTTTCTTATATTTTTTCTTCCAATTCTATACCTGTATGTATGTGTATTGCATTTTAATAGTAAGGATTTCAGGTTGATGCCTACTGGATAGAGAAGTCTGAACCATAGGAGCAAAAGGAAATATATGTTCTAAATCTTCCTACCCAGAAGCCTTATGCTGGAGGCATATTTCCATGAGATCCAGAGACCCTCACAGCAGCCTGTGTGAACTGTGGACAATTTTATGCAACTATGTTGACGGGAAGCTTCAGTAGCTACCACCAACTTAGGTTATCTGTATGCAAGCCATAGAGATGGTGTATGCTGTAAATGGTGATACCTAGATTTTCTACTCTTTCAAAGTACACTTGAGTAATTCCTCTGTGAGGCAGAGGGGAGGAGGTCTCAGAGGAACTCACTTCACCTCCTGTCTGAGTGAAAGAGTCTTTGCTCAGCAGTGCTTAAGTTGAGCTGCCCTTACCATGTTGCAGGCACATGGGTGGGCACACAGGTACTTGGGAGTGTCACTTCCCCATGAGAACATTAGAAGTTCTCCAAACTATTTGTCATAACCATTCTTCTCCTGAACCTGGCTTTTCTTACCTTTGCCTGGTCTGGTAGTGGCTATTCATCCTACTGCAGAGAAAGGAAAATCAGCTCTGTAGTATTATGTAGGAAATTTTTAATAGTTTCTTGATCCCGTTATTAACAGTTAGTCACCTAAATAACTTTTAATGTGCTTTCCTCTGGAACCATTCCTGGTAATTATTAGCAGTGTCCTTGTTAAAATCCAGTTGATATATAAGCAGGTGTAATTTAAATGAACATCAAAATGGTAAAATTTGAAAATACAGCCATTATTGGTATTTTTAAACTTTTCCTTCTTTCAGTTTTGTTCAGAAAAATAAATTGTGGCCATTAAGTATATTGGTCCTGAAAGTATCAATTAGCTTTTCCTCATTGACAGTCAGATGCTCTAACAGTGGCAAAAAACTATAGACCAGATCTCCCATTCTGAATCCATTCTGGCAGTTGTTAATCGGATGCTTGGTCTCTGATAAGCAGTTGAAGGTTTGCCTAAATGTGAAATGGAGATACAGACCCTTCATATTTAAAAATTTCTCATAAACCTTAAGTTTAAATGTTTGAACACACTTCTCAAAAATAAGCCAACTGCCTGTAAGCCTCTTAAATGCACTGCCTTGAGAAAGGTATTTGAAAATTAAGTCTTTTTACTTTATTAATTAAAAAAAATAATTATTTTATTTAATTTATTATTTTTTTAATACTTAAAACCATGTAGTGGTAGAGAAATAATGGTCAGACTGAGAGGTCACTGATGGAATGTTTTACCACACTTTTTTGTCATGTAGATGTGACAGTTTGTAAATTTGTGCCAAATATTTTCAGAAAGACTGAAGGAGGAAGCCTAAACAATGAAGTTGCCTTTTCTTAACATTTTAAAATAAAGTGAGCTTTGCTTGTTATCTACAAAATGAAAACTATTTTAAACCACCATAACAATCCCTGTTCTGGGGTAGTAAATCTGTCATTGTTAGGCAGGATATCTCTAGTTGTGATGTTCCCAGGAGCATGCAGTAAGGGATCGGTTAATGAGGTTTGTGTGTAAAGGGGGAAAATGAGGTTATTTTCTTTCTTTTTCTTTTTACATTCCTGAGAGTGAAGTTAAATGAAGGTCACGTTATGGGCGTGGAAGAAGAAGGGACTTAAAGCCAGTAGAAAACTTAAAGGACACTGATTTCCCTTCATTATTTAAAGGCGAGAGGAGGAATTTTTTTAACAGGCACTGCAGTGATGTTCTCTTGCATGTACCTGCTAATTTGCTTGTAACTAAACCAGGTATTAACTATTGGAAATACAGTATTTCATAGAATCATAGAATCGGCTGGGTTGGAAGGGACCTCAGAGATCATCAGGTCCAACCCTTGACCACTACCGCTGTGGTTACCAGCCCATGGCACTGAGTGCCACATCCAGTCTCTTTTTAAATATCTCCAGGGATGGAGAATCCACTGCTTCCCTGGGCAGCCCATTCCAATGTCTGATCACCCTCTCCGTAAAGAAATTCTTTCTAATATCCAACCTAATCTTCCCCTGGCACAACTTGAGACCATGCCCTCTTGTCTTTTTCACATTGCTGTGGTAGTTTTCCCCAGTTTGGTGCTGAATAAGATCACTTCACATTTAAAATCTATTTCCCTCCATTGGCCTTAATGATATTTTGCTTGCAAGAGCGCTTCTGTTTTTAATGAAGTACACCAGTATAGGAATGGAGTGCCACCTATGTCATACTGTTACCAAAGCCACTTGAGACATTCAGTTGCAGCTAAGAATCTGTAACAAAATAATTGACTTTACTATCTCTGCTAGTTCCTTTCTTATGCAGAGTAGTGATGTTAATAGGTAAAATGAAGACATTGACAATATCAATACAGCAGGCATAGATTCAGTAAAGTGGTCAGGTCAATTGAAGTCTTTTCATGCTGTTTTGTGAAAATTATTCTTTGGACTTACGTGTAATGTCACAATGCAGTTCACTACCCAGGGCTTAGAAACACTATTGTGTAAAGAATTAATTTCACTGATATGGTTGCATTTCTGGTTTTGTTTAATTCTGGTAAATCTTCTACTTTTAGGTATGTACAATTCCTAAGTGGCCTTTTATCTGGATCTGTGAAAATGAATGCAGCCCCTCTTTTCTTGCACTATGTTGTGCTTCATGGCATCCCAAGCTTTGATGCTTGTGGAGGTAAATTACCTAAGTTTTTCTGTTCAGGTGTACACTCAAAGTCTTGTTTCACTTTGGAGCTTTCCAGAAAGCCTGCATGAATGTCAAAGCAGAGTTGATACCCCTTGATATCAGCCCAAATATTCTCAATTAAAAAAAAAACAACCAGCAGAAGAGAAATATCCTAAGAGTAAAAATTACACCAGGTGAAATAAAATTAATTTCCTTTGGTAAATGAAGAATTGATGCTATGATGCCTGTCTAGTTTCTGAACAGTTGTGATTCCAATCCCTGCCAAAGAGCTGAGAACCTGGTCAGGTTCATAGCCATTTCTACCTTGTTTAGAAAATAAACAAAGTCATAAATATAATCTCTTTTCTATTTTAAAGGCTGTAGTAAATGCCTTTAAAATGAAAATGCTAACCTAAGCTAGACCTTAGTGATTGAATATAATTGTATTTTTATCATTTGAGAGTTAAATAGCACCTGTCTTGTGAAACGTCATCATCATGAATTTGTTACAACTATTTGCTGTAACTATTTCAACAAAGACAAGACATTATTTATTTTAATAAGACATTTAAGGGACTTACTGGTGTTGAAACAAAGCTGTAGATCAAATGTTCTGCTTAATTTTGAAAATGCTTTTTTTTTGTGGGGGTGTTGCAGTGTGTGCAACACCTTTTAGTCTAAAGATACAAAAAAGTGACTTTTTAATAAAATATAATTGAACGCTTCTTGGAGGTTGCGGAGAATGGATCTGTCCAAGGCAGTTTTGCAACAAAGGGTATTTTAACAGTGAACATTGTGCTACTTGTGTGTCACTTTGCTCAGTCTGGAGGTGAATGAAGCTTTCATTGTATTACTCAGATAAAGGAAAGTAATTTAAAACCAGTCTTTTCTGTTGACTTCTTTTCAGCTTGGCGACCTTTTCTGAAATTGTATCAAGCTATGCAACCAGTTTATACATCTGGAATATAGTAAGTCATAAGAATTTTACCTACATATTTGAATCCAGATTTTAATCTCATAATTGCAGAATTACATAATAATATTTTTTTTCTTTAAACCATAAATTTGATTTTTCTTTTCTCTCCTCTTAAGTACCTTAGGGCCAGAAAATCAAAGCAGAATCTGTATTGCTATAGAACCTGCCCAGATTTTGAAGGGAGATATTATGGTAAGTTAATTGTATGGAATGCAAATCTGGGACTGTTTACAATCTCTGACCTGTTTTGTGTTCTTGTATAAAAAAAAAATTGAGCCACTAGTTGGAGACATACTAAAAAAAAGATGTTAAGTTAATTTAGTTAATTAACTTTTGTCAGAATCAGAATTCCTATAAAACTGAAACCAGAAGGATTTTAGGAGCCAAAACAATTACTCTTGCATTCCTGTTTCATAGCATCATGAAGTTTAGTTAGACTATATTGCTCTTTTCTTTGTAAAAGTTGCTTTGTGGAATATTTGTAACTCAGCATTAAAATAGCCTTCTCTTGTAAGGCAATGTGCACAATCCTGAATCTATATGCTGTAAAGAAAGTACCCATTTCCCATAGAATCATAGAATGGTTGGGAACATTTCTCACTAGGCCAGGTTGCTCAAAGCCCCGTGCACTCAGGGCTTGAAAACTTCCAGAGCTGAGGCATTCACAACTTCTCTGGGCAACCTGTTCCAGTTTCTCCACCAACCTCACAGTAAGGAATTTCCTCCTATTACTGAATCTGTATCTACCACCCACTTTCGGTTTGAAACTCTTTACCTCATCTTACCACTACAAACCTTTGTAAAAAGTCCCTCCCCAGCTTTCCTGCAGGCCCTGTTCTGGTACTGAAAGGTTTCTGTAAGTTCTTCCTGGAGTCTTCTCTTTACAGACTGAACACCCCCAACTCTCTTCAGCCTGTCTTGGTAGTAGAGGTGCTCCAGGCCTCTGATAATTTAATAATAACGTTAATGTAGTACATGTGCAAAGTGTAGCTATGGTTGAAATGCAGCACAATCCCTGCTTTCTCTCTTGCTTATCATACACAGTTATGCACAGAGAAAGTAAACAAAGATAGCTGCCATGCCTTGCAGTTTGTTAAGAGGACAGAAGAATACCTGGAATGAATGGTGGGGATAAGTATTGCCAGAAAGTATTCCTGGTTGATTGCTAGTAGGTTTATTATTTTGTGTACTACCTTGAGAATTGTAGGACCTCTGTCTTATACCTTGGTATCAGATTGGGGTTTTTTTCCTCTTCTTTGTCTTTTTAATTTTGAAATGATATGCTTGTTTGTGTAGATAATCTCCCAGCCTTTATAAAGGTTTATAAAGATGTAGTTTGCATAGAGTCATATATTATTTTTCAATACATGGAAAAGAACTTTTTCTGGTACAGCTTGAAGTTGTCCTGTGTACTATGGTCAACATTGATTAACTTCTGTAATTTAAGGCATTATAGGGTTACTACATTGAAGGGCAGAAAGCAACAGCTTATGTTAAATTTTTCAAATAGCAGTGAGAATTTCATAACCAGGTTTTAATCCCAATTTACAGAAAACATCGCTCTTAAGCCCTTACATCTGTCTCATGTTAATTAAGTTTATTCAGTTATTCAGTGTTTTCCATCTAGAACACTTTTCTCAACCTGCATTAAAAAAAGGTGATTTGTATTGTCTTTTTAATGCATTCCAGTAACATAGCTTTATCATAAAATCCAGATATCATGAGGATCATAAAATAAAAATTTCAGAACTGTGACTAAGATTACCAGATTTGGTATATATTACTACAAGAATGCTGAGTGACTTTGTATTACACTTGACTCAAAGAATTAGTGGGTAAAAATTCCATAGATCTAGTCTAAGGGAAGGTGGTATTAGAGAGCACTGTGTTCAGCATTAGCAGCTGAAATTCATACTGGATGTTAATTTTACCAGGTTCTGTGTTGTTCCAACCTGGGTGTCAAAAGTACTGCAAATTTTCCACCATAACATAAACCAAGATCCTATTATTACTAAATTAAGTTTTTAAAAGTCCTAAAAGAAGTGTAATTAGCTTGTAGGCTTGTTTTTAAAAACTCTTCATATTCTTAATTTTTTTTGAAGTGTGTGAGCTATAATTCAGTTTTACATTAATTTGGTACAGTGAAGTACAGATACAAGCCCACATTCCAATACTGTACTGACAAATGTGAATAAGTCATAATCTAGTGATTGGTGACTGATAGTGGTGAAAATAGTAATTATTAATTTTACACATCCAGAACTATCTTGCCTGGGCTGGTGTAATTTGAAATGGCTGAATAATGCATAACGTGCTTGTCACAATGTCAGAGGTGTCTGCTCTAAGTTGCTTCACTTAGCAACTAATGCATGCACACATCTATGTATGCATACACGTAATCTGAATAGGTTTTTTCAGATTTGTAAAAAATTACTTCTTGACATGTTTTCTCTCTGTTTCTAGCTGAAGTGTTACCACAAGAAGTACCGGTCAGCTACTCGTGATGTGGTTTTTCGCCTTCAGTTTCACACTGGAGCCATTCAAGGACATGGCCTTGTGTTTGGCAAAGAGGATTTGGATGATGCCAACAAAGGTACTTACCTTCTGTGGTATGTTGGATGTGTATGTTTGCAGGGGTGCATGCGTGTGCCTGTGCATGCAGTTACAATCTTTAGGACCTGTTTTCAGAAGGATTCTTGTTTTTTTTTCCATCCCTATTTTTAGGGAAATGGAGACTTCTTTGTGTTAGATAACTCATAGCATATAACACAGGTAAGCTCCTAAAGAGCAGAAAAGCTCTTCAAGTGAGTTAACTTGTCAAAATAATTCAGGTACTCATACCTCGTCCTTATAATCTCCTCTCACTTTTGTAAAAAGACTTTTTTTTAAAATGGTAATTCTGTTACCATTACAGGAAATAAAATGTGCTAAGCTAATCTCTTTTCAGGCTGATGAAAACAGTCACGAAGTTTAATACTGGTTTTGTGACCTAGTCTGCTTCACTATGGAGCATTTTAATGTGCTTCATAATATCCAAAAATGGAAGCAAGATTTTCAAATACATTTTAAAATGTGTCGGGATAGTTTTTGTGTTTTCTAAATTATTCCTTTAATTTTATTTTTATGTTCATGTGCAGGATTCTAAATCCCTCACCCTACATTACTAGCAAACTAAAATCAAACATATTTTCCGGCAATGTACAGCTACACAAAAATTTTGTTGTCAAGTATTGCAGTTTAGACAATGGAGAGAGCAGTTTTAGTTTGTTCCTAGTTGTGTTTTCCTTTAAAAACCAAAGTCAGCCATGTCTGTCTAGAGGGTGGCTTGGGAATTGTAGGAGTCTTCTGCTTTTGACTACTCTTGGAAGTAAACAAATCTCCACCTGACACTTCCGTGGTCTTTTGTGGTGAGTGTATGTATCGAAGAACGTGGCTCTTCTTCTACAAGCAAATTACTAAACTGCAAGTGAGAAGTGATGAGGATATGTGTATTAATAGCCATAGAGAATCCTAATTTCTGAGTGCCTTGGAACTGCTTTCTTGGGAGATAGCTTGCTGGAATACTGTCCTTCATTTTCAGATGACCGTTTCCCTGATTACGGCAAAGTGGAATTAATTTTTTCAGGAACCCCAGAGAAAATTCAAGGTGAGTATACAGAAGAAAAAATACGCTTAGTTTGAAAACAAACCACATTGAAATCTATGTGTTTTTTAAAAATATTTTTCATACTTTTATGCTATTTATCTTGTAGAAGATTTGAAATTCAGCTTTACTGTTAAAATACGTAATATAGTTACTGGTTTAAATTTGAAAACAAGAATGAATACTCTGCATTTACATCAGCATAGGAATGATCAGATTTTGTTTAAAAACTATACCAGAATGGTTTCTGACAATGAGTAGAAAAAGTCTGAATATCTACATAAAGCATGCATAGTATAGGTAGCTTGGCCACAACAGTGGCTTATCTCGTAACTTCATGGATGTTACTTCATGACAAATGTGGATGTGATAATTTTAGTCTCCAATAGCTGTTGGTTTCTTCTTTTTTAGGATGTGAACACCTTCAGAATGACCATGGAGTGATAGTTGATTACAACAGCTCAGACCCACTAATACGCTGGGATTCCTATGAAAATATGAGCCCTGATGGGGAAGGTGAGTAATTCAGTCACTTGAAACCAAGGCAAAACCTTTCAAAACTGTTCCAGAGCTTCTAATGAGAGGAAAGAGAGCTTATTTGCTTGAACCTGATGCCTTTTCATTGTTGTGTTAAGTAGCTGTCTACCCTTCCCTATTTAGCTTTGGTGGCTCTGATGGAAAGAAAGGTGTAATAGTTGTTTAAAAGAGATCATTGTTAATGCACTGAATTGGACTAAGACGCAACTGGTTGATATGAGGTACTTTGTTATTTGTAAATTTACTAAATTAATTTTTTTTTTTAGTTATAAAGCTCCTATATGGAAACCTACTACAGTATTTTAAGAACAAAATGATGTGGTGAGTTTTTAGCCTTCAGTAACCTGTGTTATCAGGAACATTGCAGGAGGTGCACTGCAATGTAAAGTTTTAGATAAACAAACAGGAAAGGGTGCTCTTTTTTTGCATATTTTCCTTCATAAATCTGCCTGTTTCTGAACTGACCTCTTATATCTTAGATTTTTCTCCTGAACTCTGCTGATATGTGGAGATGAAAGCCTCCAGCCTTCAGATTCTGACTGTAGAGTGGATGCTTTGCTTGAGTGAATGTTGTGCTTTAATGCATATATTTTTCATGTTAAGGACTCAGAATGTCCCACCTGTGTCTGCACACTGCAGTGCACATGTATGCCTGACATTTGTGCAAGTGAAAACATGAGCGAAGGTACTGAAGGGATGCCAAAGTCCTTGTTTTTTCAACTCTCCTCTTGTGAATGAGACAGAGGTAGAGCTAGGATGCTTAAAAGCATTGTGTCACTTTCTTAAGACCAGAAAGAGAAGTAATTGTCTCCTCTCTGTCTGCACTCAAGCATGCATACAGTGAACTACCTCGTCCATCATGCAACATGTGAGTGTTCAGTTCAGTAACCACTGAAACTGTGAATAGTGGGTGCAGCACTGTCACATCTCAGAAAGTGAGCACAGCTCCCCAGCCAAACCAAATATCACCTCCCACAGAGTGGGTATGGCATTACATCCCACTGAGAGGCATGGGTAGAGTTCCCCAGGGTGGGGTGAACCCAGAGAGATTCAGACTGGACCCTCTTGCTTTGTAAACTCCTCCAGAGAGGAGCCTGAGTGCAGCTGGGCCAAATCTTCTTCCTCCTCTAATTAATCTCTTTTAACAGCCCACTTGGCGAGATTAAGTCTGGGAATTATTCTCTGTGTGGTACTCAGGAGTAAGATATTACCCAGGAGGTTTGTATAAAAACACAACTTTACTTAAAAGTGAGTGAGATTATAAAGCATGTCAGATTACAACTGGCAGAATTAGTAATGATGGTACTTTCAAAGCAATGGAGTACAATTTAGCAAAACTTCAGAAAATTGTCAAAACCACAGGTTACAACTAACAAAACTTAACAAAGCAACGGGTAGTAGAACTTAACAAAATGAAAGACATCACCACTCCTGGATCCAGTGTTGACCTTCATAAGAAGTTGTGGTCCTTGGCTGGTGGGTACGTGTCCAGCATTTGCAGTGTGCCTCTTTTATGCCACCTGACCCCACCTTTTTGGTGGCATGTCTTGCACAGCCAGGTGTTCACTTGGGCCCCTCCAGATGGGATGACACAGCAATTACCCTTATTTCTGCTCTTGCACCCTCTTCAGTGGCTTTACTTGGGGCACACAGAAGATGTCACTCTGCCTCTGCAGGGTAGAGCTTGCCTGCCCCTGTCCCTTATGGAATAAGAACAGTGTCCTGCCTGTCAGGACACCAAACAGAGCTCCCCTGGCAAGGACAATGTTCAGCTTATCGGGATAGACACCAAAGGAGGGGCTGCTCTTGTGAGAATAGGGCCCTGTTTATCAGGGTGGCTACCCAAATGAGGGTCTCTCCTTGAGAGAACAGAGTCCAGATGGCTTTTGAATGAGGCCTCCACCCGAGCACAGTGTCCATTTTGTCAGAGCATCTGTTTTGAGACAAATATTCTTTTTGGGATTCTACAGGGGGCATCATCAGTCATGGCGTCATTTGCACACAACATAAGAGGTCATGCTGTCTTTTGAATGAATGGACATTCATGAAAGGACATGTGGTTCATCCCAAATTGTAAGCCTCTGGGAAGACTTGTGAAACAAGTTTGCTGGGTTTTTTAGGCCCTCATGAAACAACAGCAATCCTTTTTCTGGTAAATCCCTGAAGGAGTCACATTCTTCTGAGTGACTATTCCTGAATTTGGAATTACTGCCCATTTTCCCGATCTTTTAACATCATGCACCTCACTCTTTTTGTTGCTACTCCTTTTCAATGACTTTCTTCTGGTTCTGCATCAGAGTTTCAGATAGCCACTACACCACTCCATTCATGAGAAGACTAATAATATCATGGTTTAGTATTCACCCTTCTCTCCCTGTAGGCAAGCATATTATGTTGATTAGAACAAATAGCCTGATGAGTTTTTGCTTACAGCTTGTGCAAAATGTTTTGTTTTGTTTTGTTATGGAGATGCTTTGATAAAGAAGTCTTGGTTCTATGATGAATGTTGAAGAAGAGGTATTGGAAGGTATTTGAGGTATTTGAAGAAGGACTCTTTCAGCAAATTGGAATGCATTACTGTTGGGATTATCCTGCAAGTGTCCATTTTGTTTAAAGGCTGGCATGCTGGATAATGAAATCAGCATTTGCTTGGATGTCTTGGATAATCAGGGGAACGAAAAAGGGAAAAGATTACTCCATACCTTATCCCTTTCTTTGCAATCCATTCTGTTATCCTCAAATAATAATTCTCTAAAAACTTTGTAAACATATATTAAAAAATTGCCAGGTGAATCTTTATGAACCAGGAACTGATCTTGCAGCCTTGTACTGATTTATCAAACTGGAATCTGCTTTTTACATCACAGTTTGAGAGTTGCACTAAATGCAGTTCTAGGTCTCCACATTGTAGAAAGCATCACAGTTGGGCAATGCAAAGGTCTAAATGATACAAATTCACAATTTGATCTGTATCTTTTTTCTAGAACTTGTTTAGTTCATTGTGAAGAGTCTGTTTGCATGGCATTTCTCTTCTTGTCTGGGTCAGACCATCTGCCCTTTCAACAGTCAGCATAAAAGTTTTGAAGAGTTTACAGAATTTAAATGTTCCATACCTGAAAGAGAAGAGACTGGCATACCCAATAATTTGATAGTCCTCAGGTGTGGGAACATGCACAGAATCACAATTACTCAGTACTGTAAAGGGAGTTTTGTCCCAGAAATCCTGGAACTGTTAACAAAGAAAGCATCAGCAAAACTGGTTGAGTGATACAGTTTGAGTACATCTTTCTAAATACATCCATGTATAGGCTTAACCTGCTTTTTTACAGCATTTGCTTGAGTTCCCAAAGCATTCTTTTGATTATTGTGTGGAGCACCGCAAAGGCTATCTTAAACAATTACATTTCACCACCATGGTGGTTTGTCTGAATTTGTCTGTTGCAGGTAAACTATCCATAGAATAAGTTTAATTTATCCAGAGTTTTCCAGTTTTCTTCTGATAATAGCTAGTGCAGGTATCAATGTTGAGCCTTACTCTCCATTCCGGCGTGCTGGGTGTAAATGGTCCAGGATAACCAGAATGCCTGTGCAGTGCAGGCTTATGAAGGAACAGAAGCAGCCTGTAACTGAAGCAAGGAATACAGTTGTTTTTTTTTCCTCACAGAGAACCAAAATTCAGTGGGAGCCAAATTAAATTTGAATCTTAAGTGAGACACAACAGTTTGCATTGAAAGTTTTGAATATACCTTCTTGTTTCTTTTCAAATCTTTGAAGCAGATGCTGAAGTTCTCCAGCTTACAAGCAAAGTTTTCCAGCTTAAGAGCAATTCTGCATATTCCCAGAGAAGAGAGACAGTTCTCTGGTTCTGGAATAGTACTGCCAGCATCGTCTGGGGTTGGTGTCTTTTATCAGAGTCCTGACTGGTTTCAAGTGCAGCCATTTGCTGATTTTCAAGAACAGCAACACTTGAACAGGAAAGTGTGTACTTTCTTAATTACGTTTGAACTTAAGTTCTAACTCACTCATAAGCAGTGAGCAGATGCAAGAGCCACTTTTATCCTTTGTTCAACTAAGAAGTCATTAAACTCTTGACAGTCCCTGAAGTAGAAAATTAATGTTGTCTAGGGACATGACTGTCTTGATTTGATGAATGCATACATTTGTAATAACGTCTAGAGTAAAAGTTTTCAGGCTGCTGAGTGGAGGGATACATCTCTTACTAAAGGAGGAACAAACAGGCTTGCTTCCCCTAGTTGGAGATGTTTCATTTCAGAGATGGAGTCATCAATGCCTGCTGGGGTTTGGGAGCTTGGGAGAAGCAGCTGCTATATAAAAAGAAGTGTTATCACTGCATTTTTTTCAGGAAGCTTTTCTTGCCTGAGAACTCCCAATAGTACAAAATTTCTTGAATATGTGGATGAGAGTCTCTGACCTGATTGTTCAGTGTGGAAGAATAACTTTTTTGAAAGGCTGTTTTTTTTTAAGAAAACAACATCAAAATCAAGTGTTTGGATAAATGATATGGGAGTTGACATTCTCCCAGCTTCATTTGGGTGTGAAACAGACTGAGAAAAGAAACGCCGTAATGAAATAGCTTGTAGACTTGAATTAGCTTTTCAGCCAGCACATTTCCACTCCTTGGCCTCAGTTCAGGTTTAATTGAACCTGATTGTCCCCTCAGGCTCCTCCCTCATGTTTATATTTTCTTTTGCTTTTTTTCTGACTGATACAAGTCTCATGCTTCTATAGTAAGACCATCTACCTCCAGAAGCAGGAACAGAAGCTGTGGATCAAACAGCAGGAGTAGCAACATTTCTTGCCTTTTTAAGCTGGGGTTTTTGCCTTAACTCTGGCTTTGCTCTATGCAGACTTTTGCTTAGAGAATATTAGTTGATTTATATGAGCCAATGATTTGATTGCTGCAGAAAGTTCCTGATCATGCCTAGTAAAGAAGTAAGAAGCTTTGCTGTGATTCAGGAGCTAGATATACAAACCACATATATTTCTGTATGGACTTTATAGGGATTTTATGGGTAGAGTTTGCATGTAATGAGGGCCTGTTTTTGTTAGAGTGGAAGAAAGAAAAATACAAGCACACATAAAAAGATTTAGCTTTGAAGGAATGCAGCTCTGGTCTTGTCCAGGCTTGCCTGAAGGTAGAAATATTTATTTATGGTGTTTAAAAAAAATAAGCATGTTTCCTGCTGCAACATGAGCAAAGGTACAGTGTATGAACACTTGTATATTTGCAACCTTCTTTTTGTTCAAGTGGACTTGGTCAGAACAGCTCTTGCTGAATTTGTGGTAAATGGGTTTACCTAGCTGGCTTGCATTTGTGTGTGTTTTCACAAGTGGTGAGGAAACAGGGAGATAGCTGTGTGGACAAGTCAAATAGCTGGAAGACTGAAACGTCTTTTTAACTCACAAGCCTTCCTTTGGGTATTTGGATTTCAAGAAGATAAGTGCCAAGAAACACAGGCTTGAAAGGAAGACGCTGAATTTAGTTTGTGTTGGTATTTCAACTCTGAATTTTCATATAAGTTGCTCTTTGTGTAGTAGATATGTAAGTGAAAATGCACACATACCCTTTTCACTAAGACTTTCATTTATAAGAGTCTCTCATCAATCATGTCCACAGTTGTTCAGGCATTTTAATCCCCTGGCATTCCATATACTGGCAGTCTTGATGTAAGAGGATGACAATGAACACCACAAAACCTAATTGCCAGTTTTATGGTGCTGAAATATTTCACAGAGATGCAAGTGTGCTGACACGATCCCTTCTGCCGTGTTGTTCAGTTCTGACTATGCTGTGTGATTCATTGCCACATGTAGTAATGGGGAAGCCCAGACAGCTTGCATTTGTTGGTTGATTATATGAAGTGGTTTTAGTCAGCTTAGCAGAATATCGAATTTCAGCAATTTTATTTTGAATAGGGATCATAATGTAGCAAAAAAAATGGTTACTACTGCTGAAGGGTCAGATCAGATTTACTTAGTTTCCCCATAAACAATGGGTATTTCCATATACAAATTAATGAACATATATAGACTTATAAGTGTAAGCTTTACTTTCCTGGGTATAAGAGACCTTTCATTCTCTTAAGTTTGCTGCCTCTGTTCTAACCAAATTTTGTGTTGGGCCACCCAGAGCCAGACTTTATGAGAAGTCACAGAAAGACTCTTGTCATTCCCAGTAGTATCTCTATATCACTCAGGCTTCACATGAGCACAGATGTCATTCTTCAGTGTAGCTGAGATCTATACTTTTAAGTATATTTTAAAAGCTCTGAAAAAAAAGACATTTTTACTCATCTACATGACAGGCTAGGGGAAGGAGAAATTCCTTTAGTAATTTTTTTTTTCCTTTCATCTGATTTAGTTGTATAAAACATTCCTACGCTCTTCCTTGACACTTACAAGTTAACACTAACCACAAACTTTTTACAATCTCATTTTAGTGTCCACTACAAAGTATTGCTCTGATTTGAGTAGTAATGAATTGAATGTGTTAGCCAGCAATGGGATCATTTGAGAGTTGAAAAAAACATTTAACTTATACATTTACCTAAAAAGATAATTTTAAATTTACTTGAGACATCTCAGAATCTGAAATTGAATTTAAGTTGAAGCTTTGTACTGACATAAAAATGCAGTATAAAAAGGAACAGTCTTTAAGAAATGTGAACTGTTACTATTTGAAAAAATAAAACAAATCCCCAACAAAATCCAGAATATTGGAAAACTGTTGTATCCAATCTGAAGTCTGATGGAAAGAAGCACCTGAGAGCTCTAATTTGCATTCTTGGTAAGTAAATAGCAAAGAAGGATCATAAGCAACCAAAATCTCATCTTCTGTGGGAAATTTATGTCATATTTATATCCAATGGTCCTAATTCTTAACACCATCAAAAATACATTAAGGAATATTTTTTGTGTGTATTTCACAACCTGTACAGACATTAGAAAACCTTTCTGGAAAACCTAACAGCATGGAAGATGTTGAGAAACTGTCAGTTGGCTCTATTTTCCTTAGACAGAAAATTTTTAAATTTTCAAATGTGTCGCACATCCAACCTCATGCATAGCAGCTCTTTTTACCATGGGATTTACACATCATTAACTTCAGCAAACCTGTAACAATTTTCCTATAGAAAAGTTTTATGGAAAGGGGAGTGGCATTCTTTTTTTTCTCTAGACTGATGATTTGTTCTGAAAAGGAGTATTTTGATCTTTTGCATGTGCTGTTTTTAAAATCAACATTAGACAACTAATTGGTCTTAGTCCTTAAAAAGTAGAAAGTTTTCCTTTAGTTATTAGCTAAAATCTATTAAACCTGTCATATAACCTCCAGCTTTTAAGTATTTTAGCTAATGAAAACTTGGCAGCATGTGCCATAATGAAGGCCTTTTCCAACTACACCACTTTTCTTGCCATTATATACTGATGAATTCATTGACATCGTGGGTACAATTTCTGAATGATGTTTTTTTGTAAAATGGTATTACTTTAAAAAGCTTCTGAGTTTTGGAAGTTTTTTGATGACAGTGCCATTGCAAGTATATTTTGAAAGTGTGTGGCAGATTTGATGTTGAAATGCATTGGGCTTTCCATATCTCTATTGATTCTGGAACAGCCACATTTGTAGACTAAGCTATTGGTTAGTTTTGACAAAAAGCTACCTGTAATAGTCTAAATTGTAATAATCTAATTGTAATAATCTAATTTTCTTGTTTTCAAACATTCTCAAACTATGGGTAAGAAAAGTTATTCAGAAACTTCTGCTTAATAAAAATGTTTTGGTAAATGAGCATTAAACTCTTTGAAAGTAGAACTATTCAGTTTACTTTCTTTGTTTGGCAGTGGAAATATTTACTCCTAAAGCTTTTCATAAGAAACAGAATTAATTTTCAGCACTGAGTAAGAGTCCAGTATCTATACTCTACCTCAGGTTGGTCTAACCTTTGTAAGGTGTGTGGCAGATGGACAAACAAGTTCAATAAAAAACTCATAAGAATGGGCCTGCCATGGCTTTATTTTCTGCTAGATGTTTTAAATTATTTTATTATTATTATTATTATTGTTGTTGTTGTTGTTGAAAAGAAGTAAGATGGGCAGGTGGCCATTACAAAATACAGGCTCTGTGTTTCAAGACAGCAAGGAGCAGCAGGGTTCAGGGATGTCAGTAACAGTTCTGGGATCAAAACCAATATGGTTACTTCAGTGGACCCTTCCACTTGAGTTCATTAACCCAGTAAGAAGGTAAAATTCATCTCACCCAGTTCTTCTGTGCATATCTGATGTCATTGAAGTATGCAAAGTTGTGCTCATTCAACTGGAAGCAGGAATTTGTTTGTTCTCAAGACCCAGACTTAATAAACTTAGTAGATGCATTGTCCTGCAAAATTGTGTTTTCAAAAGATGCTATAAACAAGAAGAAAATTTCTGTCCTATATTTATTATGAATGGTTTTTTCATAACCTTTAGTTAAATGAGTTATATTCTTATTTTTAAGGTGTTATGTCTTTGCTTATGAAAATTGAACGTGAAATGCATAACAGATCATCCACATGTAGGAACATTTCCCCACACGTGCCTTTGTGAAGGGGGTCTTACATTCATTCCAAGATTGGCAGCTCTGATTGAAAGCCTGTTTTTTCTGTGCACCACCAAGAAAATGAAAAAATGATTCTTTATAATGCAGTTAGGCCACCAAGTGGAAATGGATGAACTGGCAATTGTATTATACATATTCAAGGCAGGTATTGCTAGCAGATTCCTACCATTCTTGTTTTGCATGGAATGCATAATACCTGCCTCTCACTATAACAGTGTAATTCTTCAAAGTTCTTCTAGGAATTAGTGGAGCCCTAAACATACATTCAAAACAATATAAAAGAGAGAACTGTGTTTGATCTTGGAGCTATGAATGGCATGTTCTATTCCCATCAAGAAAATGGTTATTAATTGAAATGTGAAATGAAAGAAGGTAATGCCATTGACTGATAATGTATTGTAAAGCCAAACAGTTTTGCAGAAACAATACTGTTGGTATTAGCAGTACATCTGTCATGTGGCACACCAGCAGTAAAAACCCTTACATATTGCATTGAAATTCTCTCCCCTTCCTTGTTACTTATCTCTCCACAGTGCTTCATACGCAAGGTCCCATTGATGGCAGCCTGTATGCAAAAGTGAGAAAGAAGAGTTCTTCAGACAGCAGCATCCCTGTTGTTGCTCAGGGTGTTCATGTGACTGGCAGTCCTGATCACAGTGATCATACCCTGTCTATCAGCAGTGATTCAGGACACTCAACAGCTTCCATCAGGACAGACAAGACTGACGAGCGCCTTGTGCCAGGAGTCAAACGGGGTCCGAGCCCAGAAGAGAAGGCAGAACTGGACCAGCTTCTTAGTGGCTTTGGCCTGAAGGATTCTGTCAGTATCACCAAGGATGTGACTGAGGCTCGATGCAAGTACAGGGGGACTCGCCACATCGTGCCAGCTCAAGTTCATGTGAATGGAGACACTAAGCTGAAGGACAGGGAAACTGATATTCTAGATGATGAAATGCCTAATCATGACCTTCACAGTGTGGACAGCATTGGGACATTGTCTTCCTCAGAAGGGCCGCACTCCGCCCACCTAGGAAACTTTAGTTGCCACAAAAGCAGTCAGAACTCACTTCTTTCAGATGGCTTTGGAAGTAACACTGGGGAAGATAATCAAAATACTTTTGCCCCAGACCTGGGTATTGGTGTGGATTCCCTCTATGAAAGGTCATTTGGAAGCACTGAGCCAAAGTCAACTCAGCAACTGCAACAGAATCCTTCTGTCCCAGCCCAGCCCCAAGCTTATGGCCCAAGTAACTACTCTACTCAGACCTGGGTACGCCAGCAGCAGATGGTCACTGCTCACCAGTATGGTTTTGCCCCAGAGAATGAAATGAGAGTTGGCATTCATAACACCGTGGAGAATTTGGGCAGTGTCCAGAGCCAGCGCCAAGTCCCAGCCACCTCAACATGTGGCTCCAGCAGCAGAGATGCTGTGCAGAGAGAGCTAGGAAGTGTCCCAGATGCTGCTGAAGAGGCAGAACATTCCAGTGCCAAGAGTTTTAAGTCGAGACCAGTACCTCAGAGGGACACAAACGGCCTTGATCTGGGAGGGAACACAGCAGATTTGCCAGCTTCTCCAACTTTGGATATTGATCAGTCCATTGAACAACTGAACAGGCTTATCTTGGAGTTAGACCCTACATATGAGCCTATCCCAACCTGCATTAACACTGTCATCAGGGACAGAAACCAAGTAAATAGCTTCACCAGCCTTAATGTAGATGTGAAACAGCTTAGCAGGAGTCCTAGCTTCCATGAAAAATTAGAGGTCACGAACAGGAATGTGTCCTGGCATGGTAAGCTGTTGTAATACTTTCTGAATATAATGCTTTTCCTAGCACTTGTGTGTTCTTAATATAGTACAGCATGGCTCTACTCAGGTTATGACTTACAACTTCCAGGATGATTATCAAGGGATTATTGCTTACAGGCTCTTTACATAACCATAGAAAAAATACGGAATCAAACTGTTCTAAGATAATTGAGCTTTGTAGTTACTTGTTTTTATGGTTCAGTGAATTCTTACCTGTGATAGATCAGAACTCCAATAAAACCTTTCAGTACTGCTGTAGCTAAAATTAGCACCTAAGCTGATAGTGTTTGAAAATTCTGTGTGGTCTAATTCCTGTGGCAGAATATATCTCCTTCCCTTCCTTTTGTCCCTTCTCTCTTCCTCTTCTTGCTCTTCCTACTTACAGTCTTGGTGCAATGAAAGTCTGCTTGTGACTCCAGGATTTAATTCAGTATCAGCTAAAATACCAGAATACATGTTTGTGGCCTCACTGGACTCAAATGAGCTGGTTCAGCTGGAGCCCAATTGGATATGCCAAAGCATTTGATTATGACTGTGCCTAACAAGTGTATGATTTGCACTACTGAGTAGGGCTATGTGATCAAAGATGGTAAAATCACAATTTTGTGTTTAGGAGGGTAACTGTGGACTAAAGAGCTCCAGGAATCCAGGAATATTGAATTCATGGTTCATAACTATTACTGTTTTATATTTTGTTTATGAGGAAATACTAACTACTTGTGCATATTCACCGACAAATTGCAAAAGTAAACAGCTTTATTGTTTAAGCGAATGACAATGGTCTATTAAAGGGAAAAAGGACACCATGCTGGTGAGGGGTCTTAGGAAGGAGTTAATAGTGGGAGAAAAAGCAAGAAATAATGTTTTTAAACAAATCTATCATCCAGGGAGAACGCTTTTTAAGAAAAGAAGAGAAAAGAAAAAAGAAAAGAAAAGAAAAGAGAAAAGAAAGGAACAGTTCAGGTGCTTTATTATCAAATACCATTAGGAAATTATGATGAATATTGGGACAGAGCTACGAGAATGGTAAATTCAGTGTTTTAGGCCATGAGCATCAAAACTAAGGTAGAGATGTCAGAAAATGATCATAGTTCTGAGCATAAAACACAGATGTTCTGATAAATTCTTTCAAATTTTGCATAGCACTGCACAGGCATAAATCCAGAAACGTAGTCCAGTCATTACAGTGTTCTGCAAGGCAGATAACTGAATACTGGAAAAGTAACCTATGTTTTGCAGAAGACTCACCTGTATAAGAAAATATGTAGACAAATCAAAACAGCAAAATTAGTGCAATTTGACTGGGGGTGATTAAAGGAGAAGCAAGCCTAGAGTTGGTGAAACAAGGAAATACTCTTTATTAGCTTTTTTCCTTTCTTGGACATACTTGACTTTTCACTTGTCTTTGAAGACTATAGGTATGCAGTATCTATGTGAAGAGAGGTAGAGAAAATGGCCCTAGGCTATGCAGGTCTGTCACAGGCTCTACCCTCTCACTGTACAGACACAAGCGCTTAAAAAGCCTGTTGTCTTCATACTCCTCCCAGGAAACAGTGAAAGGACTACTCAATAATAGAAATACTCTCTGTACTCACTAGGATAACTGGCAAGTGTTAAACAGTTTAAAAAAAAACAAACAAAAAAACCTCTTCGTTTAAGTCAAAAGTGTATTCCTGCATTTGTGGCAGCAAACTAAATGGAAATCTCCTCTTCAGACTTTAACATTGTTTTCCCTCCACAGTGCACAGCTGAAGCATCAGTTTAATTTGATTCTATTAGCCTGGATATGCACACATTGCAATGAAAACATGTAAACATGTCCTATACTAGAACAAAAATAAAATCTTACAAGCCAAATAATCCCTTAAAATAACAATAATGCATCGTTGTTCATTGCCAATTTGTAGTAACAGAGCACAGGCCTGCTTAATGTGGTTTACTCTGGCTGGGCACAGAGTGGCTGAGAGCAGCCAGGCAGAGAGGGACCTGGGAGTCTGGATTGACAGGAAGCTGAACATGAGCCAGCAGTGTGCCCAGGTGGCCAAGAAGGCCAATGGCATCCTGGCCTGGATCAGGAACAGCGTGGCCAGCAGGTCCAGGGAAGGGATTCTGCCCCTGTACTCAGCCCTGGTGAGGCCACAGCTCGAGTCCTGTGTCCAGTTCTGGGCCCCTCAGTTCAGGAAGGAGATTGAGGTCCTGGAGCAGGTCCAAAGGAGGGCAACCAGGCTGGTGAAGGGACTCCAGCACAAGTCCTGTGAGGAGAGGCTGAGGGAGCTGGGGGTGTTCAGCCTGGAGAAGAGGAGGCTCAGGGGAGACCTCATCGCTCTCTACAACTCCCTGAAAGGAGGCTGGAGCCAGGGGGGGGTTGGGCTCTTCTCCCAGGCAACTTTCAACAAGACAAGAGGGCATGGACTTAAGTTGTGCCAGCGGAAGTTTAGGTTGCATATTAGAATTTCTTTACAGAGAGGGTGATCAGACATTGGAATGGGCTGCCCAGGGAAGTAGTGGATTCTCCGTCCCTGGAGATATTTAAAAAGAGACTGGATGTGGCACTCAGTGCCATGGTCTGGTAACCGCAGCGGTAGTGGTCAAGGGTTGGACTTGATGATCTCTGAGGTCCCTTCCAACCCAGCCGATTCTATGATTCTGTGATTCTGTGATTCTATGACCAAAACAGCAATTGTTCACTGATGAGTAATGGCTGGTCTTATACAGTCAGGTTTTAGAGGGAGCTCTGTGCCCTGTGGCCGTCCTTGGCCTAGCTAGTGTATCAACTGAATGAATTGGTCAGAGATGGAGGGAGTTGGCAGATCAGGACAGAATGTCTCTGAGTAAAGGTGAATGGACAGATGAGGTATTTGGAGTGAGTAAGAGCAAAAACTGCTGGAGATGATGTGCTTGACATAACGGTTTCATAGCTTATATGCCTACAAGAAAGCTGGGGTAGGTAGAAAGTTTTTTACATAGGTGTATAGCAAGAGGACAGGGGAAATGGTTTCAAATTTGAAGAAGGGAGATTTAGGCTGGACATTAGGAAAAATTTCTTTCCTTTGAGGGTGGTGAGATGCTGGAACAGGTTTCTTGAGGAAGTTCTGTCTGCCCCATCCCTGTTCAAGGCCAGGGTGGATGGGGCCTTGAGCAACCTGATTTAGTGGAAGGTGTCCCTGCATATGCAGTGGGGTTGGAACTAGATGCTCTTTAAGGTCTCTTCCAGTCCTAGCCATTCATTGATTCTGTAACTTGGAAGGTTGAATTACAAGAGGATGGTGGAGGCAGAAAATGTTAGAAGCAGTTGAAAGCATGACAGAAAAGCTAAGCACACGAACACACATGCATTCAGCATTTGAAGGCAGCCTTTTTCCTTACATGATTCAGAGGCATATCTTTCTAAGTTGGCCAATATGAGGAACAGAGACCATATTTTCCATAAGGCTGAATTATATTGTTGATCTCAGCTAATTTTAATTCTTCATGCATTAATTGTTTGAAAATACCATCTTAAACAGTCTTAAGACACCTAATGTGATGATACAGCATTCACACAGCTTTACATTTTGTTTGGAGTTTATATAGTCCTATCAGCTCACTAAAGAATTGAGCCATCTTCCCTCCCTCAAAATAATCCGAACATTCAAGATTAATAAAAATGAGGGGGCTAAATATCTTATTGCAAGTGTCTGGAACACCTTCAGAGACCTTTCATATATCAAAAACAAATTTTTGAAAATGGGCCAAATAATGTTTTCATAAATCATGTTACAGTGTGTCTGCAAAGGAGAGAGGAACAAATTCTTTTTGCATACTTTATGAAATAGTAATTTTTAAAAGCATTGAACTATTCCAGATGTTCCTCTGTGTTATTCTGTGGGAGAGCGAACCCAGTCCATCTGAAATAAGTTCTGAAGTGACAGGAGAACAAAGCTTGTCCAAATTCTCATGTGCTTTACTTGCATGTAATAACAATACACTACAAAACTTGTAGTTTCCATTCCACAGGAAAATTTTGATACCTGACTTGGAGTTAACAGTAACTTGGAGTTAACCACCTGACTGTGGTTAACAGTAAGTATAAATGGAATTTTTAGCTAGGCTAAAGTTAAAAAAAACCTGGAATTCTAATTAAATTCATTTTTTTACACCAAACTACATTTAATTTTTAAGCTAAAGTTAAAAACAGAATTTTAGTTACATTTAGCAACACAGTAAGTTTTGTAGTTTATGTTATGCTCTTATTCCACAAATACCAATCTTGAAACTTTTAGGATGTGTGTTTGAGTGCTGTTATGACATCCCTGTATGAGTTGGGAGATACCAGTTTAGATTTTGCAGCAGGCTTGCTAACCATGGCTGGCATGGTAGAAAGGGCTAAATTGGCCATACCTGTGAAGATGCTGGTTATCAACATGTTCAGTGGCCTGCTTGGATTTGGGGTTAAGTTTAGACCTTTTCATTTGCTTGTTAAGACTGGTGGGTTATAAGGAGTTTGGACTCTCAGTCTATTACTGGTTCTAGATAGGGGAAAAAAGAATAGTTTGCTTGTGAATCATTGCTAAACATGCAGCATCTTTTCAAGAACAAAGATTCTTCTGTCTGCCCCTGCACTTCCTACTACATTTTAGAAAGATTAAGCACTGAAGGTAGTAGACACACAACTCAGTTGACTTTTGCTCTGATTAATCCCTTTGTAACTATGTTCCTGTAGAGCTGTGAATCTGAAAATTTGGGCATAATATGATACTCTGTTAGCACTTGCATTAGAAATCCATCGTTTGTTTCAACCGGGTATCTATTTGCCTGTCCTTCCAGCACAATGTTTAGCTCAAGCTTTGTCTGCCTATCTATGAAGATATTATTTTTCTTTTAAATTTGTAACAGTGATTGTAAAACTTGATTGTAGATCCTCGCATTTTTTCATTGGTTTAAGCCTACAGATTCCTTGAAGCTTGATCATTAAGTGCCTTCTGCAAAAATCTTAAACTTTGTAGGCAAGAAAATAGTAGCAGAGAGTAAAATAACTTCTGATTTGGGTAGTGTTGTGGTAACATTTTTTAGTATGTGGGGCAGTCCCTGAAGGCTCCTCTGTTAGAAGTTAAATTGTTCCTTGGTGAATTGTTAAACTTCCTGTTGTTGGACTGAATCCCCATGTTTCACAGTGATGTGTAGTCAGAGTTATGCACTTCTTTTAAACTGCTGTATAGTCAGTGGCATCTGGAATTTCTGCCATGCTAACATTTATTCTCCCTGGTGTCTTATTTCAGCCTTCATGACTATGCTGGAGTCTTTGAAAGGGGTACTGGAAAAACGCCCTTGTGGGAGTTTTCACTGTCCCACTCTCAAGAGAATAATTGAGTTCTATCACACTGAGTTGAACTGGTTGTGTCTTTTTTATGTAGTGGCATGGTTGTACACAGCAGTCATTTCCAAGTTGTCTGTCTACAGAGTATTATTATGGTTTTGTTTGTTGATGTTGGTTTTTTTAATTACAGTATCTGTTAAGCTGTATTGGTTGGTTTATTGATTAAACATACATCTAATAAGTTTTCCTTTTGTTTCTTCAAGCCACTTATTTTTCATAAACCACATACATGTGGCTTGTCAAATTTTCTTATATGTATAGGTGTAACATTTTGTCTCTTGTGAAAGGGATAGTGTTGAAATTAATTCAGTATTCAAAAAATCCTGCTGAGGAGGAATAACTTCATTAAATAAGTGAGAAGCTATCTGTGACACACTAGGTAACAGTGCTTAAGTTCTAACCAGAGATAGATCATAACTGTTACTTGAGTGCCAATGACTGAAGTGGTTAAAATTAATTTTACAAGGTCTGACATTTTAATTTCAATGACATAACAACTCACCATGCTTGCAACCTGTTGGATAAGTTCAGCATGGAACTTTTAAGATTAATGTCTTGTAAACACTGACTAACCAGTATTTCCCTTTTTGACTGAATTGACTGAACAGCAGCAGTTCTTGCTTTCCAGATTTTCAGTATGACAGAATTTTTCAACCTTGTAAAGGCCAACATGAGATGTAAGTTAAAATTTAGGTATTAGGTTCAAAGCTTGATAGCACCTTTTGATTTAGAAAAACAAAATGTCCTCTATACACAAGCTTTGATCACTCTGTTATATAATTACAAAAAGCACATTAAGCATGGAAACATGTACATGTTCGCTCATTTCCAAAAGACACTCTAAATGAAAACTTGTTTACTCTTATATTGAATGGGAGAAATTTACAATTAATGGCTTCAGTTTGAAGTTAATTCATGGTGATTTGATGCCATCTGTCATTAAGCTGCTCCGCAGTTGGTAGAAGGCAATATTGTTTATTGTATTGCAGTAGTGTTATATTGTATTGCAATATTGTATTGTTGAGTTGCTGCAACCTTACCTTGAGTATTGTGCCTGCTTCTGGATCCCACCATTAAAAAAAAAATTTAAAGGTACTTCAGTATGTCCAGAGGAGGGCAACAAAGCAGTGGAAAGATCTGGAAGGCATGTCCTCTGAATAGTGGCTGAGGGCTCTGGGTTTGTCTAATGTGGAGAGAAGGACACTGAGAGGCAACCTCATGGCTCTTCACGGCTTCCTGAGGAGAGGATGTGGAGAGGGAGGTGCTGACCTCTTCTCCCAGAAACCCAGAGCCAGGATGCATGTGAATGGCTCAAACCTGCATCTGTCAGGGGAGGTTTGGACTTGACATGAGGAAGGATTTCTTTACATGCTTCCAGGTGGTCAGTGCCTCATGCCTATCAGTGTTCATGAGGTATTTAGACAATGCCCTTAATGTCATGCTTTAACTTTTGGTCAGCCCTGATGTGGTCAAACAGTTGGACTCAATGATTATTGTTTATTCCCTCCAACTGAAATACTCTGTTCTAATTTGCTCATTAGAGAATCAAAATGTGATTCAGGTTGAAAGGAACCTCAGGAGGTTGTTCTATGCAGTTTCCTGCTCAGAGCAGATTCAGTTAGATCAAGCTGCCCATGGTCATGGTTCAGTCAAGCTTTTGAAACCTCCAAGGTTGCAGATTTCACAGCATTTTCACACGTCTGATCCAGACATTGACCCCTCTCCGTGTGCAACTCTTTTCCTTGTATCTGGCCAGCATTTCCCTTGCTGCAACTTGTCTGTTGCCTCTTTTCCTGCCACTTTTTATCTTTGAGAAGAGTGTCTGCATGTCTGTAATTCCTCCTGTATGCAGCTGAAGAGAGCAGTGAGAGCCCATTTTGCCTTCTGTTATTGAGAGTGAGCAAACCAACTTCTCCAGCCTTTTCTTATGTAGTGTACTCCAGTCCCTAACTGTTTTGTTAACGCTTTGGTGGAGTCAGTCCAATTTACTGTACCTTAGGACTCAAAACTGGGCACAGGGCTCCAGGTGTGGCCTAACAAATACTGACTAGAGGGAAGTAATCACTTTCCTTGACCTGATGGCTGCTGTCTTGCTATTACAGTTCACCATGCAGTTGGACTTCTGCCACAAGGGCAACAGACAACAGCTGTATCAGTGCCTTGGGTTCGTGCAGTGGTGTTTTGGAAGTGGAGAAGCCACAAGGGTGGCTCCTGTGAGATGCTGCTGGAAGCTCCCCTCGTTCCAATGCTGGCCCCACTTCTGCCCAAGGCAGTGACAATCAGCTGGATGTTCACAAGTCCATGGGACTTGATGGAATTAATCACAGAGTACTGAAGGATGTTATGGCAGGACCCCTCTCAATCATCTACCAAAGGTCTTGGGAGTCTGGAGAGGACCCTGCTGACTAGAAGCTATTCAGCTTTATTCCAGTTCACAAGGAGGGTGTGAGGGAAGACCAAGGGAGCTACAGACCTGTTAGCCTAACCTCAAATCCTGGAAGAAATATGGAGAGGATTATAATGGATACTATTGAAAGTCATTGAAAGACTAATGTGATCATCAGAGTCAGCATGGGTTCAGAAAGGCAAAATCCTGTCTAAATAATTGCTGTCCTTCTGTGATCAGGTCAGCTGTCTGGTCAGTGAAAGGACAGCAGTGGACACAGTATTCTGGACTTTAGTAAGGCTTTTGATACTGTTCCTCCCAGCATCCTTCTGTTGGATGCATCCCACGTTGTCCAGCTGTGGCATGAGTGAGTTAATGGTGTGCTGTGTGAAGGTGGGGCTGAAGGGCAGAACTCAAAGGGTGGTATGAATGGGGCTACCTCGGGCTGGTGAGTGGTCACCAGCTGTGGTTTTCAGGGTTCAGTTCTCAGGCCACTTCTGTTTAATATATTTACCAATAATCTTGATGCAGGAGTTGAATGCACCCTTAGCAAGTTTGCTGATGATACCAAACTCGGAGGTGATGTTGACTCTCCTGGAGGAAAAGAGGCCTTGCAGCAAAGTCTGTTTAGACTAGAGCATTGGACAGTCATTAAAGGGATGAATTTTAACAAGTTCAAAAGCAGATGAGGACTCTGGTTATGGAAAGCAGGCTGAGGGATGACCTTGCAGCTCTCTCTACAGCTTCCTGAGGAGGGGAAGTGGAAATGGTGCTGATTTCTTTTTCCCTGGTAGCCAGAGCCAAGGCATCTGAGAATGCCTCAAAGCTACATTAGAGGAAGTGTGGGCTGGACATTAGGAAATATTTTTTTACTGAGAGGGTGGTCACACTCTGGGACAGGCTTATGAGAGAGGTGGTTAATGACCCATGCCTAGTGATGTTTAAGAAGCATTTGGACAGTGCTCCTAATGCCGTACAGTAACTTTTGGTGAGCCCTGAAGTGGTCAGGTGGTTGGATTAGGTGATCATTATAGGTCCCTGCCAACAAGAATACTCTGTTCTGCTCTTCTGTGCTGTTCTATTCTACATCCTTATTACTAAATGAAATGCAATTATTTTAATAATTTGAGATAAAGAACTACTAAATATGATTTTTACTTATTTGTGGTGGTCAGTGTATCATAATAATCTTCTCACTCCTCAGACCAATTTTAATAAGTTTATTTATAGGGTTCATGTAAATATTTTCTGTAGTACCTTGCATTTGTTTAAAAAGACAAAAAAACCCCAAACTCTACCAAGAAGAAAAATGCAGAAGAATAGAAGGGCAGTTGAGTGGCCTGGAGTTAATACTAAAATCTTTAAGGGTGACTGCACTTCTTCATACAAGGGGACATTATTTAGAGCCCGTTATAGAGGGGTTATTATTAGCATAATAATTTTTTAAGTTTATCTGAGACAACTACGAATATAGAAGATAAAGCACCATTGTTGATATGCTACTGCAGGTAAGATTTTTAGTATCCTGTTGTTTTTTTTCTAATAGCTATAAATACCTTTCTTCTATGGCAACCAAACAAAGATTATCCACTGGCTATGATTCTGTTAGCCATAGCATTGGCATGGTGATAACCATCTCACAAGATGCCTGATGCTGGTGTTATTTGCAGCAAAAGGTTGCAAATCCATTGGAATATTATTATTCAGGGACAACAAAAATATTTGTGTAGTTCACAAAGAAGAGATAAATGAGAATATACAAAAATGCTTTCAAATAAATAAATACATGCTTCTGAGATATTTATGAAGCTGCAAAATCTTAAGTAAACCTGCAAGAACAAAAAACGAATGATGTGACTTCTAGGAAGTCTTGGCTCCTGACACTTGACACTGTAAAAGATGCCTTTTAAATTAATAACTCTAAACATCTGTTAAATTAAGTGAGGAGCTCTGAAGTACATTTGTGAAGCTAATAAACAACTAAGTAAAAGTAATTTTTTGCCGGCTTCTTCATTTGATTTTCATCTGTTAGATTCATGTCATTTGCTTTAAGCTGTATTGCAGTATATCAGCTCAACTTCTTCCCTCTGTCCTCCAAAGTCTGCTTGGAATTTGATACATAAAGCATTTCCAGTCTATTTAAGAAACATTTAAGAAACAGTTTCCCTGAAATACCTGTTTGCAGCTTTCTGAGGAATGTGTTAACTTTGCAGAAATTAAAAGCTTCATGGGTATATGAATGCTAACAACATGAGTGAGTGAATATCACTGATAATGAAACCCTCTCATTAATGTGTCAAGTAGCATCTGTGCTAAATTTGAAGTTCCCTTTTGACCTGTCCAAAGGTAGACATCGTATCTCACAAAGTCTATGTGGCTGCATTAAGTGGGAGAGACATATAAAAAACAAATTGCCTGTACCTTAAAAACTAAGTTACAGATGGAGTGAAACTCACATGTGCTGTTTGTGGTTCCTGTTGCCTCTTGCAGAGAAGTGGTGGGTTAGGGTTCTCAAATGGTCTCTTCACAGGCTGAAATTCTGGACAGTGATTCCCACTCATTTTTATTTACAGAAATTACAAATAAAAAAAAAAAAAAAAGAATTCCAATGCAAAAAAGTTGGTAAATTCTGGAGTGATAGGAATGGGTTTTTTGCTGGTAATCTCTGTGTGTTAGAGATGGAAAAAGTTTTCCTCTTTAGCTGCCTGTAGCGGCCCCTGCTGGCAGGTCCTACCGGTGGAGTTGGGAATAACCTTGTCCAAAAATGGGAAATTCAGAGTTTCACTCCTCTGGAATTACATGTACTGCAAATATGTTCCAACTTGTGTCAGCAAGGCTAACTACAACTGATTCCCTTCTACACACACACACCTGTGTGGTTTTGTAAAGCATTTATGAAACCAGTTATTTCATGAACAGAATCATGGGGTTGTTAAGGCACAATAGTGACAATCCAAGTGAAATTTAAAAAAAAAAAAAACAACAAAAAAAGTTTATTAATGAGCTTACCTATTTTTTTTCAGCAACAGACATGCAAGATGGCAATGGAACAGGGGGAAGGATGAGAAAATTAAGTATTGGGCAGTATGACAATGACATCCCTGGGCAGCCATCGTTGAACAGGTGTGCATGGATGAAGTCTCCTGCTACTGACCACGCTGTAAGTCCAGAATCACCGGTTCCTCTAGGGGAGACCATTGAGGTAAACAGTGAAGAATTTTTCAAGAAAGATTTATTGAAGTGAATGGCCAATAGGGAGTGCCACATTGATGTTCAGTGTCCGGAATCAATGTTAAGCAATTGGGCAGTTGCACTGTGCCCATAACAATTGACTGTATTTATCTCAGAAATTCAGTTCAGTGTGTAAGGTTGTCCTGCTCTTGCCATCTCTATGTGTTTGCATGTCTTCAGTGTTCCAAGATCTCTCTGCTGGAACAGTGGATAAGGTTATATGAAACCTTTTTGTAATCTGATGAAGTATGCCACACTGTGTTATAGGGTTAAGTGGGAATTTTCACACTGTCGTTTTGCTTTCTTGTGCCATTTCTAGATGGCTGTTTCATGTTACCAAGATGAAATAGATGGGGAAATCTTCTCCCCAATGAAAAATGGAAATGAACCTGTGTCATCCACATCAGTTTTTTCCCTGTCACCAGAGACATCATCTGGTAAGAAAACTTCTCTTTTTAAATATTTTTTATTTATTTACTCAGTTATTTTGAAGTCACTGCTAACATTTTAGCTGTTACTGAAGAAGAACTGTACTTTTCCTTCTCTCCTAGTGAAAACATCTCCATTACACCATCAGCGGATTCCCTCCAGCCAAAAGGTCAGCAGCCCATCTGAGCTGTACAGAACCAATCCTGGTAAGACTCCCACACTTGTTAAATAATTTAAAACTGAACTGTGTATGAATAACCAACAGTGGTTATTCCTTTATAATTAGGATATAAACCTAGATAATTTAGACATGTGCAAGTGGGAGTAATAGGATTTAACAGTACTTTTTTAATCACGTCAAGCAAAAGCTAACAATGAAGAATTATCCAGAAAGATTTTGTGCCATTTATTGCCAACAGTGAATCATATGGTTATTTTCAGTGTCCAAAATCAGTGTGGTGAAATTAGGAAGCTGTATCATGGCAATAAGAGGAAATGCAATTTGGTGTTTGAGGCTATGCTATTCTTGTTCTCTGTATGCATTTTTATAGTTTCAGTGTTCCACAATATCTCTGTTAATATTTGACAAAATAGTATTGTCAGGATACTTGAGTTCCATGTGATTTTTAGTAGATTTTGTCTCCATCTGAGAAAAGCAGAGTGATACTCATCTTGCTAGGCAAGTGAAGCTGGCTAGAGTTTAGCAAGTAGCTATGCTCAAGTCAAGGAGATCCTTAAAGAAATTAATGTTCTGGAGGTGTTGAGGGTTTTTTTGCCACAATACAGTTTGCAAATGCACAAGCATAGAAAAGTAGTTGGTAGTAGGTGATGTTAAATATTTTATGTGATCTAGATCTGAATTTTATTAATAACGGGTTCTTCTCTGAGACTTTAAATCTTTGCTGTTAAAAATAGCAGCAAAGCTATTGCTAACTGTCAGCTATTCTCTGTGAAATTATTTTAAAACAATTTTTTTTAAAGCATGTCATTTCACTGCATTATAATGTGTTGAACATAGAAGGAAGCAAATATGATTTATTTAAATCCTGAATAAAAATCAATGACATTAATTTAAATTGTGTGCATTAGATGTTCAGATGATAGTTCTTGTGTATTTGTAGTTCTGTTGCTTAGGCTCTGACTGTCTGCTCAAGCAGGATCTTGGTAGTAGAGTTTCCAGTAAAATTGATGTTGGTTTTTGATGCAGTAGGGGTTATAATTTTTAACTTTGGGGAAAAAACCTTCCTTTTGCCACATTGTTATCCCAGGTAGCAATTAAGCACCAAACCGCTGCTCACTCACTTTACCCGCACACCAGTGGGATGGAGAGGAGAAAATATATTGAAAATGGTCTCTAAACTGGAATGATATGGATTTAATGAGTGGACTTCTCATTGGATAAGGAACTGGCTGGATGGTCACACCCAAGGAGTTGTGATCAATGGCTCCATGTCTAAACAGAAATGTGGGATGAGTGGTTGGTGTTCCTCACGGATTGGTACTCAGACCAGTGCTACTGAACATCATTGCTGGTGACATGGACACCGGAACTGAGTGGTGTGGTGAGGTCACTAAACACTAAACTGTGTGGTGAGGTCAACACACTGGAGGGAAGGGGTGCCATCCAGAGACCTTGACAGACTTGAAAAGTCTGGGCTCATGTAAACCGTATGAAATTCAGCAAGAGCCAAGTGCAAGGTTCTGCACCTGGGTTGAGGCAATCCCATACATGAATACAGGCTGGGAGGAGAAAGGATTGCAGGCAGCCCTGTGGAGAAGGACCTGGGGGTGATGGTGGAGCAGAAGCTTAACATGAGCCATCGATGTATGCTTACAGCCCAGAAAGCCAACCATATCCTGGGCTGCATCAAAAGAAGTGTAGCCAGCTGGTTGAGGGAAGTGATTCTCTCCCTCTACTCTGCTCTTGTGAGACCCAACCTGGAGTACTGTGTCCACTTCTGGAATACCCAACATAGAGTTTCTTGAGTGTGTCCAGAGGAGAGACACAGAAATGGTCAGAGGACTGGAGCATCTCCCCTGTGTAGACAGGCTGAGGAAGTTGGGGTTGGTAAACCTGGATATGAGGAGCTTCCAAACTCTAATTCTCCAATATCTGAAGGGGGCCTACAAGAAAGCTGGCGTTGGACTTTTTCATAGAATCATAGAATCATAGAATCAGCTGGGTTGGAAGGGACCTCAGAGATCATCAAGTCCAACCCTTGACCCATCGCTGCGGTGCTAGACCATGGCACTGAGTGCCACATCCAGTCTCTTTTTAAATATCTCCAGGGATGGAGAATCCACCACCTCACCGGGCAGCCCATTCCATTGCCTGATCACTCGCTCTGTAAAGAAATTCTTTCTAATATCTAACCTAAACCTCCCCTGGCACAACTTAAGACCGTGTCCTCTTGTTTTGTTGAAAGTCGTCTGGGAGAAGAGCCCAACCCCCCCTGGCTCCAGCCTCCTTTCAGGGAGTTGTAGAGAGCGATGAGGTCTCCCCTGAGCCTCCTCTTCTCCAGGCTGAACACCCCCAGCTCCCTCAGCCTCTCTTCGTAGGGTCTGTGTTGGAGTCCCTTCACCAGCCTCGTTGCCCTCTTTTGGACCTGCTCCAGGACCTCGACATCTTTCCTAAACTGAGGGGCCCAGAACTGGGCACAGGACTCGAGGTGTGGCCTCAACCAGGGCTGAGTACAGGGGCAGAATCCCTTCCCTGGACCTGCTGGCCACGCTGTTCCTGTTTTTGTACAGGTGTGTAGTGAGAGGACAAAGGGCAATGGTTTAAAATTTGAAGAGGGGAGATTTAGGCCAGACATTAGTAAAAAATTCTTCCCTGTGAGGGTGGTAAGACACTGGAACAAGTTGTTCAGAGAAGCTGTGGCTGCCCCCTCCCTGGAAGTGTTCAAGGCCAGGCTGGATGGGGCTTTGAGCAACCTGGTCTGGTGGGAGGTGTCCCTGCCCATGCAGGGGGGTTGGTACGAGATGGTATCTGCGTTAAGTATCATTCTCACCTCCCACTCCCCTCTCTCCTCCATGTCTTTTAGCAGCTTCTTTTTCCTCTTCTTACATATGTTAATTGCAGAGGCAATAGCCTCTGCCAGAGGCAGGTCTCACTTGAAGCTGGGGGAGCTTCTACCAGCTGCATACAGGAGTCACCGTGTGGCAATGACATCCAGCCTTTATCTATACAAAATGATAAAATCACCTGTCCTTCTGTAAGTTATTCTTGTTGTAAAACCTCTGCCTTTGTCTTGAATGAATCTAAATTTGATTCTTAAGGTATTTATTAAAGTGAAGAGTATGATGTTCACTGAAGTCTGAAAAAAAACCTGTATAACATGGTGCTCTTTCAGCCCTAGAAATCTTTCTTTCCAGGTGAAACCACTTTGTTAGGGAGAATCAGTCCAATGACATTACGTATCTGTCTCCCTTTCATTAGCTGTGCCCTACCTCTTCTTTCTCCCTATACATTTCTTTAAGATACCATGCCTGTGCCTGATAGAAAGAGCAGGATTCCTTTCCAGCACCTTGTTCTGTCTTGGGTGGGAGCAAGTTTAATCCTTCTCAGTCTGTTTAGGCATGCAGGCCTTTCCTGTTAGTGCTATTGCTGAAGTGATCACTGTCTGACATGGTTTCATTGCCCTTTTCCTCACTTTACATAGCTTGTAAATAGTACAGCAGCAATGAAGATTATTCTGAATTATCTTCTGTAAGACACCTTGTTTCTTAAGACAAACATTAGCAGTCTATAAATTGGATAGTTTTATATATGCCCCACAAAACAGGCTCCATGCAGACAGAACCTAGGTACAGCTCTCTGAGTAACACAATAGCCATTGTATATCCTGTGGGTCCCACATATCAGTGAAGGAACAGAAGCACTATTTATATGCAATTTGAAGCTTATAAAGGCTCTCTTGTCTCAGACAGCATATAGCTAACTGAAGTCCCTTTGTATGTAGAAGTAACAAAAAACCCATAGCAAGCTCTTTGCCAGAGGACTGAACTCTGGCTAACCACCCCTGCCACTCCTCCCATCAGGCTGGATGTGAGAAGCAGCCTCCTTCCTCAGCTCTGGCCAAAGTTTAGACAGAGTTTTGCAGAAAATCTGCATTCGCAAACCAGCACTGTTGCAGTAGAAGGCAGGGATCTGTGGAACAAGAAGAGGGACGAGCATCCATAATCCTTTATCCTGATGTCCTGTTCTTGTATCTTTTTTGAACAGCCTAAGTCCCAGTTATGTTAAGTCCCAGAGAAAGGACCTGGGGGTGCTGGTTGACAGACAGCTGAATATGAGCCAGCAGTGTGCCCAGGTGGCCAAGAAGGCCAATGGCATCTTGGCTTGTATCAGCAACAGCATGGTTAGCAGGACTAGTTGCACCTCAAGTACTGTGTTCAGTTTTGGGCCCCTCACCACAAGAAAAACATCAAGGTGTTGGTGTGAGTCCAGAGAAAAGCAAGAAGTTGGTGAAGGGTCTAGAGAACAAATCTTAGGAGGAGTGCTGAAGGACCTGGGTTTTTTTAGTTTGAAGAAGAGGAGGCTGAGAGGAGGAGGTTGTACCCTAGTAACAACTCATAGATAGATTGAGAGGAAATGGACTCAAGTTGCAACAGGGAAGTTTAGATTCGGTATTAGAAAAATAACTGGGACTTTCCCTGTTAGCCAGGACTAGTGATAAATGATGGAGGGTGGCTTGATGAGCACTTCTGCCAGCTCTCTCAATACCCTTGGGTGTATCCCAGCTGGCCCCAGAGACACCACTGCTAAGTGGTGTAGCAGGTTTTTAAACATTTCACCTAGGATTATGGGGGCTTCATTCTACTTCCTGTCCCAGCCTTCCAGCTCAGAGGGTGAGGTATCAAGTGAACTGGTACTACTGCTGTCCTATTACTAAAGACTGAGGTAAAGAAGGCATTAAATACCTTAGCCTTTTCCTCATCTTTGCTCGCTATGTGTCCCCCCACCATCCAATCAAAGATGGAGCTTGTCCTTAGTCCTCTTTTTGTTGCTAATAATATTTGTAGAAGCATTTCTTGTTTTCTTTGACAGATGAAGCCAGGTTAATTCATAGTTGTGCTTTGGCCCTTCTAATTTTATCCTTACATAAGCCTCATGACATCTTTGTACTGCTCCTGAGTGGCCTGCTCCTTCTTCCAAAGGCATAAACTCTCCTTTTTTCCATGAACTGCATCCAGATCTCTTTATTCAGCCAGCTCATCATTTGGCAGATGGAGATGCCCTGTTCTTGAACCTTTAAGACTTCCTTGTTGAAGAATGTCAAGCCTTCCTGGACACCTTTGTCCATCAGGACTTTATCCCAAGGGATTCTGTCAACCATTCTCTGAAACAGGCCAGTCCAAGGTGACTGTTCTGCTGGCCTTAATCCTCCAAGAACAGAAGAATAGTTCCCCTTCCATTCTCTGGTGGTTTGGCACTGACTTCACACTTAGAATAGGAAAAGTGGGAGAAAATTCCTGGAGAGGAAGAAAACTGTTCCTGTGTTGGGGGGAGAAAAAGGAGGCAGAAAGCTGGGGAGAAGTAGAGCCACTGTAGCTGGGGATGAAGAATGTAATGAAGGTATGTTATGAAGAACTTAGAGAAAGCAGAATAAATTGGGGTTTCTTCAGTCCAAACACTGAGTTAAAAGCACAGACTCTAAAGGGAGTTTAAGTTAAGTCTGAACAGAACTGCATCTGTAGCCATTTCAAGAAAACCAATGAGAAGTTAATTTGTGTATTTCAATCACACTGTTAGCTTGTGTCTGCTGTTGTATTTCCTGAATATTCTCAGTTTGTGTCAGTGTTCCCATAATGTTTTAAGCACTTGTCCAGAAAGCTGCAAGAATGAAGTAAATGAAAATGAAATTATATGCTGGGAGATTATAATACAATTATGATGATAATGTAGTGTTACAGGTGAGATTTTCTGGTTCTGTCGGATAGTCACTGAGATCCCTGAATTGGTCTTTCTACCAGACAAATTCTAGGAATTAAATATTATAATAGAAATATTGTGATTTATATATAGATAGGCTAGACTTCTTTACAGGGAGATCAAATTGCACCTTGTGAGTTTTAAACACGTTTTAAAAGCCTGAAAAATGTTATTTATTATATTAATATTTTTGTTTACATAGTTTTTTTTCTTGGAAGATAAGTGGAGAAAAAGTTAATGTGATTTTTAAGAAGGTTAGGGGAACATTCATTCAGGTGTCTTCAATAACAGGAGCCAAGCTGAGCTTTCATTTGTATGCATTTTACCCACCAATATCAGAAAGCTGTGTTAGGGGGTTTTCTTAAACTTTAAATGCAAAAACTGGAAGAAATCATGTCAATAAAAGGTTTGGTTCTCCTGTGCACTTAATAAGCCTTCTGTATTTTAGGTGGAGAACAGATGCAGCTCCTAGTTTCCTAACATGGCGTGCATTAGATTATAAATCCATACTAGACATGGTCACCACAAAATGTTACCTGAAGATTAGCAAAATATTTTTTGTTCTGGAAAACAGTGGCAGTGCTTTAAAAAGAGTTTGAGATTATACCATTGGTATAATCCAATTGGCAATAATGCCATTGGTTGTGGCTTTGTTTTTTCGTTGTTGTTATTTAAATGCTTTCGTATCTGTTCAAAAGAGAGTGTATTACTAATACCTTTCATTCAGTGCTTTTGAAGGGTGCTTGTTGGTTTTAATTTTCTGCTAACTGATTTGATTCCTAGTTGGGAGATGACACTCGTGTTGAGTTGATAACACTCATGAATGTTAATAAGACCACCTAATACTAAGTATGCATTAATTTTGCATTTTAATGAAAACTGAAACCTGTGTAATGCCTTCATACAAGGGCATCATACTGTGCTCACATCTCTTGAAATCAAAAGATCACACTCAAAGATCACTATTTTGAAACTCTGAATTATAATACTAATGAAAATATTTGTTGTGTTTAAGCTTTATTTCTTTTATCTTATCACTTATTTCTATGTTTGGCAGCCTAGCAATATGAAAACTTTATGCCTGTCTTCAATTTGCCAATGTGTTCATTGCCCAATATTTTGGCAATTAATTTATTTTGAAGGATGTCTAAAAAATAAGACAAAATTTAAGAAAATATTAGAAAGCTGAATAGAGATTATTGAATATTTTCAAAATATGTCTTAAATATTTCCTCTGGATACAATATTTGTTACAGAAATTTCCTTCCAATTTATATTTGCTATGAGGGAGCATAGGATACAACCAGTTTATTTAGATCATGGCTAATCACCAAAGTCTTCTTACCAGGTACATGCATGAAGAGACTCATAAATATTTGCCTGTCAAAGACTTGTTTTCAGGTATCATTCAGAAAACTACTGCATTTTGGAAACATCAGGTTGAGGTATTCTGAGAGAAAAAGCAGGTCAGAAAAGGTCCAGGGATCACCAGAAGAAAATACCAAAGCAAGGGAGTGTTAGCATTGACAGTCCCAGCTCCTTCCACTCCCACCACCCGGTGCTGAGGGCTGTGAGATCAGTGGACATCAGCACTGCAACCCACGAAGTAAATATTGTGACTTAAATGCAGTGACATTATATGTGTATATTATCAGCAAGACTTGAACCAAGCTGTTCTACGTGAGTCTGAAAATTCCAGTGCTTTAGACTCAAACTTCTCTTAGTTCATACATATTATTGTTTAATGCAAGTATGAATAATGGTAGAGCAGACTTCTTACAGAAGGAAACTTGAATTCAAATCTATGGCCTGATTTAGAAGAGGTCTTCTGAATAAGGGGATAAAGAGTCAACTCTATTAGTCTACTTAAAATCTGTAAGTATTAAACTGGTATAAAAATACTCCTTTGCTCTGGTGTTGTCAGCTTTCCACAGTAGCATATAACTTCCCTTGTGCAGTGCTTATTTCCTAGCCTTAGGGGACCAAATCAACATGTTTCTTCCAAAGCTCATGGTTTCCATCTATTACTTGGAAAATCTGAGCTTGTGCCCGGGCTTTGAATTCTGTTCAGCAGCAATAGTCTGAAAGTATAATTGTGCCATGTGATGGTTACATCCTTCCTGTAGGTCTAGTCCAAAGGCATTTTGTCTTGAGAAAAAGCAGTAGCATCATCTGCTAGTTGTCTGTCTGTCTGTCTGTCTATCTACTTAAGTTTTTCTTTAATATATTTGCTGTCCAAGATAACTGTACTTGGAATATGCACCTATTAGCTGAAAAGGTTATGGCAGTTGCAAAGGTGCTGAACCATTTTTCATTTTTCTAATGACTGCTTATAATTTTAAAATTCAGGCAGTAGAACAGTGTAATTCTTAAGTTGTAAATGCCAAAAAACATATTGTTTATGTAACTGAATTTGCTACATAGGAAAAATGTATTTATACAAGCAATCAGTTTGGTCACTTTTGATCATCTCAAAGCAGATGTGCCTCTTCAGCTAAACTTGAAATGCACTTTGATAATACACTGGCGAGTGGTGGTGGTCTATTATTACTGTTACTGTTGTTGTTGTTGTTGTTGTTTTCTCTCCAAGAACTGGTGGAAAATTGATGACTTGAGAAGTTTCTGAAGCACCGAGTTTTAGAGGGTTTGGTTTCTTTTGGTTTCCCCTCTCAGCATGAAAAAGTAATGCATTTCCCCACATAAGTCTGTAATTTGACCAACTGTGTATTACTGTGTATTACTGAAGTATATCTGAGCAGTACCGTAAACATATATAAAAATGAGAAGAAGCCCACAACTAATTCTTGGTTGCTCTGAAGATTCAAGAGATAAGCCATTGGCAGAAATTTATCAGCAGTTTAACAGAAAAGACATTGGATGAGCAGACAGTCTGGCAGATGTGGATTGTTTTTACATGTACATGTTGATGCTAGTTAGCAATGCATGTAGGTAGCATGCATTTTTGAGATGTTACTAGTCCTCTTGTCTGGAAAAGCTTAAATTAACAAAAATCTAATGGAACAAGTACTTCCCTTGCTATGATCACGTGAAAAAAGCTGAAGCACAGCTGTCAGCACACCTTTTCAAAACAGTCTTCAAATGATCCTGTGTTTGTGTGCCTGGGAAGGTGTCATTTCCTGCATTTTTAAGTCAAAGTTGTTCTGTAATTTCAGAATTACAGACTTCCCAGTGTTGAGTGAGAACATAGAGGAAAGACACATTCAGTCCCACATGTTTACAGTTCACAATCTGTAATGCTATATATTTAAGATCCTGTTCTCCCCTCCATGAAGTCTTTTCATGTTTATTGCCTCTTGCAGAAGAGGGGAATGCTAAATTTGTCTTGTCTTTCTATGCCTGAGATAGGTGTGTTATTTCATGAAGCCGTTCATATTCAGATACCTAGTAAACAAAATCTATCAAGCTATCACTTGAGGTTGACACCCATGTTTCTGTCAGTCATGAGAGGATCAGGGAAACATATGCCATTCCTTTACAAATCATGGAGTTTGCTGAATTTGAGAGCCATGTCATAGCCACCCTCCTGCAGGATTTCCTGTTGGAGGTTTATGTCACAATTCCAGCCCCGCATGCTAAGCTGCTTTGAATAGATCTTGCAGTTTGGTGGTTCTGATGAAACTGAGAACCTTGTGTGCTCTACTTAGGACAAGTGTACACAGACTGCTATGTGAGTGAATATTACCACCTGCCAGAGGATGGAGCACTTGATCCTAGTCTCTCTACTGTGCCTGGTATAGGTGTGAAACCATTTCCTCTTTGGGAAATAACAGACCTTCCACTTTTGACGTAACATTATCTCACAAACTGCACTCATCTGAACTTAACCAGATCCTCACCTGAGACATCCAACAGCCCACTCCCCTTTCTAATTCTTACTTTTGTGGTTTTGTACGTAATTTCAGTCTGGCCCTTTATATCTCCTGACTTAAGATTTTCAGGTATTTTTTTTCTTCCCTGTAACGCATCTTAGCTGGTTGAAACGTCGAACTTCTGACAAAAGAGCAAACAAAAGATGAATTATAGTGTAAAGCACCTGTTGTCTTTCATTAAAAGTGTTTCATGTCAAAGAGGTTTCATTGAAGAACAGCTTCCTGGGTATAACTGTCTGATTCTCTTAAAAAGCCCCATAAAAAAACCAAACCAAACCAAACCAAAAAAATAATCTCACCAGGGTGAATTTGATAAAATGTTGGCAAAAATCAAGTATATAATTATTTTAATTACTTGGTTTCTACTTGCATGCTTTCTCATGTTATCTTCTTGGTTAACAGTTGCTACTCTTGTTCTCTTCTGATTCAGCAACTGTGAATAGCTGAACAAGCAAAGCTTCCAATACTTGAAAACCAGGAAGGAAACAGGACATCCAAAGGGGTTTCCTGTGATTACAGTACTTTATATGCTCAGCCAAGAATGCTTCTTTGTGGAGTAATTTTCTCTTAATAAATGTTGTTTATAGGAGTTTTAAGACTGTTTGAGACTACATTTACCTCTGCCAAGAAGTACATAAGACAAAGTATAGTTCTATAATCAAAGTAACTCATGGCAGTTCTGGACTGCTACATTAAAAATCTGGCCTGCCCCTGTGTTAAGGATTGTATCTCATTTTTTACCCAGTAGTATGATTTATATCACAACTAATCCTTACTATTTGAGTCTTCTAGGTGGAACCATTAGAAACATGTTTATTAGGGCCAGCTGCTTGATTTAGTTTAGTGGCCATTAGAAGTAAGCAAAATTCTAATTAGTTTACCAGTACTCATCTCTATAATCAAAGACAATTTTAAAGCTATCAAAAGGGTTTAGTGCACACATTCAAAATATGTTGCAGTTAGAAATTTTAAAGCAATTGAGTAATTAATTACAGGAGAGCTTTAAATGGTTGTATTTGTTTCTGTCCTTATCAAGTAATTTTCTATAGTCATCCTTTAAGAAAATCTGATGCCCTGGAACACCCGAAGAACAATCTGAGGAGGAAATGTGTTGCCCACTTCAGTGCTGCAGTGTTTCCACTCATCTTCCTGACCCATAAATAAAAGCTGCTCTGAACAATGACACCATAATGTTGAATGCAGCAGAATAGGGTTGTACGTGGTATATTGTGAAAGAAATCCTGGGAAGTGAGTCAAATTTTAGAGCTCTGGATGCTAAATTTATCCAAAAGCATTGAGCCAGTTTGGCATTATAGAGCAGCTGCTCTTTGGTCCACACTGAGAAGCACTTTGTTGGTTTTCAGTTGTGTCCTCCGTCTCCCATAAGGAAACTAATCTGTGAGGTAAAAAAGAAGTGATAGAACTGTGTGTCTGCTTAAAAATAAAACCAAACCCAAAACCAGCAAACAAAAAAAACCCCAACCAGCCAAGAAAACAACCAAAGCCCCCAAACCAAGTGTGTGTGCGAGGAGTCAGAGAAGTGCGGTGAGCGTTTGATCCCCCAGCGGCTTTCTGAGGTGCTGCGCTGGTTCCGGCGGAGGTTGCGCGGCGAGCAGCGCTATGGGGGGGTGGGTGTTAAGTGCAAGAATCAGGCCGGGAGAGAGCACCCAGTGAGGTAGAGTCACCAGAGCGGGGTGGCACCGAACGGGCAGTCTGGCTGAAGAACGAGTGGCAAAGCTAACCCAACAACAATTGGGGAATTATTTTCAGCTTGGGCAGCGTAAAGTCTGTCTGTCTGCAGCTGAGTGGCTGCATCGAGGGGAGGAGCCTGCTTTTCCGTCTCTGCAGACACTGAAATCCTCTGTGTGAAGGCTGTGGAGTTTTCACGTGTGTGTGGGGGGGAGCTGATGGTATTCGAGTTGGCAAAGGCAGTAGCTGGCTTTTCCCAAGGCCTCCGGGAGGTGCAGGAGCTCTCCTCTCCCGCCGGCATGCGGTGCCTCCGCGGGAGGGAGCGGAGAGTCCTGACACACCGCCCCTGCTCCGTGACAGGGCTGCCACAGGTAGGCTCTTGCTTTCCTGCTCTCCTGTTTTGTTTTGGGGTTGTTTTGGGGGGTTTTTTTATTCTGCCTTTTCCTCGGTCTGAACACTCCTGCTTGCGTTTTCACTGGTCACGCACCTCGTAGGGGCGGTGAGAGGGGATCTGCGGTTTCTGTGTGTGTTTTGGGGTGAGAGAAATGGGAGGAGGCGGGAGTTCCATACAGCAGACAGCTGCGGCCATGCGATGCGGGGCCCTCCTGCAGGGTGGGAGAAGGGGGGTGGGGGGGTGGTCCATGCGGTGTTTCTGTGTTGATTGCTCCCCACAAGGAAGTAGGGAGTTGTGTGGTGATAGAGAGGTGTTTGGAGTGCCAGAGGAAAAGTTTTGCAGCCGAGGAGTTTTTTCAACGTGAGCTTGTTCTTCTGTGATTGCTAATGGAGTGACAGAAGGCATGAGGCAGGGATCATGAGCTTTGTGAAGTTGGTTTTCTGGTGAGGGAAGACTTCTAAATTTTCGCGCGTTGTGGTGGATTTTTTTCCAAGTAGAAAAAATGCATACCGTATGGAACATAAAACACTGTCCTTGTCCAGGCTGATTCTTTTTCTTCCCCTGAGGAGCTTCTAATAAATATCCTTTCAACAGCATGAAAAAATGAACAGACTTTGTAAAGAACAAGGAGTACCACACAGTTTTCCTGCTTCCTTGCTTAATGAGCATGTTGTGTCACTAGCACTGGAAGAACAATTCTTCTAATTCAGGCAGTACAGGTAAAATATTATTGCTTTCTTACTCCAGATCTGAGTTTTCTATCAAATTATGTTTTGTTATGTTACACATTACATTACATTACATTCTTAGAGCATGGTATGATGTGCATGATGTACTTTAATACTTCAGAGAATCTTCTTATGGCCTTAATGCAAACAGTTTTTCTATTCAGTCAGTAGTAGCATATGCTTGTGGAAGGATTGCAGCTTTAAAAGGAGATCTACTGGATCACAATATTGAGATAGATGATGAAAACATTTAATATGTCTAATATCTCACATCCGCCTCACTTCTCAGTCTCATTATGTGACACTGAAGATAAAGTGGACTGAGTTTGTTTTCACCCGCTTCAATTCCATATTATTTAAAACAGCTTCTGAAAAATCAGTTCCTTTTCTGATTCTAAAGTGAAACTGGTTTAAGTATACCATTTAAAAACTGAAAAGCAGCCCTTGCTTTTGGTATTCAGGCTGCAGTGAGCTGGATTCAGCCATTTCTTACAGTGACCCCAGAAAAGTGAACAGTTTGAAAAGAGTCCTATGTAGGTATAATTTTTCTGACAATAAGAGTGCATGACCAAAGTGAGGCATTTTTTTTGAGACAGCAAAGCTATACTTGAAGTCAGTAACAGAGTATATGCAGGATCTTTTAAAATACATGAGAAGACGTGCAAATGATTGCTTTAGTCCCTGAAGAAATTCCTTTTTTTTTCTGATACTGTGTGGGAATATAAATCAGTATTAGAAAGTCCTGTGGAAAAGTGTGATAATTTTACTGCTTTGAAGGTGCTCTACTGCAAATTCTATTTAGAAAATATGAATTATTTGTATTTTGGTATTTTTGAAATAATATATCTGAGACCAAGTATTTGTAAAATGCTGTAAAGTGTCTGTCAATGGACTGGCTATTTCTTCAATAGAAAAGAAGCTGGATAGTAAGATCCAGCACCGGGACTGTGGGTTAGAGTAAAGAGGTGTCTGGTAAATCATCCTTTTGATACTTTTCCCTGTGCAGACAGGGGCAAAGGGTAAGTGCAAGTAATTCCATGGTCCTAGGGTTGCTTGGAGATAGGCTAACCCCTGGCACAGGGAGGTATTTTTTTGTTACTGGCAGGAGCTTACGTGGGCTGTTGTGGGAGCTAGAAGTCACTGAACAGAGGAATATCTCTGTGTGCACCCACTCTTGTCATTCATCTTGCCAGCAGGCCAGAATCTTATGTGGACATGGCAGAGTGCCAGCCTTGTTCACCCAGTGCTTTCTGGGGAGAGTTGCTGTGACAAGGATTTTTTCCTCCAAAAGCAACATGGATGATATACAACCTTCTTTAAGTATAAGGCAAGAATGGATTTTTTTTTTCTAAATAAAACACTTCATTTGAAGTGTTCCCAGAACACAGTAAACTTTCCAAGTGCACGTGATAATAAATTGTGTGAAATTAGGAGCCCTCAGCACTGCAGTATATCCTATGTTATTACTAGCAGTTTGAGTTCTAGCTATTGAATGTGTTTTTTCTTCCACCAAATAAATGTCTCTGAGAAATACTTCACAGCCTCTCCATAGCTGGTGTTTTATTTCCCAGGTTGTCAGCCATCCCCATTGTTGTGTTTTCTGCAAGAGCCAAGCATGTGATAAATAATCCACTGAGATGCTACTCGGTACTCTTCAATGAAGCAACTAAGCTGATCTTTCTAGTGTTATTTCTGTTTGCTATTGGTGGGTTTTCAAAAAGTGGGGGAACTGCAGGTGCATCCCTGATGGTACATGGATTTGGCTCATGACATGTTCTCCTTATGAAGTAACATAGGCAGCTGTGAAGAAGAGTTTATGGATCTGCATAAAACTCAGCAGATTCCAGGCCAACAGAGAAGTTGCCCCTGTCCCACCCATTACCAAAAAAAAAAAAAAAAAAAAAAAAGCCACAAAACCTGAAAACCCCACTTTTGATCCCTTAACTGTATACCCTTCTTTTCATTCATCAGGTTAGACCATAGTCTCCAACGTGAAGTGTGTGCACCTTAGGAAAAAAGTAAAACAGGAAAATCCATTGGCATCTGGGAAGAAAATGTTAGAACTTGTATACAGTTAATAATGAAATAAATAGATATTTATTAAGAAAGCTTAATGCAGTGATTTCTTATTGATAGGGTATTCAACTAAAAAAGTTTTGGCATGACTGTATTAGACTTCCCTGTATGAGGAAATGAGTTTTACTTTCAAAAGATATAAATTATATTTGGGGAGCATCTCTGGGGTTGTGAAGTCCAATCTGTGTCTCAGAACAGGACTGTCACAAGTATTGAGTCCTGCTTTGCTTGAGTAAGGAAAACTCCTCCTGATGAAGGTCCACCACAGCCTTGGTTAACCTCTTCCCAGGCTGCACTACCTGTTGTTACTCCTGATTTATTCTTAATACTCCTCAGTTACTCCTGATTTCTAGGGGAATTTCCTAAGGCCTTTTCTTCTGTCACTACAGAGAAGAATTCAGCTTTCTTGTCTCTACTGGCAAAGAAGAGACCCTCTCCTAGCAGTTTCAGGCTATCTTTAGATTCCCTACCTAGTAGCTTTTCTTCTCCAGACTAAACAGTCCCAGGTCCATCATCCTGCCATAGTGGGTTTTGTGAGTAAGGCCCCTGGTCATCTTGGCAGCCTCTCACTGGATCCTTTCAAGTTCCTCAGGTTCCTGATCTGATGGCCTTAACTTTTGGCTTCCACCTGAAGCTTTCTCAGCATCAAATACAGATCTGTAATAACCAGCTGCCTCTGATCTGCTGGCCATGTTCTCCCTGCTGTAACTCAATATACCTTATTTAGGATGAGAGCAAAGTGAAGAGTCTTGTTCAGCCTGATATCCACTGCAACTCCTGCTCCTTTTCAGCAGGACTGCTAATTACCAGTTGGATCCCAGCCTGTATTTTTGCAAGGTCTTGTTCTGCCCGAGGTACAGATTTTTTTAATATTGTGGATCTTCAGTAAGTATTCTTGTTGGTCCAGTCCTCAAGTTCACCAGATCTTGTCACTCATAAAGATGGAATTAATATCCATTTTCTAGTTATCAATATGGTTCAGTAAAAGTTACCGGTACAGACAGTAACCCGGATTCTAAGTTACCAGATTTTTAAAGAGAAAATAAAGAAGGTAGATTTCCAAATTTCTTGTGAATTGATAATATTTAGTTGTGGGATTGATATTAATAACATTTAGGGGGAATTAATCTGAGCATAACAGATACTTAATAGTAAAGGCTATAATTCTCTTCAGTCCCTGTGCTACCTTTCCTAGTATGTGTAGCATCTCGGCTCTGAGCTGAGCCTAAATCTTCTGCAAGGCATTTGAGTAACCAGCAGAGTAAATTGCTTAATGAGTAACAAATTTAAATATTTAAAAAGGAGAGTGGCCATCTTTTGACCCTTGGTCTCCTGGATAAAATAAAGCAGATACTGTTTTCATAGAACTTACAGTTCTGTAGATGTGAGACAGAGATGAACAGGTCAGCACTGTTGTGGAGTTTACATTGGTAGTAATGTAAACTCCAAGTGGTAGTTTGAGCCAGCTGGATGCCAAGATGCAAAGTGCTATGGAGTTTTTGGTAAATGCTGGGGAGTACTGTTTGCTTTTTTGCAGAGATGTTTCAAAGGGAAGAAGATCTTTAGAATGCTTGTCTGGTAGGACGATTCCAAGGTGAGTTCTGGGAGTATGAGAAATATGAAGTCCTTAGTGGAATGCAGCCATCCAAAACAAACAAAAAAACTTATGCATGGAGAAAATACTGGGCAGTCTTCCATGACATTCCTAGATGCCTTTAGTTCACAGAAATCACAGAGTATTAGCGGTTGGAAAGGACCTCGAGAGATCATTGAGTTTTGTTTTTGTGGATTAGCTTGTCAGGAAATCTGTCTAAAGGAATGGGCTCATCAGCTATTTGTGGGAATAGTGAGAGGTAGAAGCAGAAGGACCCATGAATTAGAACACTGATACAAGGAGTGTTTCACAGCCTCCTCTAATGTAGCTTCTTGCAAGCCTTTCCGTAGGCTGTATTTTTTCCATCATTGCTGAAGCCAGCAAAGAACGGATTAAGAAATATACTGTGGAAATTGTAAGTATTGCACAAAGCTTACCCTCTTCTCTTTAGGGCTGGCAGTGTCTTGGTTACTTTGGCTTGCTTTAGAGCACTATGCTCTAGCATATTGCTTTTAGGCTGGCTTGGGATAGTTTGGGGACAGTCAGATCAGGATTTTGGGAGTGGGACTGTGACTTAGAGCTCTCCTTCACAGATGTAATGGAGGAGTTTTCAAGCTTATGCAATGCAGATTAACTATCACCTTCTTACAAAAATGACTACAAAGATGGGAATGTATGAGAAGCTGCTAAAATACTGCTGCTAAAAAGCTGCATGAGAGTGGAATGATTTCCATTTCCCTGCTACTGTTGGATGATTGTCTCAAAAGCTGTGAGCTGATTTTGCCTTTCAGCTGCTTCAAGAGAGAGCAAAATGAGTATTTTTACATATAACTGTCTATCTGGACAGTGGTCTGGGTTAAGCCACTCTGGGGTTTTTTGGTAGATTTTTTCAGGGTTGCTTTTTAATAGATTAGACAAAAGTTAACCTGTAAGATGTTACTTTATACAGTTGTATCTTAGGCATATTCAGGAGTTTTTGCTTGCAACTGAAAGAAGCTTGCAACTTCTACAAGTATTTGCCCTCTACTGCTAAGTGGGAAGTAGAAGAGCAAGCTGAATATTTTTCTGCTCTGTATGTGAGCACAACAGTATTAATTTTCTCCTTGAGTGTCACTTTTCAGTAGTGTGTGATGCGAAGAGTCCAGTTCCTCTCAAGTTATGCCTGTAAAGTTAATGATCAGTGATAATAAATGTAGATATGCAGGTCTGACTGAGGTGCATGAAGAGACATTGTCACAGTTTATCAGTCTGGGCTGACCAAAAACCAGAGGACAGAATTGCTGTTACCCCTTCTACCCTCCCAAGGGAAGGTAAAAGTGGATTAAGGACGAGAGACTTAGAAGTTGTAAATTAAAACTGCAACACGTTTACTAGAACAGGAGAAGAGCAGTAACACATAGGATAAAGTATGTACAAATATATATACACCCCAGTCTCAATGATGGCAGGGATAGGTGCCTGAGGGCCTCTTGCAGCAGGGCTGACTCAGGAGAGGGGTCCATGGCTCTTCTCAGCATTAGATGGATGTGGATTCTAAAGAGTACATGGCGAGCTGGTGGTAAAGGAGTGCAGGAGACTAGAGGCAAAGCAAGGAGCAGGCAAAAGAGCATGGTCTCTTTTTCTGGTCTTCCTGACCTTTATAGAGTTAGGTCAGGAAAAGGGAGGGAATATTGACTCCTCTGTGTTCCGCCCCTCTTGGATCCCTCAAGGTCCTAAAGATTTTCTCTTTAGGTCCTCCTCTTGGTACCAAAAATTATCCTGGTCCACTCAAACTATGACAGACGTGAACATAAATGATCCTGGGTTTGTCATATCACTTCTGTAGGTAAGGAGCTTCACTTATACATTGTCATTGTTCTCACAGATACAATGGCATAGATTTTGTAGGGTCCTGAAAGAAGAAACACGCTTTATAGCAAATATTAGAGGGGAGTTTGTACTGTGCATACAGAAATCCTCTAGAAGCTAGGAGATTGCACTGAGTTAGTTATTCCATTAGATAAAGGGTTAACAGCTGGCTGGTGAGTGTGGATTTGGCATCACACAATAAGGAGGGCATAGCTGAAATACTCAGCTATCTTGGTTTTAATTGAAAAATAAACCAAGTTGCTTTCATGGCAAGTGCCTTTTAGATATATGTGTTTCCAGCCTGGGAATAGTTGTATAGAGTTTGCATTCTTTCTGCAGATTACTTGCCTTGCTGCCAGTGGCTATTCACTCTTAATGTATTTTACACCTGTGAAAATTGTGTGTGAAGTTAAATGCAGCATGACAGCAGTCCTTCCCTCATGCAGCATTTGGTGTTCTAAAGGTAATAGCAACAGTTCAAGACCCAAAACAGGGAAGAATTAGGTCAGTTTCTTATCATAAAATCATAGAATCGGTTGGGTTGGGAAGGACCTCTGAGATCATCAAGTCCAACCCTTGATCCACTACCACTGTGGTTACTAGTGCTGTGGTTACTTCTTGAAGCAAGTACAGTTATTGGCAAGAGAAGGAAAGGAATTTGCTGTGTAAATGCTTTAGCTTATCTCCTATGCACATAGCTGAGATCGCATTAAAGTAGAAGATTTTAAACTATTTCAGAAGGAGTGCCACTCCGCTTCTTGCCCCAGGATTCTTGGGAAGTGGCATTCTTTGACTCCCCTGTATAGTCTGGTATCAGGGAAACACACAGAGACTAAAAAATAAGCAAACAAATGGAGTTAAGTTTGTGGTCGTAATTTCCATGCCCAAAAGGAATGCATTAACCTCTCCCATACAGAAGCAGAGTAATCTCAGCCTGCAGTGTAACTGGTAAACATCTGCAGATTCACATGCAGAGATTAAATGTCTGTTGCATTTAAAATATTTTGATTTATAGGTGCTGCTGTAGGTAGATTCGGCTGCTCTTAGCCTAGTGAAAGTTGTGTTTCAGGGGAGCTTTACTAATCTGCAGATGTACAACTTTAGTTTGACTAACTCATCTTCAAATAATTGGCTTTTTCTGATATAATAGTCAAGACAAAGTAGTTATTACTTTATCATGTACCTAAATAATTGTTCAGTTTCTTAAATTAATATCAGTCTTTATAATACTTGGTTAAACAGTCAATCTTTGTAATACTTGCATAACCAGGTACTACTGATTTGAGTAGGAATATGACCTGAATCATGGGTTTATGCTGCCAGCTTTTTCTGACTGCGTTTGCACCAGTATGAGAATGACTGTAATGTATCTGATCTACTAGGTAGATACAAATTCAGATTTCTCTAGCTCTTCCACACCACAGACATACCTGCAGTACTTCCTCAAAATTCGCTTTTGATGGCTGGCATGGATATAGTTAAAGTAATGTGTGTAGTTAAGATTGATGCATTTTCTAATATTTCCCTCATTTAATTAAATATTTGCTCTATCCAGTATGTATGTTATGTGAGGAATTTAAGTGGTTTTCAGTCAGGGCACTGATCTGGAGATTTTCTTATCTCAGGCATTTTTTTTAAGTACCTTGCACATCTCATTCAAATAATAGCAGAACCAGGCTCTACTGTGCATTGAAGGGAAAAGATTTGTTTAGATTGTTTCATTAGTGATCACAGAAATAGTGAGAACCGTCGCCCTTTGCATTAGAGAGAAAAGGTGCATTAAAATGATCTTAACTATTGGTAGGGCTGGAATGGCTCTAACTTTCTCGCATATTTTTTTCCCCTTGTTATTTTGAGGTCTATTTACAGAAAAGACGAAGCTGAGATTCACGGAAATCACAGTGTTAGGGGTTGGAAGGGACCTCAAGAGACCATTGAGTCCAACCCCACTGCCAGAACAGGACCACCTAGTGTAGGTCACACAGGAACATGTCCAGGTGTTTTTTTAATGTGTCCAGAGGAGGAGGCTCCACAACCTCACTGGGCAGCCTGTTCCAGTGTTCTGTCACCCTCAAAATGAAAAAGCTTTTTCTTATCTTACTGGGCTCCAGTCCTGCAAGCATTGATGTCAATGGAACTATTCAGGTGCATGAAAGTATTCAGATGCACTCTTATTTTCATTCTCTTTGATAAGTTTTTTTTCTACACAGTGGTATGTTATCTCAAGCCTTCTCTTCTCCAGACTGAACAGTACTACGTGTCTCAGCCTCTGCTCCTGTGAAGTATTCTCCAATCCCAGTGGTGCTGCATGCATCTTTATGGGCTTGTGCTTGACTTGCTCAAGCAAGTCTATATCTCTCTTGTACTGGGGAGTCCAGAAATGAGCACAGGGCTCTAGATGTAGTCTTACTCATGCTAAGAAAAGAGGAAGGATCACCTGCCTTGACCTGCTTTCTGGCAACACTCTTTCTGATGCCATGAGGTTGCATTACTCATTCATGGTCAGCTTGCTGTCCATCAGGGTCCCTAGGTTCTTCTCTGCAGTATCTTCCAGCTAGTCAGCCCCAGCATGTATTGGTGCCTTCCCAGGTTATTGGTGCCAATTAAGATATTCCCAGGTAATTGGTGCCATTTCCAATTCCCAGGTAATTGATGCCATTGTCCAGGCTAATGAAGATGTCAGTATTGGCCCCATTGTCAGTCCCTGGGCTATCATTCTAGTGACTTACCTCATAGTGTCCTTGGTGCAGCTGGTCACAAGCCTCTGGGCCCAGCCGTTCAGACAGTTTTCAGTCCACCTCACTGTCCATTTATCTAACCCATGCTTTTTCAGCTTGTTTATGAGGATGTTATGGGAAATAATTATAAAAGCCTTACTGAAGTCAAGCAACATCCACTGCTCTTCTCTTAGCCACCAAGCTTGTCCATTCAATGGAGAAGGCTATCAGCATGATTAAGCATGATTTTCTGCTTTGTAAACCCATGCTGACAGCTCTCACTCATCTTCTTCATGTGTTTGGAAGTGGTTTCCAGGGTTAGTTGCTCGATCATTTTCCCAGAGACACATTAGGCTAGCCAAGACTGTAGATTTTTCCTATGGTCTCAGGGGCCTGAGATTCCCCAAGGCCTCTCTTATAGGTAAAGCCTGAGATGAAGAAGGTTTTGAGTACCTCAGCGTTTTCTGTATAATTTTTACCACATCCCCTGTCTTATTCAGCAGTGATGGTGTTCATGGGAGGACTCCAGTTTTCTGTCACTTTGGTGTTCAGCAGCATATTGATGGTGTGTATAGTCACATAGGACACTTAACTAGACATACTTGATGAACACTGTGGACTGTGGAATGCAAAACAACTTGGAACAGTTGGGTTTGTTCTCACTTCTAGGGCTAGAGAATTTACCCAGGAGAACTGAGTCGTGCAATTCTGTATTCTTTATCTCCTCTACCATTCGTCCTGCCAGGTGTTTTCAGCAATCAACATAATGTTGATTATTAACACAATCTTAAAGCTCAAATAAATTAAAATTCAAGAGAAAAACATACTGGTTTATAAATACTTCTTTCAGTACAAGGTCCATGAAAATGAGACTTGTTTTTTAACTTATTTTTCACTTTGCTGCAGAATCTCAAAGGTACATGGAAGACATTAACCACTCTGTGGTGATGTCTGACAGCACTGTGGGCACTAACCCTACTTTGTTGAGGGCCAACACACAGATGGATCCCTCCTTTCAGAGCTGTTTTGCATCCTCGTGTACTGTTTCAAGTAACAGTCCTATCCCACGGGGAGAAAGGTAGGAAAACATTGTCTTTGTCATATTGTTTATTTCTCATAAATAGACTTGACAGTCAAAATGTTATGAATGCATGTTAATTGCAGAGCATTTGTCCAAGGACATCGAGTTTGGTTGTGACATTTAATGACTTTTATCACCATCTGACATTTACCACATACACATATTATTTGTATTTCAGGAACACAATTGCCTTTGAAGATAAGCAGGAATACAAAAATAAATAGGAATAGATGAGGCGATTACCTTTCCTTCTCTGTCACTCTGCAGTTACATTTCTTTCTGGCTAATTATTCTATTGTTCTTAGATAATTGTGTCCATTTCACCTTAAGTATTTGTAGTGCTGTTGATTGATGTGTCAGATGCTTAGGGAGGATTTCAAGCATGTTGATAACCTCTTTATGTTCTATTACCAACTAATAGATTTAATTTTCAGTCAGCACTTGGACAGTGAAAGAATGTTTTCATTTCATTATTATGAATGGAAATCAGAAGACTGAACAAAGTATTATACTACTTTCAAGGAGGAGGCAGTGTAACATTTATTACTAAGTGGATATGAATTAACTAACATGCATTAATTATCAGTTTTACTTCAAACTTCCTCAGGAAAATTTTGCACCCTTCTTTCTAAATATTTTCTCCTGTCATTTAATCTAGTAGGTGGAATTGCTACCCAGTAGAAAAATCTAAAATTTACTGTTGAAATATTTAATTGTATCAATAAAAACTATTCCATTACTGAATCAAATAACCATGGACCTACCTCCTTTCTTTAATATAAATTGTATTAAATTGAACTGGATCTTGTGGATTGTGTCCTTATCATAGTCTCATAGTCATTCATTTGTTCTGTGATGGTGTACAGCTGTCTCTTTAGTCCACTTATTTTTTTTCTTCTTCTTTTTGATTTTTTTGGCTTTTTTAAATGAGGATAAGGGGCTCGCATGAAGAAATTCTGTGAACAGATTCACTGAATTGATTCATATTAAATGTAACCCTCTGAAAGAGGCAGGAAGAGGAGTAATTTTAGCTGATTAATTTTATGGCCTGGTTTACAGTGCAAACTCAGAAACTGTCCCATCGGCACAGCTAGTTGGGGGGTGAGATAAGGCAGAAAGTATCCACTTATACTGAAAAAATACCAGGGCTGAGTTGGGATCCCTTGGTCTGACTGAATCACCAGGCCCAGCATGTTATGAAAGAGCACCCTTAGCTATTGTCCTGCGTGAGGTGATTCATTGCTTCCAGTGAGTTCTGCACTATGGGTTGTGCAGTGACATTTTAAGGGAATGGTTTGTCTGTTCTATTTTTGTGTTCAGTTTTTGGCTTTCTTTTTCACAGCTCTTCTGCAACAGAACGTCCTTGGCATGAAAGCAGTCCTAAAGCTTCTCCTTCGCTTCAGTTTTCAATGGAAAACAGCAGGCTGACAGGAGGTTATCTTGTGCCCTCTGAATTTTCAAATGCCGTGCAAGATGTTTCTCTCTCATCTCATTTTCAAACTCCAGGACTGCAAATTGTCACCCTGAACAGCCTGGAGAATTCAGTAGCAGAGCAACAGCAAGAACCTGCTGCCAGCAGCAGTAACCAGGCCTACCTGCGCTACAATGGGGGCAACATGGGCAGTAGAGCCCCCCAGGATGCCAGCATCTCTCCTAAAACTGTGAGATTATCCGTGGCAAGTGCCGAGGACAATGGCTTTTTGACACAAAGCTTTCTTACAGTGACCTCTGGACACAGTAGTCAGAACAATGCAGTTCAGCAGAACCATGGGGGGAGCTTAAATACTCAACCACGTCTTCCAGAGAAGAAGAGGACCTCTGAAGGAGACCGTCCTTTTGTCTCTGTGTCACCGTCTTCAAGTGGCTTCTCTGTTCCTCACAGTGGAAGCACAATCAGCATTCCTTTCCCAAGTGTCCTCCCAGATTTCTCAAAAACGATAAGCACTTCCCCAGTGTCTGGTTAGTCCTGTGTCAGAGAACTGCAAAATACATTAGATTTTGTGAGTTCATAGGAAGTTTATAGGGGATTTTAAAAGTAGGGAGGATAAAAAAACAACAACGGAAAGAAAATGGTACAGAGGGCCTGAATGTTTGCAATAAGTGGTGCCAGTTCAGTGACTTCAGATGTATTATTCAGAGAACAAAGCTGCAGAATTCTTTCCGTGCCTCTGGAGACGTCAGCCAAAGGCATCCTAACTTCTGAATGGCCAAACCACAAGCAAGTGGTGTGGAGAACAGTTTTTTCTAATAAGGGCTGGCATTTCTCTGCACCTTTCTAGGTTTGTGTCAAGAGTAGTTTAAAAGGTAGATGTCTATTCACTGGGAAGCTTTGTATTAAATAAAGCTTTATAATTTTTTTTTATTTGTTTTTTTATGGGTTTTTAAAAACAAAGCTTCAAGAGTGCTTTCAGAATCATAGTGTGTATGGTATTGTATGTTCTAGTTCTAAAACAGTTCAGAGTTTCTCTAGATGGTTTTTCTAATTGTGAGTTTTCTGAAGAAGGAAGGTGATTGGAGGCTGAAAAGAAAGTAAAAAATGTTTTTTTATTAAAAAAATTTCTTGACTTTTTTTTCCTTTTTATTTCACAGAAAACACAACTGATAAACATGTGACTGTAAAATTTGTCCAGGACACATCGAAGTTTTGGTATAAGCCAGATATTTCAAGAGAACAAGGTATTGACCAATACGTTTTCTGACGTGTTCATTCACAGAAAGGCTAGATGGTGACCTCTCCTTAATTTTCTTTTTATGTGTACTCATTGTCTAAAAGAAATACAAGAAGGAATATGAAACCTAAAAGAGCCAGAAACAACCTCATGTTATTTCTTTTGTCCAAAGGCTGTATTTGAGAGTGGATGGCAGTCAGTAAGCCTTAAAAAATACTCAATTAATCAGGAAATTATTAGCCTAACTGAAATAACTATAAAGTAATTTAAATCTGCCTATGGTAGTTAGTGCAAATGTATTCTACTGAAAAGCTTCAGATTTTGGAATGGCATGTATGTGTGATGCAGTACCAGACAACAGTCTCCTTTCTCAGAATTTCTACCTTCTGAGTACAGATGTGCAAGTGAGATGTATTATTTCTTAAACGTCATGAAATAATACTCCCATGGAACAACAGCTCTATGATGTATATTACTCATACAGTACATCTATGTGTAGATTTATTATTGAATGAGATGGAGAAAGATTTTACTACGGATGTGAAAACATTCATGTGAATTTGTCCCTGTAACAATGAGTAAATAAAGCATTCTGGGTGCTTTGCAAATACAATTGGTGTTATGGTGCTTGTATTCTAATATTCAATTATACTGAGTTGTTTTTAACTAGTTACGTCAGAATTTTAAGCTGAGATTCTTAAAATGTGGTTATCAGAAAGGAAAAATGAGGAATTAATTTTGTATTGGGAAGGAACTTCACAATAAACAAAAATAGCCTTCAGCTGTTGGCAAGTGATGAATTGCTATGTCTGTTTGGTTCATATTTTTGTGATAGTGAGAATGCCACATAGTGTATTGGTAAATATGAGCCAGTGGAAGTGAAGGTCATAGAAACAGGTCATTAATTCATCTTAGGATGATGTTTTATTGGTTCTTTCACTCCAGTCCCTTTCCCCTTTTATACTCAGTCCCCTCCTCCCCCCCTTATAATGAGAACTGAGTCTTTAAATGTGCAAAAAATATTTCCAGACTTGGTGCAAGTCCAGAGAGGGTAGTAGATTATAAAGGAAGTTTAAATTTAGATGCTTGAACAAATGAAAAGAAAATCTTCCCAACATTTTAGCATGCCTCTTTACACCCTACCAAGTAAAATTCCTTTAAAAAGTGTTTTAAGATACTGTTGCTGAGGAAGGAGAGCACTTATTCTTCTTTCCTGTGCTTAATGGACTGCTCTTGTGACCAAGTATTACTTTCCCTTTGCTGACTTCAAAGTGTTTTGAAAGTACTGCTGAATATCAGGGTTCTGCATACTCGTTCCCTCTCAAAACATGACAGGCTCTTGCAAAGGAAGAGGAGTGCTTTGCCTGGAAATGGTTTCTCCTAGGGTGGCCTTCGTACTGCACTTCAGCAGAGACCACAGAATACAGATACAAAATATTTCGATGCTTGGACAATCAAATATTCACATCCATTCCTTTGTTTTAGAACTAGCAAGGGAGCAAGACTGCTTTGCAGGGACAAATTTGGTGGTGGATGAAAATGGATCTGCTCTGCCTGTTCAGGCTGCATAGGAAAAGAAAACCAGTGCTGCCTGCTCAGCCTGGGAATTACAGAGCTGTGCCCTATGTCATGCTTCTAACAAGCTGACAAACGTATGCAGGAATCAACTACTCTTGCACTGGTTGTAGGGATCCTGGTGGGACCTGCACATCCTTCTTAGGTTAAACACTAGGGATCTGTACTTCGGGTTTCTCTTGGAATAAGTAATCTATGAGATTTGCACAAGATGTTTCTACTCAGATGACCTAAATATGCTTGGTTGTATCCTGTTCTGCAGCAACGGAGACTGAGAAAGGGATTTTAGTTCCCTTAGTCTGTTATTAATTATAAATTTGCACTTTTGTACTTTTTGGGGGTGTGCATTACTCTGAAACTGTTTTTTTCTCTTTCCTGTAATCCCTTGTAGCCATTGCAGTTCTGAAGGACAAGGAACCTGGGTCATTCGTTGTTCGAGACAGTCATTCTTTTCGAGGAGCCTATGGGCTAGCAATGAAGGTTGCTACACCACCTCCTTCTGTGCTCCAGTTAAACAAGAAAGGTACTGTATGCATTCTGTTATTTAACAAGCCATACATAGTAGGAAGTCCTTATTACTGTGTAGTATTCCTCCCTTTTCTAGGAAGTGCAGCTTTAGTTGCAGTCCCCATGTGGGACCTTGTTAAATGAAACCAGTTAAGATGTCTGTTGTACTTTACAGTTTCACCATGGCTTGTAAATATGTGTTCATTGTGATTGAGTATTGTGCCTTATGAATTATTAGAAAACCAGCATCATCTCAGTAACGAGTCCTCCCAAGCAATCAGAAATCTGCATTTGACCCTCATGCCAGCATGTAATTCCTTCGCTTGGCTGGAAGGTTGTATATTTTTGACCCAAGGTTTTCTTTTGAGACAGTTCTCCATTATATATAGATCTGAGGTGGTTCCCTAAAGGAAAAACGGTAGTTTTAAGAGAAGTGAGATAGTGAAACAGGCTGCCTAGGAAAGTTTTGGTTGCTCCATCCCTTGAAGTATTCAAGGCCAGAGTGGCTGAGGCTTTGAGCAACCTGGTCTAGTGGGAGGTGTCACTGCCTGTGCAGAGGGGTTGGAATTAATAATGTTTAACATCTGTTCCAACCAAAACCATTCTATGATTCTAACTGATGAAATACATCATCTCCCCCAGTTCTAGTGCCTCCATGTGTAACTTGTGCCTAATAGTTGTGAAAGGTAAAATGAGAAGAACATAAGGAAAGCATGAATCAGAAACTCATCAGCCAGTATTAGCCAGTGATCTTGGCTCTATTTGTGCTACTGCAAGGGTAGTGGGGTGGTTTTCATTGTTGCAGTTTTCCTTCTACAAAGATTACTATGTGTACCATTCCTACATCCTGCCAGGTTAGGTAAGCAGATGAGATCACAGGAAATCAGTGATTATGCAGGTGTGGGTTTGTCTGGTTTTGGTTGATTTGTTGTCTGTTATTTTTTTTTTAAATTTCATGCTTATTCTGGGGCATCTAGTCCTACTCTGTATTATAGTAACACTTTCAAATTCTGTACACTTAATCTGGTTTCTTGAGACAATTCTGAATCACAAGATGTCTTACAGTTCTTTTTATTGCCAAGAAACAGTAGCAGAACCACTGCAATGTCTTGTTCAATGAGACAGCAGGAGTGCACTGGGGTAATGATAACAAAAAGGAGGCAAATGAGACTGTAGCATCCAGTTCTTGCTCTGTGATATTTAGGTTTTTTGGTTTCCACTATTTCATTCCAGAAAACACAAAAGTGTTCAGTCTCCTGCAGGGTTTCTTCCTGGCTTTCTTTTTCCACATACTCCTGTTGTCACATTTTTAATATTGTGAGAGCATATGAGCATTCAGTGTGTGGTTCAAAAAGACAGTATTTGCAGTATTTGCTTGCATAGAAGTTTCTGTTGTCCAGATTAATGCCTTAATTTGTATTAGTCTGAAAGTCAGCCCTTGATCTATCAGGTTTTCTGGACAATGTCAAAGGGAGCATTTGTGTTTGTGGCCCTTTTGGTAAGGTTTGAAACGATTGGGTATCTTTGTCCCCTTGCTATGAAATAATCCTTTCATTACTTGGAGAGAGACTCAGTTTGTAGTAAGGTGTGAAATATTGTGAACCACTCTTGTGACAAATAATGAAAGTCTTAATTATATGTGTACATATGAATGTATGTGTTTAGAAAATGCTGAATCTCAAAGGATTTTTATATGCCTCTTGGACTTTGAATCTCCTCATTGTATCCAACTTAATAGTTTTTATTTGTCCTAGATTCCTGAGAGATAAAATCTGTCTTTAAAAATCTGGTGAAACAGGAGTGCTTCATGTAACTGTTTTCAGGAGCAAAGTCTTAGCATAAATCTGCAAACAATTTTAAACTTTAAAATTCACATAATTGGCATAATTACCTTTGTGCAGCCAAGTCTTCTGTTGTTTTAATCTGGAAAAGTTCTTCAAGCAGGACTGTCACTAGAAATCTTGAGTATTTTAACATACTTTTAAACCCTTATCACATTGGATATATGCTCTTCTACTGAGCAAGTGCATCAGAATTTCTAACCATTCACATTCCCAGTTTCTGTTCCTGCCTGCAGTTGGGATTGTGCTTGGACTTTTTGAACACCAGTGTATATTTGGATGTCAGTCCTTTATGATTATAAAACCTTTTCCTCTGGTTGTCTAAAGTGATCTGTTTTCTTGTTTGTTTTTTGAAAAATGGTCTTTTTACTACAGCTTTTAACCTGTCAGCAGAGCAGGTCTAATTTATCTTTGCATGCTGTATATAAAAGATTTGGTGGGAATGTGAAGAAGTGCTTCATAAAGACCTGCTAGTTTTTGAGACTGTTGTCTGTTCGTTGCTTCTGTACATGAGTTCTCTTTTTCAACACAGCTGGAGATTTGTCAAATGAACTTGTGAGGCATTTTCTGATTGAATGCACTCACAAGGGAGTGCGCTTGAAAGGATGCCCGAATGAACCATATTTTGGTAAGTACTCTGCATCACAGGGACATGGTTTGCATTTGCCAGAGCTGTTTTATAGCCTTGGATGGAGTGCAAGTGAGAGAACACCTTGCCCAAGTCCATGTGGTTTCTGTAGGTACTCAATCTAAGGTAATAGGAGCCTCATACACATATACCTGAAATACATATGTGGGCCACTCTAGCACAGGTGCACATGACCAAGCCTCAGGTGGTCAGCCTTGTCTGCCACTGCTGCTGCTGCCACTAGAGACAGCTGAAATAGATAACTGTTATGGGTCTTAGGGTTCAGGACCTTTGCCTTATTTTGTCCTGTGCTATATTGTACTAGCTGGCTGCAATGATACCAAAGTGGGACATTAACAAAGCACATTATGCTACATCAGCCTACATAATATAATTAAGGTGCATTACCTGTGGTGGCAAACGTCCAGAATCCTATCTAGCTGCTCATGCATTTGCCCTTGTCAGTGAGGCAGGAGGGGAAAGTAGAATAAGAAAGTTAATGGATCAAGATAAAGACAATAGGAGATAAGTTGCTAACCAGTTACTGCTGTGGGCAAAAAAAGACTAAATTTGGAGAAAATTAACTTATTTTTTTCCAGTTAAAATCACAGTTGAGATTATGAAATGAGATAATGAAAACCAAAGAGAAACATTAAAATAACACTTTTCCCTTTTCCCAAGCTCATTTTCACTGCTTTTCCCCATACTCCTCATCCCCACTGCAGGCAGTGCAGCAGGGAATGGGGAGTGTTATGGTCATTACAAAACAGTTCCTCTCTGCTGCTCCATCCCTTTCCCTTTTTTCCTGCTGAGGTCTGGCCTTTCTCCATGGGCTGCCATCCTTCAGAAAAACAAATATGCTACACCACGTGTTATCTATGGGCCACAGTTCCTTCAGGAAATGTCTGCTCCAGTGTGAGGTCTTCCACGTGCTGCAGGGTCAGGAATGTCATTTTAGGTGCCTGGGGCACCTTCTTATCCACCTCCTTCTCTGACCATGGTGTTCACTCTGCTGTGTGGCCTTTTCTGCCCTTTCATATATATATTTACTCAGCTGTTGCTTGGGGGCTCCCTGCAGTGGGTCTGCTGGAGCTGGCTGTGCCTGGCTGGTGCAGCCCTGAGCCAATTTCTACAGATGTAACCCTGCAGCCCTCTCATCCTCTGCTACCCACCTTGTCACATACACCCACACCCAATACATCCTTGAAAGGGTTGTCTACACTAAGATGTACAAGTGTAAAATGATAGATCCTAGTTGAAGTAAAGGTGGATTGAATTTTGCCAGTGTTTGGCATTAGGCTTATTTCAAATCTGAATTTTAGCCCAGTCCTACCTTGTAGTAAAAGTTAGGAGCATTTAAAAGAATTTACCAACTTCCCTATGTTATTAATATTGTCATTTTTGTGCTTTCTCCATTTGAAGAAAAGGCATTCAGGTTGGGGTTTAAGCAGGGGAATGGAGCATATGATGTGATTAATGAGTGCAAGTACCTCCAACTGGGAATGTGCTGGGAAACATGATTACACTAAAATTGACCGAAGGTCTTGACTTAGGTGCCAAGAGAATATTTTTAAAGGGCAGAGGAGGGAGGCCTCATGATCTATAAAATACTTGAAAGCCAATATAACTGTTAAGCGTTACTGTTGTCCACCAAGTTAACTGTGCATGTCTTGTAACTCTTCTGACCACAGGGAGTTTGACAGCTCTGGTGTATCAGCATTCCATCACTCCACTGGCATTGCCCTGCAAGCTTCTCATCCCAGACAGAGGTATGCTTGTTAAAGTATAGAAGAGAGATACCCAGCCAAGCTCTGCTTCAAAGTACCTGTGTCCAAAGGAAGCTGAACATGTCAGAAGTAAAGATCTAAGCAAGAATGCACGGGGAATGAGGCTGTGTTTTAGAAGTGGTCCTTCAGTACTACTGATAGCTCTTATCCAAGCTGTAGCTGTGACCAAACTAGAACTGTGATATTCCAGTCATAAACATGGATGTGTCATGAAAATCTGCACAGTAACTTAGCATGTAGGGAAAAGAAAAATTGTATTTCTCCAACAGTTCCTCCAAGCTTTCTCTATTATATCCAGGGTCTGGAGTTCACAAGGGCTGGTCATAGGAGTAAAGACTGAAGCAAAGAAGGTGTTCAGCAACTCAGCCTTCTCTGCATTCTGTTAGCAGGGCTCCTACCTCATTCAGCAGTGGGCCCACATTTTCCCTGTTCTTCCTTTTACTACTGATATATTCAGATGCTTGTTTTCTATATAAGTATGAATGGAAGGATTATGTTGTCCTCTTCTGAACAAAATGCGATTTATTTCATTGTACAAAGGCAAAGTGTTTGTCTCTAAATCAGTGTAAATTATATAAATTAAATGAGATTATTAAAATTGCACTATTTAAAATTAAATTCATATGTGTCCCTGCAGCATGTATTGTGTATGCCTTCTCATGTGAGGAAATAGAAGTTAAACATCCCTTCTACAACACCAGAAGAAAAGAACCTGATGCATCACAAAACCCATATGAATTATTAAAGCTGCAGATACAAGATTGTTTCATGTTTCTGGCCAAGAGTTGTCCAGTAGATGAGACATAAGTTGTCAACTCATATTTGACCACGTGCAATTATTTGTTGATTCAAGTCAAAATAAGACATGGACAATGAAAAAACACTTTTTCTGTTTTGCAGATCCTTTGGAGGAGATAGCAGAAACTTCTCCACAAACTGCTGCAAACTCAGCAGCAGAACTTCTCAAACAGGGTGCAGGTTTGTTAAACTTTTTCCTTGCATTTGACTGTCAAAAAATTTTGTGTCTTAAAGGCTGGAAGAAGCTGAAGCTTAGACTGGACTGAAGGGTGTTTGAAGGGTGCAGTTAAATTTAGAGTGCTGTGTAGAAGCTTAAAGTGAAGAGATATATTAATTTATTTCTGTTTTCTGCAACCAGCTCCTAAGTTCTGCTACCCTGTGTTTGGTTTCCAGTTGTATCTTCCTTAAAAATATGAGGTGCACATAGGTTTGTCCAAGGGAAGTTCTTAAGTGGTAACTTTGATTTCATAATTGATTATTACTTAATGACTGAAGATATTTTCAACCTGTAGTTGAAGAGGTTCATGAACTATGTCTGATGTCTGCAAAAGGCAACCAAGGAAAGTCTTCAGTAGGGTTAAATAGTTCTCAACCTTAGTTCTCTCTAAGGGTTGGGTGGTGTTTAATGGATACTGATGCATACTGCAGCAGCCATTCTGGCAAATTAAGTTGTCTTACTCTGAGCTTATTGATGTGATAGAAGAACCCTGACAAGATTACTTCCCAATCATGTTATGGTATGCATTGGTACTGTCTGTATCACTCTCCAATAGAGGTATTTGCAGCAGCTATGTAGAGACATGTTCTGCTTCTCATCTGCTTTGTGTGCAGCTCACCCAGAGATGTCTTGTCAAAATAGCCTATCTGAAGAAGTGTGGTGGAGTCCTAATCAACCACTATTGAACATGGTGCTCTGGGTCACTCTTCATAATCTTAAAAGCAGTTTTTAGTAGAAATGCAGCCGCCATGCCCAGAGGATCCTGTCCATGCACTCCCATGGTCCCTGGTTTTCAGGCTCTTAGGACTTCTCCCCAGGATCTGTCTATCCACCTTATTAGTCCCATTAGAGCAGGCACAAACAACTGCATTTGTTACTTTGCTTTGAAACCATAAGCAGAAGTGTGGCCATGCATGCCTTTGTAAGAATGCTGCCATATTGCCCTCACCCATTTTAGGGCACTTCTGAAGGGGGCATTGCCCAGCTGAGCAGCTCTGGAGAGAGCTGCTTGTTTGTGCAGCTTAAAAATTTGTAGTACCACTTGAAGTGCTGCAGTCAATCAGAAATGCATGGTTGAGGCAATAGCAAGCTTTTGCGAGACTCTGCAAGGCTGTGCCAGGAGTGACCGTGTGTTAAGCTTTCTGTCTGCCAGTGCTGGTGGTGATTGTTGTGGCCAACAGGGTAGAAAAGGATAATGAATTTTTCTGGAACTTTCCCTTTTGGAAACCCAGCAAAAGGAGCATCTCTTGTCTTTTGATAAATACTGGTTTCCCCTTCCTCAAGCAATGCTTTTCAAAGAAAAAGAAACAATTCTTCTTCGGCTGGAGAAGTAATCAGACGATTCTTCTGGGAGCTGTCATATCATGGGTAATTTGGGAAACTTAGTACTTTTCCCCTCTGTTATGGTATTGGTTTTGTTCTTAAACAAAGATTTGGAACCTAAATAGATAAATTAGTTATGACAGATTCTCAGAAGTTGTTTTTGCCTTGCTACATCATTTCACATGGAGCATAATAGCATTCAGTGGCTTCATGTCCAAGGTGAGATCAGTGATGAGTGGTGTCCCTCAGGGACTGGTATTGGGACTGGCACTGTTTTAACATCTTTGTTGGTGTCAAGGATTGTGTACACCCTTAGCAAGTTTGGCGATGAAACCAAGTGTCCTGGTTTGGGCCAGGATAAAGGTGGTTTTCTGTCATATACTTTTGCTCTCAGCAAAATCTCTTGTAAGTAGTTGCACTTGCTGAAACTAACAGCAGGTTTTTCAGACAGTGTCTGCTTCTAGGACTGATAACACTCAGTGTTTATAGTTACTGCCAGAGACTGGTATGCAGAGCCAAGGACACTGGTCAGCTCTGAGGAGCATTTTACCTACCAGAGGGAGTAAAGAGGTCCCACCTGAAGCCCTCCTTTGGGGAGGACCGGACAAGATAGATGTCAGAATTGAGCAAACAGAGTATTCCATCCCATACACATCATACTCAGTATAAATTTGAGGGATCACAAGGGTCAACCCCCTTCCTGCCCTTCCCGCTCCCCTTCCTTCTCCTGTCCCTGTCTGCTTCAGCATCCTGGGAGGATTCCATCCGTTCCTCTGCCTGTGGTCCTGATCCGTGCCAGCCTGAATCTGTGTGTTCCTGCCTCCAGCTCCTGACTGCTGCTGACTCCAGGATTCCAGCCTGGGCTTTCCCAGGGCTGCCCTGCAGCCTCAGTGGTGATGTGACAGTTATTGGGGGATAGGAACTTGGTATCAATTTTCCTGTATATTTGTATATATTTAGTAATTTTTCCTATTTCTCATTACTGTTTCATTAAAGTTGTGTAGTTCAGTTTCCAACCCATAAGCCTCTCTCCCTTATTCTCTCTCCTTCCTTTATGTGGAGGGGGATTATTAGAGACCACCTGCCATTCTGTTTAATTGCTGGGCCAGTGTCAAACGGTGACACCAAGCTGTGTGGTGCAGTCACCGTGCTGGAAGGAAGGGATGCAACCTTGACAGGCTTGAGAGGTGTGTCCGTGCCGACCGAATGAAGTTGGACGAGGCCAGGTGCAAGGTCCTGCACCTGCATCAGGGCATCCCAAGCACAAATAGAGACTGGGTGGAGAAAGATTAAGAACAGCTCAACATATTGCTCTATGCCCCCGCATGCCAGAAAGCCAGCTGTATCCTGGGCTGCATCAAAAGAAGTGTGGCCAGCAGGTCGAGGGAGGGGTTTCTCCCCCTTTGCTCTTGTGAGATCTCACCTGTAGTACTGTGTCCAGCCCCCCACATAAGAAGGACGTGCAGCTCATGGCACAAGTCCAGAGGAGGAGCATGAAAATGATCAGAAGGCTGAAGCACTTCTATGAAAACAAGCTGAGAGAGTTGTGGTTGTTCAGCCTGTAAAGGCAAGGGCTCTGGGGAGATCTTACAGCAACCTTTCAGTACCTGAAGGGTTCCTACAGAAAATTTAGGGAGGGACTTTTTACAAGGATGTGTAGTGATAGGGTTTATGGTTCCGGTTTCAGAATGGAAGCGGGTAGATTTAGATTGGATATTGGGAAGAAATTCTTCAGTGTGAGTTTGGTGAAGGACTGGCACAGGTTTCCCAGGGCAGTTGTGGTTGCCTCCTCCCTAAAAGTGTTCAAGGCCAGATTAGATGGGGCTTTAAAAAAACCTGCTCTAATGGGTTGGCATGAGATGATCTTCACGGTTCCTTCCAACCAAAACCATACTGTGATTCTCTAAATTTTTATGTTTCAGAGGTCCTTGTCCAGTCATAGAGACATTTAGGTTGTGGAGCTCAACACTGAATCGTATACCTGAAGCATGTGGAGTGTTTCTTCTCTGACTACGTGCTGTTTAGTCAGAGCAGATCCACTTTTTCCCTCTCACTCTACAAGCAAAGAAATGGTGTGTTTTCCTAGAATGATAATTTTTATAGCTGTCTGAAAAACCTAATGAGCATTTCTAGTCATTACCTAAATACAGAAGCTGACCAGAAATCTTCTGCTTCCTAGAGAATTGCAGTTGAAGACTAGAAACTATGCAGATCTTGCTTTATTGACTTTCCTGTTCAGCAGCTAAGTTTTCTGCCCCATATATAGGTCCCACCTCTTCACATCTTTTTCCACCAATACGATCAAGGAACAAAGTGTTCTGAGCAAAGCACATTCACAGCCTAAAAGCAGCAGGGATTACTCAAAATGGCCACATTGTGTAGCTATTGGTGGTACCATGGATGTGACAACAAAGGGCCACTTGTGGAAGCCAGAGTAGCAATATTGAAGAGCAGCTGCATTGCATGAAAGACATAGATGTCTTAATTTCATTCTAGTCTTAGTATGATTTGTGTGGAACTGCTGTTATTTGATACCTTGTGTGACCATGAGTGATGTTCTTTAACAAGAAATCATTCAGCCTACTCATTACCTTTCCTTTCCTGTAATCTTGCTGTTAAGCTGACATGTTTGCACTTTCCAACACTTTTGAAAAAGGTTTTATTTATTATATTTTGTTCTTCAGTACTGAAGGATTTGACTTGTATTTGGTGATTGCTTTTGAACTATCACATTGAGAGCAATCTAGACAAAATGCTGGGCTGTTTCATTTAGAAACAAAACCTGAACACAGTCTGTTGTTACCAGTGCAATGTGTGGCAGAAGCATAAGGGAAACCCTTCATCTGTATCTCAAGTGGTGAGGAGTGCAACTGGGAAACAAGGCAAGCTTCCTGGGGTAGGAAGGGCTCAGAGGATAATGAGGCCTTAAGATCTGTACCAAACATACACAGTAATGTTGTGAGAATTGGAGAGCATGTGATTTGGAATGTTATTTACAGTTTTGCATAGACAGGACAGAAATCTGTTGAGCAAGGAAGGCTTTGTTGTTGTTTTGAAAGGAAGGCTTGGCTTTGTTGTTTTGAAAGTGACAGTGTCCATCTCTGTATTTTATGTAGATAGTTATAGGAGAAAGCTTTAGAGAGATTGCAGAATAGCCATATGAAAAGGTGTTAGATTTAATTTAATCTTTCATTGTAAAGCTGGCAAGCCAAGATAAAGTACTGAACAAGTGAGATATTAGCATGGTAATTTGCATGTGTCAGCTACCAGAGTTGTACAATTCTGTCCTGGATACTTACACAAGTTTTACCAAAAGTGTAAGTCTCTTGGTACCAGTATTTAGCTATGGATGTGTTGAGGCATTCTTGCTTGTTCTGTAGATAAGAGGGCTTTTCTGGTTCAACAATCTTCCCAGTCTGCTTGAAAACATGACTATACCAGAGTCCCAAAGTATTTAATCATATGAATAATGCTATTAATACCAATTAATAATAATAGTTACTGCTGTGTAATGCTGTAGTATTAGTACTTCTTTTTCTGGTCCTTGCTGCAGATTTGATATGTGACTAAGTAAAAAAAACCTGGTAGCCTCAGAAACCAGTGAGCTTCTGTTTTATAGAGATTCTTCAGAAGTTACTAATATCTCTGGGAGATGAATAGAACTTTTAGAAATAAGTACATGTGGAATTGAAGGATAGATTTAAAAATACACGAGTTAGTAATTTTTTCTCAGATTTGTTTTGTTGCCCTAAAATCTGTAACCATACAAAGCACTATGGAATTACTGAAAAGTGAGCTTTCCAACAACCCTCAGTTCTTTGTGGGGTAAAAACATTTTTATCTTGTCAAACAAATGAGTGTTGTCATTTGAATATAGTTTAAATGCCAGTTTAAGGTGTAAATGCTTGAATGTGTGCTGCAAAAATGTGTATTTCCTCCTTGGCTGCTCTAATTGAACTTAAAAGCAAAATATCCCCATTCTTCCCCCTCAGGAATGCCTTTGCTGTAGTAGTACCTATGGGTGAGTGGCTTCTCTGCTGCTTTCATGTACTTATTTAAATTTCAGGATCTGTGGTCAATAGATAAATACAATCATTAGCTTAAATATAAAGATATTGGTAAGGATATAAAGGTATTGGAAAGAAACGGACAGCAAAAGGCTTGTGGCCTCCAAAATGATAGTCAAGCAATGTGGCAACAGTAGGATAAGGAAGAAAGAAGAGTGGGAAGGCACATGTGGCAGGTTTGGTAGTTTCTGCCAGTCCTCCCTATTTGTTTCACAAAGGTGGAAAATTTATGTTTGAGTTGGTTTTGTTCAGAAGATACCTATTTGCTTGCTGTTGGGTAATGACCTCTCACAAGTCTCTCCCCTCTCTTATTACAGCCTGTAATGTTTGGTATCTGAATTCAGTGGAGATGGAATCCCTCACGGGCTACCAGGCAGTACAGAAAGCCTTGAGCCTGACGCTGATGCAAGATCCTTCTCCCAGCTTAACTGTTGTCCATTTCAAGGTGTCTGCACAAGGAATCACTTTGACGGATAATGAAAGAAAGTAAGCAAAAGAGGAATGGGAAGAGAATATCCAGCCTTGTCCTCAACAAGTGTTGGCTGCTCTTGATTTGATATTCCTAGTTATGTTCTGCAGTCTCTGTCTTGTAGGATAATAGGATTCTCTAAAGAGTGGCAATGACAGTATTGGCTGTCTGCAGTACAAAAGAATTAATAGATAGCCTGTAAAATACTATGATACAAAGTTCATTTATAGTTATTTTGTACTGAATGCTATTAAGGCTACCACAAAGTAGGTTTGAAAGATTTGGAAACTGAGAATAACAGGAGGGAAAACAAAAATTCATTATAGGGTAAAAGAAAAAAAGTGCCAGACTTCTTCATTCCATGGGATCTGCAAACGTTCATAACGGATCAAAGATAAAACCTTAATTTATAATACCTCAGAGTGCTTATATTTTGAAATTCTATGTAATCAAATTATCCACAAAGTCCAAGAAGTTGCATTTCCTCCTGACACAGTATCTAAATGGATTAGTTTTAGAAAAAGTACATTCAATAATTATTTTTGTTAACTTGAGGGGCCAGGTTTTTTGTGGTTCAAAAACCTGTCAATACTCGTCTAAATAGGAATTTATTTGGTTTGAGCAGTTCAGGTGGATGGCTTACAAAGTCACTCAGAGATAGCAAAAAGAAATAATCATCATTATTAAATTTAGATCAAATATAGTTTATTTTCCAGATTGTTTATTTTAAACATCTTAACTATTCCTAAAACTGTATTTTCTTCTTCCTACACAGACTCTTCTTTCGGCGACATTATCCGGTCAGCACTGTTATTTTCTGTGCCCTGGATCCACAGGACAGAAAGTAAGGAAGACAAGCAGTATTTCTAATCTTTTGTTTGTGTTGTTGGTCAACAAAACTGAGATAGTTTTTGTTTTTATTCCTCTTTTCACTGCTTTCTCAATGGGCTACAAGATGGATACAAGATGACCTTTCTGCAAAGTAAGTGTACATCTGTGTACATATGTATGTCTCTTTTAACTGAATGTTTTAGGAATAGTGTTCTACGTTACCTTTGTCAGAGATGTAGGAGAGAAAGCAGCTGTTCAGAGACCAAAGTCTCTTCCCACTGTATTTATACTTCATCTGCACCTCTGCAAGTCAGGACTAATGATGTGATGGTGGGATGTCTGGAGCCAGAGCTAGGGTGGTTTATTGAGGTTGAAGGTCTGTGACTTGATTAAAGTTTCAGAAATCAAAACAGAGCCATTTGCTTCTCGGTTTAGCATTCCACTTGTCCAACAACACTAACACAAGCTTACTTGTCTCATTTAGACTGATAGCTTTTTAAAAAAAAATCCCATTCACAGAACACATATCAAGATACTCCTAGTAATGTGATACTAGTGTTCCCCCGTTTACCAAAAAAAAAGCCAAAACCAAACCAAAACCACTGCTAAACAGAGAGAACTCAGCCTTTGTTATGGAAAGGAACAGAAATAGATAGCTCAGTCCTATTTCCATTATTCTGTTCACTGAGTTGTGTGGCGCTCAAAATCTCTGTTAGGCAATTCGTGACACACAACACACTCACCAAGACAGGTAAGAGAATAGCAGTATTTAATCAGAGTAATGGTATTTCCCACATCACTCTCCTGGAGAAACTGGTTGCTCGTGGTTTAGTCAGGCATACTTTTCACTGTATAAAAAAACTGTTTGGATGGGAGGGCCTAGAGTGTTGTGCCAAATGGAATTAAATCCAGTTGGCATCTGATTATGAGTGGTGTTCCCCAGGGCTTGGTTCTCTTTAATATCTTTATTGATAATCTGGACAAGAGGATCAAGTGCACCCTCAATAAGTTTGCAGATGACACCAAGATGGGTGGGAGTGTTGAGGGTCAGTCAGAAGACTGTACAGAGGGATCTGAACAGGCTGGATTGAAGTGTTGAGGCCAGTTGCATGAGGTTCAGCAAGTCCTATTGTCTGTTCCTGCACTTGGGCCACAACCACCCCACACAACTCTACAGGGAAGAGCGGCTGGAAAGCTGCCCAGCAGAAAGGCACCTGGGAGTGCTGATTGACAGCCAGCTGAATATGAGCCAGAAGTGTGTCCAGGTGGCCAAAAAGGCCAAGGACATCCTGGATTGCATCAGAAACAGTGTGGCCAGCAGGTGAAAGGAGGTGATTGTCCCTGTGTACGTCCACCTGACTGCTGAGGCTGCACCTCAAGTACTGTGTTCAGTTCTGGGCCCCCCACTACAGGGACATGAAGCATGTCCAGAGAAGAGCAACAAAGTTGGAAAAGGGTCTGGAGCATAACTTCTATGAGGAGCAGATGAGGGAATTAAAGTTATTTAGTCTGAGGAAGAGGGAGCTGACAGGAAACCTTACTGCTGTAGAGTACAGCTACCTGAAAGGAGGTTGTAGCAAAGGGGAGGTCTCTGCTCACTAGTAACAAGTGATAGGATCAGGGGAGGTCTCTTCTCACTAGTAACAAGTGATAGGATCAGGGGAAGTGGTTTAAGTGGTTTAAAGTCGTGCCAAGGGAAGTTAGGTTGGATGTCAGGAAAAACTTATTTACAGAGAGGGTTATTAAGCACTGGAAATGGATCAATCACCATCCCTGAATGTGTTTAAAAATAATATAGTTACAGTGCTTAGGGACATGGTTTAGCAGTGGGCTGGTAGAGCTAGTTCAGTAGAGTTAGGTTGAAGGTTGGACTGGATAACCTTACAGGTATTTTCCAACCTGAACAGTCCTATGATTCTTCCCCATGTCTGTTCTGTATAGCAGACTTGTGGAAAGTAGAGAAATGCTCTGTGAAGAATCCAACATCTGCCTCGCTTTTGTTGTTTTCTCAAAAGAAATAGGGAGTTACTGAACAGTGAGCTTTCAGCACTGTAATTACTGTCACTGACTCCTCATCTGTGAAAATGAATTCAGAGTGTAAATGTAGATGGACAAGTGGAGCTTTTCCAGCTTTGACGCATCTAGAAAATTCTAGCAGAGCGACATAGCCTGAGTCACATCCTTACACTTTTAATGGCTCTCTCATGAGAATCTGTCACTAAAAAGCGTGCAGATACTACATAATGTGTCTTACTGAACTTTCCAAAAGAGAGTGCTTACGTAGATGCTGTGAATCTGTGCCTGACCAAGAAGGGATGATAATCTAATTTCATAATTAGAACAAGCAATATCACTTAAATCTGACACTTTTGATTGTCCCAGAATTCATTCTGATGAGTTCTTACTGCAAATCTTATTTCAAAATTGAACTCTGTCTGAAACTGAAACAGTCTTCTTACTTAACAGCATTTGCTTCTGTCATCACTGACAAGGGTTGTGGAAGCCATTTAATAACTCTGAAAGGCCAAACCCAAACCAGATATTATCCAGATAAAACCTTATGAAAAAGTATCTTGGGTCTTCAGTGCAGGCAAGAACTTAAGAGTCTTTGATTTTGCCTCTACTTGTAAACTATGTGTTAGATAGATGTGGGATTTTTTTATGTTGCTTAGGGAAAATGTAGCTGCACAGTGAACACTGAAAAAATATCTTTGGCTACAGCTGTCCAACAGTGCCTCATAAGCTGGGTTTTTCTTTATACATTTACATGCCCATACACATTTTAGATTAAAATAACTTAGCTTCTCTTAATGTTTGTATTGTCTTAAGGGGAGGGGAGGGGAGGAGAGGGAGAGGGAAAGGGAAAGAGGAAGAAAGTCACCACACAAGGATCCAGCAATGTCCTGTTGGTCTCGTGGCAGAGAAGAAGAGTGGAGGGGAAGAGTTAAGAGTCTCTTTTTCCTTTTATGCTATCCAGTTCTTGCTCTCTTCAGCCACTAGCCAGCTGTTGCTTGTCCAGCATCTGCTGCATTTGCAGAATTAACAGCTAGGTGTTGTTCCCCTAATTGTCTCTCTTAATTAACAGCATCCAACCTTAACCTGTCAAGGAGCTGTTTTTTCTCAAACTTTATGACTTCTCTCCTACCTCTTCTTGGGCTGTCTCTTCTCAAGCTTTATGGCCTCACCTCCTATCTCTTCTTAAGGCCTTCAAACTGCTTGAGACTGTCATCTCATAATTGAGAATCATCATTGAGAATCTCTCATTATAGAGAGAAACATAAGGATATCACTACCTGCAGGATTCTGCAGTGTGTGGTGGTAGGTCAGTCCTACCCCCCACTACCAGGCAGTAGTCCTTTCAGTTGCCAGTTTGTTGTTTGAGGCAAATCCTGATTCGAACCTCACAGATTCACAAATGGAGCTTTTCCAGCTTTGTCACATACAAAAAATAATAGCAGAGCAACGTAGCCTGACCTGATTGTGAGCCAGTGTTGTGCCCAGGTTGGCCAAGAAGGCCAATAGCATCCTGGTTTGTACCACAGATAGTGTCACCAGCAGTATTACCGAAGTGATCATCCCCCCTGTACTCAGCACTGATGAAGCCACACCTTGAATACCGTGTTCAATTTTGGGGCCTTCCTGTAAGAAGAACACTGGAGTGCTGGAGCATGTCCAGAGAAGGGCACTGAAGCTGGTGAGGAGTCTGGAGAACAAGTCTTAAGAGGAGTGGCTGAGGTAACTGGGATTGTTTAGACTGAAGAAGAGTCAGCTGAACTTATTGCTCTTTACAACTACCTGAAAGGAGGTGGTAGTGAGGTGGAGGTTGGTCTGTTTTCTCGAATAACAAGTGATAGGCAGGAGGAAATGGCCTCAAGTTGTGCCACAGGAGGTTTAGATTGGATATTAGAGAAAAATTCCTTCTCTGAAAGTGTCATCAGGCATTGGGGCAGGCTGCCAAAGGAAGTGGTTGAGTCAGTATCCTTCTGTGGTTTCTAAAAGACATAGATGTGTTCAGGGGCATAGTTCAGCGGTGGACTTGACAGTGTTAGTTTAATAGTTGGACCTAATGATCTTAATGCTTTCTACAGTATCCCTGTGGTCAGCAGCATGTCTCTGTCAGGGTACAGTACAAGGTGCAATACAGACAGAGTAGAAGGAAGGGGACAGTCACCTGGTTTTGGCCATACTGAGCCACTTAAGGAGTACCTGACTTGGATAGTACATCTAGACCCTGGTGTTTAGCAGTCACACACAAGCTTGTCCATCAGAACAAATGAAGTCTGATTTGTGCTTTTCCTTTCTGCTGTATCTTTTTTGCTATATGTAATGAGGCAGTCTGTGTCTGTTTTCTGATATGCTGTGATTGTTGCCCTTGCAGAGTTTTTGGATTCGTTGCCAGGAAGCAAGGTAGTGCCACAGATAACATATGCCACCTGTTTGCAGAGCATGATCCAGAGCAGCCTGCCAGTGCCATTGTGAACTTTGTATCAAAGGTCATGATAGGATCTCAGAAAAAGATCTGATGCCTTTACACCCTTGACTCGGAGCTCTTCACTGAAGGAAAGCACTGTGAGAGGAAGAAAACCTACTCATCATCAACACCTGAATCTTGTCATTAGCAAGAAGGAAAGGAGAGAATCATCTGAATTATGTTTGCAAGAGTTCAGCCTTTTCTTTGAAGATGCCTCTAAATTAAAAAAGCATTATTTCTTCATTTTTATATTACAGGACAAAACAAAAGAAGGTGGGTGCCACCCAAGCCCATGTAGCCCATACCTGAGTGAAGCATAAATGAAAGAACTTTTTTCCTGAAGGGTTTCTAATACATTTTCACATTCTGTTTCTCATCATTTATTGGAGCAGAAATACTAACTAGGCAATGCTACTTTTTTGTACAGAAAATGTTTTGTATGACCTCTGTAAAGACACTTGCCATAGTTGCATCATTGGTAGCTATAGGCCTTGCAGACACACTCTTAAAAGAATGATGGTCTGAGGAAGAAGAACTTGAGAACATCTTCTCTTCATCATTATGTGAAATTTTCATATAAAATGAATGGATGAAGAGGAAGATGTATATGAAGAGCAGGTTTGTGCAAGCTGATTTCTGGAAAGAAAAGAACAGCAATGTGGAATATTCAGGGAAATTGCTCTGTATTTAGTGTTAAGAAGACTGGGCTGTTTTAGTTTGAAACATTTTAAATAAGGAGAAGGTGCAAGATCAAAAAAGGTTATGTGGAAATATACTCTGTAACTGGGGCTTTTTTATTTTTTTTTTTAATACAGAGAACTGAGCTCTAACTTAAACACAGCGAACTGTGTTCTAATAATTAGAGGGCAAAAATGAGGAAAAAGCAAAGAAAATTTTATGATTTATGTATTTTTATCTGTGCCAGATTATTTATAGTAGATCTCAGATCTTGATATGTCATATGGATGTTCTGACCACTGTTAAGCTTTGCCTCTGTAGTGCTATTTTGCATAAGTAGAAGTATGCATAGCCTATGCCTTGCTGTAGACAATAGAGTCTCATATTTTAATTTTTGCCTTACAGTGACAAGATAGCTTCCTTTTCCTGTTTTGGTTGTGTCATTTGTTACCCCACCTAGTACATTTGTGGGTTCTTTTATCAGAGCTTTGGGGGTTTTTTGGCTTTTTTTTAATCTGTAGGAACTATTTTTGTGTATAATATTTTTAATAATTCTTTGAGTCAGGAAATCCGTAAGGGAATGAAACTAATTTTTTAACTCTTAATTTGTACAATCATCACACTTGTACATATGTCTGTATCTTTCTAAACACATCATTATTTTAAATACATACCAAAGTTCTAGTTAGCTTTACTGAAAATTGGTACAGTAAGTTACAGGGAAAGGGAGTAAAATAGGTTCATGAGGGAAGTAAGCTGCTGAGGTCTGCTGTATATTTCCCATGCATTCCAAAAAGAGAAGTAATAGACCCCCATGTCACAACTGCTGGTAATAGAGCAGCTGCAGTCTGACAGTGCTAAAGAATTTAATTGCCTCTGTCTTTGATGTGTAACTGTCAACATTATATTAATAGCCTGAGAAATAAAATGATATGCTGAATTTGGCATGCCAAGCATGAGGCACTAGTAACTGTACCTACCTGAAAGATACTTTTATTCAGTTATAGTAAATAACAGTTAAATGGAATGGGGACATTTTGTTGGGCTATATGGTAAGAAGATTCCACTGCCTTGAACTCTTGTGTCCCCTATAAATTATGATCTGTTTTTTTTTATTAGCAGCTCTCTTCCTATTTCCCAGAGTATTAGGACCTTGGAAACCTTGTTCAGTGAGCACAGTCAAAAGTGTTACCAGATTATTTGTGTAACTCTGAATAAAGTTATTTGCAGAAATAACTTTATTCTTATTAAAGGGAAAGGGGTGTGAAAGAGAGAGAGAAACAAGAAAGATTTGAAGTTTGATGTATTTGGACCAGAAGTATGGTTTTAGTAGCAGTGGGAATTGGATGTGTGTAGAAGGTTGAAGCAATCCAAAGCCTAGTAGCTACCTTTCAAGCAACAAAAGCAAGTGCCTTTGATTTGCACCAAATAATTCTGTTGTTCTGACAAAGAGGTATACCACTGAAATGGTTTTTATATACCATCCAAAAAAAGAGAATGCATTTCTTACTTTTAGGAGCTTTGGTCCTTTTGGGACATGTGAGAACAAGTTCCCTTTTAATATTGTTTTGGTGCAGCAGTTGCCTAATCTAGTCAGACAGTTGTATCTCAGTGAATTTCTTCAGCTTACATCTCACCTAGATTTAAGTCTCAGATTTAAATCTGATGTATTGTGAACATTGAAATGAGGAGGAATTTTTTACTGCATTTTTTCACTTCTGTAGGTGATACTTAAATTTCAGTGTGTCTTGTCAGACACCAAGTGTTGGCCTTTGGGCTAAAAATAAAAAGTCTTTTTCCCCATGGTTGTCATTTCCATTCAGGACCGTACTTTTTATTCTTTTTGCTTCCTTAAGGCTTGCTAAATTCAGGAGTTTAAAGAACTGAACACGGACACTCCTGGTGGTGTTTCCTATGAGTTTAGGTCTACTTGGTAAGTGGGAAAAAAGAAGTTGCCCTGTTTCTAAGGGAGGTTTTCTGTTATGCATTCCATTGGATTGTATACTGCTGTGTGCTTTTGCTTTTTGGTCAATTAAAAGTGCAAAAAGCAAAATAGTTCACAATGTACCATTGTGTAGTGTATGTAGAAAGATATTCACAAACCTTTTGTTCATGTCAAATACAGGACTAAGTAGTTAATACAGCACTTTCTTTCAAGGTTTTTAATAATGTGTATATGCAGTTTCATTACTGACATATGACAGCAATAATGACGCATTTATTTAGCTGGACTCCTATTAACCTGCTTAATAAATGTACTACTATAATCATACAATGTGAAACTACAAAAATGCTAAAAGCCATGTTTTTAATGATTTTTTTTTCTATGTATCCAACAGTATCATTAAAAATATAATGTTTTCTTCTTGGATTTACCTGCAAGTGAATTTTTTCGCGTTTTTACCGAAACTGTAAAGTATCAAAAGTTCTCTAGGATGTAAATGAATGTTCTATAAAATCTTTGTATAGTAATTTTCTCTGCTCTTTAGATATTGCCTCTGTTCAGATTATAATAAAATTATGAATGTGAAATTTCACAATACAATGGTATAGGCCAGTCTTTTCTGAAAGAAAGTCGCCTTCTGGCAGTCAAAATCAGATAACAAATGAAATCTTATTGGTGAAATAATAGTCTGTGTGCTGAAATGGGGTTTTAGTTTTGTTTCTAAGGATTTTTTTCAAGGATTTTCATGGACTTTATGCAAATCCGTGCTAGTGGTTCAAGTCATACGATTTTCCTACTTCCTACTTTCCTACTGTAACTACAGTCATAATCATATAAAAGTGCCATTTGCCTGAATTGTGTATTTCAGTGTAAGAAGGACAAATAGGAAGACTACATGATGTCACCTTCTGAGATGTCTGTAACCACTCAACTGTGCATTCACAGTGACTGCATTAGGAAAACTTCCAGAGGAACATCAGAGGGCTGAGACATCTAACCCCTAGCTGAAATAGCTCTCTGAGTACAAAATCTGTGTGTCAGCCACACACTGAGGGTTGAATTATATACATGTTTTATTGGAATTATTTCTAAGACTGATAAATTCTGGTATGTCAGAAAGGCTGATGCCTTTTCGATGAGATGTAGGCTGGCAAGAATTATGAATTCATTGTGCTTGACTGTCATTTATCACTACAGGCCATTGTGGATATGCGTGGGCATAGCACGCAACAGAGTTATTAATGAAAAGTACTCATTTTTATTGGAATTAATTACAATGTAGAACGGCATGACAGTGGCAAGGATGCAACAGTAAAATGGATCTGTGTCAGAATCCATTTCCTGGTAAAATCTTGTTTTTGAGCTCAGATTCCATTGTGTGCATGTATGCTGCTCTTCCTCCTCTCTGAAGAATGCTGCAGTCTCTTAGCTCCAGTGGATGATAATTGTCTTTCAGTATTCAAATTAAATGTATTCACAACTAGTTTATATGCAGGTTTTCTTATGCCAGCATTGTGTCTTATCATGAATAACTGTTTTCTGCCTGACGTATTTATAGCAAGAGTTCTGACCACTTCTTGTGCCCCTCAGTCTTCTCTGACGAGGCTAAATAAGTCAGGTCTCAGGCCTTTCATTTCTTTAAGTTTATTTTCTTCATTTCATCTTTGAAAGGGTTCAGAGGCCTATTCTTTTTTTTCTTTTTGTCAGTTAAATAATTTATTTGGAGGGACCTTGAAATCAACAGCCAAACTGTTTAAAAGCAGTGCAAACTATTGCTGTGTGATTTTTTAAATATTTGTATTAGAAAACTCTTGGAACAAGAAGACTTGGCCCACCAAATAGGCAGAGTAAACACCTCCTCTGCTTCTTCTGTTGACACCTAGTGGAAGGGTTACAATAGTGTTCACACATATCAGGCAGTGTGCCCAGAGGAAATGATGAGGGCAAATAGCTAAAGAAGTTCTCAGAAGCGTAAGTCAGAAACAGGAAGCTTGCAGGAGACTTAGCACGTCTGGCAGAACACCAAGAGGGCAAAGGGGAGCTATTAGGAAACTGAAGGATCTTGCTGAATAACTGAGAAGGGATTTTCATTACATGTCACTTCAAAGGGTATCAAACCAGGACTGTTCCCTTTGAAGACATTTAGTGTCTTGCATAGAGCACAAGTGTTTGCATCAATTTTGATTTTGTAATATTTACAGAATCACAGGGTGATTGAGATTGGAAGGGACGTCTGGAGGTAATGTGGTCCAACCCCCTGTTCAAACAGGGCCACTTACTGCCAGTTGCCAGCACTGGGTCAGGACAGCTTTTCAGGCTCTTGGACAGGGGCACTCTGTGCTGGGTTAGGAACTGGCTGGAGGGCCGGGCCCAGGGAGTGGTGCTGAATGGTGCTGATCCAGTTGGCAGCCGATCACCTGTGGTGTCCCCCAGGAATCAGTGTTGGGCCCAGTTCTGTTTAGTATCTTTGCTGATGATTTAGATGAGGGGATTGAGTCCATCATCAGCGAATTCACAGATGACACTAAGCAGGGGGGGAGTGTGGATCAGCTGGAAGGCAGGAGGGCTCTGCAGAGGGACCTGGACAGACTGGAGAGTTGGGCTGATTCCAAGGGGATGAGGTTCAACACGGCCAAGTGCCAGGTCCTGCACTTTGGCCACAAGAACCCCATGGGGAGCTCCAGGCTGGGCACAGAGTGGCTGAGAGCAGCCAGGCAGAGAGGGACCTGGGAGTCTGGATCGACAGGAAGCTGAACAGGAGCCAGCAGTGTGCCCAGGTGGCCAAGAAGGCCAATGGCATCCTGGCCTGGATCAGGAACAGCGTGGCCAGCAGGGCCAGGGAAGTGATTCTGCCCCTGTACTCAGCCCTGGTGAGGCCACAGCTCGAGTCCTGTGTCCAGTTCTGGGCCCCTCAGTTCAGGAAGGAGATTGAGGTCCTGGAGCAGGTCCAAAGGAGGGCAACCAGGCTGGTGAAGGGACTCCAGCACAAGTCCTGTGAGGAGAGGCTGAGGGAGCTGGGGGTGTTCAGCCTGGAGAAGAGGAGGCTCAGGGGAGACCTCATCGCTCTCTACAACTCCCTGAAAGGAGGCTGGAGCCAGGGGGGGGTTGGGCTCTTTTCCCAGGCAACTTTCAACAAGACAAGAGGGCATGGACTTCAGTTGTGCCAGGGGAAGTTTAGGTTGGATATTAGAAAGAATTTCTTTATGGAGAGGGTGATCAGACATTGGAATGGGCTACCCAGGGAAGTAGTGGATTGTCTGTCCCTGGAGATATTTAAAAAGAGACTGGATGTGGCACTCAGTGCCGTGGGCTGGTAACCACAGCGGTAGTGGATCAAGGGTTGGACTTGATGATCTCTGAGGTCCCTTCCAACCCAGCTAATTCTATGATTCTATGAATACTTGGTTTAATGCAGCTCAGGATACCATTGGCCTTCTTTGCCACAGGGTCACATTGCTGTCTCATGTTTAACTTGATGTCCAGCTGGACCTCTGGGTTCTTCTCTGCCAAGCTGCTTTCTGGCGAGGTGGTCCACACCATTTGGTTTATTAGGTTGTTTCTCACCAGGTGCAGTGTCTTGCAGTCTCCTTGCTGTACTTTGTTTTCTGCAGCCTGTCATGCTAGATAGCAACATGTTCTCTGGCCTATCAGCCACTCCTTCCAGTTCTGAGTCATCAGAAAACTTGCTGAAGGTGTGATCTTATCCCTGTCATTGATTAAGATGTTAAACAACACTGGACCCAGTATGGGCCTCTGGGGTACACCGCTAGTTACCAACCTCCAAGTAGACCTTGCACTGCTGATCAGCACTCTGGGGCACACTCACGTTTCAAATCCTCTCACTGTCTGCTCATCCAGCCCCTACATCAACAGTTTGTCTATGAAGGTGTTATGAGAGACAGTGTCAAAGGCCAAACTGAAGTCTGGGAAGACAATAATCACTGCTTTGTCCTCATCTACCAAGCCAGTAATTTAATCACAGATGGTTAATAGGTTGATGAAAGATCACTTGTCCTTGACTAAGCCATGCTGGCTCAACAAAGATGATCAGGAGGCTGGAGCACGTCCTCCATGAGGACAGACTGAGAAAGCTGGGGTTATGTAGCCTAGAGAAGAGAAGGCTCCATAGGGACACCTTGTTATCAATAGTTTTTAAATCGGGCGAAGAATGTGGGAAGAGAGTTTTTACAGGGGCATGCAATGCAAGGAGTAAGGATCAATTTCAAACTGAAAGAGGGGAGATTTAGGTCGGGTATTAAAAAGAAATTCTTTAGTGTGAGGGTGGTGATACCCTAGAATAGGTTGCCCAGAGGATACCTCATCCCTGGAACTGTTTGAGGACAGACTGGATGGGGCTTTGAGCAACATGTCTAGTGGGAGGTGTACCTTCCCATGGCAGGTAGGTTGGCACTAGATGATCTTTAAAATACCTTCCAACCCAAACCATTCTATGATTCTATGATAATGATATTTGATTTTATTTTTTCTGGGTTATTTCTTGGAACTACTCCCATTCCATATTCCACTCATAACCATTCCTTATGCATAACCATTCCCTTGCATGACACAAACCTGGATCACAGTTCTAGACTGTTTGGCTAACATGTTTCCATCAGTCCCCCAAAGTCTGTCTTAACCTGAATACAGCCATCGTGACTCTCACTGGTGTTTATGCTTAAGTGGAATAAGGCCTGGGGGCTGGGCACACACCACAAGTCTGTGTATGTGTTTCTGAGTGTGCATAGTTACACAAAGGCTTTTTGTAAGGACTGCACTCTCAGTAAGGTTATCTACATGTGTATGTACTTTCAGACTAAAGCAAAATGTTGCTGAGGCATAATTGTTAAGTTTACTAGAAAGCCTTGTAGAGATAAAAAATCCCATGTAGTTTTGAAATGGCTGGAGTCACTGAAAAAGAGAAACAACAAAGTGTCTAACAAGACTTCATTTTGCAATTATTTTTTTAGGGGAGATAACATACAAAACTGTACATTCCTGCATGGAAAAATCCAGTCTCAAGTTCACGTCTATAAACTAGACATGCTAGATGTTAGCAGATGCCTTAAGTAGTAGGCTTGTAAACAGTAATTCTGTGTTAAATTTACAAATTTTTCGTAGGATTTCTGAGGTGGCAGTAAAGTTGTAGGGGTGTACATCTGAAATCTCAGGGCTTTGGCATATCTTTACCCATTACTTTTAGGTAGTAAAAATCGCAGTATCTGAGGCTAACGTAGTATCTCTGGAGCTGTTCAAATCTCTGTTAATGCTGGGTAGATTTCAGAGCTGTTAAAGGATGATGGAATTTAACCACTTTTTAATCAGTCATGGTTTTACACTCCCCAATTTCACTCATATACTCTGACTGAATATCTGTGTATGCTACTTGGATCAGGAATAGGAGCAAAAGTTTATTAATGCTTTTTGAAAAATCCAGCTTGCCCGGTATTTCCAGATATATTTCCAGGATATGCCCCATAAAAATGGATATACCATTTTTTGCCTGCTCTGAGGACTGGCAGGATTCTCTGGTGGTTGGAGCTGGCTAAGAAGAGCTGTGCTGCAATGGGTGTTGGACGGGAACACATGGATTCTGACCCAGTGGCAAAAGAGGACACTAAAATAAAGGCTGTTCCATGACAAAAGCAACCTACTTCATAGGGAAGTCTGCTGTCTCCATGATGCCCAGATGGAGGAGGATGTAGGCAAACCTTCCACCCTGGTGAGTCTTTCAGATTATCACCCACCTCCAGGTGGGTAATGACGATGTAATAATAGGAGGTGCCCAACCAATTAAGAGAGACTTCAGGTTTTTGGGGCAACTGGTGAAGGGATCAGGAGCTCAAGTTGTATTCTCCTGTGAATGAAGGAACAGATAGGAAAAGCCAAAAGCTCAATTCCTGGCTCCAGGACTGGTACTGTCAAGAGGGCTTTGGGTTCTATGATCATGGCTTGATATACGAGGCACCAGAGCTACAAGCAAATAGTGGGATGCATTTATCCCACAGGGGAAAAAGGATGCTGCAGCAGGAACAGGCAGGGCTCACTGGTACTGCTTTAAACTAGATTTGAAGGGGGAAGGGGTTAATAATCTCATGCTTGCCTGTAACAAAAGTGAGGCAGCACACCAGGGGCAGGGGGATGGAGTGGGGGGTTGGAAGTAGATGATCTTAAAAGTCCCTTCTAGCCCTGAAAATTCAATGATTCTATGATTCTAAGATTACAAAGCTGTGGTTTGCATATGAAAAGGGAAGTTGAAATTCAATTAGCATTGAAACTGCTCAGTGTTGTGTCAGATAACAAGAATGTTAACAGAAAGAAGTCTAAAGAAAACATTGGACTGACACTTGATAAATTGCAGACATAAAAAAGATTTTTATCATTTACCATAATTTTCCTGCAGTCACGTTTTCCTCTTTGCGTCCTCACTGCTCCTCGTACTTTTAGGTTCTAGGGATAAACATAAACTTAATTGTGCCTTTTGAATTTTCAGATTAGTATAATGGTATTTGAATTCATTATTTTGAAATAGTGAATTATTTATTTTGATTATACCACTTAGAGATTATTTTGAAATACCACTTAGAGACATTTCTAACCAGAAAAATCATAGAATTTTTTAAACATAAACTGAGACCTTGTGAACTAAGTCATTTACAGAAATACATATAATAGTCTCTCACTGGGACGATACTTGAAGATGGGCCCCTGACTAATAGGGATGAATAAAAAGTGGAGGAATTCAATGGCGCTTTTTTTTGCCTTCGTCTTTAGGAATACTGATAGAGCCTGGGCTGCCTGGTTTCCTGAGTTCTCCATAAGTGTGGGAACAGCACCTTTCAATTTGTGGACACTGAAACTGTAAGGAATCACCTGTATCAGCTGCTCACAAGTCCTGATGGTATGAATCACATAGTACAGAAGGAGCGAGAAGATGCTAAAGCAGCAGCCCTCTTCTCTTATACCAAAAGTCTTGGGAGTCTGGGAAAGTCCCTGCTGGCTAGAAGCTATCTAGCATTATCCCATAAATCATAAGAAGGGTGTAGGAGTTGAATGCACCCTTATCAAGTTTGCTGATGATACCAGACTCAAGAGGTGATGTTGACTCTCCTGAAGGAAAAGAGGCCTTGCAGAGGGGTCTGGATAGACTAGAGCTACTGTTTCAGGAACATGTGGCACATAGGTAGGACATTATTGATTTGATCTCCTGTATTCTGACAGATAAGAATAACAGATGAGGTATCTGATAGTCCAGCTTAGTTTGTCAATTTTTACAAAGTCGCTTCTTCCTTTTCATTAGAATTTATCCTATCTGAGCAGAACTTCTGCTTTTATAGAAATTGGAACTGTGTACTAATTTGTAGGAATTTGAGTTTCAGAAGCTGTGCATTTTAATGCAAACAAAATGGAGATTCAAGCATTAAGTGCTGAATCCTGGTCTGTTCTGTGGAGAGTTGGGGTGGTGGGGTCAGGTAGTTCAAGAGAATGGACAGACAGTGTGTTCTTTTACCTCCCACTGGCTCCTTGCTGACACATGTAAGGATTTCTGAATATGGGGAAAACGTTGACAGCATTTAATTAGCTCTGTGAGGAGAATGGAGATCATCTTGCCCAAATAGTAACCAAATTGTCCAGAAGTTGCCATTGATGAACTAATTGTGTTGTATTTTTTGTACATACATCTACATGCACTGTATTATATCCTGAAATGGAGGGAAGTGAATGCTTGGAAAATTTGAGGAGTCTGGCCGTGAGAGGTGATGACAAAGCTAAAACCAAACTTCAGAGCCCTTGACAGTACAAATGGCCACCAAATTACTTCTGTGCCCAAGTTTATTTCAGTTCATTTCCTCAGTACCACTTGCCTTTAGTATTGCTGAGAGAACCCAAGTAGGAAGAGGATAGCTGGAAAAGAAACTGAATCCTTTCTTGGGAAATTTTTTGTATATAATTTACTGTTTGTCCTTGATGTACTTGGAATTGTAATTAGATGATTTAAAGGGACCTTTTCTTATCCTTTGGAATTAACCAGCCATAAAGAAATGCTTAGCAGTGGTGTCAGGCTTATTGACTGAAGGTCTCTTAAGTACCAGTGCTGTCACCCTTTCATCTCCATTTCGAGCAGTGGCAGTGACACCTGATGATCCTTTTCTCCTGACATAGTTTAGAATAATACTTTTAAAGTAAAAAAAATCAGTTGTGAGTACCGCAATATGCTTTCCAAAATATTGCCCAGGTTTCTCAAGTTTTTGCTGATAGCTCAAACTTTCTGTCCAGCAGATGGCACGATTGTACAGTGGCTGAGACCTACTTGGGGATGTAAAACTAATTTTCTTAAATTAGACTTCTCTAGGTTCTGTTCAACTAGTTAAGATTACACCGAATAATTACACAATGATATATACATTTTCTGTTCAATGGAAAACAGGGTGTATGTCATGTCTGTCAGTATCCTTGGAGGACACAGGCCCTTGAAACAGCTGCTAAGCTTTATAATACAACAAAGTTGAAGCCACTGTTTAAATTGAATTGTGGTTTCTAGGATGCAGGAAATGTTGGAGGTGTTTTTGGTTGACATGGGCAATGAAAAGCGTCTGAATGGGGGTATCAAAACATACTGGGGAGCACCCTGAACTCTTGTCTCTCTCCTGGGAATTTTACCCCCACATCCCCAGTGTAAGTGAACTTCACATCTCCACCTTATCAGTGAATTTCCACCCAAATTTGTACATGTACATTCTGAAATGTTTCATAGTGTTTGGAGGAAAATTATATTCTATTCTATAATTAGAGGCCAACTATGAGCTGTCACATTACTGTCGTAGTTAAAATTGAAAAAAAAGATTTTTTTTCAACACTATTTGGAGGACTGAATATGAAGAGTCCCTTAGAAATCAAGTAAAATCTGCTGTTAATGGATGTTCCCCAGACAAGTGGGTTTTTTTCTTTTTTCCCTTAAGGATTTTGTGGCACAGTTTGGGGCCTTCTGAGTACATTGATGTCAAAATAAAAAACAGCAATGCCTGCTTCCAAATATACAAGCAGGCCTTTATAACCACCTCTTTGAACTCTAAAGTATTAGAGTTGTCTTTTTTTAGACTTCAGACTGGAAAATTTGAATATACTAGCATGCAGCTTCTTTCTTTTTACCAGTTCTAGTGAGCTTACAATGCTGGCATCTAAATAGAGTAATAATTGAAATATTAGGAATTTTAAAAGTTGTATTGCTCTCTGCAAATGTTCGTAGTTGCTCTTTACATGGGTCAGAGTAAGTATTTTGATATCGTGAGTTGCTTTGTACTAAGTATAGAGTTTAAAAATTTGAGTAAAAATAGCATAAAAAATTGATTGTTGCTAGCATAGACAATATTCTTTTGTCAATAAACAGGAGGAACTAGAGGCCATCGTGCAGCAAGAACACTCCGGTATGGTTGCCATCATGGAAACGTGGTGGAATGACTCAGGCAGCTGCAGTGCTTCACTTGTTGGCCACCAGCCTTTCAGAAGGGATGGGCAAGGAAGGAGAGGTGGTGGGGTAGTCCTCTGTCTTAGGGATAGATATAAGTGCCTTAAGGATAGTGCTGAAAGTGTTGAGTGCTTATGGGTAAGAAGCAAGGGGAAGGTCAATAAGGCAGATGTCATAGTGGGAGTTTGTTATAGACTGCCCTACCAGGATGAAGAGGCAGATAAAATATTCTGTAAGCAGTTGGGAGAGGTCTTATGATCTCTAGCCCTTGTTCTCCTGGGGGACTTCAACTTCCCAGCTATCTGTTGGAAATGCAGCACAGTAGAGAGGGAAAAGTCCAGAGGTTCCTGGAGTGTATAGAAGATAATTTCCTGACACAACTGGAGAGGGAACCAACTAGACTTCAGCTGTTTTTCAGGTGAACCACTTCTCACTTGGTTACTCCAATGTTGGAATGATGGGGCTGCTACCATAACATTAACTCAGAGAGAAGCCAGGCAGCTGGGATCCCTGGCCAAAGATGCAGGAAGAGGTTTGACCCTTGTGATCCCTCAAATTTATACTGAGTATGACGTGTATGGGATGGAATACTCTGTTTGGTCAATTCTGGCATCTATTTTGTCTGGTCCTCCCCAGAGGAGGGTTTCAGGTGGGACCTCCTTGCTCCTTCTGGAAGGTAAAATGTTCCTCAGAGCTGAGCAGTGTCCTTGGCTCTGCACACCAGTCTCTGGCAGTAACTATAAACATCGAGTATTATCAGTCCCAGAAGCAGACACTGTCTGAGAAACTTGCTGTTAATTTCAGCAAGTGCAACTACTTACAAGAGACTTAGCTGAAAGCAAAAGTACAAACCAGAAAATCCCCTTTATCCTGGCCCAAACCAGGACAACTATTTAGGTAGTTTTGATGAGATTACAGGTTTTACATGGGTACCCACCTCCTTATGAAAATCTTGATATGCTCATCTTAAATTCCATGTGCAAAAAGCACATCTATATTACACACATTTTTCTTCCCACAGCTGCTCCACAGTTTTCTCTCAAAAAACTTAATCGATTTGATTTCATTTATGGGGATATTCTGATAGTGAAAAAAATGTAGAAATCTCCAGGTATTTGTCAGGGTTAGGCACTCCCAATCTATCTTAGAATAATGCATAGCTTTACTTCCAATGTAGTCATCTTGTTCTCTGCTCTGGGTGGCACAGCATGCTCTGATTGCTAAGATGACTTGTGTTAGTTGTATAAATGTCAGTCCCAAATAATTTCTTTTTTCTGAGTTATTTTCTTCAGTGTACTACTCCATACTTTTTTTCCTATGCATACCTCAAGTAGCTGAACAGGACTGTCTGCTGCTAATTTAAATTTGCTTGAAATTGCTGGTTAAAGAATGCTTTACACAAAAGATTGTGTCTATTCTACACAATCATGTGTGAATAAATTAGTATTGCAGGAGAAGAATCACAGCAACAGTTTTAGAAATCCCTAATCGCACAGTAAGGCATTAAAGCAAACATATATCCATTGGAGATGTGTTGATATTTGCTCCTTCAGAACAGGTGAGGGGAGGGATTTGTATGCTGAAGTAAAGTAGAGTAGAAATGATTTCACCTTTCCACAGAGTCCACCTGAGCCAGTCAGAAGCACAACCACTTATGCCTGAGTGTTTCTTAATTTGAGTTAATCTAAGAGAAACATTTTGTCCCTGTTTGTGTAGTCATGGCAGCATAGCAAAAGAGAAATGTGGCTGGGATCAAGCTCAACTATTCTAAATGCTAACTATGTAAATAGACTATGGTTTTTACTATAAATGGGAAGCTGAAAGGATGCCTATAAGGTTCAGATTCAGAACAGTGGCTTGGCAGAAATCTGGTCTAAGGCTTTAAGCTCTGCAATAAACATTCTGTGTACAACAGTAATCACTTCAGGTTTCTTTTCCCTTACTGTGTATGTAAGAAATAATCATATTTTGTTCATTTTAAGAATACTATGAAAACAAGAGAACTGCATTTTTCAAAGGACCTTATTTTTCGGACACAGTAGACAGACTTTATAAGTTTGAAATGGTTAACCTCAAAGATCAACTTAAGGGATATAACATTTATAACATATTGTTTAGCACTTCAGAAAACACAGCTGTTTCATACAGTTATTCTCAGAGTATAACACAGAGTTGTTTAAGGAACAAGGACTGTCGAATAGAAAGAAGAGATTCCACCTTTCCTCATCTCTGGGGTCAGATTCACTTTAAATTAATCCACACAAATGTTATCTTGAATAGTGGTACTCTTGAGCTGGGAGTTAATGAAACAATTTTCAGCCCCTATTTTTGTAGCACTAAGCAAGTGAATATCTTATCTTTCAAATCTACTCTGTCTTTCTTGCTGTTACTGAATGACTATTCTTCTTCTGTAGAATTTTGGTGAAATACCTTAAAATTTTGTTAATGAGTACTGGGTGGCAAAATGGGATATCCTAGAGAGAGAAGTGTCTTCAGGTCTGACTGATTTCAGTCATGAAACAAATGTGGGACAAAGGGCTTTTCAAGAAGTAATTATGCCAGACGCAAACCATAAAATATGACTTAGTGGGCAAACTGGCTGGATCTAATAATGTACAGTTTGTGAAACTGCTATGTATGCTGTTGTGCATATGTGAACAAACAGAGCATCCAGCAGTCACAGCTTCAGTATAGTGTGCATCAGGAATTTTATTCCTAGAATAAGTGACTGAAGTTCTTAGAAATCTGTCATTCTGAGCATATTTTCCCCTTGCTACACATGATGTGGTATCCTACATCTGGCAGCTGACAAGTCACTACTTGAATTTTATATCCCATATCATAAATATCTGAGAAAGAATAGATGATGACTGCTTCAGAAACCTCTGTAGGAAAAAAACATTTCCAGAGAAGAAACGCAAACAAAATGAAAACAGACATCAAAGAAGCATATGGTACAACAAAAGGAAAGACAAACAAATCTTCAGCAGCTGATAAATGACTCAGAAGTCAGTGATGTGTTGTTGCAAAATAAGAGTGAAACTAGGACAACAGTGTCTTGTTTTTGATACATGAGTCTGAGAATTGACCTCACATTGAAGGGTCTGTAGCTGCACATATAAAAGCTAATGCTCTCTGGGATAGAAGCCTGACAACCATGTTCATAGTGGTTAAAAGAGCAAGTGCTAGCAGCACTAGACCAAATCATTTGGAGTGATCAGAACAATCAACTGTGAAGAAGTTTCTGCTGGTTTGGAAAGGATAAAGAAAAATCTTCTATCTTTAATTTGTGGTATCCCCAGCAAAATAGTAAATAAAAAAACACTAGTAGAAGACAATAGATGCATAAATAGTGGACAGCAATTCCAGTCTGAAAAATTTCAAATATGCAATAGAATTAATAGAACTTGCTAGGTGATTTCCCATCTACATCATTGCCACTGAAGAATGGATCACATTTCATTTTTAATATTATATCAAGTGTCTTGCTAAATTTCAGTCTGAGGGATGTTTATATTTTCATTACCAAATGGTAAGAAACTAAACACTTTTAGGTATTGAATTTTACTCTTCCTTTCCAATTGTTCAAGAAATTACTTTTTCAGCTGAGGTATAAAGTGAGACACTCTGCTGTCCTGCTCAGTGACCTGAAGTAGAGAAGGCATCCCCAAAATGGATAATTTGTTTGTTGCTGGTGTTTCATATCTATACCAAACACATCTAATACAGAAACAGTTGCTTTTATGCTAAACTTGTTTTATTGTTGCCTTGTATTCCCAGCTCACTCACATTTCTGTGTTTCAGCCCACATACCTGCATGAACTCCTGATGTTGAGACTGGTGTGTCTCCATTCATCTACATGGTGGCTAGGACATTGCATTTGTCATTTTTGACCAGAGGCTAAGGAAATGCTCTTCACATAATTCAGTTCTGTGGTTTTCTGGGTTTTTTAAATTTTTGTTTGTCATTTCCCATTCCATATATCTTCTTCCCAATTCAAACAGTTTAATTTTCCCTTCCCATAAGAAGTAATTTATGTTTTCATAGGGTTATTTTTTGTCCATTTTTACCACAGGTATTTTCTTCACTCATTTTGCAATATTTGCCTGTCTGTGCAGCAGCTTCATTTAAGAATATAATAGTTAACTCTTCCTTGTTATTAATACAGAACAAGTACATTAGGGTTGGCTAACAAATTTTTTATTGTACAAATAAAAAATGTATTTGCTTTGCTTCAGTTAGTTTGCAATGTATTCGGTAGTTAGTATTTATATCCAAACCAACCTGAATCACTTATACAAGTTATATAGCATGATCTTGCCTCAGATATTTTATTTGAAAAGAAAAATCAGGTACTCTTCAATACATCACCTTTTTTCTCCTGATTGTTACACATATTCTTTCTCATTACAGTTCTTGGATCTAATAGCTGTATTGTCAAAAGTAGAAGGTATTAGCATCAAATGAGGCATTCTGTTTTTCAGTCTAAGTATGACTATAATTGCACGCGTGTCTCTGTAGAGCATGGTTATAAAATACTGAGTTTTCTTTCTGATATGGTTTCAGCAGCTCGAGTTATGGTTCAGTAATTGTTGGCATCAGTCCCCTTGTTCTGAAGTCTGATGGAGTGCTTCCCTTTCCTTTTATTTCAATAGCTTCTATCTTTTGCTAGTTTTTTGAGTATAGAAATTTTTTTATATCCCATCATTTAAAAGAATATATATTCTGTTAGTAACTCTGGAACGATATTATCTATACCTATTGATCTATTTCTACTTGCACATATATTCTAATACTGTCTTTTTAAGAAATAATCAGTTTATTAGATGCTTGGTCCTTCAAATAGATATTTGTGGTGAGTTGACATTGGTTGACTGCCACACCCCCACCCAGATGCTCTTTTGCTCACCACCCTCAACAAGTCAGGGGGAGGAGAAAATAAGACTGTGGGTCAAGAGAAAGGCAGGGAGGTCACATACTAATTACCATCACAGGCAAAAGAGACCTGACTTGGGGAAAATTAATTTAAGGGCTGTTTCTCACACGTTTTTCTTCACCCCTCACTGCCGTGCAGCTTCTTCCCTTTCTTAACTTTCCCTTTCTCCCTTTTCCCACAGTGCCCACCTGTGGCTGAGGGGTGGGCTGTGCCCTGTGGTGGGGCTGATGGAGCTGATGGAGAGTGGCTTAGTGAGTTCTTCTGCCAGCTCACTCAGCACCCTAGGATGAATCCCCTCCTACCCCACAAACTTGTTGGGAACTAAGTGGCACAGCAGGTCACTACCTACCTTCTCCTGGTAACAGGAGGGGTATTCTGCTCCCCATCCCTGTCTGCCAACTCAGGAGCCCAGCTGCCCTGAGGGTAGCCAGTCTTTTTTGTTAAAGATTGAGGCAAAGAAGGTGTTAAGTAGTTCAGTCTTTTTAAATCTCTGATGTTTCTGCTGTTGTCAGTAAAGAGAAGAGCTGATGGTAGATGCAAATGACTGACACAAACCATCAATATGATAACAAGCATCAGCCTTTTATTCATGAATTCTACTTACTTTTATACTCTTTCTATTTGTGCACACATACAGAAGCATTTTATGATTGGTTATTATGAACAGTTCATGTGCCAGAAATCCAAAGCCCATAGGTTATAACAAGCTGTTCACAAGAAGCAGAGCCTCCTCTAATTGGTTAACATAATCCTCCTAATCAGCAGAATATGTGCTGCTCTAATCTTGCCACGGTCTTGTTATGCCTGTTATCTACATTTGTCTTACTTAAAGTTGTTAACTTCTTTTTGCTTCAAGGGCAAAACACTACCTCATCTAGGCTAAAGTTTTCATAGCCTAAAATACTGTCTGCTACGAAGAACAGATCTGTAAATTTTGCAGTTAAGCTTGGTGTATCTTTTTATACTGTCTGTTAACCTCCATCAGCCATTTAATGGGAAAGGAGGACCCCTGTAGGGTCTCATGTGAAAGTTATGAGAATAAATTCACTAAATATTGAGATACGGAGTGTTATATGAATGTCAAGGTTGCTAAGAGTTTTATGGAGAGCAAGCATCTTTTGGAATTCTGAAACGGAAATTCAAACAAAATTCAAGCCAGCTTCAGCAATTACATAACTATAATTCACATTAATGCTGTTTAAATGATATGTGAAGAAACTTAATGTGGTAACTTTCTCTAACTTCAATGCTTGGCAAAAAAAATTCAGTGAAAGGCTTTAAAAGACTTACAAAGCAAGCAAATGCAAATCCTGATTTAATTACCTTACAATTGTCACACTGCTCTCCTGTAATTCAAGCATTTGTATGATGGACAAAGAAAGAATCTTTCTCTGTTTGTGATGTTCTTCTGGAATAAGTAGCAAAGGGCAGCTAAAGCCACTTACTGGCTGAATTCCAGTATATTTTGGGCCATAAATTGTATATATTAGCTTGGAAAAAAAGGTAAGAATGCCATAAAGCTAGAAGCTGTCTACAGATAGCAGTGAAGTTTACTTGGATCCAGGACTGGGTGACTTCCAGCATGTGGGAACTCTTGTGAGAAAACATCACTTCACAACAATATGTCCAAAGGCATGTCTGTCATGTTATCCAGAAGTTTGAGCACAGTGTAGAAAGGGACATTTGAGCCTATGTTAATGTTGGAAGCAGTAGAAACGGCATCTAGAACAGCATGCAAGCCTTGTCTTTCTGCTATTTTGATGTATTCAGATTCACATGCGTCCTAAGACTAAGGCTTGATACCAATATTCCTATCTAACCAGGTAATTTCCTATGTAATTGGAGAATAAGCCTTGTTATATTATCAGCACAGAGAAAGATCCAATGAGTAGCAGTTTGGTTATTGAGATAGGTGAGAATGGGTAGCATGAACAGAACTTTTCCACTCCCATTTAATAGCAGTGGGTTAGATTTGCTAGAGGTGCAATATTTAGCTCCCAGTCCCTTCTACGCAGCATTTCTGTGATGGGAGAAGGGATGGTAAATGTAACTTGCCCAGTTAAGTAAGAACACTGAGTCCTTTGGCAAGAATTAGGTAAGGAGTAAGTTTTGGGGCTCACACATCTCTGATTACTGACACATGATCAGTGTCTGTGCAAAACAGAAAGGAAATATAAGCAGAAGCAAGCTGCAGTAGGAGCTGAACTTCAGTATTATAGAAGACTTTTTTCTCAGTTCTTCTACCCTCTTCCCCTCCCCTCCAATTTTAATCTTGGGTTACTGTAAACTACTCTGTGAAAGAGACTTTTCTAAGTATAGTTATTCTAAAATTAACAGACTGATAAACACTTTTCTTGGAAGTATTTGGCATGTGTTTCCTTAGCTTTGGAAAATTTCCAGACTTCAAACTGACTACAAGACATTAGTAGTCTCAGGGATACAGCTGAAATCTCTGCCAGCATGGTGGCTGAAATCCGTAAGACATGCATGAGACATGATTGAATCAACCATTGTTTTCTGTTTCACATAGAATCATAGAATCATAGAATAGGCTGGGTTGGAAGGGACCTCAGAGATCATCGAGTCCAACCCTTGATCAATTACCACCACAGTCACTAGACCACGGCACTGAGTGCCATATCGAGTCTCTTTTTAAATATCTCCAGGGACGAAGAGTCCACCACCTCCCCAGGCAGCCCGTTCCAATGTCTGATCACCCTTTCTGTGAAAAAATTCTTTCTAATATCCAGTCTGAACTTACCCCGGCACAATTTAAGACCATGCCCTCTTGTCTTACTGAGAGTTGCCTGGGAAAAGAGACCAACCCCCGCCTGGCTCCAGCCTCCTTTCAGGGAGTTGTAGAGGGCAATGAGGTCTCCCCTGAGCCTCCTCTTCTCCAGGCTGAACAGCCCCAGCTCCCTCAGCCTCTCCTCGTAGGATCTGTGTTCGAGTCCCTTCACCAGCTTGGTTGCCCTCCTCTGGACCTGTTCGAGGACCTCAATCTCCTTCTTGAACTGAGGGGCACAGAACTGAACACAGTACTCGAGGTGTGGCCTCACCAGGGCTGAGTACAGGGGCAGAATCACCTCCTTGGACCTGCTGGCCACGCTGTTCCTGATCCAGGCCAGGATGCCATTGGCCTTCTTGGCCACCTGGGCACACTGCTGGCTCCTGTTCAGCTTCCTGTCAATCCAGACTCCCAGGTCCCTTTCTGCCTGGCTGCTCTCCAACCACTCTGTCCCCAGTCTGTAGCGCTGCATGGGGTTGCTGTGGCCAAAGTGCAGGACCCGGCACTTGGCCTTGTTGAAGCTCATCCCATTGGAGTCAGCCCATCTCTCCAGTCTGTCTAGGTCTCTCTGCAGAATCCTCCTGCCTTCCAGCTGATCAACACTTCTCCCCAGCTTGGTGTCATCAGCAAACTTGCTGATGATAGACTCAATCCCCTCATCCAAGTCATCGATGAAGATATTGAACAGGACTGGGCCCAGCACTGATCCCTGGGGGACTCCGCTCGTGACCGGCCGCCAACCGGACGCAGCCCCATTCAGCACCACTCTCTGGGCCCGACCCTCCAGCCAATTCTTAACCCAGTGCAGAGTAGGCTTGTCCAAGCTGTGGGCTGACAGCTTTCTCAGGAGGATGCTGTGGGAGACGGTGTCGAAAGCCTTGCTGAAGTCCAGATAGACCACATCCACAGCCTTCCCCTCATCCACCAGGCGGGTCACCTGATCATAAAAGGAGATCAGGTTGGTCAGACAGGACCTGCCCTTCCTAAACCCGTGCTGGCTGGGTCTGATCCCCTGTCCATCCTGCAGGTGCTGTGTGATTGCTCCCAGGACGATCTGTTCCATAACCCTGCCAGGCACCGAGGTCAGGCTGACAGGCCTGTAGTTTCCCGGGTTAACATTGTCCAACTGCAACTATTGAAGTGTTCTGTTGTTCTTTCAGACAAACTCAGACGATGAACTGGAGCTAGACAGACATATTATAGCAATTCCTTTTTGTCTGATGTAGCATGCAGTTAAGTAAGTCCAAGTAAGCTATTGGAACTATGTGATGATTAGCAGTCTTAGTTCTCAAGTTGTATCCAAAGGTAAAATTTCACTTTACTTTAACTGAAGAGTAATAGGAAAAGATCCAGGATAGAAATGGTGCAACAAACTTGGGAAAATACATAAATTAACACAGAGGTTATAATCTCTCTTGCTCCTGATACTCCTTTCTGTGTTTATCTATCATTGCAGCAGCAATGAACATTCATACAATGGGTGGCTGGCAAAACACACTGTCAATACCCATTGCATAAATGCATATAGGCTGTGAAGACATACTTCATTGAAAAGCCTTAGCTGTTCCAAAATTCTATGAAGTTTAAAGGATTGCATTTTTACAGCACAATTCACATAGGTACAAATAATTGGATGATGTCCTAAACACTGTCATTAGGGTGAAGCTGGAAGAGACTGCAGAATGCAGCCCTCATTGTCTTTATTTATATGGAACAGGATTAGGATAAGACATCTCTGGATCACCTATTGCTCTTCTTCGATTATATGACCATAAAGTGTGGTTCTACAGATGATAATCCAGCAGAGTTTTGAGAGGGTGACTTTGTAAAAATCTGAAAAAAAAAAAGAAAACATCTGCAGCAGCAAAAGTTATTTCTGTATTCACAGCCTCGCAGAATTGCTGTGATTTGAAAAGACCTTCAATATCATGGAGTCCAACCATTAAGCTAACACTGACAAGACCTTAACTAAGGCATATCCCCAAGTACTATGTCTATACACTCTTAAGTATCTCCAGGGATGGTAACTCCACTACTGCCCTGGGCAGCTTGTTCCGATGTCTGATAACCCTTTCAGTGAAGAAATTCTTCCTAACATCCAGTCTAAACCTCCCCTGTTGCAACTTGAGACCATTACCTCTTGTCCTATCACTTTTACCTTCATTGAACAGACCAATCCACACCTATTTACATAATGTCCTTTAAGGTGTAGAGCAGTAAGGTCTTCCTTCAGCCTCCTTTCCTCTAAGCTAAACAACCCCAGCTCCCTGAGCCTCTTCTCATAAGACTTATGCTCCAAAACTTTCAATGCTCATTTCTTAAAATTATAAAACCTGTCATTTCACACTTTAGGAGTTCTTTTTTGTATAAAATGAGTAATATTTTAGTTTATTCTCTAACATGAAACTGTTGAAATAGGAATTACAAGATCATTGGAGTTGGCAGGGACCTCTAGAGATGATCTAGTCTAAACCCTCCCTGCTAAAGAGGGGTTGCCCAGAGCACATTAAACATAATCCAGACCAGTTTTTGTCACCCTCACAGTAAAGACTTTTTTTCTCATGTTTAGATGGCACTTCCTGTGTTCCTCCTTGTACCCACTGCCCTTTGTCCTGTCACTGGGCACTACTGAAAAGAGTATGGCTCCATCCTCCTTACATCCACCCTTTAGATATTTGTAGACATAAATAAGGTCTTCTCTCAGTCTTTTCCTCTCCAGACTAAACCGTCCTAGGTCTCTCAATTTTCCCTTGTAAGAGAGATGCTCCAGCCCCTCTGTCTTTTTTGCTGTCCTCCACTGGACTTCCTCCAGTTGTTTACTGTCTCTCCTGAACAGGGAAGCCCAGAACCGGACAAAATATTCCCAGATGTGGCCTCACTAGGGCAGAATAAAAAGGGGAAAGATGACCTCCCATGGCCTGTTGGACACTGTCTTGCTAATGCATCCAAGGATACCATTGGCCTTCTTGGCCACAAGAGCACAATACTGGCTCATGGTCAAATTATTGTGTATCAGGACTCCAAGATCCTTCTCCTCAGGGCTGCTTTCCAGCAGGTCAACCCCTAATCTGCAAGGGTGCATGGGATTGTTCCTCCCCAGGTGCAGGACCTTACGTTTGTCCTTTTTGAACCTCAGGAGGTTCTTTTCTCAACCCTCCAGCCTATCCAAATCCTGCTGGACACGCACAGCCCTCTGATGTGTCAGCGAGTCGTCACAGCTTTGTATCATCAGTGACCTTGCTGAAGATATGCTCTGACCCTCCTCTGGGTCATTGATGAACATGGTGAAAAAGACGACCTAGGAGAGCACTGCTGGCTGCAAGATTCCCACTTGACCCTGCACCAGTGATCATGCCCTCTGAACTGTCACTCAGCAAGCTCTCAATCCATCTCACTGTCCACTCCTCTAACCCACACTTCCTGAGTTTCTTAGTGAGGCTATTTTGGGAGACCCTGTCAAAGACTTTGCTGGAGTCAATGTAGATTACATCTGCTGTTCTCTCATCATATACCCAGCCAGCCAGGCCATCATAGAATGATATCAGATTGGTCTAGTGTGACTTACCCCATGTTGACTGCTCCCAAAAACTTTCTTTTCTTCCATATGGTTAGAGATGACACCCAGACTGATTTGTTCTATCACCTTTCCAGGGATGGAAGTGACATGAATCAGTCTGTAGTTCCCTGGGTCATTCTTCTTGCCCTTTTTGCAGACTGGAGTGACACTGGCACTCAGGTGACTTTCCTGTTCTTCATGACCTTTTAAAGGTGATAAAGAATGGCCTAGCAGTAACATCTGCCAGTTCTTTGAGGACTTGTGGGTGCATTGCAGTGTGGCTCATGGATTTATGAATGTCCAAGTTGACTATGTGGTCTCTAAGACGGTTCTTCTCTGATCCTTCTCCCTACATTCTCCAACAACATTCCTATATTTCTCCCAAGTGGCTGGTTTCTTTTTCCACATTCTGTAAATTTCCTTCTTCTTCCTTTTGAGGTTTTTCAGAAGACCCTTACTCATCCATGTAAGTCTCCTCTCTCCTCTGCTTGATTTCTTCCTCATAGGGATCTTACTGATCTTACTGATCTTGAGGTTGGAGAAGTAGTGTTTGAATATCAACCGTGTCTTATGAACACCCCTACCTCTTAGAGCCCTAATCCATGGTATTCCACCAAGGAGATCTTCGAAGAGGCTAAACTTTGCATTCCTGAAGTCCAAGATTGTAATCCTACTTAACTTTTTACTTCTGCCATGCCGGATACGGAACTCCACCATCTCGTGGCCACAAAAGCCAAGGTTGCCCCCAGCCTTCACATCCCCAGTAAGGCCCTCTCTGTTTATTAATACAATGTCCAGCAGTGCACTTCTCCTAATAGGTTCTTCCACCAGCTGTATTAGAAAGTTATCCTCAATGCTCTGCAGGCATGTCCCGGAGTGTCTAGCTGTGTTGCCTTTCCTGAATATATCTGTGTGGCTGAAGTCCCATAAGGAGCAGGGCCTGTGATTGAGGTTATTTTGAACTCTCTGTAGAAGGCCTCATCAACCTCCTCGTGCTGATCAGGTATTGTATTAAACACCCACAACAGTGTCACCCATGCCAGCTTTTCCCTTAATTCTTAACCATAAACTCTCAACTGGTTCTTCATCCTCTCCTAGACAGATCTCGATACATTCCAGGTGCTCTTTCACATAAAGAGCCACTCCACCATGCTGCCTTTCCAAAACAGTATGTAGACATCCATGACAGCACTCCATTCATTGGCTAATCTTTAGTTACAGTTAATTCTTATGGTTATTCATCATTAAAGGTAGGCCAGGAATAAAATTTAATAGCTTAGAGTAATTTTTTTCAATGATGAGATTTTCTCAGATGGGTTCTGTTAGAATCTTTACCATTGAACTTCTTGATCTGAATTAATTCCACTGAAAAATAGATACAAAATGATATTTTACTTGCTTTTAGGACAGACCTATATTTTAGGGATGATTTGGTATGCTCGTTGTGAAACATCAATGTCATCTTTATCAACTTCCAAATACTGAAGCTACTACAATGCCTTAAAGCCAGTAGGTGCTAGCGTTGGTGTTTGGAAAACGTAGTGGTATGTGGTTTAATAATGGCATTATTCCTCTGCAAGAAACTACAAAAACTGTCTGTATACAAGGTGTATTTTTCCCCTTTATGACTTGTATCAGGTGCTTCTGCTCTTGAAGAAAGTCAATGACAACAGAGATTTGGGTTTCTTTTAGGTGGTTTCCCCAGAAAATACCTACATTTGACCATCTTTCTGATTTCTAATCTATGAGATGAACAAGAAGAGACAGGACAAGAATAGCTCAGCCTGTTTGATATATTTAATGTGCTTGCTACATAACTGAGCCTTTGGAGTTTGTCATAAGGCAGAAAGAGGGGACCTAAGAGAAAGGGGTGAATGGAAACAGGTCCCTTCTTAGGGTGGTGGGCAAATTCCTTCTCAACCTCTCCACCTTCCCAGGTGTCCTACATAGTAGAGATGGGACTCTGGAACTGGAGAAGCTGCTAAATGAGGATGTTGATAAAGATTCATCCTGGGAGCTGCCAAGGAAGGCAGCTTCACACATTAGGACCACTCTTAAAAAAAAAATAAAAGCAATAAAGTTGACGTGGACACACTGAAAATAGGAAATTTTCTCTTGAATCAGCAGAATATCGGCCTCACCCTGCTTCCACAATGTATCAAAACTTTTTCCAATTAGCACATTCCCCTCCACCTTGGACTGTTAAACTAAAATCTCATCAACAATCTTCCCCTCCTCTGATAGGATTAGCAAAGATAAGAATGCTAATCAGAATGACTCCTGATAAGACCACCAAGCAGATAATGCAAATTGATGTCAAAAAGAAGAATTATAGAATTCTGGGAAAAACCTGAATATCAAAAGGAAAGTTCCAAGTTATCGATTTGCAGTGCCCTGACAAAAATTGATGGGAAGAAAGAAGTTTTTTACTATAAAATTCAGAGGGAAAATGAGAAAATTCAGCGGCAGTAGCAGCATTGGCAGCATGGGCTGGAGATCATTGGAGGAGCAATGCACATCAGCAGTAAAGCAGACCAGGACAGGAACTTCACTTGTGACTTCAAAAGGACCAACAGCCCAGAGGGTGAAAAGGCAGCCAATTATCTATTCCTTTTCTTCCCTTTCTTCTCTTAATATCCCTTTCCCGGTGTGATTAATTTGTTTAAAAAAACCTTTTCTCTTGTAACTTTTCTCCCAGTAGAAACCTCTCGTTTCAGCTTGGTGTTATTTTCCCTCTGAAAGTTGTAATTCTCTTAAACCATAAAACCTGTTACTTTTGCAATTTGTGTGACGTATATGTGCAGTGGCTAATAGTTCCTCGCAAACAAAATATTAAATAATAGTTATGGACAGTAACATCCCCTGCACTTCTTTACCACCAGCTCACCACATGCTCCTCAGAACCCTTATCTGTCGTGTGTATATATATTTTTGTATATATTTGTAATCTTTGTTACTTTATCTCTTATGTTATTACCTTTCCCCTGTGTTAGTAATTCTGTATCCAATTATTTTAAGTTTTCAACTTAAAGTCACCGGTCTTTATTCCCCTTTTATCTTCCCCTTGTGGAGGAGGGTGGAATAGAGAGTGATTCTGTTCTTAGGTTTGTGTTCTGGCCAGACTGCTAAGCCATGACATCAGCAGAGCAAGAAACAGTCATGGAGTGTCTTGCTTTCTCCCTTCCCTCCTCCTGCCTAAATTTGGAATTTTAGTATTAAGAAGTATTCACTTGACCCACTCAGTCCCTACTCTGACCCCTGCATTGGGGAAGTAAGACATATGTGGCCAAAGATAGTAAACAGTGGCAGTCTTCTCCATGCTGAACTGCAAGTCTGTGCTTCTAATGCAGAAAGTGAAAAAGCAGGTCTCTTTTTTTGTGACCTGGAAGATGCACCAGATTTACCACCCTGTTCCATTTAGAAATAACTAGGAAATTGGGAAAAGTTAATGTACTTGATATATTGGCAAGTCTCACTGCAGCAACTGGGAGCATGGGACACAAGAGAAAAAACAACAATCAGTGAGTCATGGGAAAATGGCCTTTCCCTCATCTAGATTATTTTGTCTTTGAGAGTTGCTTTTTCTTGTTGACTTGTTGAACACTTGATTGCAAAGGCCTCACTAAATCATTGTTATTAAACTCTTTTCTCCTTTTAGCTGTTTCCATGGTATAGCAGTCCAAACCTAAGGCTTCCCCTGATTTGGAAAAGACAAAATAACTGTAATAAAAGCAAGCACATGAAATTCCTTATATAGCATTGGAAAGTAAGATTATTTAGGCAGAACACTGTACGCTGGCAGATCACAACTGGGTACTACGTGCTTCAAATCTTGGTCTTCTATCAATCTTTTACTGAAGAAGCAGCTGACAATTTTTTAGTTGTACTGACTGTCTATTGTCAGTACAATAGAGCATTGTAATTGAGCATTCACAGAGTATTGAGCATTGTAATCTTATTTAAGCTTCTGGAAGTTGTAGCTCGGTGGCTGGCTAGTGCCTAATTTCATTGGTAGATTATGAAGTTATGCAACTGTATCTTGTGGGAAAAATAGTGTATGCCATATTCTTTTGCTACTGTGGCATGTTAAAATATCTGTGTTCCTCCCTCTAAGCCTCTATCTTGTTCAGCTACTCTATCAGATAAAGTATTGTAACATGTATAAATAATCTGCTTCTACATAACATCAGTATGCTAGGCTAGATAAAGCAGCATGAACACTGATACACAAGGTTTTCTGTTGGTGAATCCTAAATAAAATCTCTTAAGTTTCACGTGTAGCATGAGAGCCTCATTTTCTGGCATTTTTCTTTTCCTAAAGCTATCACCTTCAGCTTTCATATTCCCTCCGGTCCAAGAATGTGTACTGCAATTGTTTGTTTTACTTGAGAAATGCACAGAAACGAGTTGCAATTAAGGAGTGCCTAGTGAAGCTCTGTGAGAGAAAGTGACCTCCTACTTGCAGCCTTCTTTAGTCACTCTTCCATATACCTTAACCTAAGGAGAGTGCTTTGCCTTTGTGAGACTCAGTGCACAAAGCTTCATAGAGGAAAAAGACTGAAAGGTTTCCTTATCTAGCATTTCTGTGCTGAAGGAAGACTCTGGCTGAGAATTAATTTCTTAGTGCTGAAGGAGCACCTCAGCTGATCACTGTTCATGGTAATGATTTGATTCACTTCCACCTCTGTATATTTTCAAACTTCAGTGATTTTTTTCTTCTTTAGTCATGTCATTAAATAGTAGAAAGAGTTCATGCTACATTCTCCATCATACGCATATGAAAATTTCTTGTTCCTTGAAAATTTGGGTGTGCAAGAGAAGAAATAATTGCAGTCTCCTCACGAATTGTAAATAGTGAGTTGCAATGAGCTTTTCAAGGCTTGGAATCTAAGTGCAAAGTAGAAAGAATAACTCAGAGAAAAAAGTAGTATAAGCTTCCTTGGATTAATAAAGCCCTTTTATTTTCACACATACACACATTTTATCAACATTGTGTAAATTTTTTCTAATTCATGAGCCAACCCTACCATGTTCATGTGAGAGGTTAGACCCTTTCTCCCACTACAAACCAGTAGAATCTTATGGTATCAGGAACATAAACTTGGACTTTTTATAAGTGGCCCTGGTGTTTCAGATTGGCTTCAAAATGCAATCTCTTGTCACCTAAGCACCTAAGCAAAAATATGAGTCAGTCTTATCTTGGAATTCAGAAGTATGTGAATGGACATTGATGAGAACTGTCCTGAATCTTGACCTAAATGCTGCCTTGTTTTTTTCTCTGTCATTCATGATTTTTATTCTGTTATTCAGTCATGCTTTTAGTCAGGTTTAAAGGCTTAAAAATTGCTTTGTAGGTCAGTATTTCAGAAAGCAACTTCGGTGCCATAAGCCCCTGATTCTTCAATGATTCCCATTTATTCTGATAAGTAATAGCACATGTGTGCTCTTGGAGGTGAGTGTGCATGGCTGCCACTTGGATAGACCTGCCAGAAACAGGTACTGCTGGAGCAAAACCACTAGCTTTTGCAGGGTGAGTGAAAGTTTAGCATTATGCTATTTTTTCTTCTCTTATTTATGCCTTAGAGTTGCCAAGCTGCCATAGGTGACCCAAGAGCATACCCGGTCAGCTTCCTGGGCAGATCTCACTGCCATCTCTGCCAGGCAGGAAGCTGTGAATGCATGTAAGGACTAGGGTAGGACCACTAGTAAATATTAGGCGCATATTTGTTAATCAGTAGGAAATTACCAGTATGATATATAGCTGGAATAAAATATGGCCTCTCTGGGTTTTGAGCTCTAAGAAGTTAACAAGCAGAACAAGCAGTATAAGAAGTACATTGACTTGCTGCCATGAGTTCTAACAGAGAACTACCTAATCATAGCAAATAACAGGAATGTAGCCTGAAGCCACAGACTCTGGAGAGGGGACAACCATAAAGCTCCCCTCCTTAACTTGAGTCCATTCATTAGGACACAGAGGCCATTTACAGATGCTAAATTTTACTTAGTGGTGATGTTGTAAAAGCCAAAAATAAATCGATTTGTTATTTCAACTGCACAAATGTAGTTCACATTTGGTTAAAGCTTTGGCTCCTGGGCCTGCTAGTGGCTCCAAAGTAAGATGTTTTTGAAAATAGACCAATTATCCTTGCAGGGTTTTGTGTAATGCAACTGTTTACACATGCAAAGTATGGATTCTATAGTATATTTTGGTGAAAAATGGCTATATTAATTTTCTGTAAGTAATGATATGGTAATTTATTATGAAAGCAGAAACAGCTATGCTCTTAGGTGTCCCTTTTACTTTGAATACAGGATGTCCATTATTTCAATAATGGACATATATATGAATAATATAGGTATTTCTTTTTTCTTTACCTGAATTACTGTGGTTGGGAAATATTTGGTGCAATCAGTAATATCAGGTTATAAGAGGAATAAGCCATCTGGAAAGAAACCCAAAGACAAAGCTTAAATATCTATTAGAAGATGTAATAATTATTTAAATATTGGACATGATATTTTAACAATTTCCTTAATTTTCTGTTGTAGAAAAATATTTATTTTCAGATATTGTATCATTCACATAACTTCCTCATGCATTTTAATGGCAGGCTTGGATATACCAGGAAATAGAAGGGTTCCAAACTACAGAATACACTGGGATTTCTGAATTTAAGCGTGAAGTATGATATAGTGTATGTGTTGCAGAATGAAAGAGAAAGTATTTGTTAATGTATCTTGTTTTACTCGTTGCATAAAGGTAACTTGCAGTGGAATTGCATATGAAGAAGTCAAAATTCTTGTTTTGCTGCAAGATTTTTTTTCTTGGAATTTATTTTCACTTTCTTTTAATAACTAATATCCATATGAGTTTAAGGCTGTATCAGTAATGCACTTTAACTCCCAATTAATAACACTTAAAATATTTTGGTTCATATCTTGAAACAGTCTTGGACTGCATTGACTGTTTCTCTCTCTTTCCTTACTTCCCCTTCCCCTGCAAAGCTATAACAAAAATGTACTCCAAAAGTGCATCTAATGCATTCTGACCACTAATAGGTGCTCCATGTAGGTGGCCAGACTAAAGACATGTCAAAATAAACTCCTCAAATACATCTGCTGTGGACATGGGAGTCCTCAGCACTATCTATTGTGTTGTACAAAGCTGCCCTTAGTTGTGCTGTGTTACTTGCTCATGCAGACAAAGAAAAAATAAAACCAAAACAACAAACAAACATAAAAGAATTGCAAAATACTTGGGCTAAAAGAATTTTGCAGCCTTTGCACATCTTAGTGGGGAAGGTTTCGGATTTTAAGATGATGAATTGAGAGAGGTTTTCCTATTGTTTTAGCTAACAACTTCTAGGTTTCAAATTGTGATCTGTTGTATCCCCGTAGCATCATGAGTCCATGCAAAGGAACATCATGTTCAGGCTTGTAGACCATTCTTGTTGTAGTGCTTATCTAGTTATTTATTTGTAATTCAGAGGTGTGCTTATAGTGATGACTGAAGATGGTTGTTCTGTTGTACAGGTTAGCTTAGCATGGCTCCCTCCTACTAGGAGGAAAAGAAAATGATTTGCAAACATCACAGTGAAGCTAAACATGCTTATGACTTCATATTGTGATATAGCCTCAGCAAACACCCAAAATCCCACCCAGATACATGCTGGAAAACATCCTCCCCTGTCCTCTCTCTCTGACCTTGGTGTGTTCCCTCTGTTATTTCTCACTGTTTGTTCCCTCTTCCTCACTTTGTGGTGTTTTCTGTCTTTTCTTACATACATTTTTATAGATGTGCCACAAACTTTTCTGGTGGACTCAGCTATGGCCTGTGATGGATCTGGCTGCAATTGGCTGTGACTGGCCCAGGGCAGCCCCCAGCACAGCCTTCTTGCTGCCACCATCTTCCCACCTACATCAAATATACTTTTGTATATTTGAAAGCCTGCAGGGTGACTGTCAGGATAAAACAGGTAAATCTCAACTGATATGCTTATTTTGACCTGCAGAGTAGGAGTGTATTACCTAGCAGCCAGAAAGCAGGAAGGAAGCAAAAATATATGTGTATTATTTTACACATCTTTCTTTTACAATTATAGAAGATACATGTAGAATAAAAGGCAATCTATGCAATATCTTTGCTAACCTCTGTTTCTACTTTGCCTGCCTTGGACATTTCACTTATAACAGGATTAGGTGAGTAGTAAAATTATGCTAATGGAACATAACTGAACTTAGACTGTATGAGATTTCTTAGAAAGAGAACAGCAATCTTTGATCAGAAAATATGAATGCTGTTTTAGAGTCTAAGTTGCAGACTACAATACCTAGTACAGGCAAAAATGCATTAAATCAGGATTCATGCATAGCACAAAATGCCCAAAAATATAATGCCTGAAAATTATGCCTTAGACTGTATGTGGAAAATGTCATTCTTTGTTGGAATTTCACAAAATGTCATCACTATTAAGATACCTTTCACTCAGATTATGTGTACTGTATATTTTTGATGGGAATAATTATCGATAGCTTGTGATCCTCTAGGCCTAGATCTACAAGAGCTTCCTGACTCCCACTGAGAGTTTAGCATGAGAATTAAAAATCAAAATTTTATACATGTGGAACTTAACAAATCTGCATGTTTGTGTTACTGTTTTATCTCTTTAACCACAATTACACCTTTGAAATTTAGTGTAGTCCTGGGCCATCCAGACTAGATTGGATAGTGAACTGCTTGCACATCATGTGGAGAGAGACCTTGTGAGACCTTAAAAGGCACAGGTAAAATATGGGCAGAGGCACCCAGCCTGAGCTGCAAATTAATTGCATCTGTGTCAGAACCTAGAGTCTGAACAATTCTTTAGAGCTGGAGGCTGAGTGGTTCTTGTTGCACCTAGATTCCTTTCTGAGGAGTTTAGAAAGCAAGGGGGTCAAGTCTGGACTTCATGACTTATTGGCAGGGTCTTCCTGGACTCTTCCTTACTCACCATGGTTCAGACTTCGATGAATAGAAAACAGACTGAAAGGAAACTGTTAAAAGAACAAGAGTTTAGATTTTAAGTGGTTGCCTATAATTTTTTTTTTTTCTCATGTCTTAGCAGTTCCCTGCATCATAGAATCATAGAATTTTCAGGGTTGGAAGGGACCTTTAAGATCATGTAGTTCCAACCCCCCTGCCATGGACAGGGACAGATTTCTTAGATCCCCATCCAGTCTGGCCTTAAAAACTTCCAGGGATGGGGCTTCTACCACCTCTCTGGACAACCTGTTCCAGTGTCTCACCACCCTTATGGTGAAGAACTTCTTCCTAACTTCCAATCTAAATCTTCCCTCCTCTATCTTGACTCTATTTCCCATAGCACTATCATTACCTGACATCCTAAAAAGTCCCTCACCAGAATTCTTGTAGCCCCCTTCAGATACGGGAATGCTACAATAAGGTGTCCTCAGAGCCTTCTGCTCTCCGGACTGAATAATCGCAACTCTTTCAGTCTGTCTTCATATAACCCCCAGAAAAGGAATTGGTTCCTTTATATCCTTTAAACCAAATAAGAAGGCAAAGTAAGATATAGAACATTTAAATTCTATTCTCTACCATCTTCTTGATTCAGTTGCTATTTGTGAGAAATTTCCTGTCTGGCTGTAAGGTAATTTTAAATTGGTTTATTTTTCACCCCCAGTGACTGGATGGCTGATACACAAAGCTATTGAGCTCTGGTGAGTGTTCACTCAACTCCTGCTTAGGTTTTGGCTAAGACAGATCAATCTAGAGCCTTATGTGTATGGGAACAGTACCACTAGGTCAAAGCCAGAGAATCACATAGGCAGGAAAGGTGGCCAGAAAGAGCTAAAGAGCCATTGTCTCCTGCAAATTTGTTGTTTCCAGCTGAATTTATGTTTTGTCTGGCACTTTCATCAGAATCCACTAACTGATGGAGGTGGTACAGGCCAGTCTTCTAAATGATGGAGATGGTACAGACCAGTCGTTTAAACTAAAAGGCATTGTTACAGTTTAACACTGGCCTGGCAATTAAACCGAATGACAGATGCTCTCTATTAATCCCCTTCCCCTCCCTGATAAGAAAGGAGAGACAATAAGGGAGAGAGACCTAAGGGTTGGAAACTAAACTACACAGCTTTACTGAAACAGTAAGGATAAAAAGGAAAAAGGTTCCTCCCTCTGTACCCCCAATAACTCTCACATCACCACCGAGGCTGCAGGGCAGCCCTGGGAAAGTCCAGGCTGGAATCCTGGAGTCAGCAGCAGTCGGGAGCTGGGGGCAGGAACACACAGATTCAGGCTGGCAGGGATCAGGACCACAGGCAGAGGAACGGATGGAATCCTCCCAGGATGCTGAAGCAAACAGGGACAGGAGAAGAAGAGGAGGAAGGGAAGGAAGGGTCTTGACCTTTGTGATCCCTCAAATTTATACTGTGTATGATGTGTATGGGATGGAATACTCTGTTTGGTCAATTTTGGTCATTTATTTTGTCCACTCCTCCCTAAAGGAGGGTTGCAGGTGTGACTTCCTTACTCCGTTTCTCCTGGAGGGCAAAATGTTCCACAGAGCTGAGCAGTATCCTTGGCTCTGCACACCAGTCTCTGGCTGTAACTATAAACATGGAGTGTTATCAGTCCTAGAAGCAGACACTGTCTGAGAAACTTGCTGTTAATTTCAGCAAGTACAGCTACTTACAAGAGACATAGCTGAAAGCAAAATTACAAGACATAAAATCACCTTTATCCTGTCCTAGACCAGGACAGGTATAAAATGTCATCTTACTGAGAAAGTTTTTGAAGCAGCTCAAATATCAGCTAGACTCCTGAGGCATCCATGCTTCCTGGTATGACCCAGGAGATGCCACATCATTAAGGATAAGCACTCTCACTGTCAACTAGGTAAATAATTCATTATTTTTTTTCCTCATAAGTTCTTGATATTAAGAGTTATGGGTTACAAGTTATGACATCCTAGGGCTTGCATGGTGAATGAGTGAATTAATGTGCTAGACTGATCAGGACAAAAGGGGATTGAGCCCTTGTTTATTGTATTTGTTTGTTGTATTTCTTAACGAGCTCATGAAATAAAGTTTAAATCACAGAATGCATTGTCCAGTAGATTGGAAAGATGGACATCTCTCCAATTGGAGAGGTAGACTGTGACAGCATTTTCAAAAAAACCATTAAGGTCATCCCCTAAGCCATCCCATAGGACACTCTTATATCTACTCACTGTTCAGTAAACAATCTATGATTAATAATAAATAATCTGATACTATTTACAATAGAATTCTGAAGAAATTTAACAGATCCTGAGACATTGCTGCAACGCTTGCACACTTCCAGAAACAATCAGTATCTCCTCTCATTTTTTAATTTACCTTTCAATCTGTACTCATCTCAAACTGCCTTGGATCAATGGTGTGCTTCAGCTCTAACTTATCTCTCACTTGTTACACTGAGCTGAAACCAACATGAATGACAAGTCATGTGATATGTTCGTTTTCTTCAGCATATGTGCTTATTGATTTAGGAGGAGAAAAAAACAAGCATTTAATGCAGAAATATTTCTGTTACTGTAATGTGGTAATAATTAGCTTAGTGTAACTGGAAAAAGAGTAAAGAAAGCCTTGGTCTTTACTTGGTTTTTAGAACCATAGTTTGAATAATACAATTAAAAAATAGAACTTGTTTAAGAGTGTTGCTTTTATACAATAAGAAAATTGAAGCTAGTGAGAAAGGCCGTATAAAATATTTTTCCCATCATTCATAGGAAAATAATTGGTTCCAAACAGTTTCTTCTAGAAAAAAAGAAATGCATGCACCTTAAAGAAAGACGTGTAAAATAAATACAATAATATTTGCAAGGGTGCCAGAAATTTGTTAAGTAAGATTTTCTTTTTAAGTCTTCCAGTTTCAAGATGAAAGGCAGAATACCAAAGATACTTGGATTTATTGTACTTTATAGAAGAAAAATCTAAGTAGAGGATTAATTGATGGATTGGCTGTTGATTTAAGGAGACAAAGGGGAACTCAAACTATTCCTCATGTTCATATTTTCAAAAGTGTTAAAAGTACCAGCTATTCATATATGGGATTCAGAAACAACATAAGATTATCAGAGATTATCATAAGATTTTCAGAGAAAATTATATGTCTAATCGGTTTAAGGTAATTTGAAAATCCCCTTAAAGGAACACATGCATTTTATGTTGTTAAATCACTTTAAATACCTTGCCCAAGGTAAGTTATAAGCACAAATCCACTAAGTAGTAGCAGTTTAATATCTACATTGCTTTAGTTTTCTATTAACTCCATCTCTTCACTCCGTGCACTGCAGTTATGTCACTGTATTCTTATGTTTCCACTGGAAATAATGTCATCTTGTAAATGTAACTATGCTTGCAAGTATTAAGAGACTTAGTAAGATCCTCTCTGTCACAGACTAAAGCATGAAAATACATATTCCAGAAAAAGAAAAATCTGAGGGCAACAGGAAGCCATTTGTACCTTTTCCCTTCTTCTAAGGATCCTTATAAGGTGTAGTTGTTAGAGGGTCCCCAGGTAGGCAGCAAGTTACAGCCATGATGTGGCATGGGAAGAGTTGAGGTATCACATTTGAGGTGCATCAGTAGTTGCTGAGCAGACAAAATAGAAGAACTCACATGCATAAATTATGCCCTGTTGGGAAGACTTGATAAAGTTCTGTGGTACTTAAAATTTCCCTTTTTAATATTGATTAGAAAAATCAGGGGGAGAAGTGTAGGTGGCTTCAAGTTTTGACATTCCTCTAGGGTTTAAAAATCTGTTGGATGAAAATTATGTCTAGAGCACAGCTGGATCCATTTTTGCCTCTGGAAGAAGTCTGAGAGAAGTCATATGGGAATCTTGATTGTTAGGCTGTTGGAAAGCATGATTACAGTCTGTAAAATTAATACTACCTGTGGGGAATTCTCAGAATGATAGTGAGGCTGGAAAGCTGCTCAGCAGAAAAGGACCTGGAGGTGTTGCTCAGGAACTGACTGAATATGAGCCAGCGGTGTGCCCAGGTGGCCAGCATGGCCAACAGCATCCTGATTGTATCAGAAATAGTGTGGTCAGCTAGGGAAGTGATCACACCTAATTTTCTGTGTTCAGTTTTAGGTCTCTCACTGCAAGAAAGACCTCGAGGTTCTGGAGAAGAGACACAAAGCTGGTGAAGGGTTCAGAGAACTAAATCCGATGAGGAGTGGCTTAGGGTATTGGGATTGTTTAGTCTGGAGAATAGGAGGTTGAGAGGAGACTTTATTTCTCTCTACAACTACTTAAAAGGAGGTTGTAGCAAGCCGAGTGTTAGTCTCTTTTTCCCAAGTAACTAATAATGAGAGGAAAAAGCCTCAAGCTGTTCCAGGAGAGGTTTATATTTGTATTAGAAATAATTATTTCACTGAAAGTGTTGTCAGGGATTGGAACGGGCTCCCTAGTGAGGTGGTGGACTCACCAACCATGGAGGTATTTAAAAGGTGTAAATGTGGCCCTTAGAGACTTAGCAGTGTTAAGTTAATGGTTGAGCTTGGTGATCTTAAAGGTCTTTTCCAAAGGAAATGATTCTATAGAGCCTCCTAGAGACACTGTTAGTTCCTTCTTTCATGTATGCTCACTGTTCCTCAGTTCCTCTTCTAAAAGACCTTTGAAATTAAGAGCAAGCAAATTCTAATGTAGTCCATGACTATGTAGACTTAATGCAGGAAGATGTTCTTACTACTTGTATTCTGTAGTAGCATGACCATGGAGATGAGAATTTGCTCCACCAGCACCAGAGACTTAGTTGGATGCTGTGTGTATCAGTCAAAAATAAAATGGCCCTTGATTAAAGGTTATGTTGTTCAATTAACAACTTTTCAGAATCATTTTGGTGTTCAGAATCACTTTGTAGTTAGGTGCATAAACTGGTTATGGGCTCAGTAAACCTATGGGACATTTATATTTTCTAGTCCAAGTTTGATCAGATTCTTTTTTTTTTGAGATGGAGGGAGGGTGAAAGTGGGGGAAATTGGCATTTAGGTTGATGCTTGGGTTGGAAAAGACTCATAATGAGGGGAGAAATATTTTCAGCCTGTTATGTTGATTCCCAGGCAGTTAGACCATGGTCATTTGATAAGACATTGTTTTTGCAATACTTCAAAGGTACTGTTTTATCCTGTTGTAGAATATTTGTGGCATAAATGAAGTAAAGAATTCAATGGATTAACTCCATAAGAAAGGCATGTAATGGAGAAGCACTCTGTAGAATCATAAAATCAAGGTTGGAAAGGACCTTTCAGATCATCAAGTCAACCACAAGTCTTACACCACCATAACCATTAAATCATCTCCCAGAGTGCCATGTCTACCCGTTTTTTAACACCTCCAGGGACAGTGACTCCACCACCTCCCTGGGCAACCTGTTCCAATGCTTCAACACACTTCTGGTGAACCGAAATCTGAATCTGAACCTTCCATGGTGCAACTTGAACCTGTTTCCTCGTGTCCTATTGCTAGTCATTAGGGAGAAGAGGCCAACACCCACCTCACTATAACGTCCTTTAAAATAGCTGCAGAGAGTGATAAAGTCTCCCCTCAACCTGCTCTCCTCCAGGCTGAACAGTCCCAGCTTCCTCAGCCTCTTCTCACAAGACCTGTTCTCGAGATCCCTAATCAGCTTAGTTGCCCTTCTCTGCACCCTCTCTAGCACTCTGATGTCCTTCCTATGCTGTGATGCCCAAAATTGCACACAGTACTCTCGGTGTGGTCTCACCAAGGCTGAGTACATGAGTAAGATCACCTCCCTGGTCCTGATAGTCACACTGTTCCTGGTACAGGCAAGGATGCTGGTTGCCTGCTTGGCAACCTGGGCACATTGCTGGCTCGTGTTCAGCTGCCTGTCAGTCAACACCCACAGGTCCCTCTCTGCTCGGGTGCTCTCCAGCCACTCCTCCCCAAGCCTGTAGTGATGTCAGGGGTTGTTGTGGCCCAAGTGCAGGACCTGACATTTGGTCTTGTTGAAACTCATACTATTGGCCTTGGCCCATCAATCAAGTCTGTGTAGATCCTTCTGCAGAGGCCTCAAGCAGATCGACATTTCCACTCAGCTTAGTGTTGTCTGCAAATTTGCTAAGGGTACCTGTAGTGAAATGAGGCAACAACCAGGTGCTGCTAATCATCAGGCAGTGGACGTGAGCCTGCATTCAGCCCACCTGTGCCTGGTTAGGGCTGGCCCCAACTGCACAGGGGCAGGATCAGGAGGCCAATAAAAGGCCTGGCCTCCAGCACAAGCTCAGCTCACTTGCAGAGCAGGCCAGGTTGGTTGAGTTGGGAGCACTAGCACTGACCCAGACTGACTGACCTTGAAGGCATCAGCTTCTGCCAGAGCACCGGTCTGACTTCAGAGAGTCATACCCCAAGAAAGGTTCGTCTTGCAACATCTGGTGGAGAATGCGGGCACAGACCTCAGTCTAGCCCCTGCTCTTGACGAACCAGAAAAAAGAGAGCCAGTTTGGCGTGGATTAACATCAACAGAAAACCCAAGGAGTTGGGTGAGAAGATTCGTTACCTTCTCTCTCTATCACTGATTCACCTAGAAAGAGAGGAAAGAAAGATGGGACTCTCATCTAGCACCCCGGCTAATGAAAAACCAGCAACACGGACGAAGGAGCAGGAACTCTCCTCCCTCCCATCCGCGGCAGCTGCGTGGGAACTTTGGCAGGAGGTCAGTGATCTGCTGGTTGGCCTCCGTACCCAAGAAAGGACTAAGAAGACAACTGGACTAGAAGGTACATGGGAGGTAGTAATCAACGCTCTAAAAGAAATAAAAGCTGAGGCAGAAGCTGCTGCCGCCACCATTGCAGCACTTCCACCAAAAGCTAGCGTTGATACTACAACACCACCACCAGCACCAGGATCTGGTGTTGTCCCCACAGCACCTCTGCTACCCTCTCCCCATCCCGAGGGTGATAAAGGCTAGAAGGCATTTTTAGGATGAAGGAATGACAGACTTGCCATTAAGGGCATGTCGGGAAAAGCGCATCATTCCATTGCTGAGTTCCTATCAGACATCGGGCTGGAGGAAGAAGAAGAAGTACCCTCTCCGAGCACCGAAAACAACATACAAAAGAATGTGAAAATGCCAACAGCCTGTGCCCCTGAGATGGGTAGCCCTAGTTTCTTCTTGAAACCACCCCTGCTGCTGCCTCCCAGTCCCGAAAAAGAGCATGAGAAAGAAGCGGCCACCCCACCAGCTGCACCCATCAGCCTGGAGGACAAAATAAAGGCCCTCCTTGAACAAACAAATCAGGCCATGAAATCTTTAGAGAAGAGGGTAATAGACATAGAACGACGATTGTCGTTTCAAAAATATCGAGACCCACCCACCCTCCCTGATGATGACAATGAGGATGTCCTAGCCCCGCTGTTGCCACGACAAAACAACCAAAGCATTAAAGGTGCTGATAAACCTCGACCCGGAAGATGGACTGGGTTCATCCGTGATGCCATCCTCGAGGGGGATTGGGAAGCCAGCACTATTGCTTGCCCTATCCTCTACAACAACAACGGGCCGCCTCAATTTGAACAACATACTTGGAAAACCCTACAGCAGGCTAGGAAGACCTTGAAAGAGGGAGGATTAAAAACGGAAAGTGGCCGGGCCGTCCTGGATTGGCTTTTCACCGCCGACACCAATAGCCCCCACGATTGTCGCAATCTGGCCAGGTATCTGCTCACCCCTTCCCAGCAGATTATCTGGTTGAAAGAGTGGGAGCGCCTGGCCCAGGCGGAGGCAAACCGCCCTAGAGCACCTGGGGATCCACTTGCAGGGATAACCGCTGAGATGCTCACAGGCTCAGGACGCTATGGAGATATTCAAATTCAGCTCCAGTTCCTGGTTGCACTCCACCACACTGCTGCAAACCTAGCCCGCCAAGCCTTCTACATGGTACCAGAGACTACTCCTGTCCCCTCATTTACTGCTGTCAAGCAAGGAATGAATGAGCCTTTCCAACATTTCATTCATTGACAGACTTTGGCAATCTGTCATGGCCCAGTCCGATCTAGGACTAGAACAAAAAGAAAGTATGTTCAAACTGCTGGCATTTGAAAATGCAAATCCGAAAATGAAGTCACTGTTTTCCACCTTGCCAAAAACAGCTGATGTCTCGGAAATGCTAGAAGTCGCTGCCAGGGCCACCCAAACACAACAAAACCAAGGCATAGCCAGCACCTTTGCCGCCGCTTTGGAACCGACTCATAAGCTTCTCGCGGCAGTCACGCAAAAACTAGACAGAAGAGGAAACCGCCCAAGGAAATTCACCCCCTTCTGTCTTCGATGCGGAGCCACAGGCCACACAAGGAGAACTTGTTCAGTTCCATTGTGGTGTGACCACTGCCAAAAGGATAATCACAACAATCTGGCATGTAGGTCTGCAAAAAACGGAAGGCGCAGTGCACAAGGCCCCCGCGCCAGGACACAAATAGCTGGGACAGCGCTTTACACCAGCTCCCCGCCCCAGCAACAAGGGGAAGCCTGGGCATCGACGTGCCCTCAGCAATAGACGTCACCCTTACGACAACACAGGTACACCGAATGCCAACAGGGATTTATGGACCAATACACCAGGAAGAGAGCACGGTGGGAGCCTTACTAATGGGCCGTTCTTCCACTGGAATTGCAGGACTTGTGCTCCCAGGTGTAATTGATGCAGATTATACAGGGGAGATTATGATTACTTGTTTCACATTAACCCCCTCCCCCCCACCCCCCGATAATCAAAGCAGGAACCCGGTTAGCACAACTGGTCCTTCTCCCAAAAATGAATCTGGGGAAGAACGCCCCCATGGCACGAGGCAGTCGAGGCTTTGGGTCTTCTGGAAGCACTCTGGTAACCTTAGTGCAACAGATGAAGACAAGGCCCATCATACTTGTACAACTGGCCGCCGATAAAGAGGTCAAGACCCTTTCCATGATGATGGACACCGGGGCTGACGTCACAATAATCAACCTTAAAATGTGGCCTCGTCATTGGAAGCTTATCACTGCCCCCGATGCCATCCAGGGGATAGGTGGTGGCTCCACCCCCCTTCAGGCCCTTAACCCTGTGCAATTAAAATTCCCGGAAGGACAAAAGGTGACTGTACGACCTCATGTGTTGTCACTACCAGGACAACTTGGAGGGTTGATTGACAGAGAAGTTATGAGCCAGCTAGGGGCTGTTCTTTCCATCCCCGAACCCACCCAACCCCCTCAAAATTTTCAATGTGGGCCACTGCAGAGGTGCCGCCAACTCCCAGACTATGATGGAAGACAGACACCCCTGTCTGGGTGGAGCAGTGGCCCCTACCCAAAGAGCGCCTAGAAATTGCCAACTGTCTGGTGCAGGAGCAGCTGGATGCAGGACACATCGAGCCATCTGTTAGCCCTTGGAACACGCCCATCTTTGTGGTTCCAAAAAAGACTGGAAAATGGCGATTACTCCATGACTTACACAAGGTCAACAACCAGATGTGGTCGATGGGCGCCCTTCAACCTGGGCTGCCCCTACTCACCATGCTACCCAGAGGCTGGCACCTTCTGGTAATTGACCTCAAGGGCCGCTTTTTCACCGTTCCCCTGCATCCTGAAGACACGGTTCGCTTTGCCTTTACCATTCCATCAATCAACAAAAGTGAACCCGCAAAACGATGTGAGTGGGTAGTGTTGCCTCAGGGGATGAGAAACTCCCCAACAATATGCCAATTGTATGTGGCATGGGCACTCTCGCCGATCCGAAAAGAAATGCCAGACACGTTAATCTATCATTACATGGATGACATACTGTTTTGCCAGGAAGCCCCGTTCCCCAACAACATTAGCCAAATGCTGACTGACCGACTAAAGGCAAAAGGATTAATAGTAGCTCCTGAAAAAGTCCAGTCACAACCACCCTGGAGCTACTTAGGGTGGCAAGTCACTCACTCCATGGTGAGACCGCAAAAACTAGAAGTAATAAGCTCAATCAAAACATTGAATGATGCCCAAAAACTAGTGGGCGAGCTTCAATGGGTTCGACCCATCATAGGTCTCACCAACGCGGATATCCACCCCTTTTTGTCACTGTTGCGGGGCACACAACCAGGCGCGTTAGTGGACTGGACTGACAACCACACCAACGCGTTAAAACGGGTCATCCACAAATTGGCAACCAGCTTTTCAGATCGTTGAGATGCCACTCAACCCATCGGGATCTGGGTATGCAACCACCCTTCATTCCCGTTCGCACTGCTGCTACAAGACTTCAATTGGCAAAGGGAAAATGGGGAACACCATGAACAAAACCGTGACCAAGACTCTCCATGATCAGAGTCGATAGCAATCCTAGAATGGCTATTTCCACCCCACACGGCCCAGAAAGGTATCTGGCAACGAACAGAAATCACAGCATTCTTGATACGGAAGGGACGACAGCGTTGCCTTGAAGTAGATGGTCGAGAGCCAAAATGGATCAGCATCCCCATCAAAACAATTTATTTTGATTGGTTGATGCAACAGTCTACGCCACTACAACTCGCCTTATTCGAATACTCCGGAGATATCCGTCATGGAGGCCCAAAACACAAGCACCTATAGGCCATCAGCCAGTTCCATTGGATAGAAAGACCAATTGTTTCAGAGCGTCCAGTGCCTGGTGTTCACTGAAGCCGGGAAAAAGTCGAAAACAGCCGCCTGCGTATGGCAGGATAAGGGCCAGTGGAAACAACATTTGATTCCAGACACTGATGAAGACAACCTGCAGACTCTGGAACTACTGGCTATCATCTGGGCCTTGACACAGTGGCAACGTGTCCCCCTTAACATCATTTCTGACTCACAATATGCAGTAGGAGTGGCGAACCGTATCGAGGATGCTCTCGTCAAGCAAGTACAGAACCAACGGCTACTGGAACTTTTCCTTACATTGCAGCGCGCGCTGAAAATTCGCACACAGCCGTGCTGTATTCTTCACATCCATAGCCATAAAACATCATTGGGCCTAGGGGAAGGAAACGCAAGGGCTGACTCCCTGGTCAGCCTAGGAATGCAGGGTCCCGTAAGTCAGTTTGGGAAGGCTCAAAACAGCCGTTCCCTGTTTCACCAGAACACCAGGGCACTGAAGCGCATGTTTGCAATTCCATGGGAAGATGCAAAAGGAATTGTTAGAGCATGCCCTCAGTGTGCACAATTTGGCCCTGCCCTAGGAATGGGAGTCAACCCACGCGGGTTGCAAACAGGAGAAATCTGGCAAATGGATGTCACCCACACTCCGGAGTTTGGACGCCTCAGATATGTCCACATGACAATAGACACCTTTTCAGGCATGCTTTGGGCGACTGCTCAGACAGGGGAGAAGGGTCTACATGTGGTCCATCACCTGACCAGTTGCTTTGCTGTTATGGGGGTCCCCCAAGTAGTAAAAACTGACAATGCACCTGCCTATGTAGGCGGGAAGGTCCAGCAGTTCCTTGCTACTTGGGGAGTAAAACATGTCCCAGGGATCCCTCATTCATCTACAGGCCAGGCGATAGTAGAAAGAGCCAATCGCACCCTGAAGACATATTTACAAAGGCAAAAGGACAGCAAAGATATGGACCCACAGATGCGGCTTAGCAAGGTACTTTTCACATCGAATTTTCTTAGTCTAAGCCGTGACTCCCAGCAACCTCCCGTGTTACTGCATTGTTCATTGCAGAAGATCAACCGCATGCTGGAAGTACAAATTAACTACAAGGATCCATCTACAGGTCAGTGGGTGGGGCCCAAGCCGCTACTGTTCACTGGAAGAGGCTATAGCTGTGTCTCTACAGATTCTGGGCCTCTTTGGGTACCCAGTGAATGGACACGCCCTGCCGCGACCAGATCTCCAATAGACAACCCGACACCCATTCCAGACTACGACACATCATCTAACAGGTCAAAAAGCTCACGTGCTTAGGACACGTTGTGCTTCTCTTTGAACTTCACATAGTTCTTGTGTTCCTTTTAAATAAATAAATAAATAAAAAAAAAAAAGAAAAAAAAGAAAAAGATTACTTCATATAGGTAAATATATTGTATCATGTAAAGCTATTATGATTGTTGCCACCAAGGTTTTGTGTAGTGAAATGAGGCAGCAACCAGGTGCTGCTAATCAGCAGGCAGTGGGTGTGAGCCTGCATTCAGCCCACCTGTGCCTGGTTAGGGCTGGCCCCAACTGCACAGGGGCAGGATCAGGAGGCCAATAAAAGGCCTGGCCTCCAGCACAAGCTCAGCTCACTTGCAGAGCAGGCCAGAGGAGAGGTTGGTTGAGTTGGGAGCACCAGCACTGACCCAGACTGACTGACCCTGAAGGCATCAGCTTCTGCCAGAGCACCGGTCTGACTTCAGAGCGTCATACCCCAAGAAAGGTTTGTCTTGCAACAGGTACCTTCTATCTCCTCATCCAAATCATCAATAAAGATGTTAAACAGGAGCAGCCCCAGCACTCAGCCCTGGGGACACCACTGGTGACTGGCTGCTGGCTGGATTTAACTCCATTTGACATTACTCTTCAGACTTACTCTTTCAGGCCATAAGCAGCTGTCTTCTCTGGGAGAATGCTGTTGGAAACTGTCAACATCCAGGTAGACAACATCCATAGCCCTTTGTCCTGTAAGTGGATCACCCTGTTGTAGAAGGAGATCAGGTTGGTCAAACAGGACCCGCTCTGTAGCAACAACTGGGAGTTTTGTTCACACTAGTTTGAGAAAAGTGAATGAAATATCAGGGTTTAAAATGTTTGAAAGGCAAATACCACTGCTGTGGTGAGATGAAAGGCAACAGAGGAAATGAGCAAGATGTTTGGTCACTGCTTTAATTCACTGAGTGGTGCAGAACTGATGTTATTTGACCAGTGAGCGGCAGCATTGAGCTTGCTGTTGTTTCTCGACATCTTTCTATGGGACCTAAGTGTACCAGTTTAAATTCACACTCTTCAGTTTTAAGGACCTCTAAGGCAGAAAGGACCTTAATACTATTACTCAACCTAATACTGTAAAATTCAGTCACTGAAAGAACCCTCCAGCACTTTTCTTTAAGTTTTAGAAGGCAGGCATTCTTTATTGCAGCACTGGGTGCACAACAGATGGTTCACAAAGTCGTGCATGACATGAGTGACAACAGATGTGACTGATATTGTCCTGCTTGATGCTTATGTATAAAACTCATTGTAAAATACATCAGGTTTTCTGGAATTAATTGTAGTATTTGCATTCTTGGGTGGGCTGGTGTCTTCAGTTGTCCTTTTGGATAATACCTTATCCAACACATTACTAACTAGCTGGTCTTAGCCAATCTGCATTTACAAGGCCTTTAGTTCCTTGAGCTTGTTATCTATTTACAAGCAAAAGGCCTGGACACCGCTTATATGAGCCCAAGTCAGCATCCTATTGTTCACTGTCAGAAAAGAGCCTTATTTAGTCATTTAACCTAACCAAGGATGTGAATTTTATACAGCACACTGTTTCAGAAAACAGAATTTCATTATATATATCATATACATTATGTAAACTCATAATTCCAGTAAAAACATTTAATTCTATAGCTATCAAACACCTCTGTAACTGTGATGAGCACACATACTTTTTCCATTTCCTCCTCATGCTTTTATTTTCTTCCTGTAGATTACAGATAGGTTATGACAGTTTGTTCTTTGTCTTTTTATTTTAATTTCATTTGTTAATTAACTCTGACATTGTTTTAATCTCACTGGACTGTATTTCTAAATTTTGAAGCTTCCTTTATAGAAAGCATCTCAGACTGCTGTAAGAACTTAATACTGTTTTAATTTCTGAACCCTGGCATATTATAAAAGAAGTCAGCCTTAACAAATTTCCACTAAGTCAGATGTGGCAACAGATGTGGTTTCAGTCTTGTCTGAGCCTTCTGAAATGCTGTTATAAATATGTATTTTTTGGGGGGAAGCAGGTAATGTTTGCTCTTTTAGCAGCTGAAATTGGTTTAGCAGTTGGTTTCAGATTTGCAAAGCAGAGTTGGTCTTTTTCTTCAAGAGAGCCAACGTCTTTGACATTAGGGTTAAATTCAGGAACCTTTAGTAGTGAATTTGCTGCGTAGTCTTCACACTGAGAATAAGGCTTCAGGGTTGTGTTTGTTTCCAGTTCTGTCCAAAGAAGCCTTATCTCCTCCAGTCTCAGTGGTGTGAAGAAGGGACATAATATTTGCATGTCAATTACTTTAAAGGAAAACTCTACATAAAAGGGTGAGGAAGCACACCACCAAACAGAGGACAGGGAACTAGAAATTTTGAGACTAATCACAGCTCTGACAATGATTAAGCCATCTGTTCCAGCTCTGGTCTGTATGTTTTGGTTTTTTTTTTTAAAAAAGCACAGGTCCAAGTACAGATAGAACTAATGTATGTACGCTTGGCCAGAGGACAAATTTCATTTTAGTGGATCCAGTAATTCTCTCACCTCTGCTAATAAACCACTCTGAATGTGTATGCTACCTTCATAGCTGAAGGTGCTCAACTGTACTAATTAGCTAGGTCTTTTCAAATGTCTGGCTACTATTTAGCAAGATCACCACGATGAATGTTCTATTGACATCTTGCTACTTAATTTAATGTTGCAGAGTTCAGCCATGTACTGATGGAAGAAAATAGCACTGACTATCTTATCTCAAATACTGATTGCAAGGACAAATGACACAGCAGCTCTGTAGTCAGAAAAAGCTAGAGAGCACAGAGTGCAGCTAGATTCCCCTCCCCGCCCCCATATTCTGGATCTAGGAGTAAGGTTTTTGGGATAAAACTGTTTTGCTCGCCTAGTAAATGCCAGCCCTTTATGGCTAAATGGCTGCCTTCTTGGTGCAATGTGTTACTGCTTTGTCCCAAATGGAAACATGCTGGATATGGGGCTAGGTGCCAAGGAAAACATTTCTCTGGACTAAAAACCTGCCACACTCAGCACCTGTCTGGGCATGAATTGAACATTATAACAGTTGATCCACTGCAGTCTGACTGATAGATGTGTGAAATTTTTAGCCACGAGTTCTCAGTATTTGAGTGCACTCCTGGGAAAAAAAGCGTATGAAGCACATTTCCTTAACCCTTTTAGTGGAGAGCAAGCAGCCTAAATTGAGGGCTTGCTCACTTTGTTTTCCTGTTCCAGTTTGTGGAAAATGGGGTTCTGCACAGAAAGGTGTGCTAGCTTCGTGGATTTACCACCTAGCACACCTTTCTTCTACTTAAGACAGGGTTTCTTTTAAACACCAAAAATCCAAAATTACCTTCTTTCTAAGTATGCTGATTTCCCTTGTCCACATGATTGGTTAAGTAGTTCTTCACTTCTACTTCAAGTGGTAGTGCTTCTGTTTTTCAATACTGTTGGGAGTGTGTATAAAATGTATACATTTTATGTCTAGGGAGTCCTTCCAGCCTAAGGGGGGGAGTGGTATTTTAGTCTAAAGAAGCTAGCAGTTAGCCTCTCCCATTACACTCCTTCATACCAAGATGTATTCGGTAAACCCCCCCCTTTTTGTTAACCTGTCTTTTCCAACATCAGTTGTAGCTGCTCAGTCGTGGCAACTTGGGATTCAGGAAGGATCTGTCCTGAAGGGCAAAGAAGCCTAACTGCAAGAAGGGGTTGAGCTGTCTGGAAACAGAAATGCCAGAGAAAAAGCAGACTGGTAGAAGAGTGTGAAGTTTCCCTTGCTGGTGAGATAAGAAACAGCCTCAGCTGTTGTCTTGCAGAACATCCTGGAATACTTAAATGCAACACTCAGATCTCACCTTTGAGCAGAAGTCTTGGGCTGAGGGATGGAGCCAGGGCAGGACTGACTTGCCCCATGGAAAGACTCTTGGAATTGGTGCCTGTGCAAGCATATATGAAGAATCTGCTTGTAATGAAGTTTTGCAGACTCCATGCAGAACTGTGTTTTGTGGTAGGACTCTGTCCAATGCCTTGTTCATTTGAATTTTGTTTTCTATTTAAGCACAAACATGTGTTTAATTACCCTCAAGGGTTACCATAACAGTTCCTCACTAGTGCCCTTCGCTATTTTATTCTTTTTTGTAGTTTCTTACCACTAAACATGAAACAAACAACTAATAAATAATATGCACGAAAATTCTGGAGTTGCAGACAGCTTAATTTCACCTCTCTCATTGTACTTTAAGACTCCTGATGCACCTGAAATGATCTACGGGTGTCAGACATTCCTGGTGGAAGTCTGTGTGAGAACCATTTGAAAGGAAACAGTTAAGTAAAATAGAAAACAAATCAAGCACGTGCTAAGACTTAGAGATGGACAGATAGCTTTCATTGCACCAGAACTTCCATCCTTATTCTTTCATCATAATCATGATCTGGACTCTGAAACTTTAAAATTCAGTTTGACTGATACATGTACACATTCCTTTATATTTTTTATTTTCACTTCTTGAATTACTGTGAAAGCAGAACACAAGAAATACAGAACAAGATATGTTTCTATTTGTTAAGCAGCCTGAGGCAGGATGTAAAAGAAACACAAGCAAAGCCTCATAAATCTTGAAAAGAAATGGCACCTTCACAAAAAAATCTCTGGTCAGTTGTGACACTTCAAAATTTGGACTTAATGTATTTGCGCTATATATGTGTCTGATATTTAAAACTTGACTTTTCTAGAGTTTTCAGTGAACTTTGTGAACTTATTGTGACTGAAAGCTTGGCAAAACAAGAGTTTTCCTGATGTCTTAAGTCAGAGATGAACTCTCACTTGTCTTCTGGAGGAGCCTTTGTCATTTAACTGATCATAGACTTGATGTAATTAACCTCCACATAATAAAGTTATCTGTGAAAGCATCTTGCCCTGCCTTATTTTTCTGTGGTTTCTTTTGTTTGAAAGAAACCTTCTTGTTACATACCTGGATGGTTTTATGGATAGTGAAGAAAAATTGCAAGAAACGAGTATCAGAAAAGTGGAAAAAAAAAAGGTTCTCTATATACATTCAATTTGCTCACACATTAACATCATCCAGGATTAATTTCACAAGTATATGTATATTCTTTGGTATATCATGTAAGAAATTATTAAAAAGTTTTAAATTTCCTTTTCTTTTTTTTTTCCCCCCCAGTTAATCTTAGGGCATTTAGGATGCAGCTGTTGCTGTATCCTGTGCTTTCAATGATCCTTTAAGCAAGGGCTTGATGAGACTATTAGAAATCCATATGCTTTCAGAAGTTCAGTCTGGATCTCACAAGTTTTAGATGCCAACCCAAATTTTATCCAGGGTTTCAAAATTTGTGTTGAAAAGGGGACAAACATAAACTCACAAGGTTTCTTAGGCTATGTGCATCTGTTCTTAGTGGAAATATGATGAAAACAGTTTTTCTCAGGATCCAGAGGTTTGTTATGTTTTAAAATAGGTAGGAGATATTTAACCATATTCTCCTTTTAGACAAGTTTTGTGAGGTTTCCAGGTTCCTGTTAAGTTAGTTTGTAAGTGTGGTTATTATTTCTTTATTCATCCATAGTAATATTTGTTTAGGTTGAGAAAATATTATTTATTTTTTTGTAAAAGGATAAAATATTAGTAAACTGTAATGTACTACACTCATTAGAGATAATTGGTGCCTAGACCCTAGTATGTTACATTCATAGCTGTTCTCCAGGAAATTTACTTCCCTTGTCTCTTAAAAAAACCACCAGGAAATAAAAAGCTTTGAAAAATACAAATAAATTCTCTACAGCCAAGTTGCAAACTCATCTGTTTTGGAAGAGCAGCTGATGAGGCAGTGAGGAAGAAAAGGTAAGCAGTAGAATTTACATAGAGATAATCCCACAATTATCTGAAATTTGTCACATATGATATGTTTCAGTCCTCACATCAGCATCATCCCTTGGCTGAGTAGCTGAACCATATGGTGATACAAGGAGCTTTGTAGGCTGGAAGTTCACTTTCTCACCAGAACAGGAGTGGTGGGTACTGGCTGGAGTCTTCAAATATAATTCATTATTTGTTGGTGAAACAGAAGTAGCATTGGTGGGTGGCATTTATGCAAGGGTATTTGTAGGACATGTATGTTTTCACACACAAGGAATATACCTATGAAAGAACCTCAATGACACTTACTCTGGAGCTTTTCATAATTAGGAAGTTTTTAATTACAAACCAACTAAGCAGGTTGCATATTAGCAAAGATGATGTTTTGTATCAGTAATTTGATTTAGAATAAGAAACAATCTAGGAGGTTATTTCTTCTTTGAATGACTACAGAATAAAGAGTTCTTTTGGGCTCTATGGTAAAGTCAGTGTAAAACATTCAAAAGTACCATGATGTACAGTCTCAAGAACAGATCTTGTAAAGTCACTGGACTGGAGCAAACAAAATAGTGATTATTATGAAAATATTATTTTTGGATCAAACGTGTCTGTGTTTCAAACTTTATTTTAAACATTCAAGTAGAATACAGACTTCTGGCTGTTTTTATGAATTACTCTGTTGATTAGCTTGTTGGCTCCCAGTGGAAAAATTAACCTATATAAACTTGGTGGTGTGTTGAATTTCAAAGTATTTGGCATCACCTAAGAAAGGTATTATGGAAATAATTAAATTAAAATTAGGAGAGATAATTGCAGATGTTTTATCAGTCTTGCAATAACCCTTTGCCTTGAGGTACAACTGCTAAAACACTATATTCCAGAAGATGTCTTCTAAAAAATTCTTTGGACTCCTGGCATTATTCAGAGGAAATAATTTTCCTAGTGTAAGGATTGGCCTTGGATTGAAACTTTGAAACTAAAAAGTCTGTTAAAGGACTTTTGGTTTAAAAATGCCTTTACATTTCTGCATTCTGATTTTCTTGTAGGCCCCCTTCAGATACTGGAATGCTACAATGAGGTCTCCTTGGAGCCTTCTCTTCTTCAGACTGAATAACACCAAATCTCTCAGTCTGTCTTTATAGGAGAGGTGCTCCAGCCCTCTGATCATCCTTGTGGCCCTTCTCTGGACATGCTTTCAGTACGTCCACGTCCCTCCTGTAACAGGGGCTCCAGACCTGGATGCAGAACTCCAGGTGGGGTCTCAGGAGAGCAGAGCAGAGGGGGAGAATCACTTCCCTCCAGCTGCTGGCCACGCTTCTCTTGATGCAGCCAAGGATCTGGTTGGCTTTCTGGGCTCCAAGTGTACACTGATGGCTCACGTTGAACTTCTCATCCACCAGCACTCCCAAGTCCTTTTCCTCAGGGCTGCTCTCAAGCCAGTCACTGCCCAGCCTGTATCAGTGCTTGGCATTGCCTCGACCCAGATGCAGGACCTTGCGCTTGGTCTTGTTGAACTTCATGAGGCTGGTATGGCCCCACCTCTCCAGCCTGTCCAGGTCCCTCTGGATGGCATCCCTTCCCTCCAGCCTGTCAGCTGCACCACACAGTTTGGTGTCATCAGGGAACTTGCTGAGGGTGCCCTCAATGTCACCGTCCATGTTGTCAACAAAGATGTTAAACAGAACCAGTCCCAACACTGATCCTTGAGGGACTCCACTTGTCACTGGCCTCCACTTGGACATGGACCCATTGACAGCCACTCTTTGGATGTGGCCACCAAGCCAGTTCTTAATCCATCGAATGGTCCATCCATCAAACCCATGTTTTACCAGCTTGGAGTCCAGGATGTCATGTGGGACTGTGCTGATGTCTTTACTCAGGTCCAGGTAAATGGTGTTGGTTGCTCTTCCCTCATCTATTGATGTTGTGATCTTCTCATGGAAAGCCACAAGGTTTGTCAGGCATGATTTACCCTTGGTGAAGCTGTGTTGATTATACCCACTCACATTATCTTCACCAGTTCCTACAGCCCACACCTTCCCTAGTCTTCCTTTTGCTGTTAATATACCTATAGAAATTTTGCTATTCCCCTGGCAAGATTTAGTTCTACCTGAGCTTTGGCTTTTCTAACTAGGTCTCCTGCTCTTGAGACAGCTTCCTTATATGCCCCCCATTCTAGCTGTCCTTTCTTCAATTCCTTGCAGAATTTCATCTTGTGTGATAGTGTGTCTAGGAGTGGCAAAAACCGCTTACAAGTGTTTACAGTGGTAAAACTGCTTACAAGCTTTTACAAGAGTGAGAAAGTGTGACCTTATATTATGGAATTCAACACAGGGGGCTAAGAACCTGAGGGAAGGCACTAGTATCCTCTTGGAAGTCAACAGTTTAGTCTATCATAAAATACAGCACTAGCAACTCTGTGTGTTAGTGACAGAGCAGCTCATAGTGACATAGCCTTTTTGGCGTTCAGCTGTCTCAACAGGAAACAAGGCACCTTGAAGCCAGTGAATTAGCTACATTATTTAAAGGTAGCTTCCACGAGTGTAAGTAGGGTTGAATGTAATTTATTAATTTACTTTTCTATTAAATGCTTGGGTAGCTCAGAGTAAGTGAGAAGGTCTTTTCATTACAGATGTCTTCTTGTCTGAAGAAGCGTTTTAGTGGGAGCAGATACAAAACTACTAAGAATCAATTAGATTCTTAGATCCCAGGTAGCATTATATATACTAAAGGACAAGGGAATGGTTTAGCATCTGATGCTATAATTGATATCAGCTACTTAGAGTGGAATCCAGTTTATTTCAGTAAAACTGCTTTGGAGGACTTAGCCTGATTTCATTTCACATAGATGATGTAGACATATTAGGCTCTTCTAATGCTAAAGAAGGCAAATGGGAGAGAATAGGTACTTGATCTGCTTTAGATGTCTTAGTTTTGGTGAAAAAGAGCTTCATATTTCACATGCTTCTTTGATCTACTATGTATACAAGGAACACAAAGGAGCTATAGGGGGACCATGAAAGCAAAATAGTGCAGCTATATGCAATTTATTAGATAGCAAAAGGAGAAACAGCACTTTTGTTAGTACCTTTGCAGGAATCCCACTGATTTTAGCATAGCTGCAATACTTGTATTGCTTTCATCATACCTGCCATTTCACAGAATCACAGAATGTCAGGGTCCTGGAAAGGAGCAGGACCAGAGCAGGACCATAACTAGGTCATGTCACTCAGAAAGTAGGGCAGGTCACTCAGAAACTTAATAATTTGATACATTAAAAATTAAATTTCCATTTTTTAAAGAGGGTTCTGTTTGATTCTGATGACAGAACTTTGCCTTATGTTCCTGAAGAGTTAGAAAGGCTCAAGAAACAATGAGAAAAGGTGCTGAGAAGCTCTCTCAAACCATGCTGTTAAAAGAAAAATTAAATGTTCAGATATAAGTAAATATTGCTATTCTTTCTTTTATATATTATAACACTACAGTTTGTTTTTAATCTTCACCATTTCTAATTTGAAAAAGTTGTAATTTGTCATATTTTTTCAATCAGTCTTTATTTTAGTCCTGATAAGAGATGAGCAGAAAAAAAGGTTAAGTGCATAGAGAGTGAACTTTTTTCCAAGTATAATGAACTACCCAGTTTACCCACTTGAGAAAGTAGTTTTGAAAATGTATGGATATCTATGCAGTTGTAAATATCATAGTCTACCATGTTTAGTGACAGTTTTCCTATTTTTCTGTAAAGCATAAATAATGAATTAGGATCAGGCAAATAAATTGTATTATTCTAGCCATTAGTTACTTTGGACCAAAATGGAACAGAAGCAACAGAATGAGAGAAAAAGTGAGAAATGTTTAAGGAGACAGAAACAACAATGTTAAATCTGTGCCGGTGTGACTCAAAGAAAGTTTTGTTTGCTTCATTTCCTGCCTATATTTTTGCCAAATCTATTGGTTTCTTTAAATAAAAATTAATTCACCATATATCGTTCTTTCACAGGAACATAATGATAGGCAAGCCATGGAAGGCAGGCCATTGGTAGCCCTAAGTCAGATGGGAGTTAGTCTATTATATTGATCACACAGTTGGTTAAAATGGGGAACCCCAATTGTTTGCAAGTTTTGGTGGTAACCATGGACTGACCAGAAGGCAAAGATTTTGAGAATCCACCAGAGGAGGTGATGGGTGGTGAAGAGCTCCTCCCATAATAATACACTATCAGAAAATGAAAAATTACATGCTTTACTCACCAGTGGATCTTGTATTGCAGGAAAATATCATAGATGGAAAGCTGCTGTATGGAATCCTACGTGGCAGGTTATAGAAGCAGCTGAGAGTGGAAGTGAATTGAATTAGTCTGCAGAGGTAAGAGTCATCCAGCTGGCTTTAGATGCTGCTGAGCAGGAGAGATGGCCAAGCTTATCTGTCTCATGGATGGTAGCAAATGCTCTATAGTGGTGGTTAAAAAAATGAAAAAAAACCCAAAAACAACTGGCAGCGCAGAGGCAAGTCCAACTAGACTGCCTCCCTGTGTCAAGATACTGCTGCTTGATTAGGAAAGCTGGTTGTAAAGGTATGTCACATGGATGTCAACATATCCAAGACCTGGGCCCATGAGGAACATCAAAACAACCAGCAGGTGTAATGATTGATATGCTAATGGTGTGTCAATACAGTGACCTTTATTTTCATTCAAGATTTCCTTAGTCATGTGGTCAAATTAGAACAGGAACTGGTGTAATAATAAAGCAAGGGGACTTTCAGCTTTTAATGGTGCAGCTTGGAGATTCATGAAGTTGTACATCTCAGAACCCAAAAATGGGCTGCAGGATCTCTGGAAAGAATAAAAGAATTATTTTCACCAGATCTTCTGTGGCTGACACAATTATGATGCACTAAATAAATGTGATATGCTACTCAATATCATCTTTAGCCCTCCTCTTAGGACCTATAAATTAGCAAAAGTAGATCTTCAAAAAGAAGAATGTGAATGGAGGGGAACAAGAGGCTTCCCAAACAAACTGAGGGTAACATGTTTAGCAATGAAAATAAGGATGATGAATGACTGACAGGATAATTGCCAAATTTGTATCTCTTCTAATAAAATATTTAAGGATTTTGGCTTTTTTCTAAATAGAATTTGGGAAATATAGGGAACCAAAAAAAAAGGGGAAAAAAAAAGGGGGAGAGGTTCATGAGCTAGCTGAAGTGCTTTCCATCTTACTCTTCCTTTTCAAAGGCAGTGATATTGTTGTCCCAAAATGGGTCCACTTACCAGGTGTGCAGTAATCCAGAGAGCGGAGGTATTTTTTAATTCCAGTTCTGCACAGAAAGGGGTGCTAAAGGTGGTAAATCCACAAAAGTATCACACCTTACCCATAACACAGGTTTTTTACCACACACCAAAAAATGCAACATTACCTTTTATACCAATAAAATTTGTCTACATGATTAGTTAACTAGTTCTTTGCTTCCCCTTCAAGCAACAGCACTTCTACTTTTCACCTTGCATGCTCAGAGAGTAGGGGTCTTTTTTGAGTGGAGAGTCTTTCCAGCCTAAGAGGGGGGTATTTAATGAGGTAAGTTCACAATAAGCTTAATTAGGCATTTGTTTTTATTGCCTACATTACTGAGTGCTAAAGATAAGAGTCGTCAGCATCTTCAATTCTTCTTGACCCCAAGATAAGTTCAGTAAGCATCCCCTTCTACTGATCATGCTCACCTGCTCTTTTTGACACCAGTGTCAGAGGTAATATGCACCCCTAGATGAACTTTTTTTTTTTTTTTTCACTAAATCAGAGCACTATACAATGCCACCAAATTATGGAAAACATATGATTTTTTTTTATTGTCTCCTTTTTCAGAAGAACTTAAAGGCCCCTAATGAAATCAAGATTGTCCTATATGTAAGAACTCTTAAACCACATCACTGTGAGACAAATCGTGCCCTCAAGAAGTGTTATTAGACCCTCAGGTCTCATGTGTCCCAGTGCAGTGCTATAGTAAGGCTGCCTCTAATTATAGTGTACATAAGAAGTATTACAATCAATTAAACTTAATTAGACTTAGTATAATTCACAGCATTCAAAAGAGATTGCATTCTCACTTTATAAAATCAGGCAAAACAATAGGCATATTTGAATTTATTTTTTTAGCTTTGCTAGGATTAGAATGATCCTGAGTCTCAGCCAAGAATATTCCAAGCAAACAGCAGGAAACACATCCACTGTTGAGATCATCTTTGCAATCTGGTAACAATTTATTTTCATGTGTGAAAGTCATCAGGCTTCATTTAAGTACTATATTTGTGTGCAGTTTATTCACAGCATGTTTTAATGTCACAATGTGAAGGACATGAAAGGAAGTTCAAGAACCAAGTATATACCTACTTTTAAAATGTTATAAAATGATGCAATGCTAGTTTTGCAAAATATTATAATAAAATATCACAGAGTTCATAGTTCTTGTTCTAATTTCAAAATCTAATGTTGAGCTTCCCCCACAACTTAATCCTGTGTTTTTTTCCACTATATATGGGTGCATGTAGTTCAACTTCATCATACATTTGGAATCAGAAACCATTTTTTGAGAAGTTAATCAAGACATAATCAAACAGTTTAGAGTAGTCATGTTTCACTAGCTGGAAATGAGAGAAACTGCATTCAAAACCAATTCAGGATACCAGGGCAAAAGAACCAGTCCTCCTCGTAAGTTTTAGTTTTGACCTATTTCAGGATGAGATTGGCCTTCTGGGCTGCAAGCGTGCAATGTTGTCTCATGTCCAGCTTTTCATCCACCAGCACCCCCAAGTCCTTTTCTGCAGGGCTGCTTTCTATAACCTCATCAACGAGGTTATATATGTATATATATATAACCTCAACAGTGCATCCCTCTGGCTTATTGACAGCACCACTCAGCTTGGTGTTATCCACAGACTTGCTGATGGTGCACTTGATCCTGCTGTCTATATCATTGATAAAAATATTAAACAGGACAGGCCCCCAGAGAGACCCCTGAGGGATACCACATGTTACTGCTCTCCATCTGGACTTCAAGCCATTGGCCACTATGCTCTGGATGAGACCAACTGGAAGGCAGGAGGGCTCTGCAGAGGGACCTGGACAGGCTGGAGAGTTGGGCTGATTCCAATGGGATGAGGTTCAACACGGCCAAGTGCCGGGTCCTGCACTTTGGCCACAACAACCCCATGGGGAGCTCCAGGCTGGGCACAGAGTGGCTGAGAGCAGCCAGGCAGAGAGGGACCTGGGAGTCTGGATTGACAGGAAGCTGAACAGGAGCCAGCAGTGTGCCCAGGTGGCCAAGAAGGGCAATGGCATCCTGGCCTGGATCAGGAACAGCGTGGCCAGCAGGTCCAGGGAGGTGATCGTGCCCCTGTACTCAGCGCTAGTTAGGCCACACCTCAAGTCCTGTGTCCAGTTCTGGGCCCCTCAGTTTAAGAAGCATGTCGAGGTCCTGGAGCAGGTCCAAAGGAGGGCAACCAGACTGGTGAAGGGACTCGAGCACAGGCCCTATGAAGAGAGACTGAGAGAGCTGGGGCTGTTCAGCCTGAAGAAGAGGAGGCTCAGGGGAGACCTCATTGCTCTCTACAACTACCTGAAAGGAGGCTGTAGCGAGGTGGGAGTTGGACTGTTTTCCCAGATGACTTTCAACAAAACAAGAGGACACAGTCTTAAGTTGTGTCAGGGGAGATTTAGGTTGGATATTAGAAAGAATTTCTTCACGGAGAGGGTGATCAGGCAATGGAATGGTCTGCCCAGTGAGGTGGTAGATTCTCCGTCCCTGGAGACATTTAAAAAAAGACTGGATGTGGCACTCAGTGCCATGGTCTAGCAACTGTGCTCCGGTGGGTAAAGGGTTGGACTTGATGATCTCTGAGGTCCCTTCCAACCCGGCTAATTCTATGATTCTATGATTCTATGATCCAGCCAGTTCCTTATCCACTGAACAGTCCATCCATCAAATCCATATCTCTCCAACTTGGTGAGTAGGATATTGGGGGAAACCATGTCAAAGGCCTTGCAGAAGTCCAGATAGATGACATCTACTGCTTTTCCCTTGTTGACTGCTGTAGTCACCCCATTGTAGAAAGCCATTAGGTTGGTCAGACAGGATTTGCCCTTAGTGAAACCACGCTGGCTGTCTGGCATCACCTTCCTGTCCTCCCTGTGCCTTATTAGACCTTCTAGGAGAATCTGGTCCAAGAACCTCCCAGGCATAGAGGTGAGGCTGACAGGCCAGTAGTTCCCAGGGTCTTCCTTATTACCCTTTCAAAAAATGGGTGTAATCTGTCCCTTACTTCCAGTCATCAGGGACTTCACCTGAATGCCATGACTTTTAAAATATTATGGAAAGTGGCTTAGCAACTACATCTGCCAATTCTCTCAAGTCTTTGCGGTGAATCTTGACCTTATTGGGTCCCATAGACTTATGGATGTTCAGTTTCTTCAGGTAGCCACAAACCTGATATTGTGGGAGGGAGTCTGCTGCCCTGGTCCCCACCTTGTGTTTCTTAAACTTAGGTGCTGGGAGAGAAGCTGTCAGTGAAGACTGAGGAAAAAAGTTGTTGAGAACCTCAGCCTTCTCATCTGTTGTTACTAACTCAGCAGACTTGGTCTTCAATGTTTGAACTAGAATGAAAACAGAATTATATGTAAGAAAGAAGAATTAGACATTTCAGCCATATTTAGGTTTATTGACACTTCAGTTTCTCACATTGTGTTTCTTCTGCTGAATTTAAGTATTGTATCCTCTACCAAGTCTGTCCGTGACAAAGTCGTAACAGATGAATTTATTCATATCAGTATGAAATATTCTTAGTAAAATGGGCAGTGAGTAGTTCATAAGAATGTGAATCACAGTACTTTATGGACAATCCAGTTGACACAGTTTACTATTTTTAACAATTAAACTGTTTGAAAAAGTAGAAAACCTCTTAAAAATGTATATAAACCCCAGTGTGTTTACTTTTTTATTTATTCATGTATTTGTTCCTGGCTCCTTGTAGTGCAAAAGAGAGTTTTGAAGCCATTTTGTATTTTCTCTTTGAATGCTAGATTATTGTAATTGTTTGGAGAATTAGAGGCAACAAAAATCATGTAAATGAAACACTTTTTATAGAAGTCCTTTTCACATTCAGCATCAGGCTATTTAAATGTTAATCTGTTTTCTTTCTTTCTTTATTTATTTATTTTTTTTTAATACACCACTATTGTCATTTTAGACAAAACTGTTGAAAATTTTATTTTTTGTGGTAAGAAGATACTGAATCCTCAGCAAGGCCAAACACACTTTGTTCTGCAATTCAAAAAACTATGTCACACAAATAACTGTCCACTTCAAGATAACAACAGTTATGTGTTTGTGAAGAGTATAATAAGTGCTTGAACACATATTCATAGGTAAAGCACAGTTAATGTGAAATTTACTGATTAAGAAAACACTTCACTTGATAATGTTGAACTAGAATAATTAGTCATTATCAAGAATGTATGACAAACTCCTCAAATTTGCATATCTTTGAATGCTGCTAGATTTTTGAACTTTGTGTGCTTGGTTTTAAACTGAACATCATATCTGTTGCAGGTGGTGCAATTACATCTATATTATGATCCAAAAAAATCTGTCAAAGATCCAACTTCTGCCTTCTGCAGACTCCTAGAATGACAAAAAGGCTTAGCCCAGAAGTGGGAAGAGATCCTTTATACGGCCTTTCTGATAATACGCTTAAAAAGCTAACAGGTAAAGATCCCTGGAATCCTCTAGTTATGCTATTGATATCTACATTTTTTATCTTATGGTTCCATCACTGAAGACAATAGTGTGCTAAAGAACGGAGATTCTTTAAAAATGTGACAATAACAAATTAACCTGTGGGAGGGTCTTTTTCATTCTTTCCCCTGATCCATGTGCAAATCACTCCAACCTTCCAAATCAACTCCAATCCTCACTCAGTCTCTACTGTCTCTGTATAAATGATTTCCCCTGATCTCTCATTCTCATTCACTTCTGATGACTAAATATCTCTTTCATAAAGTCAATAATAGAGTGAACCTTGCCATCAAATTGTTAAGTTGCACTTTTGTAAATCTATATTAAAAATCACATATTTTTAAAATCCTGTCAGAGAACCTTTAAGCAACCTTAAGGCTTTCCACTATTGTCTGTGACAAAAGCTTAAGGAAGAAAGGTGGGTTGATTGTGGCATTCATTAGGACCAGAATTATTTTCAACGGAATAACTCAAAATAAAACAGTGATCTTTATCACAGTAATACAAAGAAAACAATATTATATTAGGAAAATTTCTAAAGTGTCTCAGTCACTTTTCAGCATAAAATAAATAAAAATACTAGGTACATCTTAATTTTCCTTATATTTTTTGCAAAATTCATCCTGGAAAAAAAGTCCTCGAGATACATATAAAAAAGTATTTATGTAAATAAAAACATAGGTGTGCTAGGATATGTAATACTATTAAGCATATATACTTTTAAACACTAATAAGTGCAGTGAGAATGTGTGTTTTTGTGGTAAGATTGCAGAGGTGTTTGGTGATTTAAGACATCTCGGTTTAGTATGGCTTGATGCAGTACAGTAAACAAGCACATCACTTTTAACAGTAAGGTGTCACTTACATGCTTTTCATTCCTAGAATAATTAGACCTTTTAATCCACAGGAATATGAGCTGCTGACCAGTTTATGTATTTTTCTGTTGAATGCAGCTCTGTGAACTTATTTTGTCTTCAGCTTGTAACTCTTTTGAATTTAAAAAATAAGTACTGAAACCAGTTTCTCTCATTTCTTCTTCCCCATTCAATGCTCACAAACAACTTGATCCAATGAACTTGTTTAGCTGTTTAGTTCTTTCACTGCTGGTTTTAAAGGCTGGCAGGTAACTGACTTATTTCATAACATTGAAATCAGATTCAGATAGAACTAATCCTCAGCTCTTTCCATCAGAGGGATAAACGAACAGATGAGAACTGCTTCAAATAAAGTCTAAAATGTGCTTGGGTTGTTTAGAGCAAGGAAAGCTGTGTAAACATTTATTTGACCGAGAAACAGACCCTTGATGCTGCAAGACTTGGATGCAAGTCTGACAATATAGGGAGTGGCTGAACTCCTGCTGAAGTTTCAGGATCAGAAAACAATGCAGAAGAAGGCAAAGGGGGGAAAAGCCTGGCAAACATTAGCTGCCATGTGACAGAGGAAGTATGTAAGAGTGGCATGACAGCCAGATGATAGTTTACATAATTATCTTGGCCTTGTGGGAAGTGGACAGGGGGGAAAATAGGAAGTGTACTATTTCGACACGATATAAACCATGGACCAAACATAGTTGAGCCAGTAGTCCTGAGCAGACAACTGAGAGTAGGATGTCCCAGGCCACAGTGGACAGGGAGCAGATTTGGATAAAATCCAGAAGAAAAATGTATCTGAAGATTTTAAAAACATTTCTGATGAAGGAAATGTCTATTTCAAGAAAGCCTGAAAATTCTGGTTCTTGGATTTATGGGGTCCTAGCTCAACTTGCCCAATATGTAGGTCAACTGTCAAGAAAAAATGAAGTCATGCCTGACAGACAAGTTCTGCCTGGGTTTACTGGGGGTTTTGTGGAAGTGGAATGACTTCCAGGAATGATCTTGATAAATATGTGGGAAAATCTCTATTTGTTAAAGAATTCCAGTAGGATGTGTTAGTCCATAATATGCTAAATAAGAAAGAGCTGGAATTCTGAGACAGTTGGCTGCTTGAATTTCTTTCTCTCTGCTTGGGATTTTTAAAGGTTAATTTCCAAACTTCAAATTTGGTCTACAGAAGATCTAGATCATAACACTTACGCCTGCATCTCTTTGTGGATTTTGAGCTTACAATCACAGCAGGGGTTGCTTTATTTAAAAGTTAAAAAGAATGTGTTTGCCTAAGATAGCCCAAAAATTCTTTAATGTTGTCTATATTTCTTAAATGTCTTATTGGTAGATGAATGTGTGTGCATATGTGTGTGTGTAAAAGGTGACAAAACTGAAATGAGGAATCCAGTGATCTGCTTTCAGTGCAGACACAACCATACACTGAAGAACAAGCAAGTACTTTAACTATCTTTGGTATATTTTAAACCTGGGTCAAAGTTTAGGGAATCACAATTCAGTAACTTATAAATTAGGGTAAGAGAGAGGTACATGCTTATTATAGAATGTACTACTTATCAACTTGATATCTTTAAACTATATGAAAAAGTAAGTTCCATTATGGTTTTGGTTGCACCAAAGATGTTTTGCTACATTTGGAGTCAACAGGAATAGAATCAAGGTCTGATAGATCAAAGCCCCAGTTCTGTGACAGGTTTCAGCATGCTTAAATATCTTTGGGGCCTATGTGCAGTGCCTTATGCAAGGCTGAGGCGAATGGGGAGACATAAAATGATATTGTTAATCAGAGATTTTTTTATTTTCCACCAACAATACCAGTACAAGTATGACACATATCTTGACTGAAGTAGCATCTTGATCAGAAATATTATTTACAGTAAGAATATAAACAGACAGATTATCAAGATAAATAATTCTATTCTTCCTTTGTATGTGTATCAGGAAGAGATTCCATAATTTTCTGTATATGGGAACAGCTTAGGTTGGAAGAGACTGTTTGTGGTTGCCTAATCCAACATCCTGCTCAAAGAAAGCCCAGATATTCAGCTGTTTCAGTTTGCTGATGGTCTTGTCTGGTTGAGTTCTGAAAATATGCAAGGATGGAAGTAACACAACACCTCCAAAATTAATTATTGTCACTGTGAGAATATTTTCCCTCATACTAGGTCAGAATTCCTTGCTTCAATTTAGATCAGTTGCCTTTTACTTTTTCTGAGGACCTCTGAGTACAATCCTTCTTTCAACTTCAGCTTAGGTTATTGAAACCAGCTATTAGATACTTCTTTTGACCTCTCTTCTTAAAAACGAGCATATCAAATTCTTTCAGTCTCTCCTCATATGTCATGTACTACAGGTCCTTCCCATGTTAAACTTGTTCCAGTTTTTCAGGGACGTTTTTGTGCTTGAGGGCCCCAAACTGGACATTTTATTCAAATGAGATACGGTACTGAATAAAAGGGATTAATCAATTCCCTTCATCTAATGGTTACACTCTTGTAAATGTACATAGATTTCATTGCAACAATGGAACATTGCTTATTTATGTCCATTAGGACAATCAAGTCCTTTTCTGCAAAGTTCCTTTCTAGCCAGCTATCTGCACTTAATGTTGCATGGGCTGTCTCTGTTCAAGTCTTTAAAAACATCTTTGGTGAACACCATTAATTTCCTTTTGGCTCAGTACTAAGAGCCTGTCACCTGGATGGCAGCCTGGCACTCCAGGATATCAAGTACCTCTTCAAATCCGGCATCATCTGCAGACCTTCTGAGAATGCATTTTGCCTCCAGATTGCTGATGATGTTAAACATTACAGCCCAAATAATAGCCCCAGAGAAATGCCACTTGTAATGGCTTCTGGTTCCACTTTGAACATTGACTATTACCTTTAGAGACAAATAATCTAATCAGCTTTTCACCTGCTTTATTTACACTCCACCATCTGTATCTCAGCTTAGGCAGAAGCATACTTGTAAGGAAACCTGGTGAAAATACAAGTCTGAGTTTCCAGAAAATGACATTTTCTGTTCTTTCCTCATACATGGACCACATATTTAAGTATAGAAAGTAATTAGCTTTGACAGTAACGATGTGTCCTTGGTAAATCCTCAGTATTATTTTCTTCTGCTTATTACCTGTTGGTTTATAAGAAACTACATGATTTATATAAGAAGAACAAACATGCTTTGTAAACAGGGCATCACAGGGGAGCACCATAATTGTGCTTCTAAGTCTTAGATTACATCAGCTTGGACGAAACTTAATGGAGATACTCTTCCTGATTTTGGTCTGTTTTGGATTAATCTTAGTGAAGAGTTAAAGATGCTTAGGGAAGGAAGAAGGTCACACAGCAAGCTTACAACCCTGGACTTTGACCTCCTTGGTAGAGTTCCATGGGATAAAGCCCTGGAGGGAAGACAAGAAAGCTGGTTAATATTCAAGGGTCACCTCCTCCAAGCTCAGGATCAATGCATCTCAACAAAGAAGTAGTCAGGCAAAACCACCAGTAAGCCTGCATGGATGAACAAGGAGCTCCTAAACAAGTTCAGACATAAAATGAAAGCTTATGGTGGGTGAAATTAAGGATAAGCCTGGATAGATAAGATAGATAAGACAGGAACTGTCTGATCAGCCAGGAATCAGATTAGGAAATTTTAAACTCTGGTGGAATTAAATCTGGCCAGGGAAATTCAGGGTAACAAGAAAAGTTTCTACAGGTATGTTGGCAAAAAAAAAGGAAATGTGGGGCCTCTCTGGAAGGAATTGGGAGATTTGGATTGTCAGGGATATGGGGAAGGCTGAGTTTCTCAATACCATTTTTTTAAGTCTTCACTGGCAAGGGCTCAATCCATACTGCCCAAATCATGGAAGGCAAAGGTAGGGACTGGAAGCACTAATAACCACCCACAGTAGAGGCAGATCATGTTCAAGACCATATAGGGAAGATAAGATACATCTGCGTGTCCTGGGGGAGCTGTCAGATGAAGTTGCTAAGCCACTATCCATAATATCTGAGAAGTCTTGGCAGTCCAGTGAAGTTCCTACTGAGTGGAAAAGGGGAAACATATAACCTCCATTTTGAAAAGGAAAAAAAAGGAATATCTGCATAAAGGAAGACCTGTGTGCTACAGGCCAGTCAGCCTCACTTGCTGTGCTCAGCAAGATTATAAAGAATATTCTCCTGAAAACTATGCTAAGATGCTTTTTGAATCCATCAAAAGAGGTGTGATTAGGAGGTGGATGGAGGTGATTCTTCCCCTTCTACTCCATTCTCTTGAGACTCCACATGGAGTAATGTGTACAGTCCCAGAGCCTGCCAGTACCCAAAGGGAGCCTACAGAAATGCTAGAAAGAAAATATTTACTAGGGCATATAGTGACAGGAAAAGGGGGAATAGTTTTAACCTGAAAGAGCATAGACTTATATTAGACATTAGGAAGAAATTCTTTGCTGTGTGTGGTGAGACACATTAACAGGAGAGTTGTGACTGCCCTCTCCCTGGAAATGTTCAAGGCCAGATTGGATGGGGTGCTGAACAACCTGGTCTAGTGGTTGGTGCCCCTGCCTGTGGCAGGGGGTTCTGAACGAGATGATCTTTATGGTTCCTTCCGACCCAAACCATTCTATAATTCTATGGTTGTATGGTTTATTAAATCTGTAAGACATGTAAGATGGCTCTTGTTAGAGATAAAGAAAGATGTGATACAGTAGTTACTTGAACGGGGTGCAATTAAGAAATAAAAAGGCAAACATGTCAATTATCTATATGTAGTAAAATACTGACCCTTGCTCCTGATTTAAGTTTCTTCATGAAAAATATTCAACATATGAAGTTTACCATTTTGTCATTTACATCTCTGTATTTTTTAAAAAATGGGTGAAATATTTGGCTCTATGAACTTAACTTATCCAAAATTATTGTTTAGAAAACATATTGATCAGTGGCTGAAAAACTCACAGCTGTATGATGGGCACATATCCTACAGGTTCATATAGTTACATTTTAGAAGTGCAAATACATGTTAGACATTAGAAATATTTTCCAAAGTGCATTGAATCTTGCTTTGTATGGAAGGTTTTCAAGAAGCCACCTTGAAAAGCATTTTACCTCCTACAGCAACTCTTTTCACTTGGTTTCAGACTTGTTTGTACTGTGGCAGGCAGCAGCAATTGTGCTGATAGAAAGCAGGCTGCTGAGAGAACTCAAATTGTTAGATTATTACTCTTAGATCCATCTGTAAGCCTTTGACTTTATTGACTATGATGATATTAAGACTTCAAGGAAAACCTGATAGTTTAATATTTGCATATCTGAGGAGAGTTGTTTACATTAAATAAACTCTCTTTACAAGTTACTTTGAGAATAAATAATTTTACAGATTTGTCCAAGCTGTACTATATGCTATGGCATATACTTTTCTACCAATGGAATTATAAGCACAAATAAATATTTATTTCAGAAGTATCCTATTGACTTTAGGAAAAAAGTTACCATGTAGTTCTTTTTGAAATATGTATCCAGATGATAGAGATTTCCAATTGAAATCATGACATGCACAGAATGTTGTAGAAATGTGACAACAGATGTATGACTTGTTTCAAATAACAGGAGACTTAGGCCAAAATTTCCATGAAACTTAAACAAAGCTTTTTTCTGAGAGTTAAGTTCTTTCACATTTGTAATTTTTTCCAATGCTTTGGCACCTTGTTGACATACGGAGCTAGTGGAGAAAATGTGGCAAGAAGCAAAGACACCTGTTTTATTCTTATATTATCCAAGACTTCCCTTTTGTGTGACTTTGTTCTAGCTTTTGTAGAAAGTGGGTTGAAAAAAATTCTGATTACTAAGTCTCTTTTTAAGGTTTGTGTACCACAAATTTTAAAGGAAAAAATGTTCTTGTTGGAACAAGACATTTATTGGAAAAAATGGCACAAAACTGCTTGTGATTTATCTATTGAAGCATAAATGTTAATTTAAAAAATACTCATTTTAATGGTTTTGATGTTCTTTCATAAGTTAACATTATTGCTATTTTGGATTACTTGGTAAATTGATTATTTGTCAAGTTCTTTAATGTGTTTCGTTAATATTTTCTTCAGATTTATTTTACTTAGATCTATAGGTCTGTAGACCTGCAAGGGATTGTTAAGATAAAAATGATGAAGATGTATTTTAAACTGAAAAAACCTGTCCATTGCTATATGTAGAGACAATAGGCTGTACTGTCTCACAACATCTGCCCTGACAAACTGTGGACATTGTGTTCTGGTGGGGTCCTCCTTCAAGAAGCACCTGGACACTGCTCTTGCAAGGAGAGCCCTGAATGAAGCAGGTCACTATCTTTATTTCTTAAGGAACAGTGGCCAGCAAGCAGAGTCTTGCCAAGTCAAAGCATCTTCTTGAGAAAATCCTGTGTAAGGCCACTGAACAGGACACATGTGCAGAAAGGCTCATTGTCTGGTCAGCCCAATGGTGGGAGATGAAGTGACCACCTAGACCCCTACGACCCACTGACTTATTTCCAGAACATTCTCAAACTCAACATTGAGTCTCCCTAGGAGAGGTGGGGCCAGGTACCAAAAAAGGGGCAGTTTCAAAATGCTGTGTCCATGTGCCAGCCATCCAAGGACCACTAGGTCATGGTGAGGTTCAGCTAGGCTGCAGGACCCAAAGGTGATGATCCCAGTCTTTCTTCATCTCTTTCTTAATTGCTTTCTCTCTCTCTCTCTTTTTCTGTCTGTCTGTCTATCTCTCTTTTCTAACCTTATTCTTGGTACATAAGGGTAACATCATTTCTAAATACACTAAGTTCTGTTGGTTGCAATGTCTTGGTTTGAGAGTATTACTTTGCTAAGTTCTGCTAATCATAACCTATTGCCTTGAGAGTGCTTGGTGCTTGGGGACATGCTTTAGTGGGGAGTCATCAGGAATAGGGTAATAGGGTTAGGATGAGGCTCAATGATCTTGAATGTCTTTTCAGACTGAGCAATTCTATGATTATATAATTCTAAGGAAGCTGTCTGTTTTGATTTATCACTATGAGTCAGAATAAAAAAGGGTACCATGAATATCTCCACTTTGTATACCTAAATTCAGATTGCTTAAATTGATTTGTTGGGGTTTTTTTTGAAAGAGGTAGTAGACCTTCCCACTAATGACAGTTCCCTTGTAAATCTTTTAAGCTGGGCACCAAGATGTTAAGATAGTATGTACCAGTAATCAGGTTTCAAAAGTGCAATTCAGATCAGTTGTCTGGTAACACAGCATTTTTTTGTGGCAATAAAAAAAGAAATCCTTCATGAATATAAGAAAAAATTGGTAAGCTATATAAAGCAAACACAAACAAGTAGACAATTTGACAAAATAAAATCTTAATACTTCAAATGCATAAAAAAGGTTAATGAGAAGAAATTAAAATAAGGCTAAAAATTTAATGAGGAGTTTCTTATGATACTCTAAAGGATTTCTGGAGTTAAGAACGAATGATGTGTAGAGTAGTAAGGTAACAAGTTGACAGTTCACAGCACATACAGCTTGTTCCAGCTTGAAGGGAAAAATCTGAGGATAACATGGAGAAGAATAATATAAATACTCCATTTTAAGCTTAAAACAAAATGGTGATAAAATGTGTAAAAATTAAGATTTTAATTCTGGGGTTTTATAGAGCATATATAGTACAGTGTCAAAATATTAAGTAATTTTAATTACAGACACTTCCTTGCATTTCCCCCATTCCTTTTTCATTTGCATATGTTTTATGTTTTCATTAATCCTGTTACTGCTTCAGGAATATTGCAGAGTAAATAGCAAGCAACCATGTTCGAGAACTCATACCGGATTCTAAATTATTTTGCAGCTTGTTTGTGCTTGTCCATTTTTTCTGTTAAAACTGAGGAGGTCTGGAGAAGATTGTTAGAATCAACTCCAGGCTCTGTTTTTTTGCAGAGCACAGGAATAGTTCCTAATGACTCAAACTGTATTCTTGTTTCTGCTGCTAATTAATGGCTTCATAATGGCTGACAGGACAACTCATAGAACTGAATGTTGGATGAAGAGAAAAATGATACAGAGTTTAATGTTTTGCAAGTAGTCTCAATCATTATTGCTTCTGTACTACTGAGTGATCTGTTGAATTAAGATTCATTGAACTATGATATTCTAAGCAGCTTGAATTCCTCGTCAGGTTTATAACTGAAATGTTGGGGTTTGAGGAATTCTACTGGAATTATTTATATTAATTTTCTTTGCTGGTGAAGTTTCCATCACACTACAAAGTCATATTTTTAGGAATATCTTTAGATCCCTGTTGAAAATAGTAGTAAAATAACCACTTTTAGTACTTAAAACTTAATTTAGATTTTGTTTGCGCAATTTAATACCCACCCTCGATGCAAAATACTAAAAAACCAGAACATTCTGGCTTACAGTGCACTTGCTCAAGAGTGTATGACAACTTCCAATGTGTGACACCAGTGTTCATGATCATATTTGCATTTGGGTGGTAGGGACGTAAAGAGTGCAGATGGGTGATTCTTTAACTGCAGTACAGTTATTTTAAGAGAAAACAGTGTAGCAGATACAGACGGGTTTATGGTTTATTTTTATTCTGGAGACTAGGACATCTCTGAGAAAGATGTCCCTTCCACACTTTCCAGGAACATCCTTTCTATGGATGCTGATGAAGTGGCAGAATCCTTGCTAGTACTAAGAGTTAAACAAGGATAGAAATAAAATAAAAAATTCTGAGTACTACTGGCTTGGGAGCATACATTTATAGTAAAAGCACATTGAAAAGTTTTTCAGTGTGTGCTGGTAAAAAAATTTCATCAGGAAAAAATTATTCTAGAACTGGGGATACCAGAAATTGTAACTTCTCTAACATCCCTATTATTGGAAACATGGAAACATGGTTTTTTGTTTCCATGCAGTCTTCAATTTAGATTTTCTAAGGCCTCTGATACATACCATGAGATCAAAAAGAGTTAAGTCATATTTCTTTCTTTAAATCTTGACCTGCTTCTACATAGAAAACAATCTCTTGGTCTGCTTTGAAAAGGCACTAGGAATTTACAGACCTTTTTATGATCAGCAACTTGCAGGAAGACACAAGAATCTTGTACTGTTTGCTGCACATTGTCATTCCAAAAAAAGTTTATTTGTCACAGTTTAGATTTTGCATTTCTAAACAGCATGGAGTACATTTTGTACCATCTTAGGATTAGTCTAACCCAGTTCATGAAGTTTCTCCTTGGTTTCTTAATTAGCCCAGACTTGGATAGTATAATCAGGAGCTGATCAGTATCTTCTTCTTCAGTTCTTTTGAAGCAATTAGATGGTTAAATATTTTTATACTACTCCATATGTGGGGCATGTGATGTATCTTATCCCTGGATATGTTGCCCAAATGACCACTCAAGTCATTTGAATTGTTAGTTATAACTGTGTTAAACTGGAGAATTAATACCAAGTGAAACTTCCCTCAGACCTGAATGGATTTATAAATTACAAATATAACACTGATTTTAAAAGATTTAAAAGCAATATAAAAATCAAAGCAACTTTCACAAAACTTGGGACAGTTTTGACTAGATGCATATGATATATAGGCCAAGGCACTCCATCTGGATATTTTATAGAATGGGTAATACCATGGATAATATATGTAACCACCATTCTGAACTTCATAAAGAATATGGGACATTGTTCCTGATAATGCTCTAAAGGAAATTCTCTGCACTAATATTATTGCTGTGTGTAATGGTTTGGCTTAGGTTTTATTCTTCTTAACTGTAATTTTCTTTGTGAACACTAGATGAAGCCCTGATGCTTCCAGGAAGGAGAGGGTTCTGTGTCCTGAAGTTCTGATTTCTCCTAAGCCAAAACATGTAGAGGGGGTTTTTTTGTGTTCCTAGTCAGGGTAACTGAACAACTAACGAAAGTAAAGCAAGGCTTTATATTATATTTCCTTTCATTTTCTCTCTCTCTTTGAAAATGTATTCCCTTGCCCTTTTTTTACTTGTCTTTTCAAACATTTTTTTTTAAATGTGGTATGAATATATTTCATAATCTTCATTCAAAATGTTTAAATTTCCATTTTGAAAAAGCATTTGAATGGCTGCCCTTGTATCCCCAAAGCCCATCTGATCTCAGTGGCTGAAAATAACTGATAATATGTATTTTTTAATCTTAACCTCTGTGAATCAGTAAAATGAAAATAACAGTGTCTTCACTCACAGCACTTATCTGATAAGTCACTGTTTAAAATTTTTGAGAGTAGCTCTCTTAGACTCAAATGTTCTCTTCCAGTTCCAGTGTTCAGAAAATAATGTCTGGAGATGTACAGTGAATAGTAAAGAGGGTAAAAAGAACTGGCTTCTCTCCTAAAAAATACTGGCCATCCTTTTACCCTAAATGAGTCAAGAGTTCTTAGTATTAAATGGTTTCTGATCATACAAATAATGACTATATCGTCCTGCATATAAGAAATCAAGGGCAAATTATGTCCATTCTTGTAAATTACTGAACCAATATAGTTGAAAGGTTAATCCTGAGGCAGGGAAATAGCCCAACATAGTTATAAATAAGTTAAAAAACAGTGATTAATGATTGACATTTTGGAGTAATCATAATAGTTGTTGTTACCTCTAACTACCTGGTAATTTTTATTTTTTATTTTTCTTTTAAGGCTGGGTTGGAAGGGACCTCAGAGATCATCAAGTACAACCCTTGACCACTACCGCTGTGGTTACCAGACCGTGGCACTGAGTGCCACATCCAGTCTCTTTTTAAATATCTCCAGGGACAGACAATCCACTACTTCCCTGGGCAGCCCATTCCAATGTCTGATCACCCTCTCTGTAAAGAAATTCTTTCTAATATCCAACCTAAACTTCCCCTGGCACAACTTGAGACCATGCCCTCTTGTCTTGTTGAAAGTTGCCTGGGAAAAGAGCCCAACCCCCCCCTGGCTCCAGCCTCCTTTCAGGGAGTTGTAGAGAGCGATGAGGTCTCCCCTGAGCCTCCTCTTCTCCAGGCTGAACACCCCCAGCTCCCTCAGCCTCTCCTCACAGGACTTGTGCTGGAGTCCCTTCACCAGCCTGGTTGCCCTCCTTTGGACCTGCTCCAGGACCTCAATCTCCTTCCTGAACTGAGGGGCCCAGAACTGGACACAGGACTCGAGCTGTGGCCTCACCAGGGCTGAGTACAGGGGCAGAATCCCTTCCCTGGACCTGCTGGCCACGCTGTTCCTGATCCAGGCCAGGATGCCATTGGCCTTCTTGGCCACCTGGGCACACTGCTGGCTCCTGTTCAGCTTCCTGTCAATCCAGACTCCCAGGTCCCTCTCTGCCTGGCTGCTCTCAGCCACTCTGTGCCCAGCCTGGAGCTCCCCATGGGGTTGTTGTGGCCAAAGTGCAGGACCCGGCACTTGGCCGTGTTGCTATGATATCCTGAAGACTTTCATTTCAGAAATTTTCAGAAACAAAGAATTTCATTATTGAACATGTGATGTTGATTTTTTGTTTTGTACTGTTTATGTTATTACTTGATTTTGACATGATTCTTATTCTTTAAAAGAATTCTGAAATTTCTTGTAGAAGAAAAATATTTTGGAGTTGACCTAGGATGATGGAGATACATGCTCAGTTAAGCTACAGATTTGCTTTGTTATTTTCATGAATTCATACTTTGGTGAAAGTTTAGTGCATTTCTTATCTTATGACATTGTGCTGGTAATGAGGAAGTATCAAGTCGCTGTACATCATATGTTTTGGGAAGAGGTTCATTTGATAATTCACCAAATTCTATCCAATTGTTGTATGTAGCCAGATACAACTGCATTTAACTTACCCTGGTTTTATTGTAATCGTATATTGTAGGAGAAGCAATAAGTCTTAGACTTCAGTATATACCACCAGAGTAAAACTTTAATTAGGAAAGACTGAGGTTGACTGGTAATTACTGAAGTAACAGTTCGTGCCTCTGTAGTTAAAGTTTAAATCAGTGTTTCCAATATAAACCATTATTTTCTGGGGCTTCTACTCACTTTATTCAGAAACTATGTGGTCACATCCTCTGGGCAATTTATTTTTTAATAAATGCTATAAGTAAATTCCAGTTGTAGCAATTAAAAGAAATACATATATACAAACAATGCTGATATTTCAGAAACTGAAAAGATTTCATAACTGTGATGTGTAATCTTTGGGCTCAAATGCAAAACCACTGTTGCATGAAAACATCTTTGCAAAGACATTGGAGTACCAAATAAACCTGTTCTAGCAATATCCCATCATGTGAATTATAGAGATTAGTTCCAGCTCATGCAACCTTAGATGTACAAATGGCATTCCAGTAACTCCTACTCCTAACTCAATTGCAATAATCAATATGCTATGATTGATACAGGAAACATATTTGAAAATACACTCCTAGCACAGCAGAATGTTTCAGGGTTTTAAGTGACTGCCTTGATTTTAGCTAAATTATTCCATGCTAAATTTGTGTTCATAAACTATATCTTCATTTATTTATATTTTAATTTGCGTATGTATTAATTTGAAAGCAGTGGTAAGAAAGTTGTACTTCAAGAATACTTGAAATTCTATGCAGGCTCAAAAAATGGTCCAAAAATTGGTCTTTGTTTGATTTGCCTGCATGTTCTACTCATCAAAGTATCATCAGACCAAAAATCTAAGAGTACTGTGTTTGCATGGTAGAATGAAGATTTTTTGACTGTTAAAGCTGCATTAGAAATTGAGTACTAACAGTTTCTCAGCTTCTGTGTATATAAGTCAAACAGCTAAAAGAAACTACCTCAGAGGGGCTGGTAACATTAACATGAGCAGACTAAACTTAGAAGTACACAGAGAAATGGGATTTTTATACACAGAGAAATGGGATTTTTTTTCTTTGAAAGGTTCACAGAATTTAGTGGGAAGAATTAACACAAAACTTATACAAGGAAAGAATTACCAGGCTTTGTTTATCATTCACTATTTTAGTGCATTTTTGGTATTAATTAAATTTTTAACACTTCCCAAAACTGTTGTAGGCCCTTTATGGAACAGGAGGAAATGTATTACCCATCCTCGAGATAACTTTCTGTGGAGCAGTATTTGGAAGAAAATGGACATGTGAGCAATCCTGACTACTTAGTCAGAGTGAGTTAAGGGCTTTGAGGCCTAACTACAAGGTTACTTGAGGTCAGCTACGTGCAGAAGAACAAAAAAGTTGGCAAGAAAAAAGAAGAGTAAGAGGATGTGAAGCAGAAACTAAGCATCGCATGGACAGCACATGAACAGCTGTATTCAACCATTTAGATAATGCCTTGTGGTATATGGAAAATGTGTTGTACCAATCAGCAATATGCTTAAACTGTGTGATCACCCTGAATGTGTATAAAAAGGCTACTGTTACTCTCAATAAACTTTGATTACATTAATCTGCATGTTGTCCACTGATCTCCTGCAACTTACCTTCTAGCTTTAGGTGTGACAGAATGAATTAGGATAATAAACTGTACAGAGACAATGAAGGTGAAGAGATAAAGGCTTGCAGACATTCCTCCAGACAGTTATTTGGTTTTGGCATTAAAAGACACGACAACTCCATTTCAGATTAGTGGGGTGTTTATTACTGAGTCATTCAAACATAAATTTAAGAAGGGAGAGCTTGGAGATTTTTGAACAAAAAATGAAGACATTTTGCAAACCAGAAGTGGAAGTGAGCTGTTGTACCAAGATGCCAATAGAGACACGGAGAGTCTGTGGGAGAAATGGGAGACTAAAACACAGGCATAAATGACAGAATGAATGCCAGACAAGACAATGAAATAGATATGTATTCGTGTGCATCATTATGCATTAGGAGCTCATGCCAGTAAAATGAAAAACTTTCTCAATCAATTCACCCACATAGTTAGGCAGGTACTGTAGAGTTTGCACAAGTGCTCCAACCATCTTAGGTTGTATCATTGTTTTTAGGCTGTCACTAACCAGCTTTACTGGCACACAAAAGGATGAAGAAGATCATGGAGACAGCTGAGCCTATAAACTTCACCTCATAAAAACTGGATTACAATATTTGAGTAAAAGTAAAAATTGAAGTAAAAATATCATAGAAGCAGTGAAACATATACATATTCTGTGTATATATTCACCCACTTTGCAACTACATGTGTTTAAAAAATTAAACCAAAGCAATATCCTCATATAAGCTGTTACAGTAATATTCAACAAACTGAGTCCATTTGAAAGAATTAAGTATACTTTTTTAAACTGTTAGTTTTACTGTTTTGCATCAAAATGTACTGAAATACAGTGGCAAATATTTTACAAATTGATGAGTTCTCGATTGCTTAGGAGTTGCCTAAGCATGCTCTGCTAAACTGAAGGTACAGGTAGAACTGGTGACTAAAATTGAAAGGACTAAATTGACCGCCTTCACAAGCTGTCTCAGAGGAATCCCTGAAACTGAGTTTCTGAAAATTGTGATAAAAATGTGTTTTATAAAAAATAAAAATGCAGAAGCAATTAATTTCTATGTGAATGTGTGTTGAAGTAACAAAGTGAATGAGGATCACAGAGCTTATGTGAAAAAGATATTATTTATTACCTGACAAAATCAATGCAACTAATTGAGAACAAAATAATATACAAAATAAAATCCTAATTTTCTTCACGGTTCCTTAATATTTATTCACTATTTTACTTAAGAATTTTAACTTATCTTTCTTTTTAAGCCTTAAATTTAGGGTCTAGCTTTTCTATTGAATCTCTTTAAAATCAAAACTATTTTGTTGGACCACATACAACCTTTTGAAAGTTTTATGCTGGTGTGGCTTCCAGCCCTTCTCTCAAGACCTGCACTAGAGACAGGAGCTACAGCATATCTGCAGTAACTATTCAAAATTTCCCTGTGAGTTGACTGGCCTTAGAGCGAAGAATAGTTCAGTTGACCAAGAATTCTGAGTAAGAAGCAATGTATTATTCACTACTTTGAACTGCTTACTGCTCCAGAAAGACCATGCTCAAGAGAGCATTGAAACTTGAGCGATCACCTTGCATAACCTCCATAATAATCTGTGTGAAGGTAGTACTGAGTAATAAAAGAATCAGAATTTTACATGAAAAAGCATATTTGACAAATGTAGGGTCCAGGCCCTAACAGAAATGGAGTCTTGCTCATGAAACTTAGCAGACAAAAAGCAATTTGTGTGATATATGTAGAATGAAGATACACACATTCCAGTAAAGTTTTTGTGGCCTATGACAACAGGTATAGAAATTACAATGAATAAATATCATTACTGTGTCTTTCATTATAACAGAGGAACTGGAGTCCTAAAGTGAGTGTTTAAAACTAAAACAAATACTAGCACTAGTTCCATGGAAGATTAGCAGGGAAAGAGGATGTCAGGGCAGGGAATATACAATGATAAACTCCAGATGGCAGTAGTGTTTCTTATGTCACAGAAGCAATGTCTGAAACACATTCCAGCCAACAAATACTATGGTTATAGTAAATAGGCATATTTTTTAACCTAAAAATTGATCTGGCCAGCTTGTCTTCTTCATCTCAGACATCTTTTGCTTTATTATCATGTGCTTCCATGAGTAATATTCTCAAGAAAACAGAGAAATTAAAGCTTCTGACTCTCTTGTTGTAAAAATGATCTTCCAGGTTTCTATGATCCATATGGTTTGATGCATCAGCCAGGCAGAAAGCAACTTTGGTGGTAGCTGCCACTTCATACCCTAGTAGTATGCTTTTCTTTCAGATTTTGTTGCCATGATTCTCTGGCCACTAAAGTACCTTGCCTCAGTACAAAAATAAGTTGATGCTCCAGCAAACATTTTCTGTTGGAAATTCCACGGCATATCTTAGGGATTTTACTCCTTGAGTACTTTCCCCAGAACCTGAATGGTAGAGAGATCAGGGTGATCTAAAATCCAGGTAAAACTTTCCATATACAAATGTTACAGAAAAAGAGTAAGACTAGTATCAGGTAAATATTTACCACAGAGTAATTTTTATCAATTTTAGTAGAGAAAAATCATATAGCTATGCCAGTAAATTAGATCCAGAGAGTACTTTGTTTTTAAATAATAACTGCTTTTCATTTTTTTGATTGGTCAATATACCTGTTTATTTACTTCTACCTATACCCAGACAAGGTAGCAGATTTTTAAGTCTGTAAAGACTATAAGAAAAAGGACTGTGATTATTTAATGGGAAAAAATAACCAAATGGATTGTTATTGCCTTTTGGGGTTCTTTTATGTGTTGTGACTTTAAGTTAGTGCTTAGCAAAGTTTTCAGTTGGGAACTGAAACTACACCATAGACAAAAAAGCAGAGACACAAGGGAGAAGGTAAAAGGGTGGAATGAAGTTCTACCAGAATCAAAAGCTCCTGTTTGTAACTCGAGTTAACTGTTACCAGTTAACAGCTGAAAATGGAGACCTTCAAAATATTAACCTCAAAGATACATACTGGGTTTTTTTCCTGCTATGAAGATCTACCATGAGTCTGATTTAGTTATATTGGCAACTGTTACTTGAGCTGTTCTGCATTTCATTTACTAAACCTTAAGGGTCTGCTCCAGAAATCTCACATGAGTACAATTGTCATTAGCTCTGGTTCAGTGGGAATAATAGGCTTTGTTTTATGAACCTTTTCGACAGATGTGGAAGGCCTTGATTCAGAGGACAAGTGACATCGTGGGGTGCATTAGAAGAGGTATGGCTACTACGTAAAGAGAAGTACACCCCCCCAAACACCTTTGCCCTAGTGAAGATGCATCTGGAATATTGTGTTCAGTTCTGGGCCCCTCCTTTCATAAAGGACAGGGAACTGCTTGAAAAGTCCAGCACAGAGCCACAAAGATGATTAAGGAACATCTCCTGTGTGAGAAAAAGCTAAAGAAGCTGGGTTTCTTTAGCTTGGAGAAGACGAGACTGAGGGGCAACCTCATTAGTGTTTATAAATATGTAAAGGGTGAGTATCAAGAAGACTGAGCCAAGCTGAAGAGTCAGCGGGTGCAAGTTGGAGCATAGGAGGTTCTGTGCAAACATAAGGAAAAGCTTTTTCACTGTGGGGATGACTGAACACTGGCACAGGCTGCCCAGGGAAGCAGTGGAGTCTCCTTCTCTAGAGACACTCAAAATCAGTCTCGAAGCATTTCTGTGTGACCTACATAAGGTGATCCTGCTCTAGAGGAGGATTGGATTCCATGATCTTTCAATGTCCCTTCCAACCCATAACATTCTATGATGTGGAAAAAGTAACAGAAATTGTTACCAAAAAAAAACACCAAAAACAAAAACAAAACAAAAAAAAAACCCTTCTATCGTCCTCTATTTCTAAAGCAACTAAGAAAAGTCTGATTCTCAAAGAGGCTACCTAAGGAAAAAGTCCCAGTTCAAGGAAGAGTTTTTTAGATCCCCAGCATCGTTGAGTAAGTAAGGTTAGGAGCTAAATACTTAAAGTTCTACTACAATGCAGGGGAATAAACAGATACTTCAGGATTATAGTAATTTCCAATGAAGACTAAATATTATAACCAGCAGGAGAACAAAGAAGTGTTCTTCTGATTTTGCTTAGAGGGATTTTTATCCATATTCCATGAGCAACTTTCTCATTGCCCTTGAGAAAATGTTCTTTTCATTCAATAGAAGGAATATTTTGTTTCAAGATTTACAGTCAGACTCAGGTTTTCTTCTTTCATCAGAATGCCCTAACAACTACACAATAGATTCCAGTGCTTCTCTAGTTGCAAATTACTGCATTGTAAACAATCAGCAAATCAAGGCACTAAAAAGTCCCTGAATCTATTTACACTATGCTAATAACACTTTGTCCAGAGGGAAAAAAAAGGAATTGAACTTTTAAGGGATTATTGTATAGAATTATCTAAAATTATGCTTTACCTAAAAACACAATATATTTGAAGAAGTATTTAAAATAAAACTTTGCTAAAATACATACGTTAAAAGAAAAACTAAATCTCAATCACAACTGTCACGGTTTAACACTGACCCGGCAATTAAACCAAATAACAGATGCTCTCTGTTAATCCCCCCCCCCTCCTCCCTGATAAAGGAAGGAGAGAGAATAAGGGAGAGAGACTTATGGGTTGGAAACTAAACTACACAACTTTAATGAAACTGTAATGATAAAAAGGAAAAATTACTACATATATACAAATATACAGGAAAATTGATACCATGTTCCTCCCCCTGTCCCCCCAGTAACTCTCACGTCACTACCGAGGCTGCAGAAAGTCCAGGCTGGAATCCTGGAGTCAGCAGCAGTCGGGAGCTGAAGGCAGGAACACACAGATTCAGGCTGGCAGCGATCAGGACCACAGGCAGAGGAACGGATGGAATCCTCCCAGGATGCTGAAGCAGACAGGGACAGGTGAAGAAGGGGAAGAAGGAAGGGGTGTGACCCATGTGATTCCTTAAATTTATACTGAGTAGGACATGTATGGGATGGAATATTCTGTTTGGTCAGTCTTGGTCATTTATTTTGTCCACTCCTCCCTAAAGGAGGGTTGCTGGTGTGACCTCTTTACTCCTTTTCTCATTCCAGAGCCCAAAATATTCCTCAGAGCTGAGCAGTATCCTTGGCTCTGCACACCAGTCTCTAGCAGCAACTATAAACATGGAGCGTTATCAGTCCTAGAAGCAGACACTGACTGAGAAACTTGCTGTGAATTTCAGGAAGTACACCTACTTATGAGAGATTTATCTGAAAGTAAAATTACAAGACAGAAAACTAACTCTATCCTAAATATAAACAAATAACCATAAAGATAAAACAGAACTGAAGAAACAAATTAAGTAATTCAATATTCAAAGAAGCTGAGCATATTTTAATTGAAGACTACCATCTCAATTTTTAAAACATTTTGCTGAAACTGAGGAGTGTTGCTATGGCCCATTATTCTACCTGCAGCTGAGTCCAATGCATCCATTGAAGGATAGTGATTGCTTAAACCAGTCTGGCTAAATCAGGAAAAGCACTGCCATCTATACTTTTAGGTTAAATTTCAGCTTTATGGGTTGATTTTCTGTCAATAGAAATGCCATGACACTGTACAATATACCACTTTCCCGTCCTGATGAAAGGCTATCTTACAACTTTCCCGTTTGGGTTAAAAAAAATCTCTTCTACTCCTGAAGAAAATTTCTGAAAAATTTTCCAGCAATGCAAAGTACAATTTAAAAATAACTATAGGGTGCAAGTAATCTGTACATTGCTTCAGTCTGTACTTAGATCATCAATAGGTTTTTACACAATTACTATGTGTAGGGTCCAGTGGAAAGTATCTTCTAGAAACACGGACACATTCATAGCAAACTGTTACTGGAAAACATGATGATGAATAATAATTTATTCAAGTTAAAAATTAAGACGCATGATTAAATTATAATGCTTGGTGAACTAAATTTGAGGAAACACATTTTCACACAAATCTAATGGTTTGTGATGCAATGTACATAAAATAAATCTTGTTTAAGCAGTTCAGCAACGTCTTAGTAAGTCAAGCAAAAAAGGCTTCCAATGTGTTAGCAGGCCCTTGCAGGAAGGGGAGAGCTAAGACAGCATCATCTGCACACAGAACAAAACTGCATGCTTTTTCCTTAGGCTGAACTTCACTTCCACTAGCATTATAAAGTAAGCTATGCTACTGATGCTGAAATGGAGGAGTTTTAGCCTTCAAAACCAATGGGATTCTATTCATGTAAACGAGTAGATTCGAGACTGAAGTATAATCAGGCACCATATATCCCATCAATTTTCCCTCTCTAAATATAGCTCATGCTATTGTTCAGAAGCTATGTGATGGGCTCACACAAACTGGGAAACCTTCCAATGTAATGTCATCACATGGGACATGCTGCCCAACCACACAGTAGGGGCTTTGTCCAGCCAGCTAGCCCGGTAACTGCATTGCATGCGAATCCTCCTGGAAATGAGGGCCAGCTTTGGGATTTGCTTTCCCTTCCTGAAAAAAAAAAAAAAAAAAAAGAATATTCTGGGGACCTTGTAGTGTACTGAAAACCACTGGAATTGCTGGGAACAAAGCTGGCGAATAGCTTACCCCAGCCCAGCTGTCAGAATAAGTTAATAAACTCCCTACTCTTCTCACAGAAATTCCTGTCAGGAAGAGAGTTTGGAAAGGAGCCTAAGCAGCTCCTCCAAAGACTATTCACAGATTGGCAGCCCCAAGTGTTAACTAGATATAATTTAAGCCTTTCAAACCATACAGTTACTAAAAATAACCCATCTGAGTGTCTTTCTATTTGTTTTTCATTTTGAGGGGCATGGCAGGTATGTGTCACATCATAATTTGCAGCTAAACAGTCTTTTTTTCAAGAGAACATAATAAGAGTTTCTTGACTCCAGGAGCTGAAATGCTAGAGACCAAAACTACTGCAGTTAGGATTCTCGTTCAGCTGTGAAAACTGATTACTGTACCCATGGTGTTTCAGTACAGTTTCTCCTTTTAAGATGATGAATTTTTACCGATTTGGCTGAGCAGAAGAACAGTAACAGGAAGTTACTGCTTGGCTGCCCTTTGTTAGCTACTCAGTATCTCCACAAGGTACTTCTTTTTATTGCTTTTGGTCTTACATTGTAGGCTTTCTTGTATGAGAGTAGGAGACATACATAAATTACCATTAGTATCTCATTTTTTAAAAAAGCTACCCTTCAGCTCAACAAGAAGCTTCTGAGTTCCCCAACTTGTTGACAAAAAATTCTAGGTATGGTACTTTACTATTTAAATAATGAGGTGGTGTTTTCAGCAACTCCTACCAACAGGTTTTGTATCACACTCATGAATAAAATGTCACAATTGCTTCTGATTTGCAAACTTGTTGACAATCTCAGCAAAGGCTCCAGGTAACATGGGAAGAGATACTTGACTGTCCTCTTATCACAAGAATGTGGTATCTGGGTAGAGACATCTGAAAAGCTTTCAGTGCTGTCATCCATACTAGTTGTCACCTGTATTTAAAAATCTTCAACCCCCAGGACAATTAGTGGGTCTAGAATCAGTGAGAGAAAATGAAAAGAGATTTTATAAATCTTTTGTGTAAAGTTCATTCATATACTTGAGCATTGTTGGTTTTTACCAGAACACAGTATGCAATGTGAACAAATGTTTTAGCCTTGAGTACTAAGCTGGAAGAACCTGCATATGTGTATATATTATACAGCTGCACAGTCACTAAGTCTTTAGGGGCAATGAATACTGTACACTGCTAGAAATCAAGCTATTTACCTGACTACATCTGAAAATATAAGCCAGCAATGACATCATACCAATTTTGGCAGCTAAACACATCACTAGTTTAAGGTGGCAATCCAAGATCTGCTTCAAAGGCTATTAAATTTTGGATTAGGCCTCAGTTAGACCCAGGAAGTCTAACTAGGTGTAGCCCCTTCTTCTGCCATCCCATTTTTTTTTAAATTTCTTTTTAAGTTTTTGTTTGTTTTTTTTTTTTTTACTTTTATTTTAAGCATAAGCTTAACATCAGCAGTCAACATGTGCTTGCAGCCCAGAAAGCCAAACATGTCCTGGGCTACACCAAAAGATGATTCTCCCCCTCTGCTCTTCTCTTGTGAGACCCAACCTGGAGTACTGTATCCAGTGCTAGAGTGCCCAACATAAGAAGGGTATAGAGCATCTTGAGCATGTCCAGAGGAGCACCACAAAAATGATCAGAGGACTGGAGCACCTCACCCATGAAGGCTGAAGAAGTTAGGGTTATTTGGCCTGGAGGAGGCTCCAAGGTGACCTTATAGGAGCTTTACAATAGCTGAAGGGGGCCTACAAGAAAGCTGGGGTCAGGCTTTTAACACAGGTGTGTAGTGAGACAACAAGGGGAAATGGTTTAAAACTTGAAGAGAGGAGGAAGATTTAGATTGGATATTAGGAGGAAATTCTTTATTATGAGAGTGGTAAGACACTGGAACAGCTTGCCCAGGGAAGTAGTGGAAATCCGTGGTAGTGTTCAAGGGCAAGTTGGATGGAGCTCTAAGCAACATGATCTAGTGGTAGGTGTTCCTTCCCATGGCAGGAAGGTTGGATCTAGATGATCTTAAGGTCCAGTCCAACCTGAGCCATTCTATGATTCTACAATTATATAACACCTTCTAGGTGTTATCAGATTGAAAGTAGGCAAGACAGGTGATAATTTTTGAAGAGCTTAGGAGTTGTCTGGAGATGCTACCAATAAGCTTTCATGGCTGGTACAAAGAAAGACTGAAATGACCACAAAGATTCTACACATTCTGTATAACATGCTGAGATAGTTTTCATTTCCTGCAAGTGTGAAGAAGGGAGGAAAAGGAATTGGGAGCAAGGCGAGGAGGGAGTGCTGATTCAGAGCTGTTTTCTTCAGCATTAAAACATGACTCTCTGAACACTTACTTTAACATACTCCCATGGCATAAAAAATTCTTTGTTTATTGTTTCATTTCCATGTGGATTACTCTAGCAGCAAGCTGTTACTAAATGACAATACAAGAGGAGTTAGGATTTTTCTTCAAATGCACAGTAACATGCCAAGTTATTTATTCACATGGATTATTATTTATTATATTGTGAGAGAACAGTAAAATAATCATAATTCTACTTCTCAACAGGTTGTGTCATATTTAAACTTGTCTTGACCTTAATAAACTCTCTTTCTCTGAGAACTGTCATCTGGCCTCATCCCTCTGAAATCTGTATTTCAGAGACTGAAAGATAGGTCAAACTGATAATTTTGAGGTATCTTAACCACTTTTAAGTAAAAATTAAACTGGTCTTGTTAATTTTTTGCTAAAATTAGAGAACTTTGATTTAAAACAAATGGCTGTCTTCTATGATGTATTATACCTTCTTTTCACTGTTCCTGTAAGTCAAATGGTGCTGGCATGAAGTTCAAAGACAAAGTTCAAGTGGCAAATTGCAGTTACAAGACTGGAATCCATTTCTTAAAAATTAGAAGCAAAAAACCACAAACCCTCAAAACACAAAATACAAGACGATTTACAAGATCCAAAATTAATTGGATCTACATGGATCTACAATGAATTTAACTGAGAGTCCTGTGCAGTGTTTCATCAGTAAGAGTGTAATTTTTAGATTTTAATGGTTAATTTTTCAGAACTAGGAGCAAGGGTTAATTAAAACAAATTTATAATTCAAAAACTGGAATGTGTGGAGGCAAAAGTATTATCGTGTTTAAAAAATGTAGATTCCTTTTATAGATAACTATTAGGAATTTGAGAACAATATTTCACAAAGTTATGTTAATTCCTGCTAAATGTCTAGTAAGCTGTTTTCTTTCCCATGTTATAAGTCCCTCTGACTAATAAGGCCCATTTATGCATGTTTCTAAGATTTTGGCTATTGAATTGCACAGGTGTTGGGGATATGTAGAAATGGGGGAGATGTGGGAAGTGGTGAAGATAATGTGAGTGGTAGGAAAAGAATGTGCTAATGAAGCCACTTGTTTACCAGAAGGGATGGTGTAAAATTACTGAAAAAGAGTGAAGAATATGAGATACATTTCAGGGCAGAAATATGTTGACTCTATGGATGCAGAGGTTAGAAGCTACATGACAGACTCAGACCTTCAGCTTTCTGTGGTTAATCACGTGAGTATTGTGAACTTTATTTTGTGTCCAGGTAAGCAGTAACATATAGGGGAAGGGTAGTGATGCATTTTCTAGGATTCCTCATTTGCTTACTGACATTTCCTTTTTATCATCATCAGTGATTCCTTTAAGAGCAAAGCAGTTACAAACTTGCCCACAAAACCTCAACTTTCTGTTAATCAATGTTTATAAATCGTTTACTGGCTACAGATGGAGAAATAAAAGGTGCATGTTTTTGTCAAGTGTGTGGGTGAATGCACACCACACTTGTAGGATGCAGTGGCCACCAACCACCTCAGAAATGCTTGCCAAAAGGCAGCGTGAGGCCTTGCATCCAAGGGCAGGTCGTCAAACTAAAGCATCTCCACCTAGAGCATAAGGCTTCCAGCAGTGTGAATGGGTGATTGATCAGGATCTTTCATGTTAAAAAAACAAATCTGGAAAAATCACGCGGATTTGCTTGAAGGTCACAACACAGGTCTAAATCTGGCAAGATGCACCAACAATTTCAGGAGGTAAGCTGCCCCCTTCTGTTTTGGAATTGTAAAAAAAAAAAAAAACAAACAAAAAAACCCCGATAAGTCATACTCTGGCTGCTCTCCGCTGGACATAGGGAACTGTGGAAAGAAACCGCATCGGGCACCAGCGAGCATGAGGTGGATGCAGGCCAATGCCAGCAGCCCAGGTCCCGATGCCCTCTGAGCCCTGCCCTCCCTGCCCTCCTCCACTGAGGCCCGGAGGTTCCCGCCTGCCCCGCGGTTCCCCCGGCACCTCCCTGCCCGGGCTGCGGGGAGCCGTGCGGCGGCGGCGGCCCCTGGAAGGAGGGGACCCTCACCTCTGTCTGACCCGGCTTGATGGCGCCGCTCCCAGACGGTTCCGAGAGCGGGACGAAGGGACAGAAGTGGAAGGTCGGGCCCCTGACATACAGGCGCCCCGCGGATCGGCCTGGCCTAACTCGGCCCGGCATGGCCTGGCAGAGCAGGGCAGGGCAGGGCAGGGCAGCCAGGGCAGGGCAGGGCAGGTCATGGCGGGGCAGGGCATGGCAGGGCATGGCAGGGCATGGCAGAGCAGGGCATGGCGGGGCAGGGCAGGGCAGGACATGGCAGGGCAGGGCAGGGCATGGCAGGGCATGGCGGAGCAGGGCATGGCGGGACAGGGCAGGGCAGGGCAAGGCAGGGCATGGCAGGGCAGGGCAGGGCAGGGCAGGGCAGGGCATGGCGGAGCAGGGCATGGCGGGGCAGGGCAGGGCAGGGCAGGGCAGGGCAGGGGATGGCCTGGCAGGGCAGGGCATTGTGGGGCAGGGCAAGGCAGGGCAGGACAGGGCAGGGCAGGGCAGGGCAGGGCAGGGCAGGGCAGGGCAGGGGATGGTGGGGCTGGGCAGGGCGGGGTAGGGCAGCCAGGGCAGGGCAGGGCAGGGCATGGCGGGGCAGGGCAGGGCAGGGAATGGCAGGGAAGGGCAGGGCAGGGCAGGGCATGGCGGGGAAGGGCAGGGCAGGGCAGGACATGGCGGGGCAGGGCAGGGTGGGACAGGGCAGGGCGGGGCAGGGCATGGCGGGGCAGGGCATGGCGGGGCAGGGCGGGACAGGGCAGGGCAGGACAGGGCAGGGCAGGGCAGGGCAGGGCAGGGCATGGCAGGGCATGGCAGGGCATGGCAGAGCAGGGCAGGGCAGGGGATGGTGGGGCAGGGCAGGGCGGGGTAGGGCAGCCAGGGCAGGGCAGGGCAGGGCAGGGCATGGCGGGGCGGGGCAGGGCAGGGCATGGCAGGGCAGGGCAGGGCAGGGCAGGGCAGGGCATGGCAGGGCAGGGCAGGGCAGGGTGGGGCAGGGCGGGGAAGGGCAGGGCAGGGCAGGACATGGCGGGGCAGGGCAGGGTGGGACAGGGCAGGGCGGGGCAGGGCATGGCGGGCCAGGGCAGGGCGGGGCAGGGCGGGACAGGGCAGGGCAGGACAGGGCAGGGCGGGGCAGGGCGGGACAGGACAGGACAGGGCAGGGTAGGGCAGGGCAGGGCAGGACAGGGCAGGGCAGGGCAGGGAATGGCAGGGCATGGCAGAGCAGGGCAGGACAGGGCAGGGCAGGGCAGGGCAGGGCAGGGCAGGGCAGGGCAGGGGATGGTGGGGCAGGGCAGGGCGGGGTAGGGCAGCCAGGGCAGGGCAGGGCAGGTCATGGCGGGGCAGGGCAGGGCATGGCGGGGCAGGGCGTGGCGGGGCAGGGCAGGGCAGGGTGGGGCAGGGCGGGGAAGGGCAGGGCAGGGCAGGACATGGCGGGGCAGGGCAGGGTGGGACAGGGCAGGGTGGGGCAGGGCATGGCGGGGCAGGGCAGGGTGGGGCAGGGCAGGGCAGGTCATGGCGGGGCAGGGCAGGGCATGGCGGGGCAGGGCGTGGCGGGGCAGGGCAGGGCAGGGTGGGGCAGGGCGGGGAAGGGCAGGGCAGGGCAGGACATGGCGGGGCAGGGCAGGGTGGGGCAGGGCGGGGCAGGGCATGGCAGGGCAGGGCATGGCAGGGCAGGGCAGGGCAGGGCAGGGCAGGACAGGGCAGGGCAGGACAGGGCATGGCGGGGAAGGGCAGGGCATAGCAGGACATGGCGGGGCAGGGCATGGCAGGGCAGGGCGGGGCAGGGCCGCTTTGCTGGGAGAGCCGTGGGGGAGGCACCGCCGCTCCTCTGCAGCTCTGCTGTGCCTCCCCGTCCCCCCAAAGGGCTTCTGCCTCACCTGTCATTTGAGGGAGGGAAAGCAGCAAGAGCCTGGCAATATCGCCGCTGTTCTTTTCCCCAGTATTCATTTGCCCTCTTCAGAAAAGCTACCTAGAAGCTTCTCTACGGAAACCAAATCAGGAAAGGTGCAAAGACCGCTACTATATAGCCAGTTATTGGATTTTTCTTTGGGGAATGATGGAAAAATAGCATTTTGACATGAATAAACTGCTAAACCATTAGATTTTTCAAGTAGGTTCTGCATTGTTCCATTCTTCCCTCTTCCATATTACATGTCTCAGTGTTACCAAAGTATTTAATTCCCTGTCTATTCTTTACCTTAATTTAAATTTATTTTATCAGGCAACTTGCCAAAAAAAGCTTTTATTGCAACCAAGTGAAACACCCTGATGTGCTCTCTACCTAATTAATGTGTAGGAAACTTAGTCTCTGATTTTAGACACCTAACTGTAGCTGAGCACAAAGGTCCCTTCTCCGGTCATCTCCCTCTGAAAACACTGCTGGAGCTGCAGTGACTGCATGGCTGTCCTGACATTTCATAGTATCCTCAATGAGGAGAAGAAAAAAAAAAAAAAAGCAAATGCATGTGCATGTATCTACACTTATGTATAAAGAGAAAGTCTTGAGCAACTGAGCTCAGTGCTACACTCAAAGCTTCTGTCACTCCTAGGAGCAAGAGAATATCTTTACTTGTGTGGACCAAAGGTCCATCTATCCAGTTTCTAAGACTGGCTACTCAGTCTGTTCCCAGGGAAGAGTGAGAATAGATGCATATATATATGCATATATGATGCATCTGACTGTTTTCCTAATCTGTGGCTGTTTTTAGCTTGGGGGACTTACTGTAGCTGATGTGGTTTGGCTCTTTAGCAGCTTTCAGGTATATCAGTCTTCCATGTACTTGTCCAATCTGACCTTGAACCCATGTAACTCCTTTGCATGCAGAGGCTCTGTGTTTATACTACTAAACACAGCTAGCAAACAAATATAAGACCTGTCCTGCAGCACTCTGTAAGGGTACTCTGTAATGGCTGTGGCAAAAAATGATTGTCATTCCCCCTAAACAAAACTGGGACAGTCTGGAATCATTGGGGCACTCTGGTCTCTCCCCTGTCAGGGTTGTCCTTGGGGACCAGTCCTGAAAACATAATCCCAGTGAGACTCTGTGGTGGCCAGATGGAGATGTACTGGCCAGTCTGGACGTGGCTACTCTATTCTAGGGGATAGGAATGCTTAGCACTACAGATACAAGTCTTGCCATACTAGTTAGTCTCAAGGCCAGAGAATGGTTCCTCTACTGTTTTACTTACTACACTTGTATAGCTAAGAAACTGGCATCATCTTTTGTGCCACAAAAGATTCTGGGAAACTATGTTGCCTTAAGAACAAGATATTTAGTTTTGAAAGAATACAGGTATTACAAGCATCCTAGGAATTTTCACTCCATGCTGTAAGACAGTTCTCTTGATTCTTTAAGGTAAATAAGAATAATTTCTTAACCTTAATAACAAGCCCTTCCTGCTAAGTAATGAAGTGAGACTGTCACTGACTGTAGCACAAGGAAAGAGTAGGGTGTCCTGCTCAGCCATGTTGGGGCTCCTCCTTTTTGTCTTGCTCATTACTTAGCAGTTCAGTTTCCAAGGACTAATGAGCCCTTTAACCTCGCTGTTGCAGTCTATTGTGTGATTCCTTGAACAACAGTATTACAGAAGCAATCATTCTGTTTTGTTGGGGTTTTTTTTTTTGTTTCATTTACTTATGTTACTAAAATACGTAGCCTTACTTCATAGCTTGTGGTGATTTGAGACTGCTGGAGACTCTTGTCTTTAAAAAGAAGGGGACCACCTCAGCACCATGCACAGGTGATACAGGAAGGATACTATAGTAAGTAGGGATCCTCGTGACATAAGTACAACTTATGGCAGCAGCTCTGCTCTACCAAGCAGTCTTGCCTTTAATGTGAGATCACATTAAGAGTGAGAAAAATCCCACTGTATGCATGCAGTGTTTATTCAGTATTATGATATGCTAACAAAAATTCCAGTCAGTTAAGAAAACCTTGTTGACTAGCAACTCATACCCCATATGGCTTAATGCTTCCATGAAATAATATAGCTTTATGCCTATCAAAGCAAGACTGCAAACAGAAGTTAGCCTATGACTCTATGCTAGTGTATGAAAACATTATTTTTAGTAGAAAAATTTCACACATCATGTGGTTAACAGTTTTGTTAAGAGAACTCCTGGTCTGGTTACAGCCAAGATGAGAGAAGGCAGCTTTTTTCAGTTCAGGCTAGCTCTTTGAGAAAGCTAGTAGAATTACACTAGCAGAAAAATTCTGTTCCATGGTGCTTAGTGTTTAAAAAAAAGTATATATACTTCCACACATACGCACATATATATATGTATTTTCATATATATATACTGAGGGTGCAATTTAACATTGCAGCTCCTTTGGCAGCAAAGTTTCTTTATTAAGTTCCTAGCCCATCACCACCAGCACACTACCAGGAAGTAGTTTCAAACATAATGTAGATGATGAAGGTTGCTGTCCAATGTTATTTGCACATGTAGTTGGAATTCCAAGGTTTTTTTCCTAACAAAATGCTACCAATTTTCTCTGGAAATGCCACTTGAAGTCATAACCTGAAGTCTAACAGCCATTATCAAATAAAAAACGTGTTAAATGGGTGGCATTAACATTAAAGATTTTCTGAATAATTCAGTATTTCACCAGCTATTGCTGTGTTTAGGAAGCAAAGAGTTTTTTTAATTGGATCTTACTTAGCCAGCTCAAGCTGAAAGATCCTTATGTAACTTGGCCATACAATTCTACAGTAACCTCAATCTATGACATACTCATCTGGCAATAACAAATCTAAACCAAGTAATTTGCATCAAGTTCAGAGCTGTGTAGATTTGAGGTAAAATATTTGCTAAATGTCATTCTGTATTTAGAAACCTTCATTTTGTATTTAGAAACCTTGATGTGCACTCATGAGCTCAAAATTATCCACTTTCATTGGCTAAGTAGAAAAACATAGCTTATCTCTAACCTAGCCAAGTCTGATCCTCAGCACAAAACACTGATTTCTGGTGGTAGTTTTCATAAAAGTTTAAGAGAAGATTAATGGATAAATTATCAAAAGTTACAATTAACTGTAAGCAACTCATAAAAGGCAAGTGAACTCCTATGGAAATTCCTTAAAAATGTCTTGTCTTTAGCAAAAAAAGCTTGATCTCTTGAAGACTTTAAAATCGGTCACTCCTGAGTAGCTGATTATTTGACAGAAAACTGGATGGATTTTTGGGCTAGAGGCTTTTTGGCTGGCTGATGGTTCTTACTTCCAAGGCCCATGGAACCGCATTTTTTACAATTTTGTATTTTTACTTTCGCTCCTGAAAAGAAGTAGAAAAATAATTTTGAAAGAGTCCATCATTCCTTTGACACCAATAGCCTTTATTCACTGTACCTAGAACTTTCCCCCTAGCAGTCTCTGTTGCTTTGCTCTTGTATCCAGGGCACTCTGCTGCTTGTTTCTCTTCAGAGGACGTGCAAAACTGAAGCAATATCCAACCCCTGTGTCTGTGTTCAGCTCCCAGAAAAATTTCTCCACCCACACAGCAAAGTATTTGCATGTGGTCTGTGTTTTGGGCACACAGTTTTGTTGAGTACCGATATTTAAGTACACTTATTATTTAAGTACACTTTGTGTACCCCAAAGACCAAGGGTAACTGCCACACTCATCAGCTTCAGCTACGTTTCATTCAGTTTTAACAGTATTTTCCACTGTGAATAATGCAAGGATTGTTTGCTTTCTTTGGTGTTGACTTGTTGATAGTTTTTTTTAACAATGGAATTAAATGATATGCAAGGTTTAAACCAGCCCTCCTTTGCTTGGAGTACTACAAAACTCTGTTCTCTGACAGTGTATGACATAGCATCTAATACAATAAAGTCAAGTAGGCACAGTTACTATAGCAGTAATTATTATTATTATTATCTAAAAATAGCTTGAAAGATGTTGAACCACATGGAAATAATAATGTCTCTAGAAGGCATAAAATACTGCCTTCATCTTAATACTACTAGAATATTTTTATGCACAGCTGAAAATCATGGTGCTGTTGCTTTTGAAAATTCAGTTTAACAAATTAATTCCAAATGTAGGTTTCGTCTAAGAACTTAGTGTCTTTATGTTTCCTGTTGTTGCCACAACTTGCAGATCCCACAACACAGGACAGAAGATTACTTACTTCAAATAATTCTCCATTGTCTTTGATTTTTTTAACATCCCAAAGCAGAGGGTTAGGGAAGGAGGGAGAGGAAGGTTTATTTATATGTTTAATAATTTCCAGATTTTTTAGCTGTTACTCTGTCAGTTGCCTGGAGAAAAAATCTGATGGCTATTATTTATTTATTTTGGTCAAAGATGGCTTTGGACCTCTGGTGGGATTACTAAATCAAAACTGCTCAGAATGGTTAAGGTATGTTTTCACTTTTTGTTTATATCTTATTGACATATTGAAAAAGATAGCTATGGGAACTGTGTAACCCACATTTTCTGATGGCAAGTTAATATAGTTATATATGTCCATATTTACATACATTCTTCCATGTAGCTATTTTTTAGTATATATAATTATTATTTTATTATCTATAATAACATACTATTTCTATAATAATAAGTATTTTGCTGGTCAGGTCCTTAGTTTAATACAGAGGTTGCCTCACTTAGCAAATAAAAACCTGTCTGTCTCTGAAGTGTGCTTAAATTAATCCAGTCTGATTTAAGCTTTAAATTCTCAGTTTGAAATGTTATAAAGTAATTCATACCTTAAATGGATTTAACTTAAAATACTAAACAACAAAAACTTCAATGCTTAAGAAGAAAAATATCTCGAAGCCATACATCACATTCAGATAAACTGATTTTTTGTAGTGCTATGAGCATATAGGAGCAATTAATATTTTACTGTAGAGTACATACTGAATGAAACAGGCAGTATTAGTGAAAGTCTAATGGTGTGTTGCCATGTGTTACCAACAGCAAGGCTGCAATAGACTTTTTCTTGAACTTACTGTTCTCATAATTTGGGGTCTGAGAAGTTCTGATGCAGCCTCTTTTGTCAGTAGAGGGATTATAATTTTTAGCAATTATAAAATTCTGCTATGGTTTATTCCTTTCTAAATCACATTGAACATCTATTTTTTATTTAAATGACTAGGGATAAAATATGCAGTTGTACATTTGTATATATTTGTTTATGTTGTATATGCAGTCTGTGGAAGCAAGTGACTATAATTGTCATGCTGGTGTTTTATGAGCCAGAAGAAATTTAAGGCAATTATTTAGGTTGGTTAAAATGAAGAGCAAACTTTTTAATGGAAACGTGGAAAGAGACATCCATTATCTTTTGCTCCTGTCAGAAAAATAAAAATTCTTGCTAGAAAGTTTGATTGTGAATGGGCCCAGAAAGCTCAGGACGTATCTTCTTGAAAGCAGTTTTCTAGTAGACTAAAAACTACAAAATGCACACAGAACAGACACAGCTGTAGATACAGTCAGTTTTCTTCATCAGTATAGCGCTTTTCATATCCTTCTCTGATAATAAAGCTAAATATGAGTATATAAAATTATATATATATATCAGTAAAAATTGTTATTGTCATACTTCTGTGCAATCTGGCTGAATTCACCAAAGATTTTTCATGCAGAAGCAGTCTAAAGAAGAGACTAAGATGTAGAAGCCAATAAGGCCAGAGATAGTACACGTATCTTTCTGCAAATCTGGTAAATTTTTCTTGTTTGCAGGAGGAGGAACTGATGGGAAGTGTGAGAAGTTACATCAGATTCTGTCATTTTTCATCTATCATTTAATAGTTTTCTAAGGAAGACTTCTAGGACGGATGAATAAAATGAAGCAGAGTGGGAACTGATGGTAACTTTTCCATACCTGAGTTACTGCTAAAAATTATGTGTATGTTAATTAGTTATTATAAGATTGTAGTCTGTCACTCTATTAGGCATTAGCACGCAGACAGCTGAGATACATAACAGTATACATTCATATAGACCTGAGACCTACTCAGTGTTTGTTAACAGAATAAATGGACCTTACCTCCTGTGAGGCCAAAGAGGCTTTGCGTATTCCATCCTGCCCAACATTGGACTAAGATACATGGTCTGATATAAAAAATAAAGCAAAAGGGAAAAAAACCCCACAAACTAGAGTTGCAAAGAGAAAAGGTATGACAGATACTGCCACTTTAAAATAAATACAGTTCAATGGCTAGGACAAGATACGGAATGTAGAAGTATAATTCTCAGATGGAAATGTTTTAGACTTTTGTGATTTTGACTTTGATAATTATTACTGTAGACTTAAAACTATTTATCTTCCTTTGTACACAGATTGCCCCAGAAAACTTCATGCTTTTGGCAGGGAATAACTCCTCAAAAGAATATACAGAATATGATTTTATTTCTTCACCAGTCTGTGGCAGATGATTTCACAACTTGGTATTTTTCTTGCTTAACTTATATCCCGCAAAGTGTTTAAGAGTGTATTTTCTTTGTGACTTATTCTGATGGGCACATTGTAACAAGACATCTAGATTTGCAGGCATTAAGTTACTGCCTTATTTATATAATATATGTAATTATGATAATTTATAAAATATGAAACTCTGTAAGTATAGTGAGATATTATTGTACTGTAACATAAAGGGATTGGTAAACAGAGAAAAGAATAAGCTCATACTAAATTTCTCGCATAATTTCTTATACTTTTTGTTTTCTGAAGCTGGAAAGTCAGTTGCAATCTAGTGTCACTTGCAGTCTTTTTTCCAGTAATCCAAAATCACTTCACTGATTGAGATTTTAAGGTAGTGTATGATTTTTTTATTATGCTGGGGTTTTTCAGTTGTCATTGAAGCTCATATGTGTTAGTAAATCTAGCTCCAGCAGACACCTTTGAAGTTGCAGCATTTCTCCTTTCACCTCTTTTGATTAGTGCATTTTGGAACTTGCACAATACCCAAATTGCTGGCTGTGTGACTGTGTCTGAGAACTGTGTGTGACTGGGATCATCTGGTCGAGTAGCTATGTTTTTTTCTTCATTTCCTCCTCCCTCTGATCCCTCCGTTCTCTTCAAATTCCATAAGATTTATTGCCATGACACACTATATAATGTCCAAGTAGCACATGAGAGAGATGAACACCTCTCTGGGTAAGAGCTTTGTAATAGAAAAATCTATTAGATATCTTCCATTCTTCTATTACGGTTAAAAAGACATCTCAATTAGTGAAGGGAAGTGTTTTATAACTGTTTCTGTAACACCATCAATATATGTCCTTTCATTATGTATGCCTCTGGTAGGAAAGAAAGGAACAAATCCTGAAAAGTCTGCTAATGTGTAAAATATCTCAATTCAGTTGACTTCCCAACAAAGGATTTGTTATTTATCCTTTGTTTTCCTAAATTTCTCTGCTCTCAAATTCAGTTCTCATTTGTTCTATCACACTGAATTCACATTGCTGTCTTCAGTCAAGCAGCACAGGGTGGCATTCATGAGGAATCCAGTCTAGTTTTCTCCTTCATAAGCTTACATGCTTGCCTTAAGAAAGAGAGCTAGAAAGTGACTGAGATGTTCATGTCCAGCTCCAAACCAGAAGCTGGTCTGCAGGACATTTTCACTGAACTACATTTTTAAAGACAGCTGATAAAAAATTATCAGATCTTAACTCTTGCCTTTATGAAAACAGTTATCTATATCATTTAAATTAGGATTAAAGCATATATTATATCATCTGACTTAATTGTAAATCTGAGTATTCTTTCTCTGAAAAGCAAGAACATATAGAGGAAATCCGACTTTCTGCTGACTTCAGATCTTCACTGTACATAAAACTCCAAAGTCTGCAAACTTCTCTGCTCTTCTTTAAGAAAGTGGAGAGACCCAAATTAAAGGATGCTTTGCAAATGTGGATCTAGACCTCAATTCAAAATGAACTTATCTCTAGATTTCTTTGAAGGTATTTTTTGTCTGAAAAAGGAGAAGCTACAAAAATACATAAGTTTCAAAATGGCATTATATAGGAAAGATTGACAATTAAATTTTGGATAGTAGGTACAACAGGACGACACTAAAAAATCTGGATTGCTCCAAAATGTAATGTGACCATGCAGTGCAAAATAGAGCTATTTCAACCACAACTCTAGTTCCTATGTCTTGTCCTTATGGCAAATAAAGCCACCAATAAACAAGTAAACAACAGGCAGGAGTTCAGCTAATGGACCAAAGAAGAGAGAGCTGATTATGAAGGAGGCAGAAGAATAAAGTAGAAAGAGAAATGAAGTGCAACCTTTTTGTGCTTCAGTAAGAAATACTTTCCTCTGTAGAGCACTGGGAAAAGGACTCTGTCACATTCTCTGAAGCACAGAGCCTTTCTGCTCTTCCTCTTCTGCTCTGCATCATCTGAAACTAACTGTAGAGGTTCAGTATAACCCTGCATGACTTGTGTCTCTACCACTTCTCCCAGTAACTCATAGAAGAATTCCATTAATATTTCAAAGGTTTGGTCTGTAAATGTGATTCATATATTAGCTATAGGTGTGTGTGTTGGGGTTTTGGTTTTTTTCTTTGTAAATTTCTTACCTGGCTTCCCAGACACATCGGTATCCATCTTTTGATGGCCAAGCAGGCTTTGAACCAACTCCAGACATTCATATGAATGCATTGTAATGTAGTGCCCATTAGCTAAGCCAGTGCAAATGATAATTATTAAGAAAAAGCTGTTAGGCTGACTGGACTTTTACTTACACTGGCTTTTTACTTACTGAGAAGGCCATTCAGACACATCTTTGGAAGTGTTAGTTTTCCATTTGGGGTGTTTTTTGTTCAAAGTACTTTGATTATTTCATGAACCTTGGTTTATGCTGTTTAAAAATAGATACTAAGTTCATCAATTGTGTATTTAAATAAACAAAACCAAACAAACAAGACAACAAACAAAAAAAAAGAAATAGACCACTTTTGTGACACTGAAAATATCTTGTATTTGCAGGACTTCAAAACGGTGCATCACTAAGTTTGTGGAACGTTATAAAAGAAAACAAAGAGAAAAAGAAAAAAAGTGATGGTGGGAACCAAATTTCAGCTCAATAAAAAACTTCATGACATAACTGGAGATAAAAGTTACACCAGTATCAGTGTGTAAGAGGTGGTGAAGGAAATGGAAAATGCTCTTTCATTCCTGCCATCTCCTAATCCCTTTTGCCCCATTTTAGTTATCTTCTTTCAGTATTTGTTCTGCATTATTGTTTCAGTTGTGAAAGCAGCATGCTGTAAAAGCTCACCCCAACTGATAGATGTCTGTATACATACAGTGTGTGGTGTTACCATGTTACTGGTAGAGCAGAAAGGAAGAAGGCCTCCTCTGTTCTACTAGATCTAATCTGAATTCGCCTGCAGTAGTCTAGAAACAAATTTAAAAGAAAAAAATTAAAAAGGAAAAAAAGTGCCAGCCCTGAAACCATATACACATATCAATTCCCTCTTTGTAGATGGGCTCGCATACATCTCTAATTCAGTCCTGGGCAACATGCGACCTCTTTTGGTCAATTAACAAAATGAGCAAGAGGACAAAAAAAGGCTTGGTGCAGCCACCCATCGGGGTATTAATCAAGGCTCATCTCTCTATCAACACATTTTTAATTAATTTCCCTAGGAAACGCCTATCTACTCTTACACTGTATTCTTCACACATAAAAACAGATTATTCTTATCCTGCTACGTCTGGTGCTCTTTTCAAGATGGGATCTGAAAAATATCATTACTGAAAAAAGAAAAAAACGGAGTATTTTATTCTAATTCTCTAAACCCATCTAAACCAGAGCAGTAGTCTGACAAAGTAGTCTTATCTATCACACAGCAGAATATGTTGGTATAGAATATATTGGTACCTGTGAGCAGTACTGGTTTTATTTTGCCTGAGGAGTAGGCTGCTGTGGCTGAAACACCATGTATTAATCTCCATACATACACCTCATCACACCCTTCTGCCTCACCTTGCAGAAGATGGTTACAAATTTTGGCATTGTCAGATTGTTTCCATCAAAATTAAGTTAACAGGGGGGGTGAAACAAGCCAAGCAGAACGGGGGTGTAATTTGCAGAGGCTAGAAACAAAATGCAAAAGCGTGCATTGTGAAACGGAGTTTCACTGTCGGGGGGGTTTGGATTGTTGCTGGGTTTTTTCCTAAGTTTGTGAAGATGTTGCCATGGAAAATGTTTCCCTATGGAGAAGTTTTAGGAGTTCAGAAAACACTTTTAAAGGATAGCCAGGGCTGGATGAGGCTGTGGCACGACACGGGCCATGTCTGTTCTGTGTGTGTGTGCCCGCACATGCACCCTAGGATGCAGTTGTCATGTGAGCCGCGGGACAGCCGCAGGGGAAGCCCTGAAACCTGCGTGCGTCCGTCTGTCTGCCTGTGAGCCAAGACACACCGCCACCAGGGGACAGCCTGCGACCTGCCCCTCTCCCCAGAGACCCTACCCCTTGGAGATGATTTCTAGGAAATGCCCATGAGGCCCGTCACCGCCTCGAACACCCCACCCCACCCCACCCCACCCCACCCCGACCCCACTCGATCCCACTCGACTCCGGCCCGGCCCCCCTCTCCCCGCCGGAACCTGAAGAGCCGAGCGCCGCCGCTCCCCGCCGCACCTCTCATTATTCATGGGGCGGGGCGGGCCGGGCCGGGCCCTATATAGGGTAGGCGGGGGGAATGAAGGGGCAGAGTGTCGGGGAGTGGAGCGGATAGCTGGCGGTGGGGAGAATAAAAGGGGAATCTTGCTATTTTTAATTTTTTTTTTTTTTTTCCCCCTCTTATTTTTTTTCATCCCTACATCTCCTCTCTCCTTTATTTTCTGAAGCGGTTTTTGGACCTACTTTTGGGCCTTCTTTTCTTCAGGCCGGCTGGGATTGGTCTTTTAAGTATTTTTTAATACTTTCTTTTTTACTTTTACCAAGCGAGGTTGTTTGGGGTTTTTTGTGTTTTGTTTTTTTTTTTTTTCCGTAAGCGTTGTGTGTGGAAAAAAAAAAAAAAAGTGCATAGCCAAGTGATTCACGCGCTCTGCAGGAAGGAGGGGGGGCGAAGAGGTTGCTTTTTGTTGCTAGCGATCTCTGATTGCCTTTATTTGATTAAGCGGCGGAAGAAAAGGGTCAGCGTCCTTGTGCCGGCAGCGCAGCTCCTTCCTCCCCGCGCCGGTAGGGATACGAGCGGCCGGCGGCTCCTCGCACCGCAGCCCGCTCGGAGGCGAGGCGAGGCGGGGCGGGCGGTGCCTGCTGCTGCCCTCCGCTCCCCTCCGCCTGCCGCGGCCTTGCTTCTGCGGGCGAACGGAGACGCCCGGGTGCCGGCGCGGGGCTCTGCCACACCTGCTCCCCAGCCGGGGAGGTGCGCGGAGGCGCCTCCCGGCGGCCCGGCTCGGCCGGTTGCTATGGTGCCGCGGCCCGGCGTGCTGTGGGCAGTGGTGGCCGCGGCGCTAGCGCTGCTGGTCCGGCGGGCCGCCTTGGCGCTGGCGGGGCCGGTGGTCCGCTGCGAGCCCTGCGACGCGCGGGCGTTGCAGCAGTGCAAGCCCCTGCAGCCCGACTGCGCCGAGAAAGTGCGGGAACCGGGCTGCGGCTGCTGCCTCACCTGCGCCCTGCGGCCGGGGCAGCACTGTGGCGTGTACACCGAGCGCTGCGGCGCCGGCCTCAGCTGCCAGCCGCGCCGGGAGGAGGCGCGGCCGCTGCAGGCTCTGCTGGAGGGCCGCGGGCTCTGCACCAACGCCACGGCGGGCGGCGGTCTGCGGGCCTTACTCCTGCCGGGGCCGCACACTGCAGGTAAGGGGGAAGGGGCGAATAAGCGTCAAGAGATGGCATGAATGCGCCCCAGTTTTTCTTGCTTGCTGTCTCATTGCTTTTTTGGAAAAAAAAAAAAAAAAGTTAAAAAGTTACACGTAGCAGGAGCGAGGGTGTCCCGGACAGCCTTGCTGCAGACCTGTTCTTCCGGAAAGTCCCCGCGGTCCTTGCCCGGCGCTCTCTGCCGGCAGGCGCTTGGCGGGTGTGTGGTTGGGTCTCCTTGGGCACCCACGGAGCCGGGGCTGGGATCGTTTTGCCGGAAGATTTACCTTTTATAGTGTGTATATAGTGTGTATATAGTGTGTATATAGTGTGTATATAGTGTGTATATAGTGTGTATATAGTGTGTATATAGTGTGTATATAGTATATATATATTTTCTCCAATGCTGGTGCTAAGTAGCTCCTCGCAAGAGGGGGAGTTGTCCTTTTTTTTTTTTAAATCTGATAGGGGGCGTGGGAGAGATTGCGTGTTGCTTCTTCAGGTGCGTGGGGCTGCCAGTCTGCATAGCTCGGATGGCGAGAAGGTGAAATAATCGTAATTTGTCCCCAGCATTCCTGAAAAGAGAGGAAGGAGGAAACAGGGAAATAAGAGGCCAACTCCTGCACTGCAGCGTGGCTAATTTGGGAACGCTAAGTACGGGGTGGGGGGAAGAGTTAAATATTCCCCTGGTCCAGGAAGATGGCTATTCAAAGCGCTGCATGGAAGTATTTAAGAGGACTTTTTTTGCCTGCATTGCAAATAAATCTTTGGTCAAATGAGACTTTCCTGTACCTCTTTCATGCTTTGTTTGAGATGTGGGGTTTGTTTGATTGAAGAGACCATTAGAAAAAGTTGTTAGCAGGTACATTTGGAAGCATAAAACAGGGAAGCTTGTAATTCAGATCAAGAAAGCTCAGCCCTTCTGTGAAGGCATTTCATTAAACTATTAGCTAACCAACAGGAGGTATGGTCACGTTTATTTAACAGTAAAGTGTGTGAAAAGGCTTTCCATTGTTTGCATTTTTAAAAAGCTGGGAGTTTTTCTGCTAGACTGGAGGGACTCTGGCTGTCTTCTCCTTAGCTGAGGAAATGGCACCAGTGCTCCAGTTATGAGAGTAGGAAATGCCTTAATATAATGGTGCTGCTCCCAAGATCTGACAATCTGAATAAGAAGTCATAGGTACTCACAGAAGTTTTAAAATGTCATTAGAACATGGAGCAGCTTCCTCCATCACATGAACTTGGTTCTGCCTTCCCATGATTTGTAAATGATGGGCATCTCCTCTGTAGGGGTAGTGCTTTTAAAAATGACAGAGGAGGAGTAAGGGGAAGGCAGCACTATACTTTAGTGAAGGTACTTCCATTTTCAGCCTAACTAGTCAAAATGCCAAGTTCCTACTTCTGCATTCTTGGCTGAGGGAGAACTCTTGATTTTGAATCAGTAGGAGCTTTGATTCCTTAAAATGTGAAAAGTAGGACCCTTACACTTCACATATAAGGACTAGAGGGATGCAAGATGAGAGAAGTATGTAGAACCTTTGACATGTAATGCCCACCTCCTCATGGGGACTGCTCAGCTTTGAGCTCTATTCAGAACTCCTTGGTACATGCCCTTCCCGAGCAGGAGCACCTTAGACACATCTAGGCCCTTCATCACATGCTGAACTACTGGTTGTTCCTAGTTTAGAGAAATTGATAGAAATTCATGGTGGATATCACAGTAGCTTCCTAACAGCAACTGTGGTAGACCATGGATTTATTTTGCAGTTCAGTATTTTTGTGCACAAAAGTGCTGAGTAATTCTAATCTGTTTTTTTTTAAAACCATGCAAGTAACTCCCATAGCAGTTTTGTTTCTGTTATGAGGGTGTAAAGTTAACATGGCACCAAGTTTTTTGAAACTGAGGTAATCAAATATACTTTACAGTTTAAAATGTGGCATTAGGATCATTCCAAATGGAAGTGTAAGAAGTGCAATTGAAAGGTGATAGTCTATCTAAACAGAAGTCACTACCTTGGTAATTATTTAATGCATGTTTAAGAATATTTTCTACTTATTTTTGATACAGGAGTCAAACTAATGAACTGGATTTAAGCAAACCTAGTAGGCATGTTATTTGTACTGAGGAGGTTCATGTTTATAATATTTTATTGTGTAATTTCTTGCAAATATTCATTGAGAATGTGGAAAAGAAAGTACCACTGTTTAAAAACAGGACATTAAACCACCAAAAATACGTTCAAATACCACTGAGAGTCTGAGATAAGCCCCCAAAAGCTGGGAAATTTAGACTTGAGACTTAAGTTTCCTGAATCCATTTGCACTGGGGGTTGGATTATCCTTGTCAATTATGTCCCTTGCCAACAGTGGCTACACTAAAACCACCAGTGCCAAGATGTTAACTTAGATTCTTCCTCCTTTGTTCCTGTGTATAGGTAGTGCTGCTGTACTGCCAGTGTTGAACTATTTAAAGTCAGAGGGCTACGTGAACATGGGCTTTCAGGTTCAGCACTGAGTTTTCTGGCTTTTGTGGTTTTTCAGTGGGTCATCAAGTATAATTTTAATGCAGATTTTCTGGATGTTCCTTGCACATCAGTTACCATTCTGTATGAGAAATTTCACTATGATTTCCTTTAAAAAAAAATAAATGTGGCCATCAGCCAAGGCAGCAGCTAATGGGACCTGGCTCTTAGCTGATACGAGTATCCAGATATTAAAAGCTCCTTGAAGGAAATGCAGCCAGAAACAGAGAAAATATTTTTTAAGCTTGTGATGAGAGCAGATATTTGTCTTGACAGCATTACAGAATGACTGGCAATTTTTTGTCCATTGCCTTTAAAATGTATATTATACACCTGGAAATGTTTCTGATTTTAATAGCAGGTGAATGAAAACCTGCTATCTTTTTTACTTTCCTGTTCTGTATGTTGAATAAAATTGTGAAAGAAAAAGTGTTAAAAATAGCTAGCTAGAACCATGAAACTAGGCATGGTAGAGTTTATTGTGTTTAATGCCTTTAAACAAAAAAACAACCAAACAAACCCAACCAAACAAAAAACCCACAAACTATACAGACCTGCAGAAGACAGGAGTCACACCAAGGGGCCGCAAGTCACCCAAGCTGGTGAGCAAAAGTGCAGTGGATGCTGAGGGGTGAGGAAGCAGGGAGGTGGTAGCTTGGAGCTGAGTGGAGGTGGCTCATTTTCAGGGGTTAGGCAGCCATCAGAGGTACCTTGCAAGGCTGCTGGGAGCAAGAGGATGCTTTGGGTACAAAAGTCATTGCTTGGCAAGAAAGTGCTCATGCATGTGGTATGCTAAATTGTTCATCTTATTGCTGTTTTGTAAAGGAAAATTAAGCATGGAGACGTATCTGGCGCCTCGTTGCCTTTCCAGACACGGCTGGCAGTTGATTAACATTGTTTCTTCACTGCATTTCTTCTCAAAGGGAATTTCAGTGATTCAGAAGACAACGACCAGAGTAACAGCAGCACAGAAATTCAGGCCATCCCAAACTCTCACAGAGTGCCAGATTCCAAATCACATACAGCACACATCAAAATAGATATAATCAGGAAAGTGCAAGCCAAAAATTCTCAGCGTTATAAAGTGGAATATGATTCGCAGAATATGGATACACTGAATTTGTCTTCTGAATCCAAACAAGAGACTGAATATGTAAGTACTTTTGTAAAAATTAAAAGCATTTCCCATCATGTGTGTACATGTGTGTGTATGTATATGCATGTTTTGCATATGACAAGATAAATGAAAAAAATGAGTAACTAAATGGTAATTGTAGCCATTTAGGGCATTCTGGCTGTTTAACCAATAGAACTATCAGCAGACTGAGAAGATAACATTCAGCATACACAGATACCTGACAAGAATATCCAGATTAAAAAACTCCCTGGAGGAAATGCAGCCAGTTATACTGCAGTAGGCTCCTGAGAGGGAGAAATGCAGTGTAGACAAATACCTCAGAAGGTAAAGAAACTCTTAGCTTATGCAGTATTTTGGAAAAATGTGCTTCTGTGTTTTTGTGGGTGGCAGTTTAAAGAGAAAATATTTTTAAAGTTCATGATGAAAGCAAGTATTTATCTCCTGACAGCATTACAGAATGAATGGCATTTTTTTTGTCCATTATCTTTAAAATATATATTTTTTACACCTAGAAATGTTTCTGATTTTAATAGCAGATGAATGAAAATGTGGTATTTTTTTTTCTTTCCTGTTCTATATGTTGAATCAAATTATGAAATAAAAGCTGTTAAAAATAGCTAGCTAGAACCCTGAAACTCAATGTGGTAGAATTTATTGTATTTAATGCCTTTTTAAAAAACAAGACAAACCAAACCAAAACAACAAAAGCAAACAAACAAACAACCCCCACAAAACCAACAAACAAACCCAGTACTGACCTGCAGAAGACAAGAGTCACACCAAGGGGCCATAAATCACCCAAGCTGGTGAGCAAAACTGCAGTGGATGCTGAGGGGTGAGGAAGCAGGGAGGTGGTAGCTTGCAGCTGAGTGGAGGTGGGTTTTCAGGGGTTAGGCAGCCATCAGAGGTACCTTGCAAGGCTGCTGAGGATGTTCTTGCTGAGCAAGAGGATGATTTCTACTAATTAATTTCTTAGAGATCAAGAGATTTTGTTTCATTCTTCATTTATCACACATTTGTGTGAGTGGACTTGGGGCAGGTTTAATAGTGTCCTCATTAATTTTGACTGCAACCAGCATTACTGGGTTGTAATAATGGAAAGAAGATGTTTCCCATTCAGTGCAGTGGCACAGTGGGCACATGCCGTGGCCCAAATTGAGGGACATAAATTTAGATTGGGTTGACCAGGATCTTTACTGAGCAGTGATTGCAGTCATCATTTGGTAGCACTGACTGAATGTAAAGCCTCACAGACACCCAAGATGCCATTGCTTCCTACTGACTGTGCCCAGTGGATTTATAGGGCAGACAGAGGGTGAATCGGGGGGAGAATAATTTGTCTTCCTGGATAACCTAGCATATAACTCAGTGGTTATCCTTGTGCTTGTGTCAAATGTCTGGGTACAAAACTGTTTAAATTGCTGTAACATAAATGTATAAAACAATGTCTAAATATAAAACAATTATTTCAACAATGTCTGGGTATACTTTGGTGTTTCATCAAAACAATGGTGGTGAAACCAGGCATGAGTTCCCTTCTGCAAAGAAAGTTCTGAGAGCTCTAAGAGGTGGACACTTTTGTCTGAGGAGAGCATGGCCACCACATTAACACAGCAAGGGTGGTGAAGTTGCAGGTTTAGTATGTCACTGATGTCCAGCTGTCTAGTAAAATCACTTTAGTATCTCTTTGCTTTTCAGTGTGTCCTTCCTAAAGCATGAAGGAAACTGCCTGCAGTAAAAGGATACACATTGGTAGCTCTGAGGAAATAGGGTCCTGGTCTTAACTAGGGTGAATAATTCACTCATGGTAGTTGGGCCCCATGAGCAAAGGCACGCTGACTTACCAAGGCTGCTGGTGTCTATAAAGACCAGAAATAACTCTATTGAGGCCAGGTGCTTTTGTGAGCAAATGCCCTTCTAGCTGTGTCTCTCTGACGTGGGAAGCCTGCTTCAAAATAATAATTATAAAAAATCTGCTGATCTTCTTGTAGGCCTAACTTGAAACCACATCTTGTGAGTTGCAGTCAGCAGGTTCATTTTCTATAAGGAATTGTTAGTAAAAGCAGCTATTTAAAGAGCAATTTTAGAGCATGTGAGATTGATAAAGAAAGCATATGAAAGCAGCAATGAAGATCTTTGCTAACAAAAATTAAAAAAGGTTTAAATTCCAGTAGAACTGCGGAGTTCACTGCGGAGACACTTGTGAGCAAGCCACTTGAAACTGTAAATGTCATTACTTCACTAATTAAAGTTTGCACCTTTGTGTTGATATAGCAACTTAGACATTTTAAACCTATGCAGCCATGCAAAGGACGTTTAAGGTCTCTGCGGAAGAAGTGGGCTGGTGGACCAAGTCAGTAAAGTGCCCAGGCAGAAGTGTAGTAAAACAGAGAGTTTGTAGGCCGTGACTTTTGAATCCCAGTTTCACTGCTGACACTGAGTGCCTTCTTGGCCTCTGGCAAAACATGAACTTCTCCACTCCTGGTTTGCTGACTGCAGTGGTGCTTGTTATGCTCTACTCCCTACCCTGAAGGGCTGCAGTGAGAAATAATTGGTTGGCATTTGAAATATTACTCTAAAAGTGCTCCTGGAAGTTCTTTTTGGCTTATTGTCCTGGAGATAATCATCACTACATTGTTGTTAGCCTTCTGCAGATGGAGAAAGTAAGGCAAAAAGTGATTTATCTAATGAGACTGTTGTGTGCAACCATTTCTTTGCATGGTTGCATCCACTTGGTCCAGTTGAAACTGGCTATTGTTGTCCAGAGATGCAGCTTTTTTCATGTATACATATACATTATGCCAAACTACTTGTTTGGAATTAAGTCCATGCAGAATTATAAAAACTAAATGTCATAAGGGAAAAATCTACCAAGTGGTGTATTCCCAGTTGCCTACCTTTTTTTCCTACTTGGTGCAAGGACAGGTTTTCCAAGAGCAAGTTATGTTACATAGGATTGATTTATATGCTGGCTAAGCTTTCTAGTAGGTAAATGTGGCTGTGATTTAAACTGAAAATGCCAATCTGTGCCTCAGCATAATACAGCCTTTAGTGTTTAGAAATTGTTTTATCCTGAATAAAACAGAAAGTCAGGATTTTATCCATGAATGGTCTGTCTTTCGAAGTAGCAAGCCATCCCTTACTGTTTTTTTAAATGGATTTGTTTGTGTTTCTTGCCTTTGAAAGATGTACTAACTCCTGTGTGAAAGACAGGATTTGGGAATGACCTTTCATTTGTGTTTTCCAAAACATGCTCATTAACAGGGTCCCTGTCGTAGAGAAATGGAAGACACTTTAAGCCATCTAAAGATCCTGAATGTCTTGAGTCCCAGGGGCTTTCATATTCCAAATTGTGACAAGAAGGGGTTTTACAAGAAAAAGCAAGTAAGTACAGTGTCTTGGTCATTTTGCTGCATACACTTTTCTGCATCATTGCTGAAGGATCTTACCAGCAAAGTGCATTATGTATCATTTTGCAGAGGAACTAGTTTGTTTCAGTTTTAGGACCTGATCCTTGTGATCTGATCCAACTGCTGAACCTTCTCAACTGGGGAGAGTGTTTTTATTTTCTGCTGGTCATGACAACAGATTAATTTGAGAAACTTCATACCTAATCACACATGGGTTGGCTGGTGTCCTAGATAGTGATGCTCTTTGGTTTAAAAAAAGCAATGCCTCTGTAATAATCCACAGATCTAAATGTTGCAATTGCCATATGACTGCAATAGGTCAATACTTTGCATTGTAAATAGCTGCTGAAGAGTTCCTGGAAGAACTGCATTGGATCATATTACAAAAAGCAACTTGAGAAAGGTATATATCTGTCCTATGTGCTACACAGATTGCTTCCAAATTCCAGGTCATGTTATCGTGAAAGTGATACATCTAATAGTTACTCATCAGCAAGGATGCCTTCTCATCTTTGGTTCTGGGGTTGTGACCTTTCATGACAAATGCAGACCTAAATTGCATGTTATTTATGTGTTAGTTTTTTCAGGTTGAGCTATGGCAGCATTCTTTGTTCAGTACTGCTCTTAAAGCTCATTCAGGAACTTGGGGAAGTGCAAGACATTCCAGGTTCTTTGTTTAGTGTGCACATCCCATCTAATTTCAGTGTTTGGTTAGTGACCTGCTTCCAAATGTGTTTATTGGTATAAGTCCAAAATTCAGAAGTTTCTTTTAAGATTTTCCTAAAGGAAAACCATCTGTAAGGACAGATTTTGTTTGTGGACTATCTTCACTCCTCCATTTATTTGAGTTTACAAAAGTCAGCCTCTCTGTCTCTGGTAACCAAAGGAGTGGCTGACCCTGTGTTACTATGTAAAGCAGTTCATTGGTTGTAAGTGAGAGGACAACCTCTGACCAGGCAACCTTATTTTAGGAATGGTATCTCTCAATTTTTTGGCTTCCAGCTTTCTTAGAAACAGCCTTTCCCTTTCGAGTATTCCCTGGAGCTCAAGCGCTAAGCTGGCAGTGTCAGGTGTGGCGTTTGCAATAGGGGTGAGGTTTCCAGCCTTCCTTCTGCCATCAGCCCAGCACTGACTCTGCTGTTTGACCCTTGTTGAATGCTGCCAAGCTTGTCTACACTCCTCAGCTTTTCCTGAGCAGGTGGTGGCAACTCCCAAGCAAGGACAGAGTTTCTTTTTGTTGTCTGGAGTTTTGAGAAGCCTGTGTCATTCATGTTCCACTGCATATAAATTAGCACAGAAGAATGCTCATGTCTCAGTGTGTTCACATCTACTTGTGTTCAGAAAATGCGTCAGACTTTTATGTGGAGTGAGGCTATGACTCTGTTCTGTGCATGTGAAATACAGGCATTTGTTTAGCTACTCTAGAATGGCACATCATTTAACTGCATTCAAGACACAGAAGCATAGTGTAGCCCTTTTCTTCTAGGTATTACAGAAGGCTGCAGTTCACTTTGTTCAGTGATCTTCCTTTTATCTGTCTTCAGACTGAGGTTTTTGCTTTGTCAGGAAAAAGATGGTTTGCATGCAGTTTCTGGCATGTGTGTCGTAAATCAGATCCACAGTAAGCACATATTGAAGTGTGTTACTTCAAAGGATGGCTGTACTTCAAAGTGCAATCATATTTCTGCCATTGAGGCAGAAAAAAATGGAAATATGAAGGGCAAAAATGGCAAAGACAGATAATATATTTACCTAGTCTTTTTTTCCTAGACATTGATTTACCAGAATAAGGTGCTGGTACAGAGTAAAGACATTCTTCTGCCCTCTGTGTAGTGTCCATGCTGTCTGAAGACTTTCAAACTGTTTAAGGAAATTGTCATGCACTATGAACAACAGCCCATCTGGTGAGCAAACATAGAGAATGAAGGGCCACCTTCATACGTGGTCAGCCTTGTCAAGCACTGTGCCAATTTACACATGTCCAGTAGTTTCAGTGGTAGTTTGAGACATTTCAGGATCTTGTAGATACCCACAAAGGGAGTATGTGAGTAAATACTGTACATGAAATGCAAGTGGAGTGCTTCTCCTTAAATGAACCTCAGGCAACCCTAGAAACAGGTCTTCATGGGTGGGGCTTATAGAGGCAGATTGCTTCTCACAGGAACAAAATACAAATGGCAAATAGTGTATTTGAATTGCCATCATAGAATTAACTGCTGCAAAAAACCATTGGTTTGAGAAGTGAGCCCTATCCAAACCAAGTTCATTGTCAACATGGCCATTGTGTTTTTCACATGTAGGTCTAATATTTTCATAGGAAGGTCTGATAATTGTAACTGTAAACAAATGTCTAATCTCATTAACAGAATGCTAGGCTATTTTATTAATTTCCTTCATTGTTATTATTAGAGGAATTCAATATGTAATTCAATTATATTCTGTTGTGACAACAAAATTCAGAATAAAAGGTCAGGAAATAAACAGTAAGGCCATAAAAAATTAATGTGAGTTAGGCATTTTTAGTTTTGGAAACAGCTACCAAAACTACTGCCCAGGATGGTAACAGAATTGTCACAGTTGGAATAGACCTCTAAGATCACAAAGTTCAACTGTTAACCTAGAAAAGAACACCAAGCCCACTACAGCATGTCCTGAAGTGCCCCATCTCCATGTTTTTGATGGTGACTCCTCCACATCCCTGAGCAGCCTGTTCCAGTACCTGACTACTACTTCAACAAAGAAATTCTTTCTAATATCTACTCTAAATCACCTCTGGCATAGCTTCAGGCCATTTCCTCTAGTCCTATTGGGACCAGAAGACCCCAGCACCCACCTCACTACAACCTCCTCTCAGGTAGTTGTAGAAAGTGTTATGGTCCCCACTCAGCCTCCTCTAGATGCAGCAATCCCCGTTCCCTCACCCTCTCCTCACAGGACCTGTTCTCCAGACCCTTCACCAGCCTGGCTGCCCTTCTCTGAACTTGCTCCAGCACCTCCATGTCCTTCTTGTAGTCAGGGGCCCAGAACTGAACACAGCATTCAAGGTATGGCCTCACCAGTGCCAAGAACAGGGGCAGAATCACTTCCCTTATCCTGCTGGCCACACCATTGCTGATGCAGCCCAGGTTGCTGTTGGCCTTCTTGGCCACCTGGTCACACTGCTGGCTCATATTCAGCCCGGTGTCGACCAGCACCCCCAGCTCCTTATCGACCAGGCAGACATAGATAGGTGTGTGATAATAAGAATCTGGTAAGTTTGGATCACCCTGGAAACCACTAATGCTCACTCAGGAGGCCCTTCAGGTGTTAGCATATTCTGCCTCCTTGGTCAACTGCACTTCCAGTCAAGTTGAAAGCAGTTATTTTATGAGACATTTATGGGTATCTAGAAATTGACTTTTCAGGAACAAACAAGGGAAGTAAATTGCATATGTGAAAAAATTCCTAAGTACATAAATTTATCTGTCAGGGTGTAACATGAAAAGTATTTCACACCTTGTGTTTATATATACTTATTTTAACAATGAGACCTAATAAAATTTAGAATTCTTTGTCTTAGTAAGGCTCACGTGTGAGATTGTACTATTCAGCTGTAGTATATACATTGTGGAATAGATTGATACAGGCATGTTTCTGCTTAAAGCAGGGGAAAAAAAAAGGTTTTGATAAAGTTAGAATTAGTATATGGGGCAATTGCTATAATCTCCCCCTATTGGGGTATCAGAACCAGATACCCACCTAAACGTGAGCTGGCATTGTTCCACTGAAAACAGAGCTGGGCTTGGCGGGAGCCAAAATGGCCTGAGGTATATGCCAAAACTGTCTGCAGTCTTTTCTGGGAGACCACAGTTGTGGCTCCACGGAGACCTCTAGGCAGACTAAGAATTCAGTGGGATACCATATGCTTTGCCATGCCCTACAAATGCCTCTCTGGCACTTCTTTGTGGAAGGGAGAGAGGCAGGTGGCATTGATGGTGGCAGCTGGTGTTTCCATCAGAAGTAATTACTGTCTCCGCCACTTGGGCAGTTTTCCAGCTTTTCATACTTCTGAAGTCATACAGAAGAGCAGTGCAGAGCCTTGAAGTGTATGCAGAGTACAAAATTCAGTGGACTTGATATTTATATATCTAGTGGTAGCACTAGACTACCATGACAGGACAAAAGCATCATTTTTGAATCTGAACTGCTTTACTATTGACAGCATGGTTGAATGGGTAGTACAAAATCATTGATTGGAAAAGGTAAAGTGTATCCTCACAGAACGTTATTTCAGCTGTAGAATGATCTAAGGGTTTTGTTTACAAAATGGGTTGTCTAGAAGAAATTAAAAAATATTAGTACTAGTGGAGGTGTTTCTGCAGAGACACTTCATGCTGTAGTTAATTCCAGAATTTTATTATGCAGCCGTAAAAAAGCAATCAAACCCTCCAACAACATATTACTTTAATTGATCATTTGCTCTGAGAGTGATGCAAGCCTATGAATCAGAAAGAGTGGTGTAACATACTTTATATACGACTTCTAAAACAGGAGTCTGTGTTACTATTCTTAGCAGGAGTGTAGTTTCATTGCACCAGGCTGGCAGCCAGCCTTGTGCTGTAATTTTGGCTCCATCTGCACCCGTCCTCTTGGGAAAAGCAGCTCAAGAACTGCTGCCTCAGTTTCTTTTTCTGTAAAATTTAAATTGTGCAAAGGCTGTTATGAGTTTTCCAGTTTTGAGCATGAAGAATTTAAGTCATTATATGTTAATACCTCTTAAGCTAGAGTCCACTTGCCACCAGAATTTCCCATTGACAACAAAGGATGTTGAGCAGCCATCCACAGAAATCTTATAGAATACATACAATCCCTAGTCAGGCTTTTGAGACAATAAAGATAATTGGTAAAATTTACATTTAAAGATGTATTACAGAAAACTAGCTGAAGAAGTAACTAGAACTCAAATGCAGCTAGCCATACAGTTTAGCAAATTATTAATGTAGTTGTTGTCTTATTAGGTTTCAACTTTTTCATCCTATACTTAACTAAAAGAAGCCAATACATAGTTTAAGCTTGATCTTGTCATTCTGCTGCCATTCATTTGCATAGGGTTAATACAGGACAGCAAATTCAGAAGACAAAGCATTGTATTACCTATGCGTGTCTTGTTACTCAAAAATACATCACAAGGGTAGGTTAATTTGCAGTTATGGTGATGACCATTGCTTTATTTACTCTAAAATAAAACAAATAAGATGGAAACCCGATTAGAAATTTCTGTCTAATGTGTGATCTGATCCCATCTGTCTTTCACAAGTTCCTAACAAAGACTGTATACCCTAGTATACCTAGTACCTGGCACAGGGTCCAGTGTGCATGTGTGATGTAATATCCTTTCACCTGAGGTGCTAAACTAGTTGTGGAGAGGATAAGTACTTCGGGCAGCATGTAAAGGCCAACATTGCTTGACGTTTCTGTATGTACCTATACATGGAAGAGACACTTAGCTTTGTAAGCCACTGCCCTACACACATGTGAGATGAGGACATGACTGTTAAGAGTCTGAAGAGCAAGCATTTAAGTGGTAGTGGCAAAGTTTACCTGACTTGTACCAGCCTGAATCTCTGAAATACTTGCTGTGAGAGTGATCTCAAAGCATTTTCTCTGTTTGCATGATAGCTATTACAGTGTTGAGGGCCATAATATGCTTCCATCTAGCCTGTCTTCTTTCAGGTTGGCAGTGCAACAGATCAAGGCCCAGTCTTTGAAAAGTTAGGGATATTTTTGTCACTGCCTCCCTTTTGTCCTGACTGAACAGCCATCTCTGTTAGCATTTGCAGCAAATCTTGTATCAACAAATCTTAAAACCTGAGCTGACATGAAGGCTGTGTTCTGGCAATGAAGTTGAGTATGGCAAACCTGGTGTGATAACCTGTGTCCTGGAGACATCTCTTTTGGGTGGGTAGAGACCTTGCAGAGTACCAGAGCTTCAGGGTATGTAACTGCATTGAGGACTGCATACTGAATGCAGCCTCCAGAATGTCATCCTTTAGTCTAGCTTTTACCATTACTGTGTCCTTGGGAAGAGCAATACTCAGTACATACTAGCCTTTTTAATGCATTTTTACTGCATTACTATTTCTAAAGTGGTGTTGCCTGTGGCATTTTCTGGTTGGTCAGCACTGCTGGCAAATTCCACCAGGTAACTTCCAAGGCTGACACAGGTTATAGAGTAGTATATAAGCAACTGTATTTATAGGAAAATATGCATGTAAAGTTTTTGTGCACCTAGTGGCTGTTGAAGTGATAACTCCATTACAGAAGTATTATATATGTTGTAGTGACTATCTGCCAGAGTTGTGCTTTAGTTTTAGAACAAATGTGGGTCCTTAGTCATCATCCTGTACTGTTGTAAATAGTCCTGGTATTCAAAGGGAGCAACTGTGCTGCCTAACGTATTAGGCAGTAGTTTATAAGGCTGTTTTTTGGTAGTTCTCAGAGCAGTTTCTTCATGGAGTAATTAGATCCAAAGGGGTTTGTGGGCAGAGGAGTTAGGATTCTACTGTAATGTTTTGTTATGGTAAGAAATATTCAGTTGGATTTTGTCAGATACAAGCAGGATATGGAAGTACAGCTTTCAAATGAACTGGAATCCCTGCTATGTAACACAGAGAGCGGAGAAAACAAAAATATCCTAACTGGGTCTTTTATCTGTTTCAGTGTCGCTCATCCAAAGGCCGAAAGAGAGGTTACTGCTGGTGTGTGGATAAATACGGGCAGCCACTTCCTGGGTATGAAGGGAAGGGAAAAGAAGATGTCCACTGCTATAACTTGGAAAGCAAATGAGGGCTGGGTGCCATTTCTTCTGGCATCTGTGCGTGGCCACTGGATCTCACTAAGACCTTGGAGGGGCTGGGCAAACACTGTGGAATGCATTGCACGTGGAGTTATCAGCTCTGCCTCCTGCGGAAGATGGGGAGTCACAACATCTGCGGATGCTGCTGCAGCTGCACTGCCACCAGCACGGGTGGGCTTCCCACGGGAGATGTAGGGAGCTTTGAATTCCCACCTAAACCTGCACTATTGATACCCCGAGAGAGAGGAAAACAAAAGGCACTTCACAATGGATTCAGGGAATCTCCACTGACATTTTAAAGAATGACTTGTGACTAATTTGATCCCAAAAGATCCTGGGTCTTCATTTTCAAGAATTTATCAGCTTTCACCTTGTAAAAGTATCGAAGCGAAACAAACCAAAACCCCAGGTTTAAAGGTTAAGCTTTTTTTTACAGGTGCGAAAGGAAACCTATCTTCACGGGTGAAAAGTTTTATAAAGTATAAAGAACTTTTTAAAGAAACATATTTCTAAAATAAATACATGGCTATTTTTTCTGTAAAATAGACGATGAATATTCTGTTAGTCTGTATTTAATGTAATTGTTTTTTAATAAACTTTATTTAAATGTAACACGAATACCAAATACTACACAATAACTCTAGTGTATACTTCTGTATGCAAGGAGAATGTAAGGGTATGGAAAGATTTACAAATATATATATAGATCCATATGCATTCACATAGAAATGAATTTGTGGAGTGAAGGAAGTGTTTCCAGAAGAGTTTTGCTATCTGAAGTAACTGTAAACACCAATATAATCTTTAAAATTTTTATTATTATTATTTTTATTGTATTGGTATTTCTTATATACCATCACTGTATTATGCCACTGGAAAGGGTAACAATTGCACTGAAGCTCCTGCTTAAAGCATTCTGCTGTCTGTCCCTTACTTCAGTTTGTGCAGCAGGACTTGTATTTCCTCCATTTCCTGCTCACACTTATGCAGAATATTCATGGACAAAAAATTGCCCTTACAGAACCACCTTTTCTATTTGCTTATTTGTTTTGAAAAGCTGTATCTATTATGTGTTGTCTTGGTACACTCTACTAAAGCACATATTCTGTATGAAGAACTCCTGTTTAATACAAGGCTGACAAGATGGGGGAATGTGGCCCTGGGTGAAGAGACCCATGCACTTCATTTATGCTAAACACGATTGTTGTTTGCTTTGACTTCTGTAGAAATTACTTGCCTGCACCTAAGCACAGAATAAGAAGCCGTGGATTTAAATATTTAAACCGGCTGACTGCCACTAGGGTACATGTTCTTTTAATTGGAAGGGAAATTGTTTGGGTTTATTCTGGTATGTGATTCTTTCAAATAAGGAAGACTGGATACATTTTTGTCTTGAGCATGATTGTTGAGGCTGAACATCATGATAAAGTCTGCATGACAATGCAATCTGGAGATGGAAAGGTGGCCTGTTAAATGTAACATCTTTCTGGAAAGTAACGCCATATTTTATATATGTATTTATTTATATATTTTACATAAATATTTTATGTATTTATATAAATATATAATATATTCTTATATATGTCAATATAGATTTTTAATGTCACTGTAGAAAAAAACCAAACATCAACACTGAAATTTTCTGTTGGGTTGGGAACTGCATGGAGACTTAGGGCAGCGGATTTCCAGTTGGTGAGGACAGGGAGTGTTCTGACAGAGGGGAGATCATGGGGCTGAGGACCCTGTTCCTGTCCCACCCCATGAATTACAACCACCCTTGTTCCTTCCAGCATGGAAAATGTATGAAACTCTGACATGGAAATGTTTGAATATGCAGTTTTCCAAGACTGGGACAGCCAGTCACCATAAATCAGATGTTTAAAACCTTACCCTGAAGAGCATTAGCTGAACAGCCCTGTGTGCATTCTGCTCATCTGCCTAATTTCTAATGAAATTATTTCACATCACTGTTAAAAGTGAAATTTTTTTAAGTAAGAAAAAGAAATTACACATTAAGTGATACTTACTACAGGCTAATACAGATTTCCTGACAGATGGTTACACAAAGCTTTGTAAGGTGAAGATTTTTTGCAATATTTTTACTGCTAATGCAAATGTAATGCCTGCAAAGATTTGTTGGCAAAAAATAAATGCTGGGCCTTTTTTTTTATTTTTTAAAAAACAGTAGTTGTAAACTAGTTCCTTTCAGTATCACACATACATATATACACCAATATTTGGGTATGTAACTATAGATATGAAAATAAGGGTTTACTTCATGAAAGTGAATTAGTTTTTTGGGGTTTTTTCACTATCCCACTGGCATGGGGAAAAAAAAGCAGCTTCTCACAAAAAATGCTGCAAATAGCTGCCTTGAAGGCCACATTTTGCCAGTATGCAAGAAAAGTTTTAAAAGCCTGTGGCAGTATTTCTGATCAGTGTATTTTGTCAATTTTTTTAACTTATGTTCTGTCCTACCATTAACAACAAATACAGAAGAAGCTGGCTAGTAGAGGACTTTAAGTGATACTAAATACTGTATTTGTATTGTACTGTATTAGTTGGTGCAGATCACCAACTTTAATTTTTTTCAGAATACTACATCTCAAAAAATTGAAACTGATTCAAGCAATGAACTTGTTAGAATAACTATGTAAGAAATTGCATTCAGCTCCTTTAGCAGTACTAACACAAAATGTACAGCTATAAGAGAAAAAAAATTAAAAAAAAGGCGTGATTGTGCCAGCCATTTTGGTCATTTTGCTTCCAACAGATGCCTTTAGAACACACAGTCTAGAAATAGCTACACCCCCCCCTAACACACACACTTGTAATTTAAAACGTCTCCTTTTTCAGAAGTTGCCTTTTATGCATTTTATACAATCCCAGTGCACCTAATATTAGATACTTAATGCTTTGTGTCTAATGTTCTAATGCATTAGAAAAATATCTCCTATTTTGGTGCCTTTGCTGCCTTAAGGTCAGAAAGTTTTTTTTTTTTTTTTTTATGAGGAAGTTTTTTGTTTTTAGGGTTTTTTTTTTAAGTGAATATTTATCAGCTTTTTTCTCGTTTTCAACAAGCTCTGTCAAGAATCTCACATGATCTGGATAAATATCATGAAGATTTAGAAAAAGTCCTTGTAACTGCTAGCATACCTTTCAAATATTTGCAAGGGCACTAGAAAGGTACTATGTGTATTACAAAAGTTGCTAGTTTCTTGAGCCCATTTCATCTGAAGATTACATGGGTACCATATGTAGCCCAGATTGATATGGGAAGTATTTATTTTAACCAGTATAATAAATAGTTGCATAAATCCCTAGCATTGACCAGGGTGCAAGCTAAAGCCGCCTGCAGGCAGTTCCACTATCTTTTAAATTATTTGAGAAAGTTCCTCTTTTTAATAGGCCTACTCTGCTATAGTCTTTTAAACACAGAACATCCTTTTCCACTTTTTTGGCATGCATGTCCTTCAGGGCACATTATTGTTAGCTACTTGTGCACAGTGGAAGGAGGCTTCAAAGCATTCCAAACCCACATAATTTATTATTTTTAAATACAGTTTGAATTTTTTATGACTAAATTCCACAGAAAACTTAACACAGCCTAATTTTTAATTGACCTGGGCCTTAAATGTAAGTAATGGTTTTACAAACCTTTTGGGAAATCATTTTTGTTACCTCTAGTCACTCTCTAAAACTAAGGAAGGATGGCTTCACAGTGATTTTACTTATTAGAAATAGGATGTACATTTGAAATATGAAGGAAGGAAGTGCTAAAGCAATTTTGTTGGATGCCAAAGCATATCAGTCATCCAAAGAAAATGTTTATATAGCTGTCAGGTACATGGTTCCCTAAGGCTGTGCCTTTAGGAACTCTTCACATTTATTAATTTCTGCCAGAAGAATATGCTTGCCTCCTACATCAGAAAGAACCCTTTTTTCTTCCCCCACTCCTCCTTTTCTGAGAGATCTGAAAATAAGATCTGAAGAGGGTATCAAGAGTATTCCACTCCTTTTCTGAGAGATCTGAAAATGAGAGCTGAAGAGGGTATCAGGTATTCCAAGGGCAAGCTTTTTATTGTTGCTATCAGTAATGCCTTCATCTGCATGTCTGCAAAATTAATTTTGTTTAGGACTATTAGAAGAAAAGTGTTTTGGTATGTCCAGAAGACCTGGGTAGTTGGAAAGTATTTAATCTTCATTTCTTTTGGAGTCTTCGTCCTGGGAGTAATTCCAAAGCAGTCTGCACATAGTCATCAACAACTGGTTCTGGGTGGCCCTGCTTGGGCAAGGGGACTGAACCAGGTGGCCCTTCCAACCTCAACCATCATGTGACACAATGAATGTGTCAGGATGTGGTAGCCTGGTGTCCAGAGTTTGAGCGCATGATACTGGCTACGTTATAAAACACTGATTGAGTAGATGTTACATCTTTCTCTGCTAAAAAGGAAATCTGGTAAAACGGCAAGTAGTGTGAATTTGTTGCTCAGCCAAAGAAGTTTTAGTTTTAAAACTAAACTGCATTTTATATATTATTTCTTCCAGTTCAGATTTTGAAGCTATAGAAGCATACATAGCAGCCCTAGAGAAAATCCTACTGTAAAAAGCTTTGCTTTTGCTTTTGCCTTGTACATACTTTAAAAAAGGCAAATTACTTCAAGGCTGAAAATTGTAGCTGAAAAAGAAACAAAGACCAGGTACTAGCAGAAGCAATGGATAATACTGCAAATCTCATTTTATCCTTGCAGAATGCATGTCCTGCTTCGGTATGTGTCCTGGTTTTCCACTTCTCTGCTGACCTATCCAAATTCCTTAAAAGCCTTTCTCTATCATGGCTAATTTCACCTCACTGCTCTCTCCTTGAGTGGGGTTGGAAAGAATGGCATCTAAGTTATTGCTACAGAGAGCAGCTAAGATTTCCTCCAGAAAAATCTGTAGAGCTAAAGAAAATGTCATTCAGAAGGAGTGCTTCCCACAGCCACATATGGTAGTCCTTACAAAAGCACGGTAATCAAGGGACTTAAAAGAGCCAAGCTGAGTGTGCATTTCTCAGTCCCTGCATGTGGAGAGCAGAGGCAATTTTTTGCCTGCTTATGCCACACAGAGAATATTAACAGTGAAGACTTGTTTCCTACATCTGCTACGTATCATGTAACTTGCACCCAGGAAAAAAAAAAGACTTGAGCTTGAAAAGTTGATTATTGCTTTATCACAGGTGTGCCACATGCAACCTTCAGCCCTCGGGTCCTATCATCCATTCCCATAGCTGCTATTACTCAGTCAAATGTTGCTGCTCTTCTTATTCTGTCCCCTTGCTGTTCCCTCTGTTGGCTCAGCACAATAAACAAAAAGACACAGGCAAAGAGAAATCATGAAAGAAGATTATGTTATAGCCAGCATTTGCTCTAGGCCTTCAGAGACATTCCACGCTACAATGCTTTTTCAAGTGTCATGGTTTAGCAGTCTGGGTGGACCAAAAACCAGAGGACAGATTTTCTCTCTATTACCCCCTCCACCCTCCCAAGGTTAAAAAAAAAAAAAAAAAAAAAAAAGGAATAAGGACGAGAGACTTAAAAGATGGAAATTATAACTGAAACTGGTTTAGCAGAACAGAAGGGCAGTAACACATGGAATAAAGAACAAATATATACATATATATATATGAAAGCCAGTCTCGATGATCACAGGGACAGGTGTCTGAGGGTCCCTGAATCAGGGCTGACTGAGGAGGGGGCAGTCCATGGCTCTTCCCAGCACCTGTTGGATGGGGATTCTGAAGAGTACGTGGGGAGCCGCTGATAAAGGAGTGCAATGAGGTAGAAGCAAAGAGAGGAACAGAAAAAAGGGGTCAAGTTCTGGTCCTCTTACAGAGTATGGGCAAGAAATGGGAGGGAATAGTGGTCCCTCTATGTTCCACCTCGTTTGGATCCCCAAGGGTCCTAAAGACCCTCTCTTTAAATCCTAATATTGGTACCAAAAATTAGCCTGGTCCAGTCAACCCAGGACACCAAGGAACCTCAGCATCTACATATCAGCCTGTTGACCTACAAAGCACCACCAGTATGAAAGAAAAACATCATGTCACCACTGGCATAATTATGCAATTAAAAGCCTCGGTGGAGGCAAAAATGTGTTGCTCTTTGTTAGCTTAACAGCACTTGGAGTAAACTGAGAGCAGGAGGAAGATTGCCTTGTGCCACGTTCTGCATGGCAGAGCTGCAGCAGGGAGGTTCTGTGGGAACAGCAGTCCCTGCTAAGGAGCATGCTTTGGAAAGGTAGCTGCAAGGAGGCAAGCTTGTGTACAACCCTGCCATCCCTTGTGTGTCTACACTGGGCTGCCCACACTGCCAAGCCAAGGAGGTGATAATCCAACACAGTTTCTGAAAAGGCAAGCAGAAACAGCCAAGATCTGAAATGGGCTGAACATTAGGTATGTTCATTTGACCAAACTTCAACATCCACAAACACCTTCCCACATCTCTCCTGCAGGAGGCTGCCTGAAGTGGCCCTTGCAGTAGCTTATTTGCATTTGAACCTTGAACCCTGGGGGAAGAGGTAGATCAGGGGAGGAGGAGAAGATTAAAAATAAAATAAAGCCCTTATTTCTTGAAAAAGCTACTATCAGAGATGCTTTCATTACAGAGTACAAGTGGTATGTTTAGGCTCCTGTTCCACTTCGAAAGTTTTCGGTGCTTTCTGGTAATACAGAATTACTTGGCTGTGCTTCCAGCAGATATTCTTCACTTTATCCCCTCCCACCTTTACCTAAATGTGTCAGTGACATATCAGTAGAGAAGCCCTCCACTTGCCCCATCTCTGCCACTGTTACTGTATATCATCAACCAAAGTTTTGAAAAAGGCAAATGTCCTAAACACAATTAGGTGTTTGTAAGATGCTCATATCCCATTTTCCTGTTCACTCTGAATCCCTGCCTGATTCTTGATCCAATGTATAACAAGTGCATAAATCAGTGGTCCAGAAATATGATATGTTAGCAAACAGAAAGCCTGAGAGCTGTCATCAGTGCAGCTTGCAGAGGCGGTTTGCACTAGTAGTTTAACAGTGAAGTAATAACCAAGGAAATAGACCTACTTCAAAGGTAATGTCTAAAGATAGATATATGACTTGTCCATTCAACATGCAGCATGGGCTGAGCATCTAGTTTATCATGAGGCACTTAAACACTTTTTTTTACAGATCATGATGATGATATGATTGATGATGATGTTATTGTGTGGAGAGGATTAGACATTGGTGTTGTGTTGTTCTGCAATAGCAGGACAGCAATCTATTTAGAAAAATAAAGTTTCTAATTCTGCAAAGTGAAGGCTGCTAGTCTGCTGGTAAAGCACAAGTATCTTTGGTTCTGTCTTTGCAGAAAAAAACACTGCTATATTACTATTTTAGGGAGGGTGTCATATAGTGTCTGATGCTATGGGAACTGAGGGTTTTCCAGGAGTGCAGTAAATCAGTTGGCAAGCCTCTGCCATGTGCCATTTTTTTTCACCCCACTTTTTTTCTTCTAGAGGAAAGAAGCCTATACCTGACACATTTTCTGGTTTGTTTTAATTTACTTTTTTTTTTTTTTCTTTTTAATTTGTGATGTGTTTATGACTCTCATTAGCAAGTGCAAGGCCAAAGGAGTATATTGCTTCTGGAAAGGAAAAGGCTGAATCTTGACATGCTTAATATCTGACTATTTTGGGCTGGGTCTGTAGAAAGCTGTTCCCTTACTATGTTTTGCCTTTGCAGAACATGTGTTATTATGGTAGAGAAGTTACAGAGATGCTGATCAGCTTTCAGTATTAGTGTTGGCTCCTCTCCACCCCCATTTTCTTTCTCCTTCTTTCTCTCCCCTCACCTCCAAATGTGTCTCTGCTATACCCTCAAGTGATGAGCCCAATACCAGATGAGTGTATGTTGTCTTGTACAGCTTTAGGGGAAAAGGAAGGCAGAAAAATGCAGAAGAGGTCAGTGAGCTCATTTTTGTGCTATGAGCATTTTGCAGCTGGCAGTAGGCCATGGGCAGGAAGAGGCATGGCTGGGACAAGCTGTGCTGCAGCAAAAGTGGTAGAGTTTTGGCACAAACTGGGTAGGTAGGGTTCTCAAGTAACATGAACCAAGCACATAGATGTTCACCTAAGCCACGCCCCCCCCCCCTCCCCTCAACTAATTTCAGGGTTTTTTTAGATAGGGTAGAAGGGGTGCAAAAGGGTGTGAAAGGTGTGAGCTGAAATAATGAGGAACAGTATATCCCCTTTACACATCCAGGGGACCTGACAGCACGCGTAAGATCTCTGCAGCAGGCACACACTGAAGACAGGATTGCCAGCTGACAAAAAACCCCAAACAACAAAAAACCAAACCAAACAAACACCATAAAAAATAACCAAAACAAGGAAAACCACAGATTGTTCACTTTGTTGCTGAGGCTGACCATAAAAATCAGAAAAAATCACAAAGTTATCTGTGGCCTAAATGCCGTCCAAGCTCCTAGCAGCACCATGAAAAAGGAGGTATAATTTGCCACTTTGCCTCCTTGGATTAGTCCTAACCCCAGTATATGGAAGAGTCTGCTAAAACAGACAGCCTATCCTAGCTAGAGCAGCTCAGCAGAAGTATGTCCTACTGAGTCCTGGCTATATGTCACAAGAGGCTAGATAGCAGATTAGGAAGCACTCATCATCTGTTGCTTTCAGTGGGATGCAGAGAGCTAAACCCTTCTAAGAAATTGCCTTGTTATGACTGAATGCTATATGAAGCAACTCTCCTCTTGGTATTTAACATTTACAGGAAAGAGTTCCCCCAAAACCCCGTCCCTGCTGAAAATTAATTTCTTGCAGATAAGTTGGGAACCTGCCACTCTTCAAAACATTGGAAGCAGCTGTCCACTGGATGGCTATACTGCAAATAGATTGTTCTATAAATAATTACTAATGTGGTGAACATTTCCTACTCTTTAGAAGTAAAACTTCACACGAGGTTGGTGGTCTGAGAGCAGTCAGAGTACTGTAGCTTTATGATTTCCACTCCCTTCTTTAACATTTTCCCTTGGCAATGCTACATGACAGTTGTTCAGTACTGGCTGGACTCCATTAAATGATTCTTAAGGTTCTGCCCAAATTTCCTGCTTCTTCATTATTTTGATCCAATGATTGCCAAGCATTCAAATTATTTTGCCACAATGAATGCATTGTAACAGTTTCAGCCAGGTCTTACAGCAGCATATTTCAGGGAGGTCAGATGTTAATTATTTACAGCATCAAAGCTTTTGCAGTACTTTCCTTAGGAACAACTCAAAGCACTTTACCAGGAAGCTCAGTAGTATATCTGTATCTTTAAATCTGGAGCAGTTTTAGACCCCAGTCTTATCAGCTGACATTGCAAATACAGCCTACACATTCAGCAAGCACAATGTGTGATGCCACAAAACTGTGATATGAAGAGGAGAGATCTCCATGTTTTGACCTTGCACTTTCTACAAGCCTGCTCCCATTTAAAACCGAGAGCTTGTGCTAACAAATGGCAGGAGGATTTTGTGGTGAGTTTCCCTCCTGCCAGGCTCTTAGAAATGTTATTACTCTCCTATCAGGCTGTTTTCTCAGGCAGGATTGGTGCAGCCTGTTTCGACCTCTGGGACTTCTCAACTCTACTTGCTTCATGGACAAAACTTGAAGTTGGCAGAGCAGGGCAGCACTTGCGTTCCCTCAGTTTCTCTGTGTCATCATTTGAATAGGAGGAACTAAAGAAGAGGAGGGCTTTCAGACTCCGAGACGGGCGGAATGCAAAGAGAGGGATCTATTCCCTCCCATTTCCTGCCATACTCTATAAGGATTGGGAAAGCCAAGAGCTCCTCTCTCTTTCCTTTCTTGCTGCTGGATGTGCTGCTGTTCTTTACCACCAGCTCCCCACGTGCTCATCAGAGCCCATATATATCTGGTTGTGTATATATATATTTCTATATACTTACCTTCTTTGTTACTTTATCCCTTATTTTATTACCTTTTCCCTGTGTTAGTAAATCTGTAACAAATTGTTTTCAGTTTCCAACATTAAGTCTCTGGTCTTTGCTCCCCTTTGTCTTCCCTGTGTGGGGCTGGGGGAATAGAGAGGAATTCTGGCCTTAGGTTTGTGGTCCGCCCCAACTACTAAGCCATGACACTCTGCAATCTCTAAGTTGAAGGAATATGCAGAGGAGAGAAAGTGGCCTGCATCCCAAGGAAAGGGGACCCTCTTCTTTCAGCAAAGAGTAAGGTGAAGCTTTTCCACAGTCTTCCTTTTATAACCTTTCACATTCATACAGGAAGTGGCTCTTCCTAGTCTTTAAGTTACCTTATAAATGCACCAATACTTCTTCCTTGGGCTTTTGTGCAGAGAAAGGCATCTAGCTTTCCTACCCAGAAAACCTTTTAATGACTTCCCTTGAAGGCTGCTTCCCAAGGCAAACGCTTGCAAAACAGCTGGGATTGGAGAGGATGGGCAAAATGGGAACAGGGTGAGGAGAGCAAAAAGCAAAAACTCACTGAAGGAAAATGTAGCTAGGAGTTCAGCAGGCAGATTTGTTAGAGGTGTTTTCCTTTGCGACCCCACACACTGCTGTGCTCTCCTGCCCAGGTCAGACTGCTGAACAAGAACATGCTGAAAGCAAGAGACTGGGACAGTGTATTATTTAATGCCTTAAGGCATTATTTAATAGCTCATCTTAAACATGACACTGTCGACATATGAACAACTTACACCTGTCAGCAATGGCACAGAACACTTTGTTGTGCTCTGCCATTTATCCAGTGCATATGTTTGGAAAACAGAAACAAATATTGTCCCATCAGAAACTTCAGCCTAAAATCAAGGTTTAGGCTTTCTTTTTTAAGAAACAGCTTGACACTGAAACAGAGGTGCAAAAGCAACATGATAAATAAACAAAACAGGTTTTAAATAAGTTTCTAAGTCTGTTCTCTAATGAAAGCTATTTTTTTAACATTCAGTTTTATGTCTATAAATACTTAGTACAAAATGCAAGTTTACAAGCCATTTTTTTTCTGAGTTAGTGCCATTTGAAGTTTTTAGTATCACCGTTCCACTAACATAAAATGCATGTATTTAAAAGCAATAATATTAAGTATTTACATATAAAGTCACAAAGTGTTTGAAGATATAAATTAGTAACAGCATAGACAAAAATGCATGTATGGTGACATAAATTAAGTCAACAGCTTTACATATGAGGGTATCTATAATATTATACAAACAAAATATGTAAGATTGTAGAACTTGATCTTGTAGTTGCTCATCTCTGTCACTCTGGCATCTGAGTAGTCCCAGTGCAGTAAAAAAGCTACTTCATGGGATCACTCATATGCTGAAAATCAGGCGCACAAAAACTACCTTACTGAAACAGCTCCTGACTGAAATGTCTCCTGACTTGATCAGACGCCACAGAAAACTTGGTGTGAATGAATGTGTTAGGTTTTATTCTTGTGAGTTGAGATACTGTTGGCACTCAAGGTCTCTGTTCATTTCTGGAGATCCAGGAATTTTTTTCCCAGTTTTTGGATAGACACACCAGCATCCAGCAGACTCTCCATCCAGTGAGGTTGCACACTAGAATATTATTAACAGAACAAAACCCACAATAAGTAACTGTAAGCAGAAGATTACTTGTGAGATACTGCAAGCAAAAGTGTTGGATGGAACTAGGATCAGAAGGTGGGAATTTGTTGTGCACAGACTTTTTGAATGCAGTGGTGCCTGCTCTGACCACTTTTTTAGGGAGCCAAGCTCAGCTATCACAACAGCAACGCTAGATTTAAAGCAGTAATATCTTCCATCATGAAAAGCCAAGGAAGGCAGGATAAACGAGCTGGTGAGAGCAATTACTGAATGGTTTAGCTCATCAGGGAAGGAAGCAAATAGGGTAGCTTTTTTCTTGGGGAGGGGGTTATACAGATTTCTCTTTGTGCCTGATTAGATCCCAGGTGTTTGTGAGTCACAGAGGTCACTCCATAAACAAGGAGTCTCAGTGACACAGATTTATGCAGTCCTACTAAATTTGTGTGCATAACCTGTGGTTACAAGGGTAGGGCTTGAGGTTTGGAGCCTTAGCTAGGTTTGCAGATGACTCTCAGTGTAGCTTGCAGTAGCTTTTTTTTGAGGCTATAATAGAAATAAGCATATAACATAATCCATAGGCTGCACAAATCAGTATTTTTGTTTTCCTTTCAGAAGGCTAATTTTGCTTAAGAGGGATTTTTCAGTGTGAGTTTTTCACTTCCTGGGAGCTGAGAGCCTCCATTCTCCCTAATTACTATCTTATATCAAATGGGCTTTTCAAGCAGTATGTTGGATATTAGGAATTAATGTCAACTGGGAATATGCTAACAAAACAGGTACCTGGAGCTTGATTTGGTCTGGGAAAAGAAAGGGTTAAAATATTTTGGGAAAGGTTTTGCATGCACCTGCTCTGTGAATGGAAAAGAATCCCTTGCTGTCTTCCCACAGAATGCAGCTCTTTTTTAAGAGAAAGACAAATTATCTACTCCCACTATTAAGCATCACCATTTTTACAACCTACTTTTCCAGCAGCTACAAACTCATGAGTTTGGGAGCGGAGGCCTATGAAAGGTTGTCTGTGTCACGCTAGTCACAGGACAGCTGTGAAAGGGACCTGGGAGTCTGGATTGACAGGAAGCTGAACAGGAGCCAGCAGTGTGCCCAGGTGGCCAAGAAGGCCAATGGCATCCTGGCCTGGATCAGGAACAGCGTGGCCAGCAGGTCCAGGGAAGTGATTCTGCCCCTGTACTCAGCCCTGGTGAGGCCACAGCTCGAGTCCTGTGTCCAGTTCTGGGCCCCTCAGTTCAGGAAGGAGATTGAGGTCCTGGAGCAGGTCCAAAGGAGGGCAACCAGGCTGGTGAAGGGACTCCAGCACAAGTCCTGTGAGGAGAGGCTGAGGGAGCTGGGGGTGTTCAGCCTGGAGAAGAGGAGGCTCAGGGGAGACCTCATCACTCTCTACAACTCCCTGAAAGGAGGCTGGAGCCAGGGGGGGGTTGGGCTCTTCTCCCAGGCAACTATCAGCAAGACAAGAGGGCATGGACTTAAGTGGTACCAGGGGAAGTTTAGGTTGGATATTAGGAAGAATTTCTTTACGGAGAGGGTGATCAGACATTGGAATGGGCTGCCCAGGGAAGCAGTGGATTCTCCGTCCCTGGAGCTATTTAAAGAGAGACTGGATGTGGCACTCAGTGCCATGGGCTGGTAACTGCAGTGGTAGTGGATCAAGGGCTGGACTTGATGATCTCTGAGGTCCTTTCCAACCCAGATGATTCTGTGATTCTGTGACTCTGAGCAAACAGGGGAAAAGACACATACATACCTGCTTGCTTTGGTAAAATCCATTCTTGTTGCAGTTGGGCAAGTAGAATTTGTAAAGCTCCCCACCACTTCTCTGCTGTGCCTTTGCCAATTTATACAGGGCTTTGTAGAGTTCCTTCTGACAAGGTCCCTGCAAGAAATACCACTATTGTCAATACGAAAATCACAAAGAAACCAGAGAAACAAAAAGTGATCAGTATAAAGCTAGCCAAAAAGCTGAAAATACTTAGTCATAAAATCTGCACCAGGCTGCATGTAGTCTTTACTTGTTTTAGTAGAAGCACAGCCAGAAGGCATTTAGGCCTTTGTTTTTGTTCTTTCAGGTATTTTCTGTCCTCAGAAACAAGGATTTAAGCCCTTAAATTGTCACACAAGGAAATTTAACCTGTACTGAGTAACGACATTACTGCTCAGAGGCTACAATCTCTCCTATTATGGGAAGGTGCATGTTAGCAGTCTGGTGTACGTGAGACTAGACACGTTTTCTGGGTTGCCATGACCCTGCGTTCTGTTGATGTATGGAGAATAGGTGCAAGACATATATAGAAGGTCCAAGTACAAACATCTGAATGTTTGTTATCTTTTGCACAGCTGTTGCCAAAGCGGAATATAGAGCACCTCTGTGGCTCTGAGACCCAAAACCAAAGTGCTTGGAACTGAGGATGAAGAACTGTTTGCAATATTCACTGTTTTCTCAATTTGCTCACTTCCTTTTTCAAAGTCACAACTGCCATATATTAATTGCATCTAGAGTGTTTAAATGAGTGAACAAATACATTTATTTTACAGTGAAAATAATCACACCCTCTGCTTTTGCAAGACCTCCCTGTGTCAGCCCCTCACATAAGCAGTCCCATTCAAGTCAACTTGCTTTTTGTTTCATTTTGCCTGTGGTCATCATTAAACCGGGCTTCTGTGATGCCCAATTCTAATTCAGCTCTGTGCCGCATGTGTGCTTCACTGGTGCCCCCAAGTGGGACACAGACATGTTTACAAAGTCCCTACGCCCCCATTACCCTCTGCCATTTTGCAATGTTGAAGGCAAAAGCTTACTTTACTGACCTTTCTGTTTTTTTACATGCATCTAATTAATGGTCTCTTGTGATCAGAAAGGAACATGTTTTGGTTTGCCTGGGCATTTCATTAAGGACTGTATATGAGGACTCCCTTTTATTTTAGTGAGAACTAGACTAGTGAAAAATGTTTTGAATTTTTATTTTATTTTATTTTTAATCAAAACACAAAAGGAATCCAAGAACTTAATATGGCCTCCTGGAAACAAAGGTCCCATATTATAATCGGATACTAAATGCAAAGAAAGATTCAGCGTCTGCACGCAGTCCATATGGGACATCTCTGATGCACACCTGTTCTTATTGCATCTGCCATTTTGCCTATTTCTCAAGCATCTCCTAAAGGCATTCCAAAAGCCTACTTGCTAAGTACCCAAAATAAGAACATCTCAGTGCTGCTGCTAGAATTTTGCACACATTTTCTTTTTATATGATGGATTAATAGCATCTACTGAAATGGTCTCTGAAACATTTGCAAAGAAAACCCACCTGCTCTTTCCATTTTTTGAATTCAGATATTCTCTTTGCTTTCATGTTTTCATATGCAGTAATGGCATTCCAGGGGATGGATTTGTCCTGGCCTATCAGAAACATCAACTGATAGTTCAGCAGCTGATCCTGTGTGATTTCAGTGCTTTCCAAAGGCATACCTTCAGGTTCAATAGAGTCTAGAAAGAATATTATGGTGAACATCTTCAGTGAACTCTTGCATTTATGTCTCCAGTTTAAAAAAAAAAATAAAGAAAAAAAAAAAGAAGACAACGAGAATAAGTAATATCAATTATTGATATCAAATACCAAGACAGATCTATTGCAATAGCACTTGCAGGATTAACAAATTGCATGTGCAGCACAGCAAATTAAACTGTCATTAATTCATATAAGTATGCATCAGCTGTTGGTTATTTTATGACCTTTCAAAATCACCCTAATCACAAAGCTGAAGCTGCAGCCAATCTGTTACAAATCAAAACACTTTCTTGAACACAGTGGGTTATAGAGTCTTTGCTACCTGAGGAAAGACTGGAGTTAAATTTGTAAAGAAATTAGTTTTTTGTCAGCATGTTGTGTTTTGGTTTTTATTCTGGAGAGGAACCTGTCCAGACCTGATCTCATGGCTTCCTGTACTTTGTTCTGTGGCTTCCCTCACATAAATGAAGGGCTGGCAATTCAGAGGAGCCAGCAGTAGCTCAAGGTGGCCTCCAGTGGATCAGAGAGATAGCCAGAGAATGGCAGAAACTGTTTGGATCTGCCTGATCCATGGCCAGCACTCAGTACATGTGAACTCTCCCACTGGCAGCAACAGAAGCTCTTTGTGATTGCAGGGACTCATAGTGAGATGAAAGTTTGAAATGCATCTGAATAAGCTGTTGAATCAAGGTTGTAAAGAATCGTGCAAAGGACCAAAAAACGCTTAGGTTTTTTTCCCTTTGACAATGTAAGAAAAAAGTGCAGTGGAAAATTAAGAAAGGGAAGAAAGAAATAATAGGAAAAAAAAAAAAACAAAGAGCAGAATCAAATAAAGTACTAGACTAGGAGGCAAGTAACTGCAGGAGGCTGAAACACTTAGCTTAGTCACTGTTCTCTCCCCTCCCCCATCCTCAAGTACAAGTCAAACTCCATTTACTGCCACCAATGGCCATTAGTATTTTGAGTCAACAATGATTATTTTTGTAATGCTACTGAGTTACCTTAATCACCACTGCATGAACAGAGCAGTAATGGTGGTGAAAATAATAAGCTTTAAAATAATGAAATAACACATAAGTTTCTGATTATCATATGACACAAGGTGCTTGGTATGTCTTTTTGCTAAAAGTTAGTTTGAGTAGCACTGTACTTCAGATACATTTTATTCTTGAAATGAAGCCAGGCACAAAGCCTGTTTAGGTCCTTTCCATTATCATGACTTTTGGAGACAGCCATAAACAAAGTCTGTAAAACATTTGTCCTACTCACTGTTTACCACTTATGTAAAATTATCACAGAATCATAGAATCGGCTGGGTTGAAAGGGACCTCAGAGATCATCAGGTCCAACCCTTGACCACTACCTATATCCATAGCTTCCCAGAGATCTTACTCCGATTATTCTGCATCCTCCCCTTACTATGCTTTAGGGGTTTCCCACTAGCTGCCAGTGATGCAACAATTTGCTGCCGCAAACACCTCGTCTCCACGCCGGGATGTGCCTCACGTGGCACACGTCAGACCACGTTTTACTGGCAAAGGCAGGAAAATTCCCCCATTTTTCAAACTCCTGCCTCGTTTTTCCAGGTTCGTGACGCCCACCGCCCGCAGCGCCATCCCTGTCCCCAGGTAAATCCCCCCCTTCCAGCCCTCACACCCCCGGCCCAGGGCCTCTACCCCGACACCCCGGAGCCAGCTCCCCATCCCGGCGGCGCGGAGCCGGGACTCGACGGCGCGGTACCTGCCGGCTCCGCCGTCCGCATCCCTCCTGCCTCGCCGGCGGGCAGACACGTCCCTTGTCCCTGGATGAGGGCGGAGAGGGGCCGGGGCTCTCCGGCGGGGACGTGGCAGCGGAGCCCCTGGCGGCAGCGGGCCGTGTAAACCCCGCACGGTTCTCCCGGCCCTAGGGCGCAGGTCTGGCAGCAGCCGCAGCCGGGCTGTCGGGAGATCTCCGGGCAGCCGGGCTCGACGGTCGGGCAGAGGGTGAGGTGCTCCGGGGTGCAGGGGGCACAGCGCAGCGGCTGCGGGGCCGCCCCGGCCGAGAGGCGCGGGCCCAGGAGCGGCGGGAGCAGGAGGGAGGGAAGGCAGCAGCGGAGCAGCAGAGACCCCAGGCTGCTCATCCCGCCGGTAAGGAGGGACCGCAGAAAGGGGCCCTGAGGAGAAAGAGGAGGTTTACACGCGTTCAGCTCGCCCGGGACATTTATACAGTGCTTTGCCTGACTATTAATCTTTAACCCCGAGTTAACTATTATCTGAACAGAAGGGCTGGCGAAGCATCGTTTCCCTGACGGTTCCAGTCCCTGACCACTCTTCCCCTCCCCTTTCACTTTCCCCCTTTCATCTTTTTTTCTGTCCTCCAATCATCACGCAGGAATGCTTTGATTCCCTCAGCCCCACATCTAGGCGCTGCCACGGCTAACAGGGCAAAATGTGGCAGAGGTGGAGGGGAAAGGGGCATAGGGGAATTGATGAGTTGGGGGTATCGCCCCCCTCCCTACCCCCATCCCCTTTTCCTTATCATGAATGTCTGCTGTTTGCTCTTCTTGACGTTTGATGAAAATGTACATTTTTAAAATAAAAAAAAATAAAAACAGGGTGTCGGAGTGGAAGGAAAGGGAGGAGGGATATCCCACTGAAATTGAAGCGACTGATTTCATTTTTCCACAGCAACAAGTGTAACAAGGAACTCATATTTAATTTTCACCACGTGGTTGCAGGGTAGGAGGACAGTGACATACGGAAGAGGATGGGTACTAAGGGTAACAAAGGATTCCGGATCCTGTAAAGGCTGCACACATGCACGTAGGAGTCCTTGCATCAACCTCCAGGAGGGGCTGCAGAGTCCAAGCTGGAAGGACCCTGGCATCAACTTTGCTACTGTTGCTGAGATGACTCTCAGCCCTCAAAACACGCACTTGGAGGAAAACAGTGTTTACCAAAGAGACCATAAATAAATGTGGTATCAGCTTTCCTGTCAGTCCTGTTACCCTCTCTATCTCCTCATGTATCACCTGGAGAAAAAAAAAAATTTTTCTGCTTTACATGCAACAGCTGTCATCACAATAAAAGTGAAGTATTCTAACTTCGCTGTGCTGAACAAATTGTTTTACCCTGGAACTTGCAGTTTGTACTGAGCTTGAAATAGCAAATTCCACTGTCAGGTCATCTAATGTAGCATAATTTTTGTTTGATTGCTGTCTTTTTTTGGCATTTAGTTCTTGTAAATACACCAGTTCTGTGAAAGAAAGTGAAACAGAATTTAAGAGCATTGTTTAATGTTCTATTATTCATTCTTTTTCTGGTGTTGATGACAAAGGTGTAATTTAGAACGCAGCTCATTTTTAACCCCCTAATTGATACCTAATTTAATAAAAGTATTCTGAGTAGTGCAGACTTCTACAACTGGTCACATTTCCAGTTAACTACTACATCAAATTTTAATTTTTTAAAAAATTCAGATTGTTTTAGGCATCTCTATCTGGATACACAGAAGATGACAGTTCCTAAAACACACCAGCATTTTTTTCTGCAGCTCTTCTGTCTTTAAAAAAAAAAAAAAGTGAATGGAGAGGAAACAGTTTTTAATTAAAGATGTAAAAAAAAATATGACTTATCACCATCATGATTAAGTAACTAGATAAAGAAAGACACTTAGTGGAGAACAGAGTCATTGTCTGACATTCCTATGACACAAAACTTACATTAGTTTCAGATGAAACTAATTTTTCAAAACCACCATCATTTTTTCAGGTCTTTGGCATATTTTTTCTTTCTGTGGGGCAGCTGGTAGTATCTGAAATGTGCAGACAATTCCTCAGAACTGAGAGCCTTTTGGAAGCCTTTTTTTTTAGTTTACTCAGTAAAAAAAAAAAAAAAATATATATATATATATAAACATAAACTAAAAACCATCCAGAGATTCTAAAACATTTTGGAGGTGTTTGTGTCCTGTTTATAGTTGAAAGTCAGTGCTAAATTATGGCTCAGCCTTTTCTCCGTTGCTGTCTTTTGTACAGCCAAACAGAAAACTTAATACTCTTATAAAGACGACTTTTTGAGCAGATGCTCTTCTACACAAAAAATTAGACCTTTAAAAATCAGTCCATTCATATTTAATTTACATAAATGTAACATATACTGCAATAGGTTATGATAACTTTGGGTTGTGCTTTTGTACAGGCCATGGGACATCGATGAAGTGAAAATAGTGTGTATGTTTATGTAGGCTCTGTTTGATGTAATACTATGTGATATACAGTCTCTTCAAGCCTATATCATTCTATGATTCTATAATACATACATTGCATTGAGCATATGAAGAGAAACAGCTATGACAGAAATCTTTTTAAAAATAGTGCTTTCTCTGTCATTTATGTATTATCTAAAAGCTTTATTTTACCTCTATAGATTATTAGAGACTTTTTTTATTCAAGTAAATAACAATGTTTAGGTTATTGATGAATGATTTGATTCAAGCATTTATTGGCTGACTGTTTTCACTTTGTGGCAATGACATTCATGGCATTCCATATTCTTTTTTTATTTGGGTTATGTGAACATGACTTTTAGAGGAAGATTCTGGATTCAGATAATCGGCTGCTCTAAGCTTTCATTCCACTAATACTCTCTAGCTTTTGCAAACTGATTTTTGCTGTTTTTTTCCCCCCACCAATTAATTTTTCAACAATGTGGAAACTATTTGAGAAGGACTCCAAACTGCAGAAATTCTTGAAAGAGAAGTGAGAGGCTGTCTCATGGCAAGTCTAGATAGGGAAGCCTATGGATTATCAGGTTCAAAAAAAGAGAGGAAAAAGTAATTTATTTCCTTGGTGGCATCCAAAGTGTTTGGGCACTGAGTAAAGGACCTTGTTCACACTGTTGAACATGAATAGACAAGCCAGATGATTATTTATTAAAATCTGTTGAGCTCTTCTGGCAAGAAGAGTTAAAAAGTCATCCTTTAGTCAGCCTACCATGAACCAGCTCCTCCTGTGGATCTCTCCCATGTGGCTTGCAGTGACGGCACGTGTGAGTTTGTGAGCAGGAAAAAATAATCCAGAAAGCACTTTGACGAGAGGAAAGGCTCAAAGCAAGTCACAGGGTGTGAGTTCCTATGTGGAGAGTTAGTGTAAAGAAGCTTCTGTTTCTCTGTCTAGTTGGTTTAGTGGTCAGGGCAACCCCAAATCCAGAGAATCGCTCTCTGTTACTCTCCTCCACCCTCCCAGGGAAAGACAAAAGGGGAATAAGGAAGACGGCCTTAAAGGTTGGAACTCTTAACAGGTTTACTGAAACAGGGAAGGGATTGTAACACATGGAATGAGGAAACAATCCATATAAAAACCTGATCTCAATGATCACTGATATGTGTCCGAGGGTCTTTGGTGGCAGGGCCAACTCAGGAGAGGTCGGTCCACAGCTCTTCCCAGCATCTGATGGGTTCAGATTCTGCAGAGCATGTCCTGAAGTAATGGAAAAGCAGAAGTCTCTCTCTGAGATTTCTGGGCGCAGAAAAGCAGCAGGGAAGAATGGAGCAGGAAGAGGTGGGAGAGGGTGCTGGCCCTGGCTTTTACAGACTATGGCAGGAAATGGGAGGGAATAGTGACCCTTCTTTACTCTGCCCTCATGATCCCTCAGAGGGCTGATACACTCTCTCTTTAGGTCCTTGTATTAATACCACAAAATCAGCCCTTGCCTCAAACCTTTAACACTCTGCTGAAGTCAGCATTACTAAACATAGGTAAGTATTCCCCAGGACCACCATGGACATAAAGGCTTTTAAGTGCTTATTGCAGTGAGCTATTTCTAGATTTTGAAAATATGAAGCCTTTAGCACTGGCTCCACACATTTAAACTGGCATCAGCTGTTTAAATCTCTTTGTATTTTTCATCCACTGTCTCTCCAGGCTCAGTATCAGAAAAGAGCACTGCCTTGCAAGTAGTTCCCCTTTACTACAGTCCCTGGGGGCTGTAGGCACCAATAATACTCCAGCCTTCACCACCATTACGTTTATCTTGTTAAGGGAATGCTGATAAAGGAAAAGGTAAATTCCCCAGAGATTTATTCTAAAAGCTATGTAAATATAGTAAGGCCTATATTTGTATTAGGGCATCTCATGTGAAGAACAGTTTGAGACAGTAACAGAAGGCTGCTGCTCACTTCAGTGTCTGGGTCTGTCACACAGTTTATATGCCAGGATGCACATGAAGCTCCCCTTTCTTCCTTATACTTGTACATGGCTTTTCATGAACAAGCCTTTCCACAGGCCTGTTCTAGGGAGAAAAGTAGGTGGTCCTGTTGAAGAAAAAGTGACATGCAGCCCCAGGCCATGGGTATCAGTCGCAGCTAGTTACACAACTTAGAGGAAAAGTGTACATGACACAACAGCTGACAAGAATTAATTTTATGTTGATTTGTACCTCATCAAATGCAACAGTGGATACTCTCACAGCTGGGAGGTTGGGTTTTTAAAGAAGCTTATTGCTAACAAAACAATTGAGCCCCTAACTGTTTCAATTCCTGCACTTTTCTTCCAAGGTTTCATTGAGGCTTTTCTCTTTCATGACTGTTTGGCTGTTCATACTAGAATCTAAAATGCTGTTCCTTCCTCTCTTCACCCTTTAAAAAATTCTATTAAAATCAGGAATGAGTCATAGGACCCACACTACAGTAGAGTCAAGAAGTTCTCTGTTTATCTATCTTACTATTTGTGAAGCCAAAACTCAGGGATAAACATACCTGAACTGCTACAGGAACAGAGGCTGGGCTGAAGGCAGAACGGGAAGCAGAAGGATGAAATTCTCATCAAGAGGGCTGTTGCTGAGGAGGGCATATTTCTTTGAACCATATACAACTGTTTTGCACATTTAGGATATTCACTTCTGCACTGCTTCTTTCAAAAATAAAATAGTTTTCGCAGCTGCTTTTGTCAGAAAATCTGTCCCTGCCATTTGTCCTGGGGTATAGCTCATTTCAACAATATCATTGTTATTAATTTTAATTGTAATATTTTTGCTAGTAATACCAAGAGTATTTTTTTAGGTTTTATAGCCTCTACTATTTCCCAAGAGGATAAGAGATGCTAGTCTGGGGCTTCAGTCAGTTCTACAGATCTTGAGGCTTACACAGAGAATTGAAAACAGGTCAGCTGCTGCAGGAATTCAGGGCTGCCTGACCTATTCATAAATCATCATCATTGAATTTGTGTCTGGTGGTTATCAAGTATGAAAAATTTTGATGCTCACTGCAGACTTCATTTATGTATATTTACTGTTTTCAAACTCTTGGCAGGAGATCCACCGTGAGGTACAGGAAAATTCACCCTGGCCAGAGAAGCAAAGATGCTCAGAGATGCTGGACTTTGCTTGGGATGGCTGTATCTTTTGGTGTGATGGGGAACAGGGCTTGCTTTATGGGGGAAGAGGTAGGAGAATAACATGAAGACAAAGTAACAGTGAGACACAATACCCTTGTTCAGGCAGATCACTCCTTGTGTCACCTACTCTTGGGCAAATACACCTCAAATACACCAAGCATTTTAGAGAAAACTAGAACTGCTAACTCTACTTGTCAGCAGTTTTAAGGCTCCCTGAAGGAGATTATATTTTGTAAATAGAGATGTGAAGGGGTTAATCCAACCTGTTGTTATACCAAAATCATACTGGAGATAAGATTGAATGTCACATGAGTATTTGCTTGACTTACTGTATAAATCATATCTGCTATCAAACACAGAGATCACACAGGCTTACTGGATTAAAAAAAAATAATCAGTGTAATTAATGTATAATGAAAGAAAGCAAAAAGCCAAGATTATGTTGTCAAGACATTTTGTTGCAGATAAAAGCAGAGTGCCTCTCTTTACCAATAGGAATCTGACAGCATTCAATAAAACATAGTGATTTTACCTTCTGTAGCAAAGCCACATGGAAAAGAATAAAACTTTAAGTGACCCACGGTGTGTGACCCACCCACCCCAGTGGTGACAGATCAGTTGTAAAAACCAAGAAAGACACAAATAATTATTAGATGTCTCAAAAACTTTTCTTTCATGAAATCTGGTTAGTTGATCTCTTGTAGAAATGCTTATATGTATAACTATAGAAGTGTGACTTTGATTTTGTTTTTATTGTTGCTGTTGCTATTATGATTGGTAACTAGTTGACCATGACCTGGTGAACATGACAGAAGACAAACACACCCCCCCAACACAACCTTCTTTTTAATGTAAATTTTTACATTTTTCATAAGTAGCACTTTTTCCCCCCTCTGATTTGATAGTTTTCTCAAAGATATCAACCTAGTGAAAACATGTTTTGCAGAATAAATAAGTGCCCACAAAAAAACCCAAAAAAACCCAAAAAACCCACACAAAAACCTTTTAAAAAAAAGTCATTCTTATTTTCCTTCAACTCCACTGATTTTGCATTCTGAGAAGCTGGAATGGCCAATTAATCTTTTAGGTGTCATTAGTCTGCTACTGTGTTTTTGCTTGCCTTCTTTATATCTTCTCCAAATGTAGCCAACACGGTGTTTTCATTTTGCTGGTGTCATGTAAGGCTTTGCTCTGTGCTTTATTTTCTTTATTTGATTTTTTATTATCACCACATTGTGTCCAAAAAAACCCCACCTTCTACTGAATATACTAGTCAAGGTCAGGATACACTATTTGTACGCTTGAATCATAAGAATTATGATATGATTTACAGTCCTACGGTCTCAAAGGACTTCTCAGCTAGTCAGGATCATTAAGGGTGCCAAACATCACTTCTTTCTTCACCATCCCAGTTCTGCCCCTTCTTTCTCCTCTCTAGCACCGTTACAATTATAACACATGTCCACATTAGCATAAGTATTCTAATTAAATTTTTGATAGCAATCGTAGGCCTTCCATGTAGTTGTATCGATTTCCTCCTGTGATGGCAAAACCTGTGGAGTTATGTGCAGGTTTTGGCTTTGTGTATGTGTTCTGTTTGATTTTTAAATTATTTTTATTTAGAGAAGAGTAACGAGTGCTAAAGCACACATTTCTTTTGTGACACGACTACTCTCATAAAGCACAAATGAATTGCATGCTGTATGATACAATAAATTGCTTGGTGCTCTCTTGGCTAGGAAGTATACTTTGAAACCCATTTTATCTAGGCATCTTTACCTAGGATTTTTCTGGATCCAGCTCCTCTCCCAGGAAATTTGTCAGCAGCAATGCCCACACTTTCATTCCTATATCTCACCACCTCTCCATACTAGAAAGTGTGATTTTCTAGGCAAAGAACCCTTGTTTTCTTATCCTAGAGGTATGAAATACTTCTTTTCCCCTTTCATGGCTGGCATCTCCTCTCTAGGAGATGTAAGATGTAAGCTTTAGAAGGCTTACAGTATTTGCCAGTAGAAGAGGGTTGCTACAAGGAACAAAACTGGTCATATGAAGAGCTTAAAGTAGAAGCCAGTTGGAAGAGGATATGTAGAGCTAGGAAAGGCCAAAAGGATGAAATGGAGGAAATAAAAGGGATCAAAATGGCAGCAACAACAAGAAGCAGAAAAGGTATGATTAATTAAAACAGAAAATATCCTTTAAAACCCCAAAGACATAAAACACCACAAATACAAAACAGTCACTGACAAGTTCCTTCTTCCTTTATAATGAATACTTATGGAAAATAAGCTTTGACAGGTAATGCTTAAAAAGTTTGACTTCACAGTGAGTCTAGATACAGTGGCTACTGCTTTGCTACCTAGAATGCTTGGATTCAAGGTCCTGTTTCAGATGAGAAATAGAGCTGAAATGGTGCTAGGATTAGTCAAACCTTCAATATGATTTTTTTCATTTTTTTTCCTAGTAAGACAGAAATGTTGAGCAGTGAGCTTTTTAATAGGCATTGTGGATTGCAACAGCAGGTGGAACTAAGGGAAAATTTTGTGCTTGTACATCTTATAGAACAAACCACACTGCAATACAGGTCAATGACACTGCTGTGCAATTTATGACATAGGGTTTTGTCCGTAGCAGGAACATGTGACTGTGTTATGATTGGAGAAAAACAATAAATCGGTTTTATTTAAGAGTTTTCCAGTTTTCCTAGTTATCTTAGAATTATTCAACTACGATCAGCAAAGAAGTAACTTAGTTACCAGTTTTCTGTTATTTAAATCTTATATATGTTACGTGTGTTAAACATCTCTCTCTTCAATCTGTCCCTTCTCTGGGAGAAGCACTTCAGCTGGGCAGAGCAATCCCAGCTCTGTCAAAAAGGAGTGTTACAATTGCTTCAGTGGGAAAAAGGCTGAGCTCCTAAGTGCAGGGTGAAAACAGTTCTGCCTTTTCCCTCTGTTCTCTTGGTAGTGTTTTTGTTCTTCTCCATCCAACAGCATGCTTAGTTACCATCAGCAGCTAGCTGGGTAATATCTGTTCAGATACGAGTGTACTGAACACAGTTGCCTAGATCAAGGTCAAAGCTTATCTCCTAAAGGAAAAATACTGCCCTTAAAGAATACCCTTAGTGGGAAAGCTGTTCTGAACTTAGGTGTTTGATGTTGCATTTGAAAGGCAGGACAAGAGCAAGGATCAAGAACCTGTTGTAATTTTTGACTCACATTTATCCACGAAGAAAAAGGGCTTTTTATTTTACAAAACATTATGCCTTGGGAGTCCTCTCTTCATAAGAATCTGGTGTCTGTAGTCCCTGAGCTTTTCCAGCCTCAATACCTGTGATCCATACTTAAGGATGTGTTGGACTGTATGTCTTCCTTTAATTTGTTGGGGTTTTTTTCTGTTCGTTTTGTTTTGGATTTTTTGTGGGTATTTTTTAACACTGTGATACTATTGCAACATCAATATGCATAAAGAAACTTTGCTCATGAAGAGTAATTCATCATTGTTGCCACTGGGGGAATAACATTAAACAACACTGAAACTGCATACTACTAATGGCTCTACTAAAACCTGTTTTTTTTTTTTTTTCAAAGTATATGTATTTATCAGAATAGAAAACTATCTGTACCCTTAAATGTTAGTCTAATTGTAAGTGGACTCCCAAGTGTACTGGAGAAACAAATGAAAGTGCAAACCACGTAAATAAAATACTATGTTTAGAGGTTGCTTTTCTCAATTTGTCACAGGGCTTACACATGTATGTGAAGTGCAGTAATAGCAGTGTAGTTTTATAAATATAGTTTCTTAACATCCTGGCTTTTAAAAATTACAGACACGGCTTTCTTCAGGAACATCATTCTCAAGGTGATAATGTGTAGTTTAGTACTACATAAGTCCAGCTGAAGGCTTCTGGTATTCTGACCTACAATTAACAGTAGTATTTTTGATGTAGAGTATGAGGCACATTTCAGAAAATCCCTGAGGCACCAATTAATTCTACAAATATTTTCTCATTAAAAGTTATCAGAGCAGTATTATGAGTTTTGTAAATTCATGAGGACATAAATTACTGAGATAAATGCTATAGTCTTTTAATTTCTTTTTTAGACATTCCAAAGAGAGGAAATAATGGTTTCCAAAATCCTGAAAGTCCTTAGCTTTGTGTATCTGTCTGTCTGAAACAGCTTCAAGACTTAAAAAGTCCCAAAGCAAATTCTGTTACCACACCGGGCAATTTCTTTCCCTTCACCGAGGGAAGTCTCTTTTATTTTATTGGCACCAACTAGTTCCAGGAATTTGGCAGGGCAGCAGCCTTGTTTTCTGGAGAAGTTTCCCAGCATTTACTGCATTCTCAATCTTGGAAAGTTTTCATTGCAGCTGGCACTAACCCAAAGACTTCTTACACATTAAGTAGCCATATTCCCTGGATTCCTCTTACATTTGATGTATCATGAAGCAGGGCCTAAGAAAAACTTTCCTAGCAACTACATCCGTGGCCTGCTAAGAGCTGTAACATGGTCCACTTGGCTTAGTGCCATGGAGGGGCTCAACCTAAGTATAGAGTTTTGACAGGTGTGTCTGAATTTTGGCTGAAAACTGGTATCAGGTGTCAGAGGGGCAAGTAATCCAGCAGTGAAGAGCAGGCATGGAAAAGAGAAGCCTTCTGTTTCTTATAAGGAAGAAAGCCACTGTTGAAGACATTAGATAGACACTTGTGTAGACCAAGGAAATGTTTGGGCTTGGGCAGGAGCCAGGAGTGACTTTGGGAGGTGATTGGGAGAGAGAAAAGCAAAAGCAATCTCAAGACTTTCTGAGACCAGGTTGAGAATCCTGAAGAAGGAACAAGTGGAGCTGGCTATCTAGGAAGGTTCAAATAAACAAGAGACAGAACCGAGTCATTTGGATTAAGCATTGGGTCATGTGGCCAGACTAATCTGTGCTTGTCCCAGGGGAAGACAAGTGTTTTACGCAAACCTTGCACTTGCCTGATCTTAGTTCAGTCCCTGGGACAAATCACAGATGCTGATGCAATGTCTGCAAGCTCAAAGGCAATAGCAGCCCATATGCAACCATGCCTATTTTATCTCAAAGGCAGCTTGGGATCTATATCAGCCAGGAGCTCCCTTGTTGCCAAAGGAACCTGTGGAGACCAAACAGCCTGGGTAATGCACACAAATGAATACCAGAACATTAACTAAACATCAAACCAAAGGAACATACCTTGGCTGGTGACCTGAGGGGCAACATCACCCCACTGCTTGGATGTTGCAGAAAGTCAGATCCGAGGACAAGGCTGCTCTCCTAAGAAACTGAAAAGTTTAACTTGGGTAAAACCACAACTGCACTCCTGCATTTTTGAGCATAACACAGTTGCTATTAGCCTCTCTCATAGTGTCGTCTTGGGCCATGCTTTTCTGAAATCTCAGACATGAGATATTACAATTTTCAGTGTGTGAGGAAGAAATGAAAAAGATGACCTTGCCTGTTTCCTTAATTTGTTGATGCTTTTGAACAGGACCTATCTCCTTTGAAACAATTAGGTAGTGCCTGGGACAAGGTGCAAAACTAGTATAGCCAGGAAAGTGCATCTGCTAGAGTCACAAAAGTACAGAGATATGTATGTGCACACGGTAAATCTGTTCTGGGTCCCTGCTGCTGACACCCCATAGATTACTTAGAAGTGTTAAACTCTGCCTAAAGATTAAGTAACAGAGAGCAGTAGGAATTAACATGAGCGTTATGCTTTTTGCATCACTTCTTGACTGGTGCTACAGCAACTGATGTGTGAGCTGAAATGCAGTTATGCCAATACAGCAGTCAGGGAGACAACCTTCTTCAGACCTATGTAGCAGCTCCAGAGAAAAACGGAAAACCCATGCCCCCTAAAAGCACTTAGGTCCTCCAATGTGACACATAGGTGCATCTGCAATCCAGGGCTGGGGCAAACTCATTTTGAACCAGAAGTTCAAAACAACCCATTGTTAATTAGTAATCTTTAGAGGCAGACACCCCTCTTTGGTGCCTGTCAGTACTTCCTCATCACCCAGACTAGCAGCAAAAACATTCCCCATTGCATCAGTTTTGATTAATCTTTACATGAGGAGATTCTCCTTTGCCTAATCAATTACATTCTATGTGGCCACTAGGACTTTGTCACTTAAGGAACATCAGCAACCCTGGGAGGTTTGAGTGATACACATAAAAATACTGTTAGGAATAGGATGAAGAATGATTCCCACACAAACTTCTTCCTTCTTTATTTGTTCCAGGACTTCAGCTATTATAAATTAACAATCTCCTCCTAGGTTTAAGAGGCAAAGAGGACAACAAAACAAACAAACAACAAATGAAAAACATTTTGGAAAAAAAGGGAAAGTCCAACAGAAACTACAGTAAAATGTGTGAATTATTTGAACTATCTATTCCCACAAGAATGATGTGATAACTCTAATTACATAGGTAGTTGAGTCAAGCGTTTTCAATTGTCAGTTCGTGTTTAGTTGCTTCCTCAACATTCTTAAGCTGGCGAAGCAACCATTCTCTGTCTTTCCTTCGCTGTTAACAGAAAATAAGATATCATTTAGTCAACATAATCCATTTGTATGCCACCTGCTAAAAATAAATAAATAAATAAATAAATCACAAAACATAACCGAACAACATACTATAAGGCATTATGGACTCAGATGGATTTTAAGTTAAGAAGCTTTTACTCTCATAGTGGGCAAGTTCTTCTGAGTTTCCAACACACCCATGACCAGTAAAGGTGCAGGGCAAAAAACCAAACCAGTACAGAATTTGATGGCATCACACTGACATGACAGCCTAACTCCACTCACTCCCTCCCTATCCTTTCTATGGGCTTTCCACAGTGCCCATGCCAATAATAAATATTCTAGGAAACTGAGTTCTCATGGTCCACAGAACAGAAAAATAAAGACCTACATATGGTCTATTAATCTAAACTTTCCCCAGAAAATCATACATTATTTGAAGAACTGCACACAAGACTCCATTTGCAAGGACTGTCATTCTTTCTGTAAAGCACTATGATTTGGATTAAATAAGGAAAGAACTAGATTTTTTTTTTCTAGTTTTAGTTAGCTTGCAAACATTAAGAAACTTCAGAATTTAAAGTACGGATTTCTTACCTTCTTAAATTTCTTCTAAAGAAATCTCTATTTTAAAAAATCACTTTTGCAGTAGTTTAGACAGCATGTCATGCAAATTCACAAGCTGGAGCAAGTACTGCATCCCAACTAATCTGTGGTTAGGAATGATACCACAAAGTCTAGCAGGTTATGACCCAGTTCATAAATATACGTTCTCCTGATCTATCTAACATTGGGGAGATACTACATAACTGAAATATTCCCTTATCACTTGAAAGATCTGTATCTATTCAGTACTGGTAGGAAATTGCATAGCTTAGGCTATTTGATAAGTAAGGGAAAGCAGTTACCACAAGAGCTTTATCAATTTTCCTCTTTCTGGTTTTCACTGCTGGGAAATCTTTTATGCCTGGTATTCCAGTAACAAGCCATGAAGGTCCACTCTTGAGAATTACTTCATCCTCCTCAGATAACTTTGACGAATCTTTGATTTCCACATTTGGGACCACCTTGTCACTTGGCTCTTCATATGATTCATCAGAGGCCAACACTGTGGAAAGCCTCCTTCGTGAAAATACAGCCCGAGAGCTTTGGCTTTTCTCTTTGTTTAATTCTTGCAAATCTAACATTGTTGAGAGCTGCTTTGGAGATATATGAGGGATGTAAGCTTCAACACGTGCTAATGATACTTGAGCTACTGATCTACTTAGATTTGATTTTGGCACTGGAGAGTCATAAACTGTCTTGCTGGCATCTTGAGCTTTGATTGATTGATTTGTCAGATCTGTAAGAGATGGCATGGTTCTTGAAAGCATTGAGTCCACCGGAGTACTGTGTTTCACCATTCTCCTTTTCAGAGATCTTTTAACATTGAGAAAAGAATCTTCTTCCTCTGACATCTTGAAGTCAGGTTTATTGCCTTGAAAAGATAAGAAAATGGTGTCATTGCTCACATAGAGAAGCCATGTTCAGGAGTTCAGCTGCTCCACAAACAAATCCAAGGTTTTTCTCCACACATCTGCACTATGTCTTTACACGGAATTTACCCTTCATATCAGTGAGTGTTTTTCAAGAGTTTAGAACAACCATGTTGAGAGCAGAACATTTTTAGAACACTGGTTGTCATACATACAACATTTATTCCTGTTGAAGCCCTATGAATGTGGAGTTCCACATGTGCTGGAATTTTTTTAAGATATCTCATTAACTGCAACATCATTAAGACAGTTTTGTCCTCAAGAGTATAATTCTGGGGTTGCAGCTGCTAACGCTGAGTAGATAGATCAAAACTGTTATATGCAAGAGGGATTACCATAATGTAGCAAAATAATCAAGGTGTGTGAAAATGTTCTAGATTCAAGCAATCATCTCTTCCCAGCAGGCTCACAAACCCCTTATTCCCTCCTCTTACTTGACATTTGTCTTACTTCTGACTTTATTGCCTAAACTTTGATCCTAAAACTACTATGTGCTGTGCAATCCTGGTTTCAACTGAACTTAAAACAAGGCATGGTTATTTTTGTTAGTAGCATTTCACCGACTGGTTTGCCAATGCCCAACAAAAAGAAACTTGACTTGTTACACATGGAGAAGCCTAAGATAAACATATTATAAACTGATACATTTAAGATAAATATCTTAATTAGATGAGAAATTAAGTACTATTAGTAACTTGAACTCTGCTTTCACAAGGCAGTTCAGATAGTTCATGCAGATAGATTGCATGAAGCTCATCAAGGGGGCAAAATATTCCAAGCCCCCATATTTGAAGCCCCATAGATCAAAGCCTTGTCAGGGGTGTGTGTGGTCACAATGACAAAAAGAGGCACAGGATTACAGGGAAGTATGTTTACTGAAATAAAAGGCATCAGTTCTCTGTTCCTTTTCAAGGTTTTGCACCTGTGTATGCTTGGAGTTCAGCAGATACTCACATCTGTTTTTTGTTTCGTTGAACAGGAGGCATTGTCTCTACAATAAAGCAAGTCACAGGTCTTGTGGTGGTTTAGGATTTTTTTCTCCTTAGAAAGAGGGGTGTCTGTGTCTGAAAGAAACCTCCATATTCACTTTTATTTAGGTACCTATTTCTTTGCTCACTTCTTAGCTGTGATACAGATTGTGTGAAGCTTACAAGTGACACTCAGCCTGGAGACATTGCCTTTTTCTTTTCCTGTTCAGTCAGGCTAACTTCCCTCAGTCTTTATCATAGAGGTTTGCTGGCAGTAACCTTTCACAATTAAGCTTACAGAGGGAACAAAAATGAGTTTTTATGCACCCCTGCCCTCTGCCCAAGCTCATCCTTAACTATGGAGTTTGATGCCTTCACCTTACTCATTAAAGTTTAGATGGTCAAATAAAAGATTTTTTTTAAAGATAGTTTTTAAAGAATTTGTTCAATCAAAGATTCTGAGAACAACAAAAAGTTTTGTTTTGTTTCACACTTCCCTCTGCTTTAGAAACACGTACATAAAAGCAACAAACTTATTTCTGTACGGTTCTTCTAATAACACCTTTACCAACAAAGGAGGGGAGAAGTGTAAAACAACACAGAAAGAGAGACTGTTTAGAATATTACAGTCTATCATTCAAAACATATCTTGCAACAGCTTTCAAAACAGAGAACAGCCTTGCTAGACTTACCAGGTTCCCTCTGATACCTTCCTCTGCTTCTCAGGTGATTTGGCTTCAGCTGCTACTTCACTTATTATAGCCTTGATAGCCTCCCAACATCCTTTGCTGCAGAAACTCCCTAAAGGGAAGTTAACAGCAACAAGAAGTGTTTCTATAGGTATGTCATTGATAAAAGGAAGACTAGAGAAAATGTGGGCCCACTCCTGAAGGAAACTGGAAAGAGGGTCATCGAAGGCGTAGAAGCCTGTGTACTCAATGACTACTTTACCTCTGTCTTCACCAACAAAGACTCTGGTTGCAACCTCAGTGTTGCAGAAGCTAAAGTAGGGACTGGGAAAAGGGAGATCCCCCCCACTGTAGATGAAGAGCAAGTCTGAGACCACCTAAAGAACCTGAAGGTGAACAAGTCCATGGGACCTGATAGGATTCCCATGGCTCCTGAAAGAACTGGCAGATTAAGTTGCAAAGCTACTGTGCATCATATTCAAAAAGTCATGTCAGTCTGGTGAAGTTCCTGCTGACTGGGAAAGGGGAAACATAACCCCCATTTTCAGAAAGGGAAAAAAAAGAAGACCAAAGAAACTACAGGCCAGTCAGTCTCACCTCTGTGCCGAGCAAGATCATGGAGCAGATCCTCCTGAAGGCTCTGCTAACAGAGTGGATAACACTGGTATGATTGGTGACAGCCACTGGATATGTGGATAACAAAGGTGTGATTGGTGACAGCCAGCATGGCTTAACTAAGGGCAAGTTGTGCCTGACTGATTTGGTGGCCTTTTATGATGGGGTCACAGCCTCGATGGACAGACAAAGGCAGAGCAACAGACAGCATTCTGGCCTCTGAATTGGAATGATATGGATTTGATGGATAGACTGTTCACTGGATAACGAACTGGCTGGATAGTTGCACCCAAAGAATTGGGATCAATCTCTCAGTGTCCAAATGGAGACATTTGGTGAGTGGTGTTCCCCAATGGTTGGTACTTGGACCAGTGCTATCTAATGTCTTTGTCAGTGACAAATGAGTGCACCCTCAACAAGTTTGCTGATGGCAGCAAGCTAAGTGGTGCAGCCAATATCCTGCAGGGAAGGGGTGGTATCCAGAGGGACCTTGACAGGCTTGAGAAACGGGCTTGTGCAAATTGCATGAAGTTCCGCAAGACCAAGTGCAAGTTTCTTCAGCTGTGTCAAGGCAATCCCATGCACTAGTACCGGTTGAGAGGTGAAAGGATTGCATACAGCCCTGAGGAGAAAGACTTGGGGGTGATCGTGGACTAGAAACTAGATGTTAGCTGTCAGTGTGCACTTGCAGCCCAGAAAGCCAACGGGGTCCTAGGCTGCATTGAAAGAAACATAGACAGCTGGTTGAGGGGGGCAATTTTCCCCCTCTACTCTGCTTTTGTGAGACCCCACCTGGAGTACTGTGTCCAGTTCTAGAGTGTCCAGCATAAGAAGGACATAGAGCTCCTTGAGCATGTCCAGAAGAGAGCCGCAAAAATGATCAGAGTGCTGGAGCACCTTCCCTGTGAAGACAGGCTGAGCAAGTTGGGGTTGTTCAGCCTAGATAAGAGGAAGCTCTGAGGAGACTTTATGGTGTCTTTCCAATACCTAAAGGGGGCATACAAGAAATCTGGGGTAGAGCTTTTTGCATGGATATGTAGTGAGAAGACAAGGGGCAATGGTTTAAAACTTGGAGAGGGGAGATTTAGGAAGAGGAGGAAATTCTTTGCTCTGAGGGTGATAAGGCACTGGAACAGGCTTCCCAGGGAAGTTGAATAAGCCCCCTCCCTGGACATGCTCAAAGCCAGGTGGTAGATGTCCCTGCCTATGGCAGGGGAGTTGGAACTAGAGGATCTTCCAGGTCCCTTCAAACCCTAGCCATTCTATGATTCTGTGATTAAATTACACGTTTAGGATTTTTAAGAGTTTCAGCAGTGCTGCTATCTGAATAAACTACTAAATACAAATGTAGGATTAATTAATCATAGGAAAATGTGCTAACCATCTTATCTCCATGCAATGTATATTGTTATTTAATCTCAGCTGCTTGCTGACATTTTAATCACAGAAATACATCTCATGGTTAGTTGGCTTCATGTGTGTGCTTAAGTTTCGTTGAGGATCTGTCACAAGAAGCATATATTTTGATGCACATATTTATTTTAGAATCATAGAATTGTTTGTGTCAGAAAGACCTTTAAGATTATCAAGTCCAACTGTTAACCTGGCACTGCCAAGTCCAGACGGAGTATATCTGTTCCCACTCCAATTTTATTTTCTCGCTGCTTTTCTTGCCCAAAATAAACAAATGCTACATCTACCATGAAAAACCTCTTATTTTAGGAGAACAGATACTGAGAATAAATTGAAGATTGTTTTACTGCAGTCTGAATTTCACAACTTTTGCAGCCAACAACTGTGGAAGTGGCAGCATTTTATTTTGAAGCAAGTGATTTAAAAATATCAGCTCTTAGATGAGAACTGCATTGGTCTGTGATGGTATGGTTCAGGTGGATGACTGTAATTTTTGTCTACTAAGAAAAGTAGCTGCATCAGCCCCACTGAACTACAAGCCAGCTTGTAGGTGGGTGATGGCAAACAGCTGCTATCAAAACTCTGTAGAACACTCTCATGTGTGAGGGAGCATGTGCACAAATATTAGGGTAGCTCCTTTTGACAGAGCATGACCTGTGGGACTGTTAAAAATCAAAGCTGATCAGACAGACATTAATTTAGGGCTTTATGTGAGTGACCTGAGATTATCGAGTGCGTCTAGTGCAGACAGAGAGGTGAAGGGCCATTCTCACTGGGACTGAAACTGGGGTTCCAGGGAGTCTGGGCTTTTCAAACTTAATAATAAACCCTCCTCTTTTACCTCCTTAATAATTGAACTATGAATAGAGAATTTGAGCTACCAGTTCAATATTTAGGAATAACAGTCTGTCGTTATATAAGGAAAGTTGCTACGTTTAAATTATGTGCCCCTAAGGAACTGAAAGAGAGCTTGAGAAATGGAGGCACTTTACAATCACATGGATTGTATGAGTAAACATCCTGGTAATAAATAGTCTGTCCAGGATAAGCTATTTATTTCCTAAACTCCCAGGAGATGTTCTTGCAGGAATATTTTGAGAACTAAACAAAAACTGTTTTGAGATATTTGTGGCTGGGAAAAAACAAACAAAAAACCCACAACAAACAAACAAAACAACAAAACAATAAAACTACTCTTGACTCATTTTGAATATTAGTAATTACTCTTCAAACTAGTGGCCTTGTGGCTTGGTAAGTGAGCCCACCAGGTCAGCCATGCTGTACCCTGCAGAGCTCTGCAAGGCTACGCCTTATATAGCACAGAGCAGAGAGTGATGTCTTGACATAGTGTTGTAATGTTTTCACTGTCCTGCTATGTCAGTAGGACATAATATCCCAGAAAGGCAGTGATGCAAGCAACGCTGCACAGCATAAACCTGCAACAAGAAGCTTTTTCGTTGGTCTAAGCAAAACTGACATCATTTTACTGGACCCCTTCAGAAATTCCTGCACTTGTGGCTTCCAGCTTGTGCTTTGCCCTCCTCACTATTCTTTCCCCCACTATCTAATGTGTCCTTTTCATGGCATCTCACAATCCATTAGTGCTATCTGTAGCTGCATGATGTTTTGATGTTTGTGCCTGCCTTCTATAGCCTTTTTTTCTACAAATCTCTTAAAATACCTTTGCCCTTTCCTGCAGAACCGTTACTTGTTATTTCTTCTTGTTCCTTACCAAATGATCTCAAGATATAAATCACAAGATTTGCAAGTTCTTCTCACTTGAAGCTCTTGCTCTCTCAACTTTCTCTTATGTTCTACAGATTTAGCTTTTTATGAAGTGGTGGCAGGATGTTACAGATAACAGCAAGAACATAACTATGCAGAGATCAGACAGAAAGGAGTCCAAAATTAACGTAAGTGTACAAAGCTATGTAGACCAGCTGCAGTGATGATATTACCTTGGCCTTAGTGTATTGGTAGCCTTGATATGAAATACCCAAACTCTGGGATGAGTGGTACCTTGAAGGCTTCTTGCATCTTTCAAAGAATGACATGTACTGTGTCTTTTACTCACACTTATTGATTATTAACCATTCATTCACTAAAATTACATTCCTTGGTATGACTGTCTTTCTTGTCAACCTTGTCTACCTGATATTTTTGAGCAAAAATTCCATAGGTCTGGACCCAGCTGTTTGATCTATGTTTACACACCCTTTCTTTTACTATGTGTTGGATGATGGCACTTATCATAGAATCATAGAATCATAGAATAGGCTGGGTTGGAAGGGACCTCAGAGATCATCGAGTCCAACCCTTGATCAATTACCACCACAGTCACTAGACCACGGCACTGAGTGCCATATCGAGTCTCTTTTTAAATATATCCAGGGACGAAGAGTCCACCACCTCCCCAGGCAGCCCGTTCCAATGTCTGATCACCCTTTCTGTGAAAAAATTCTTTCTAATATCCAGTCTGAACTTACCCCGGCACAATTTAAGACCATGCCCTCTTGTCTTACTGAGAGTTGCCTGGGAAAAGAGACCAACCCCCGCCTGGCTCCATCCTCCTTTCAGGTAGTTGTAGAGGGCAATGAGGTCTCCCCTGAGCCTCCTCTTCTCCAGGCTGAACAGCCCCAGCTCCCTCAGCCTCTCCTCGTAGGATCTGTGTTCGAGTCCCTTCACCAGCTTGGTTGCCCTCCTCTGGACCTGTTCGAGGACCTCAATATCCTTCTTGAACTGAGGGGCCCAGAACTGAACACAGTACTCGAGGTGTGGCCTCACCAGGGCTGAGTACAGGGGCAGAATCACCTCCTTGGACCTGCTGGTGACACTGTTTCTGATACAGGCCAGGATGCCATTGGCCTTCTTGGCCGCCTGGGCACACTGCTGGCTCATGTTCAGCTTCCTGTCAATCCAGACTCCCAGGTCCCTTTCTGCCTGGCTGCTCTCCAACCACTCTGTCCCCAGTCTGTAGCGCTGCATGGGGTTGCTGTGGCCAAAGTGCAGGACCCGGCACTTGGCCTTGTTGAAGCTCATCCCATTGGAGTCAGCCCATCTCTCCAGTCTGTCTAGGTCTCTCTGCAGAATCCTCCTGCCTTCCAGCTGATCAACACTTCTCCCCAGCTTGGTGTCATCAGCAAACTTGCTGATGATAGACTCAATCCCCTCATCCAAGTCATCGATGAAGATATTGAACAGGACTGGGCCCAGCACTGATCCCTGGGGGACTCCGCTCGTGACCGGCCGCCAACCGGACGCAGCCCCATTCAGCACCACTCTCTGGGCCCGACCCTCCAGCCAATTCTTAACCCAGTGCAGAGTAGGCTTGTCCAAGCTGTGGGCAGCCAGCTTTCTCAGGAGGATGCTGTGGGAGACGGTGTCGAAAGCCTTACTGAAGTCCAGATAGACCACATCCACAGCCTTCCCCTCATCCACCAGGCGGGTCACCTGATCATAAAAGGAGATCAGGTTGGTCAGACAGGACCTTCCCTTCCTAAACCCGTGCTGGCTGGGTCTGATCCCCTGTCCATCCTGCAGGTGCTGTGTGATTGCTCCCAGGACGATCTGTTCCATAACCCTGCCAGGCACCGAGGTCAGGCTGACAGGCCTGTAGTTTCCCGGGTCTTCCTTCCGGCCCTTCTTGTGGATTGGCGTGACATTCGCCAACTTCCAGTCATTTGGGATGTCCCCGGTGAGCCAGGACTTCTGGTAGATGATAGAGAGAGGCTTGGCGAGCTCTTCTGCCAGCTCTCTCATCACCCTTGGATGGAGTTCATCCGGTCCCATAGACTTGTGGGGATCCAAGCAGCCCAGTAGATCACTGACAGTTTCCTTCTGGATTGCAGGGGTGGTGTTTAGATTCTTGTCTCCTATAGGCTCCAGAAGCCAGCTGTCCTCAGGATTGCCCGTTTCACTGTTAAAAACTTAGTTCTAGCAACACTGCTATGCACCTCCATAAATACTATATAAAACCTCCAACTGCTTTATGTTTATGGCTTGAATGATTCTTTTGTTGATCTTGTTTTAGGAGATAACATCATCACCCTTACTAAATTTGTTCCAAAAATACAAAATCCACATAAGAAATTATTTAAGTATTTTATTGTATTATCTTGTGGGAAACATTAATTCTTAATATTTTTACTCCCAAAAATTAAACAAAAGAGGGGAAACAAAACCAGCACATTGTTTTGTTGAAATTTTAGTTCTTTAATTTCAGCTTAAATGCACAAATGCACTTCAGAGACATGAGCTTGAGGAGGCCTTATCTGGAAGAGAATAGAACTAGAATTATTTTTCAGTTTACCAGAGAATAACATATATATAGGACCTTTTTTCCCTCAGGTCTAAGCTGAGAAACTATGCTTCTTCAATTTCATTTCTTCATTTCCTACTCAGACGATGTTTCCAAATAGTTTTCCTGAAGGGAACTTGGATACTCAACCAGACTTTAGCTCATATGCTTCCCTAATATATCATATTCAATTGGATATGTAATTCTAGTTTGTGAAGTCACAAGTCTTTCAAAAGTGCAAAAATGCTCTACTAGCATTACATTGACTCATGTAATGTACTTCATGTTATATATTTCTACAGATTTTGAGTAGTGTACTTGTACTATGATTGGATCTGTCCAGCTGAACAACTAATCTGATTTATCCCTCTCAAAACCATGATCATGATACACTAACTGGGTTTCAGGGCTACTCAGAAATTCAAACTCTTATTTAAATATCTAAAAGACACTATGATTCATTTCGGCGACAGTGTGAGGAAAAACAACACTTGGCTCTTTATCTCTGAACCATTGCAAGTATACTTAAAGGATTTCAATTTAGATGTTGATGTTATAAAATTTTCGCCTAGGTCCAGCAGTTGCAGAGAAATAAAAGTAGTAGCCTAACAGCCAAATTTTCCCTGCTTTAATATATTGTTAGGACTGAGTAAACAAAAGCCTAAAGGAACACACCTTTTCTGTTGTAGACAAATTCAGTGCCACATCCTCTCCAAGGATGGACCAGCTCTGCCCTCAAATGCAGTGCTTGTTAGATGTCTGAGAAGAGGTTTAGGTCACACAAACACCTGTAAAGATGCCAGTATCTTAATATCAATTATAAAACCTTGAGGCATTAAAAATTGTTTCCTTTCATGATTGAACAAGGTTATAATATACAAATAGCCACTCCAAAAACCACTGTGGGGAATGCCAAATTAAGAAAAGTATCTTTTTTATCCGAAGATCTGGCGGATTAATATTTGCCTTCAGAAAGTCTAATTACCTCAGTAGTAAGAAACTAGGTATATTTTAATAGCAGTAGAGGTCATTGACCTTGATAAAATCAACGTGCCACCACCTGCCTTTGTAGTTACGTCAATGAATCCTCTTCATTATATGCTTATCCACTTCAGTCTTACCAGAGTGTGACAGTGTGTTCTATCTGCATGTTGTTTATTCACGAGATGGTGTTCTATACACTTTCTACGTGTTTCTACACCCAGAAGTCAATCTGAGTTAATATTCAACTAGGACCTTTCCTCAGTAACTTGCTGTGTGTTTTCTGATATGACTGCTTCTTTCTAATTATGTTGTCAGTGCTGCCGAGGAGCACATTGCCAAAGTCCAATAAACATACAGAGTAACTATAGATTTTGGGGGAAAACTGTTGGTGGTGCTTTCATGACCTTTGGCAACAGTATAAGCACAGTTTTGCCAATGCCAAACAAATGGCTAACTTCAAACTTCTCAGCAACCAGAAAATAATATATTTGCTTTACTTCCTTACATCTAATAATAAACAAAAAACATGCTGTGTTTGTGCAGTGCTGAAGAACGGCCAGACTTGAGTGTAGTCCTGTGCAGGAGGTGAGGCCAAGTGAGTATCAATGTCTCTTTCTTGTCGTATTAGAATGGCACTGATGGACTCCCAGATAGTCTTAGATGAGGGAATGTTAATGAAGTCATTAGAGTTCCACTGACATAGGGAGGCAGAGCATGTGTGATAAGAAGCTTATCTGCTGCTTCTGTGGGAGTGTAGTAACTGGTATGTTACACTGTCACTATGAAGGTCCTCGCTGGCATCTTCAGACTACGCCTAGCAAATGGAAAGGTGAACATCCATAATGATCATGACTACTTCATCACTACCGTTTTCTGCTTCTCCATTGCTAGCTCACTATGGTTAAATATAATAACAGTGGATCAATGTCTGGTTATAAGTATAGAAAGAGCATAAGCCTTTGAGGCTCATAATCATATAATATTAAAAACCTGTTTTCTATTCTCTCAGCCTTGAGGCTTAGAACCTATGCAAACTACTGCTGCAATGATATATGTAATTGCACAGGGCTGGATGCTTAGGAGCAGATCAGGACTCCTAATTAGTCTGGCTATACCTCAAGATCCTCATCCTCAAATGCTCTATCCACAGTTCAGTGGCTATAATGAGAGCCAGAATTGTCACAGGTAATTTCCACTAAATATCTCACTTTCCAACTATACCTTCTTTTTCCCCGTCAAAAGGGCCCAAACAAGAATAGAGTCCATGACTGGTACCTGTATAAATTGTTTCCTTCCATTGACCATTATATTCTGCCAAGCAGGAACAGTGCATTAGATGACCCAGTGCCCTTGGGAATGGCTGCAAAACTGAAAGGCTTTGCCATGCACCAATGATACCTAGACAACATACAAAATGCTCTCATTTTCCATCCCCCGCTTCCCCCTGTTTGAAATTGACAATATCCTCTCATAACATTTTTTAACAGTTAGAGTCCCGGGTGGTTTATGCTATAGAAATGCAGTCTCTCTGGAATTTCTCATTCAGGGACTGCATTTCTATAGCACAGACCACCCACACTGGAACCAATGTTCTTGTCCAAAAATATTACTAGAGGATGTAAGCAACCCACTGCCAATATTACCTCATTCTTTAAGCAGAACAGTTTTTCATACTCTGTGATTAGGTGTCTGAAGTGAGTCAGCTGTGTAATGGGGCATGGCAGAAAAATGTTTTCAAGTGCCTGACCTGGGTCATTAATCTAGAATATACACTACCTCATTAACATATGTAGGTATGTACATATTTTATACACAAGTATATATAGCTCTGTGTGTATTTATGTACATAAAATCTCCCAAAACAACACAGGGAGGGTTGCACATTTTAGTAAGACTAAAAATGTCTTAAGACTTTCTCTTAAGTCTTCTTAAGAGAAAGACTTAAAATACCAGTGTGGCAGGATGGGTCAAATGAATGAGGAAGGACAGAACTTAGTTTATTCATGTCTTTTTGACTTAAGGGATCTGTTCTGATTGACACTTACAAAGATCTGGCATGCTGTCTTTCAGAGGGGAAGGAGAAAACAAAAAATGGCCATAAGGCCTCAAATGCTTCTCACTGATTTAAGAGCAAGCCAAAACCTGTTCCATTCCACTCACTGTCATCCCAATAACTGTGCAACTCTCACAGTGCTCTCTAACTTGCAAGAGGAACAGCTGTGGAGCCTTAGCCTAGCATTTGGAATAAGCCCCCCTGCATCTGAGCCCAGGGTGTTTTCCATCACAAGGGACTTGGCATTTCCAAGTTCCCTCAGAGCATATTCATAGTCAGGAGTGATGGACCTGAGCGTCCCTGCATGTGTTCTGAGCTGGCCAGATGGGAGTCTGCTGTGCTTTGGAAGCAGTACAATTAAATTATGTTGGTAATTGGTGCCTAAGTTTACAGAGACTCTTGAGATGTTACCTGATATGTCTTTATAATTTTTCAAATCAATTTTAAGTAATTTTGCACTTAGATTGATTCCATATCTTGCACAATATAAACTGCTTACCTGATCTACACTTGGTCCAAGTTGGCCAATTATTTCTTGAGAAGTGAGCTACCCCACCCTGTCTTCTGATCTATGTGGCCAGTATTTTGCCAGTATTTACACAGTTACTTTCCTGTCATTGCAAAACAGAAGGAGCACTTGGCCCAGCCTGGTTACTGCTGTAGTCAACAAGACTCACAAGGGAGCTGAAGTGTTCATATAAGATTCTTTAGTTCAAAGCAATCGTGAGAGCAACATGGCAGGATTTCTAGATATGTTTTCTTAGACTGAAAACTGAGAAGCTGTAGGTAGACACTCTGAAGTGAAAGGCAGCTTGCTATAGAAAAATGATTGCAAATTGATTTAAAAAAAACAAACCAAATCCAAAACGCCAAGTTTCTGTTTATTCAAGCAATTTTTTTCCTTTATTTTTAATTAGATTTCGGAAATTAGAATAGTGCAAACACTCAGTATAAAAGTTGCAATAAGAAATTTACATTCACATTTAACATTTTGATCCATTCACTTTTTAACATAAAAATAGGACAAATATTCAATTGCTCTTCTCAATTTAACAATCTTGAAAAAGACTGGAAGATACTCTACAATATTTTATTTACATAAAAATAGACCCGTATTATTAATGCAAATCTATCATTAGAAGTTACCCAGTGTTATTGTGTTGTATCATGTATATACATACATATATATATATATATAGTGTATAGCTATATAGATGTAAAAAATTATTATAGGTTCAGTGGGCTACAATAGTTGGAAAGATGACATCTTGACTTACTGGCTTATTCCTTAAAATTAGGACTATTCATTTTATATATCTATGCAGATGTTTCTATAGTGATCCAATAGGCTTCCTCATAGTCTCTTTGTTGTTATTGGCAACACATTCATTTGAGCTCAGTGGGAGAGGAACAGACTTAGAATAAGGCCTGACCTAACAATTTAACAATCATGGAAGTCAGTATTTCCATTAACTTCACTGGGCTGTAGATCAGCCTAAAAGATCATCTGAAAACTTGTATTCCAATTAAATAGACAAAAGAATACAATTGTTTTTCCCTTTGAGGAATGCATTATTTCTACCCTGATGCACTTTGGTTTTTTTTCCAAAATCTAAGCAGGATATTCAAGTTAGTTCAGAAGCAATGAAGAATTTGGTACAAACACCTACAGGTTAAATGGCTGGTAAGATTTTTCTTGCCATGGTCTTCTTACAGAATACTTAATTTTAACCAGCCTCATAAACCCCCCAAGACTGTATCTATCCTTGCTCTTATTTTTTAAATGAAGAGTGGCATCCAGACACAAACGACATGACTACCCTTGACATGGGTTTGCATATGTTTACTAAACTAGGGAACATGAATTAAAACCCCACTCTTGTTTATCTGTGCATCTTCTTTGGGGAAATGAGCAGAGATACTGCTCTGCCTGCAGCTGGCAAGGTAAAGCTTGCCAGCTTTCTACTAGCTGCTCGTGCCTGTACTTCCACCACAGGGTACATTTATTCACCCTGTCAGGTTTGCTGTCACATGCATTGCTTCCTAACCAGATTCTGTCAAAGCCATTTCTTTCCCCCTATTAAATGAAAAATCTGCTACTTGAAAATATATTTTCTTTTTGAAAATGAAGCAGTTTGACAACTGTGTGATGAAGCACCTACAGTAGGAGATGGTAAGCAAGCCTGAGTAGACAGTAACTGCAACAAAAATGTGATGGCACTGAACAACTGACAGAGTTAAGGGCAGCAGGGGCATCAGTTTCCTAAGAAGTAGTGTTTTAGGAGCTGCAGGTCATGTTTTTATGTCCAAAGAGGAACTATGTAGTGTTAAGAGGCAGGCAAGCATGCCTAGCTCCTTTTCCTCTCAGTGCTATGGAATTTATTAAATGTAAATATTTCTAGGATGTTTAAAATTATGGGTAAACCTACAATGGACACTGTACCATCATGTGTAGGCAGAGCAGTTCTGACTGATGCTTCATGTGGTTTTTGATTCCTACCTTAGGGTGCTGAAGATTTCCTTACAAAAAGAAGAAATCACATACAATATTAAATCTTTTCAACTAACAGATCAGCAAAATATTTCACATCTCATTTCTAAGCAGAATTTATGAATATATACCAGATGGGAAAAAATTACCCTCCTGACAGTAGAAAGTACAAGGACTAAACAGTGGTTAGAATCCAGACAAGTTAGAGTTGCAGCAGAAGTTTTCGTGGCAGGGGGTTTAAGAGATGGGTTGAATTTGGATGAATCTGGTTGAAACTGTGAAATGTGTGTATTACTACTGTTTTGCACCATTATCCACATTCTGAGTACAAACCAACAACTTGCTCACAGATTAATATTCACAAGAGTATGCTATAGGAAAATAACCTCCAAGAAGAGGTTCTTTTACCTCCATCAGAATTTCTCTGAAAATATCTCTGTTCTAGAATTTTCTATACTAGTTTAAATTGCACTAGAAATGATAACTGCTCTTGAACTTTGGCTTATAGATCAGTAACTCAAAGAGCACTGTTTCTATTCTTACTGTATTCTGTAACATTTTTCAAAGCTACCTCTGTGCACTAACTAGCTGCTTGAATGCAGAAATGAAACTTTTGCTTTGTCCAGATTTATGCAGACAATTATATTTGTAAATGGGAGAAAGTTACACAGCCACTCTACTTCTTTTTTCTTAGTTGAACTCTAGTAATGTTACTGTAAAAAAAAGCAGGAATTCTAAGTGAAGAGGGATTTCTACTGTCACAATTAAAAAATATAATTATCATAAAGCGATTTTATGATGGCACAGGTAATTAATTTTCATCTATATTGAATTGAAAATTCTTGAAATATATCACTTGAATGGCGTTTGAAATGTCAGTAGAGATAACTCTTGCTTGTGCACATGTGCAATAATGAGTAAAAGACATGAGAAATCTCCTAAATAATTTCTGTGTGCCTAATTTTTAGCTAAAATTTCTGGTAACTAATGGCACTATTGACAGGTCTAGGATCAAAGCAGCAGGTGAGGCACCTGGAATTAAGACACAATAGTGTGCACCAGTGCGGAAATTAAAGCACACCTAAGCCTTGCCCAACAGGACTCCAACAGGTTTACCATCAGCTGTCTATCAAACATGGCAGTGCAGTTACAAGCTGCAAGTAAGTGTTCTGAACAGTTTTAATCAATGTGTTGTGTAAGACTGTTCTGAAGAGGAGGCAGCCATCCTTTCAAGAGGAGCTCCAAACAATTTGAACAGACTTTCTGCAGCACTCAGCTCACCGTGTGTTGAGCTTTCCAGGAAATCTGTTCTTACAACCTGGATGCACGTACACCTGTGTGAGGCCTCTATCCACAAACACAAGGAGCACTCCTTGCACCCACATAGCTCTGCTGGTAGTAAACCACGGTGGGAAAGTCATAAAAACTTGACAGTGATGCCTCACTGTTCCTTCAGTTTTATTCAGGTGTGAACTGTCTGATGCCACAGAAGGCATAAAATGCGGATCCAAATATAAAGAGTCAGGTCCTCAAGCATGCAGTAAGGCACAAGCAAAATGAAGTCCTTTCAGCATACAGGCTATGTACATTAATCAATGCTAATTCAAATTTTAAGGTGGTTCTTCATGACGCCTGATTAGGCATTAAAGGTGAAAACCTCCAAGGATTTCTATTAATTCCTTCTGAAATTCCAAAAGCCATTCACCAAGAGATCTTGAACACTTTCTTGAATGTAAACAGATGCAAAGACTCAAAAATGGATCTCACTGTGCAGTTAAACACCTGACTTATTTTTGTTGCACCAAGAATCTGGATGAGTATTCTGTCAGCTCTGGATGAGTATTCTGTCATCTCAGATACTCCAGATCTGTCCCATGTCACTGAGCTTTACCACTGACATCAGAAGGCTTTTTACTTTTCCTTTCAGCAATTGCTATCTCACAGTCTTACAGTCTTATTTTCTTCTCGTTACTTTGTGCTCCTGCTCATTGTGTGTTGGGTTTTTTTCCCCTCTTTTTCTGATTTTGTCCTTGCACTGATGGAATCATAAATCACATCAGGGCACCCAAGCAGTGTGACATTTTCAAGAGAATTACAGACCAACAGGCAGCTCCCTCTTATGTGTACTTTTTTCCATTTATTTGCATATATATTAATTATTAGATTTGGCCTGAAAATTCAGTGAATGCTGTGATTGAAAGGACAAAAGAGCTAAAAAAAAGCCTATCTAGAGTTCTGGAAACATCCAATCATAAACAAAGTTGGAGTAAAGAGGCAGGGTCCATATTGTCATTAGTCACCTCAACTATGCCACACTGAGATGTAAAATCTCAAAATCTATAACAGAAATTAAGATGAGAGAGTTTATGACTGTTAGAAATCCTTAACTGCTGTATGAAGCCAATCATCAGTGCAAGATAGTGGCTCTTGTATGCAGGCAACTGGAATATGCTCTATGAATCTATATCTTAACTTATGATGACAGAAGTACTTGTAGAAGCTGTACTGCTTAGTTAATCCCACAGTCACCTGATTAAACAAACAAATAAACAAATTTCTAAGTCCTAATATAAAACCAGGTCAAATCTGTAAAATGCAAGAAGTCCTTATTGATCCACAGTAGAAAGTATTTCCAGTCTACACCCTTTTTTCTCTGTGATTGATCAGTGTCATGCCTCTAGAACACGTCTCATCATACAGCAATTATATAAGTAATTTGAGAAATAGTGTTGAGCTATAGTGACACAGGTATGACAAATTTAAAAATGAAACATGAAAAACACATCCAGAATTTAAAGTTTTGTTCAGCAGCAATATGGGAAAAATCAGCTAGAGGTCTGGACAGTGATTTCTTATTCCTATACCACTAAATGATATGAGCCTGAAGGTTAGGCTGTGATGCCTAAGGCAGACATCCCATTAAGCATGGCTTTAGTGGGAGCAGGACTAGCATCAGAAGAGAGCTCAGATGGCTTAAAGCCAGAAAACTTAGTGAACCTTCTCCTAATTGTTCTGTTCACTAATTTCTGCTTAGCAACAGAAAATTCTGAAAGCGAGACCAAAAAGCTAACAAAAGTAAGGCAACAAAATTTTTTTATATATAAACATATACACATTCATATATATGCACATATGTATGTATCTAGGAAAACAATCTGTTTGCATTGTGTACTTTTCACAAACAACTTTTTACCACATTAGAAATATACTCTGGGTAACACTGATGGGCCAGATTCACCTCCTTTACCAACAGCATTGCACCTGCATACAGCAATGATGGATTTGACACTTGGTCTTTCTTAATGAAAATATTACATCAAATGCAGTACCAGCGAATACCCACTGAATGTCAGATATTATACCATTATGAACTAGAATATCCGCTTGCTTTTTATATTACAGTAAATAAGAGTTTATTGCTTCAAATGACCAGAAGGTACCTTATGAAGACAGCATAGATGTTGATAACACTTTTCATATACAGTATTATGGATCTTGGAACACTGAGGTTGGCAGATCGCAACTATTATTCTTCTTTATTTGCTGTTTCAATTTTTGATTTTGCTTTGCTGAACACACATGCAACTACTGGATTTAACTCTGTGCCAGAAGTGGTTCATCAAAAACATTTAGGAAAACTTACCAGTTTGTTTTACTGAAGTCAGGCATGAATGGCATGCAATAGATTGCAAGGAAAAGCAAAAGGACATCCATTTTCAAAGGACTTATAACCTCCATGCACATGTAAAATGTCTCTTACAAAAATCAGTATTTGTTAAAAGTGTGCCTTTTGCCTCTTTTTATACAAGTGTACATGCAATTACCTGTCTGAGCTAAAAGTATTTACAAAATTTTGTAATACAATACATCTTTTAAAGTGAATAATACATGAAAGGCCAATGTTTTCTGTTATTTTGTAACACTGTACAAGATTAAAAATAAATAAGGCATTAAATACAGGTTTATCACAAATTAAAAAATGTTGCTTTTCACTGTAATACAAAACTGTAACTTGAAAGAATGTTATGGCTAAATAGTCCTCCTGCCTGGGCAGAACACATACAGAATCTGGACTTGCTGATGTAAAGTAAATGCCTTGTTTCTGCTACAAGCAGGAATTCAACACATGAAAATGATTCATGCTGTTTAACGATATGTTCATAATCCTCAAAGCACTGAAATGGCACAGGTCATTTACTGTTTCTCTTCAAACAAATACAAGTACTTTTGCCTTAAAGATAAACCTCAGGCAAAAGTGTGAAAGAGATTTAGGTGCATGACCTACTCTCAGTCACTGTGCTGTAAAGTACTCAGTTCAGTACTGATGTGAGACATCGCTGTAAACCCAGAGCAGAACTTGGCTTACACTAGCTTAACTCCTGACCTTCACAAGCATGCTAAACTCTGGTGATTTCTGCAGGCCTTGCAGGTGCAAAAGGTATTTAGACTCAGCCCTAATGAGCTGAAGCTTTAGCTCTCATTTTCACCTAGAGAAAGCAAGGGAGAATTTGCATGTGTTGCAGTGACGGTGTAGGAGTGCAACCTGCCGCAGAGGGACGCAGCTACAAAAAACAATGCACTTTATAAGTTTCATAAAACAGCCTTCTCAATGCAAATGGAGAATGTTTGGAAATATCTGTTCAACAGACTGTCAGTTTTTAATCTCGTCAGAGAATAATAACAAAAAAGTAATTTAAAGATAAAGGTAGCATAGGAAAACTTCAAATCAGCGCTCAAGACAGTGAAGTCTGAAGATCTCTGATGCTTGTCTCTTTATATAAAGAATGAAAGACTTTATTACTCTTATCTGAAAGATAAAGCATGCAAACTCATGAGAAGCATTGTACTTGATGCTGACAGACATTGACATGCCAAAATGGGATCAGTATGCTGTGCATCTGTTGATTTTTTTAAGCTAACAGCTGCACCAAACAGTGAACAAAAGTGCAGGAGGCTATTTTGCCCACAATGCAGTAAGTTCAGGAAGTTGCTATCCTCAGATAAATGTGAAGGACTTATGTGCTGTGGGGCAGAACTGACTCCTTCTTGGGGCTGCAGCAAGGTCACCCGGGTAGGAGTTACAGAACTTGGCCAGGAAATTAATAAATGCAAGATAGGAAATACAATTGCATACATTAAGGTGGACACAACCCAAATCCCAAAGAAATCCAAGGAAATACTTCTGACAATTTTCAGGGATATTGCAGTGGGCCACATGTTATCTTCAGCCAATTGCAAATAAAAATTTGATGAGAAGCTTCTGTAATTTTGGCAAAAAAATGTGCAAAATATAGAATTATTACTACTCCCTCTTTTCATGTATAAACTTACTGAACATATCAAAGAATGCAGAAGAGCAGAGATTAAATCTGTCATTTGAAGCTATCACACAAAAATCTGAAAGAAAATGGGGAAAATAACATGAATAGGGATGGAAAGCATAAAGGCAAGAGCACAGATTCATTATATCATGATTTGAATGGGCATTTAGCTTTTGCTGTTGGAATGGCTGCTGAGCACTGCCTATAATTTTCATGTGGCTTTTTACTAATTTGTGCCTTGGCTGAACTTTCCTCTGTATTCTGTCGGTTCAGTCCATGACTACATAGAAAAATATAGTTTTCTGTATAGTAAAACCAGCAACAAAAAATGTTTGTCCATGTACTTTTAACAGAAAAAGTGACCAATTTAAAGAAAATGCTGATTGCAGGAGAATCCTTCTTTTTCTTTTTTTCTTTTCCTTTTCCTTTTTTAAAAAAATATTTTAATTTTTATTGTTATTTTTAATTGTCCTCTTCTTTCTCTTTTTCTTCTTCTTTTTCTCTTTCTTTCTCTTCTTCTTTTTCCTGTTTTTGTCTTGTTCTGTTTTTGTTGGGTTTTGTTTGGCTTTTAAATTTTTATTTTATTTTTTTATCATGGGGGGAGGTTGTCTTTTTTTTTTTTAGTTAAAAAAGAAGTCTTGCATTTTTTTAGGTAATGTAAAGTTTTGCTTCTCATTTGGAAAGCAGTGCAGCTGGTTAGCTTGTGCAGCCAGCATCAGGACAGCACGGCATCTGCCCATAGAGCACGTGTCACTCAGCAGAATGACCACCAAATGCCCCTACCTTGATCCAGAGCAGTGTTTCAAAATGAAACCATAAGCAAGAGGATGTAGGCTGCATTAAAGGAAAACCAGTCGAAATATGTGCTCTTTTATGCAGATTAAGAGCAGACCTCGCTCAACTGGCATGTTTACCAGCGTGCTCCTCATCTGGGGAAAATTTCACTGTGCTTGTTTTTCAGGATTATAGCTCTCTGTAATCGTACAACTTTGCAGAGTGAGCCTGGGTAGAATCAAGATATAATAAAACTGTGGCATCAATTTAAAAAACAATTAAAGTGTAAGACTATGTTGGCAAACATACCAATGTCACAAATCTAGCAATAGCATGTTTGTCAACAGTACAGGACTTCTTTGAGCTGTTTAAAAAGGTAAAGCTAAATTCTGGAAATGAGAGACAGGACCTGTGCTGTTTGCTAAAGCCTGAAATAACACCATCATTCTGCTCTTCAATAAAATTATTACTGTACATAAAGGAATGTTTCTATATTGCATAAGCATATTGTTGTGCTTGCAGAGTGCTCCTCTGTCTTGCACAGTCAAATGATCTGTGAAGAGGCAGCACCTTCTAAACTCTGTCACCCTGTATTTATGGAAAGAATACATATTGTTCTGCCAAACCTTTAATCTCTGTGGTGTGTCTGCTTCACACCCTAGTGTTATGGTTTGAATTGGACTTTAAAAAAAGTTTTTGGAGCATGCAAAGAGAATTCTAAAAAATGCATGGGGTTTATCAGTTAGCTGGATCGAGCCTTCATTAATCTGTCATTGACAGCACAACACTGTTCTTATTGGTTTAACTCATGCACTGGGCACACAGTTTCTCTCTCCAGCTGTAGCCCTAGAAAGTCTCCAGCTGCCCAGCACTTCACAGTTAAATGCAGCTTTGCTAATCCCAGACCAAACAATACTGCCTATGACAGAAAGAGAAATCTCTTTGATAACTCACTGCATGTGGATGTGTAAATAAATACATAATTTTATCTTTATCCGTATAAATCTCTATTAAATATACACATACGTTTTGCATATGTGCATATATAGATTAAAACTTATCTATATACACACATAAATAATTGCTTGCATGTTTATCTCATTTTTTTTCATTTACCCTTTAAAAATGCCATGAAAATATTCCTCATTTCCAGAAAATCAGGTTCTGACTTTTTCTAACAGAGTTGGTAGCCCTTATATGTTCCATTCCAGGAGTTGGTTACACAGTTCCCAAGTTCTCTTTGGTTGGGTTGTAGTGGTCCTTGGTTAATGCCACGGTCTATGACCTTTGATCTCTCAGTAAAAATTCAGGCAACCATTGCTCTCCAAGTTCACTGTAAGTGGCTCAAACAAATCTCCTTTGCTTTATGCCTCCTTCACTGCTGGCACAGAAGGAAGATAATGTAGTGTTTGATTTGAGTGAGTGGCAGACACTTGACCTGCTCCAAGCCCAGCTTTTACAGTAAAGCTGGCAGCTGAGGACACCGACGCAGAGCTGGTGCCCAATTTTGTTTGAACATTTGCTCTTCCATAAGGGTACATTTTCCGCTCTAAGTTTAAAGACCGTGTTTGTGAATTGTTTCCATCAGCCTTTCCTTCCAGGAAATAGGTCAACATTTCACCTTTTCCCTTTACACTGACTTTACCCCTGCACACAAATTCATAACTGCACCTTTTTAATATCCGTTGGACTTCTTCTGTCACCTGGAGGCAAAAAAAAAAAAAAAAAGACATTTTTTTCCCCTCATATAAAGTCAAACCGGGAACTGTGCACCCTTCCCCATTTTACTTCTCTGTCATGAAATATGCATAAGGTAGAATGAACTAGCACCTAATTTTTTTAAGAGATTAAATTCCCTGACCAAACTGGAATCTGAGAAGCAGAACTTCTCATCTTGAGCTGAATAATTACACAGCCAGATTAAGCTCCAGCAGAAATCTGTAAATGAATTGTCTACTGTTGTAAGCTTGATTACTTCCAGTGTGATTAGTCTACTCCAGAAGAACTTTTCATCCCTGGAGACTAGACAGGCATTTTGGATAAAGGACTGCAAGAGTTCATTGCAATTTTGAGAGGCAGAACAACAATATTCTCTGTCTATGTATCTTCTCTCATCCAAAATATCCAAGGAATTTTTAAAGCTACATAAAATGCAGCAGGATGTAAATGGGCATAGATCCTTTCCTTGTTACCCTTATTCAGGCAAAATTCCTACAGCACAAGGACTGGCCCATGCAGCATTGGCATTTCCAGGCTTGCCTCCAACTTTGTGCAATGCCGCTGAGAATTCTGTTTCCTCTGATGGGAGATTATTTATATGAGGATTTTGTTGCCTCTGAGTACTGAAAAATATTTAATGGAAAACAACTATACCTCTGATGCTTGAATCATCAGAAGAATTTTGTCCTTTTCATAAGGACCACAAGATCAAGTGAGGCCGCAACTTCTAAGTTGTCTTGAAAATGTAAGCATATCAAACAGGATTTAAGTAAAGTTTACAGAATTGCCTCAGCTTTCACTCACCTGAATTTTCCCCTGCACTCCAGTACTATCCATCCGGCTAGCAACATTTACAGTGTTCCCCCATATATCATACTGTGGTCTTCTGGCTCCAATGACTCCAGCTACTACCGGCCCGACATTAATACCTGAAATCAAAACAATTACTTTGGTTTCAAAAACTACAGCATATTCTCCAAGGAAAACATGAAACCTGAAAAACAGATTTAACACAAGTGACTTAGAATCTTTCTGGCCATAGGACATAACGTGTCAACTAATGCTAATTGGAATTCTGTATTTGTAAGTGGTTTAGAAACAAAATAAAGACATTCACAGATATATCTTATTGGAAAGGTTATGTATGATAGACAACAAAGAATTTGTCTCATCTGTGGTTTCTCTTTTCTTTGTTTGTTATAAGAAAAAAGCAATGTCAGCACAGAGTCTGGCTGTAGAATAATTCAGGGCAAACTCTTAAAGATTTGCTTGAGATTCATTGTGGTTGCTCATACAAAGCCTTTTAATTATGATCTTCAAATGTCACAGAAGTAGTGGCCTGGAAGACACAAGGAATGGAATAAGGGAAGCATGTGAGATTGGTTGTTGTATTAGACAATTCAGATCAGGGAAACACTGGAAACAGATATGAATGGCTCAAACATCTTTTTTGGGAAACCACAAGGCTCAATTCTACATTTCTGACTGATTTTGACACCTTATTTGTAGGATAAAAGAGGATATTTCTTCTTCTCAGTGGGAGCTGCAGATACTAAAGCCTTGCATAAGGTTCTGTGCAAGTGCTTTCTCAAGCAAGGTATGCAGAAGAATGGGGGTTAGATATTTGTCTTCTGCCCCTCTGTGAACCTGGAAAGATGAGTTGTAACACAGCTCAAAGAGAATTTGAAGTTTATAATTTTTAGAATATACAGGAGGGCAAAGATTTATAACTCTCCTTTTGCTACCCTTAGATGTTTTGGGTCTTTCTCAATTTCTGCTGCTAGCAACCTCACTTTTCCCCTTGTCCAGCCCATTCTCAAAATTCAGCTATGAAAATATATAGAGAAAGAAGCTGGAGAAAACTGCCTGTGTTAGAATATGCGATGAAATAAGAACAGGAGTGGAAATTGGAGATGAGAAGTATGCAGGGAAGGAAGGGGAGAACTTATCTCTAAGAAGGCTGGGAGAAAGGACTCTGAGATGTAAGATGTAATAACATGTAAATTATTGCATGGGAAGGTTTGTATTGTGAAGACCACAGGATTCAATTTGTTGGAGAAAACAGGAACAGCTGAGGAGGCCTGATATCTGTGAACAAAAAGCTCTCATCTCAAAAGCTTTTGCAGATGCAACTTAAGTACAGTCAGCTCCAGTTTTCAGCAGTTTAGCAATGCAAAGCAGTGTTAGCCAGAAGTCTGCATACACTAATAATATTGTATAAAATTATTGGTGCAGCTTTCCCTTTAGGGGTGTCTAGATTTAGTAAATACACTGGAACTGGACACTATTGCAATTCCTTAATACTGATGCTCACCATACAGCCATCTGACCTTCTATATGGATGTGACTGTCCTGCTAAAGGAAGCTTTTCAGTTTTAATCATGAGTGCAAGATGGGTAATCCTTTGCAGACAGCACATGGTAAGCCAGCAATGTTCTGCTTGTGTGACAGCTGGAGAAACATGACTTACCAACTCGTAGGACAAAGTCGTTGTAAGACTGGTAGTTAATTTCATCAAGAACATCAAACATCTCTATTGCAAAATCTGCCAGTGTACTCAGATGAGAATAAATTGATTTTTTAGCCTAGAAACAAAATAGTATTGCACATTAGATTTGTATGGTACAGGAAAAACACCACAGTGATAAACAATGGAGATCTCAGACTAGGTGGCTTAGGAAAAAAATCTAACCCTTTTTGCTGTTTGTGAGAATAAATTTTTGATGGTGGCATTCTTTTCTCAAATACTGGATTTTTAATTTTTGTTTTTTTGTTGTTTTTTTTTAAATTCTCCTCTCTCTTCTTTTGATTTCTGGGAAGAATTAAAAGCAAAAGTTCCCATGGCAAAGTAGTTCTGTTGCTAGAGAGCTGCAGATGTTTGTCATGAAAGTGGCAGGGAATATAACCCGGTTTCTTAAAAACCTGATTTGCCTGATGTTTATTAATAACTACAGTTTCTGCTCTATTCTCCCTTTGGGTTTTTTCCTAGCTCCCAGCTCTACAGGGTGCATGCTGTTCCCATTGACAAAATTCCTGCTAGGTTTAATCCCGTGAAATGTAGATCACCCCTATTTTCTTTCCTTTCTGGGCAAGCAGAAGTGATTTATTATAAAATGTATCTAAATGAACTAAAGCAAAAGAACCAGAAGGGATCAAATTAAATGCTGAACCATGAATTTGTAAAAAATCTCGAAATGTATATGAAAATAATTTTTGGAACTTGAGTCTAATTAAACTGTAGAACTCATTTTCAGAGGATAGTGTGGATTCCAAAAGTTAGCTAGATTCAAACATAATTACTGAAGCTCATGGAAGAAACATTTCCTACAAAGTAGTAAAACATTTTATCTGTAGATCAAGAATTTCTTAAGCAGCATATCGTTATAAAGTGGGAAAGAAAGGTTTGCATGCTTGTCCTGTAAGTCATGCCCTTTCCCCAGGATATACATTGGCTGAAGACCAGGTAAGTAGAAGTGACCTCATTTAGTATGGTTGCTCTTATGCTGTGCTCTTATTTTAATAAAAAATATTAATTCCTGAACAGATTTTCAAAGTGAAAGTGGGCTAAAGGTAGATTGTGGCGAAAGAAAATAAGGGTCAGTGGCAGTGTAGCTTCAGTAGGGTGTTTCACAACAGGGCTGTGGCATCCAGCATGAGATGACAGCTTGATAGGTTTTTGTCATGATGGTGAGATCGTATAAATGAAGTACTTGATATTGGATGAAAACGTTGAGAAAAGGGTTTCTATTTGCTTTATTTGGATCAGTTTGGAAGGGTATCTTCCTATGGCTGTGAAATTTATAAAAATTAGAACAGTCCTGACAAAAAATTATGAACGTCACCCTTGGGCCAGTCCCAAGTTTTAGGGAGGGTATTTTTATTTACCTGCCTGCGTCTCTGGCATTCTACTTTTTGCAATGTCAACTAGCCCTGCTCTATTTCAGCCTCACCAAGACATAGGAAGAGCAAAAATTAAGTTTAAATAGCTGATGACTACACTTCCAAGGGGGAAGGAAAGCAATGCCTTGATTTGGCTCACAGCCTGGATAAGCTAGAGGAAAATCTGGAGGAGGGAGGGGGGAGTGTATAGTTTTATTTAATACTCTAATCTTTACATTCTGTATCCTTCAATGTCTGTGCTGCCCAAGTGCTTTGATTTCCTGCAATACCCTGCAGGGTTGCAGGAGAGAGGACTTGGTGACAAATACTGGATGTGCTGCAGGTGATGGATGCCTTTCAAAAGGATTATTGTTAAACACTTTTGAACCTGCACTGAAGAACACCACGAAGTTAGGACCGCAGCCAATTCAGGATGCTGCTGAAATCACAGATGGAATTTCAAAGGTATTCACATACACAATGCACTTACACTGTGCAAAAGATATACAAAGAACTTGGTTTGTGTGCTGCCCTCATGGTGTAACTGGCAAGCAATTATTTATTTAAACATCAAAGGAATGAACTAGAAGGACTGTACAGAGCATGACAGCAAAACCACTCTGACAGAGAGGCAGTCTGCATTTACTATAGTTACCTGCTGAATTCAAGCTACAGAAACAGCAGTCCTGTAAAATATGAGATTTAAGTATTTAACTTGATTAGGATAATCTGTTCTTATGTGTCTAAATATCCTCAGTTAAGAGCACACTTAGTCCCATCCACTGCTTTCTGCTCATGTCCAAATCCTAGTATGAAATTTGTGGCTCACAATAAGAGGCTGTGCCAGATTTTCTGATGAAGCTGGGGTGTCCCTGGCAGAGGGGAGGCATTAGCACTTGAGTCTCTTCTGGCTCCTTAGGGACACACAGAACTCCGCAGGGCTGTGTGACAGCTGGCAGTGATTATCTGCATGTGTTGGACTACTGAGGACCATCAGATTTCTAATTACACATCTGCATGCTGAAGAAATAGATGGAAAATGCCAAGAAGATGGGAATAATTTCTATTTGTTTGCATCACATGAACAGTGGGAAGCAACCACAGATAAGCTGAAACTCCAAATTAAAGTAAAAAATACTGTCTGTTTCATACAAGATCTTAGGTCTTCTGGAATACAGAATGATAAATAAATTCTGCCTGCACAGAAAAGATCATAATTCACCCCAAGATTTCAAGAAATGGAGTCCTGTACAAGATCTTCTACAGTGACTAAAAATGTATTACTATCATAATCTCAGAGTGGTATGATCTCCAATACTAGGCTAACTCAGCTGACCCTTCAGTTACCAACTATAAAACACAAAAGATAAATGTGTCTAGGTTTTGGAACTTATGCTGCCAAAGTTACCCAACAACACACTTGTTTTCAGGATTATAGTTCAAAGAGCATTTATAGCAGACACGCAAGTATGCTGTTGCCTGTTTGCCTGAGATCACAAAGAACAAAATTCAAAGCATTGATTTTTTTACTTCAGGACCCAGAGGGCAAATATTTCATCATAAACAGAGTTGTTAAAATATCTTTTTGTAATGTGTAGATTTCTAGGAATAATACAAAGAAAAGCATCAGTTGTAAAAACCCTCCAGAAAATTAGTTGCATGTGATATACTACTACATAACTCAGCTGATTTCAATGTGGCCTTGTTTTTTATTTACTTAAGACTAATTGTTTCTAGAATGTTCATAGGCAATCTTCTAGCCCTTTCTGGTGTCTAATTCAGTGTTATTTTGCAATGCTAAACCATGTGCATGAGTGTATGTCTAGAACATACATACATGCATATCAGAACAGGTAAGAGGTGTCTGGAAATTCTGGGCAGACTAGGTTCATGGATTGCTTTAATTGTAATTTATTCCGCATAATAATTTTTCATAAATTAATTCTATCGCTATTGTTATTAATGTGCATAGTAATTTATATACAACATACTCAGTATACTGTCCACAAGGTTCTCTGCTTTTCCAGATGCTGCATACAAATCTAGCAAATCTCTGTACCAAGAAAAACTTAAGCTGAGAAACATTCTCTCAAGTAGTAATGAAGATACAGAATTGTACCCCAGAACCATCCGGTCAGAAATGACTGACTTTTTTTTATTGCTGAGTAATTAAAAGGATAAAAAGAATGCAAACAGTAGAGACGAAGAAGAGATGATTTGGAGTGATAAGGGTTAAGTGCAGCAATGTACCTAGCACTAGGTTTCTGTCAGTTATGGGGGTTGGGAGAAGATACTTGTGTTGATTACCTGTTGCACCTAGTTTTCATTATTAAAAAAAAAAAAAGAAAAAACCCCCCACATTTTTATGTTCTTGTGTTAGTTTTGCAGTAATTCATTAGGCCTGGAGTCTTGCCATCTCTGCATCTACAAGGTCATCTAAGATACTGGGTTTGAAACAATAGCCCTCTGAGTTAGATTTATATGTTAATTTGCAGAGGGTCCAGAGCTGCAGACAATGAAATCCTAAATGAAGCCATATGAGCAACTGCTAGGATAAAATTTTTTCCTTTCAAGCTACAGTTGTGTTTTGAATTTCATATTTCAATTGTTGTAAATAACTAATACAAGTTATTTATAATCACACGGAGTTACTGATGTTCCTCTGGAAATTTAAGGAGAATGGTTCTTCCACAAATGACTGTTATATAAAATCTTACCTTAGTTCCTGAAGTAGGTACAAGTCCCACAGCTGCCATATAGGTACTTCCAATTGTCTTGATCTTTTCTATGTCCTTATAATATTCTTTGTCCATAAGCTTTGTTTAAAACATAAAACTGTTAAATATTACATAATATTTTAGCCAAGCAACAATAAACTATGTGCAAGTTGATTAAGCCATATTAGTTTTGGCAAGTTGAGGCTTGCCCACTCTGAGGTCATGGAAAGAAACTACCGCTAACTCACATTTTAATACTCTTCTTTTATTAGAGAAATTTGAGATCAGATAAACATGCCTAAAAATACAAACTAGGCAATTTGGAGAAGCCAAATGGACACAAACTACAATTAAAAAGTAAGTTTACAGTAGAGGTTTATTAGGCAGTTCAAGATATGGAGACTTGCTCTCTGTTGATAGTAATTGGTAGAACTGGTATATTGAAAAGATAAAATGTTTAGACCTTACCTCATCAAAATCAGCAATAATTTCATTTAACAGGCGTAAACATTCCACTCCCATATTATTGCCATCCAATTCAATGTAGAAATCGTTGAAATTTGGGATGGAAGCAAACATCACTCCCACTTGTGAGTATGACTGGTAATAAAGGTCCTGCAGTTCATGAGCAAATATAATTTTTATTCTACATGATTAATTTACACCAGGCATAATGATTATGATATCTATTGTACTGACAAGCAATAGCTAAGACAAAAACCATCACTTTTGGTAGAGCGAAAGCCAGTCTTATTAAAAAAATGTTGAAAGATCTCTCCACACAAAATCACAAAAGAAAATTAACACCTAAGATATTAAACCCATTTAAAACAACTTAGACTTTTTCTATGTTTAGATATGAAAGCAGTGGGCAAAATTTTTGTATAAAATCTTAACACCTGTAGAACTTCTACTGTATGAGAAATAAAATTACCTTTTCTCAATTTTGCTTTGTAACTAAAATAGGAGACAGAACAATTGTACCATGCAACGTAAAATCAACCTTGTTCCTCTATGCCTTTACCTGAGTTGCAGAGTCCTGTAAGGATTTTGCTTAAGAGTTTGGAGGGCTCAAGAAATGTAAAACCACTCTTCTGTGGTTAAAATACATTTATCCAGACTCTCAAGAGCAGTATCATGGCCATCACAGTTACTCCAATGCTGCGAGTATTGCAGCTGCACTGGGAGGATTAAGGCCTTCCTGAAGCACTTCATTTAACCATGGCAGCCTTTGATGTTAAAAGTTACTGTGTCTTCCTTGGGTGTGTACACTTCTCTGCTTTTAGCTTTAAATGGATGGGTTTGGTAATGGCAGCATATTTCAAGAACTAGAGTGGTTCATTGTCTGGCAGCTCAAACTCCACCATTCAGAACCAAACTGAGCTCAGGAAATACAGTATTAAATCCTAAAATGGTAAAGTGATTGAAAACAAAATTAGTTATTTACATGCAGACACTTAAGTGCACTGATGCTGAATGACACAATGTTCTCTTATCCTGCTTTTAGGTTAAAATTCCTCAGAGAAGGGCACTGCAGAGATAGGAATAATTCAAATTGAATTCTTGACCACGACTTTTTACATAGCTAATCCTTTTAACATGAATAAAACTTTTTAAGTCCAAGAATTTCTTGAAAATGTATAGGAAAGTGAATCAAACTACAAAGGGTCACACCCATAGAACATCACCACGAATTTAAATTTTATCTTGGATTACCATATTTCTTGGATTAGACATAAGAAAGTGCTGTGCAACATGTGCTGGCAACAAGTTGAAGAGAATTCTTTTATTATCCAGCTTGACTCTTTCCATATCATCTCTCTCTTCTTCTGCCTGTGTGAAGAAGAAAAAGAAGAGCCTTTTTAAAAAGCAAAAAAATCAGCTGAAGCCATTAAATAGCTTTTAATACATTCTTTTAAAGTAAATGGAGCAAAATTATGTCTGTAACATAGAGGGGGAACAGCTCTCCTATACCAGGTTTTTACATCAGAGCAAAAACCCTTGAAATCCTTAGTAATGAAGTTAGCTTCTCTGGGTCAACCACTACTTTCAGCCAAGTGTATTGGTGTTTTCTGTAGTTCTTTTTTCTTTTATATAGGCTTTGATATTTTTACAGACTAAAAAGCTAGAACAATAGCAAGTCACATTGGCATTGGAGGACAATTATTTCCCAGGTAAGTGGAGCCAGTGACAGTAATATCTGATCCACCTTCAAAATTGAGAAGCCTGGACAATCACCAGTCTTTAAAAGAAATCTACATCATTTTGGAGTAAAATGGTAAAAAAAAAACCCTGGTAAAACAGTAACTCCAACAGTGAAAAAAAATGTTTTAAAATTGAACATCCTTAAGAATAATATGCAATTAAGAAAACCACATTTTATTATGAAAAACAGCATTTCTAGAGTGGTTTTTAATTACTCTGGTATTTGTCATGAAAACATATACAGTTCCTTCACACAGAAATTTCTGTGCACAACAGCAACAGAAATTCCAAGATTCATGTGAATTATAATATCAAGAAAGAATACCTAGGGATTAAGGCAGCTGAGATCCTTAATCCAAGATACTGGTACCTTATTGCAAGTGTCTTGATTTACAAGAGTTAGTGGGAATTACACAGTAGAGAACAATTCTAAAAGTCAGATGTCTTATTGAGAAAATACTGAACATTTAGGGATCTCACTTGGGACTCCCAGGTGTGCAAATTACAGTCTCAACCTTATAAGTCTTCTGCAAAACTACTTCTCTGGAATTTGGTCCTTGTTGTTAGAGTGACATTTGGCCCTGCATCTGATTTTGATTACACAATGTTTGATGAGTACCATTATAATTAATCTCACAGAAGTAACAACTTATTCTTTGCTCTTCAATCACACTCAAAAAACTGTACCATGAATGTTCTGACATGACCCCCATATGATTTTTTTCTACTTACAGAAACAGAACACTGGAACAGCCAAATTCTCAGACAATATTGAGAAATTACAGTCATGTAAACCACTGAAGAATTTGCTGTAATCTTGGCTGGTGTCACTTTTATATCTAGAATTTACTATGCAGATCTCTTACAAAGTCCATATACTTTTTTCACTATCCATTCCTGTGTAAGTAGCAGAAAACCAGTCACCTCTTGTCTTTATATAGTCTTAGAATATTCTTTTCATGTGGTTCTTTTTTTTCCATGACAAAATGTAGGAAACAGCCTTTTTATTCAAATCACACAGACCGCTTTGCCTTGCAGCTTACTTCTGTATTCTTAAATTTATTTACAAGTAGAAAGAATGAAAAAAAATAACAGAAATTTTCAAGTCCTTTAATTTCTGTATTAAAAATCAGAATTTATTCCAGAGCTGAAATACCAGTAAATATTAAATAGCAGTTAAGCTCTACAAAAAATACACCTGAAATTTTTATTTTAAGCAAGTACCTATTTCCTGGTCATGAACTGTTTTCCTGACACTATTTTTTCTGTTTATATTTCACATGCTGTTTTTCTTAAAATATCCTTCCTCTCTTTAGGGAGAATAACTCTGCCTCTGACTTACTGTTGTCTGTGAAAATATGTAATGGCCTCTCATGTTTTGTTTGACTGTTGAAATTTAAAAGTTCTGTAAGTGTAAATAAAAAGCCTTTTCCATCTGAAAATCCAAATCAAACTTACAATTCCATTTTTACATCACACTGGAATATGGGAAATTTTACTCTGACAGGAGATTTGCAAACCGGATTTTGCGCTGATTAAAAATCCATTTGGGGCTTGCTTATCCATGCCTTTATTTTTTGAATAAGAATATTTTTTTTGTTACTTTCTTCCTAGGATATTTTAAGGCTCTCATTTAAGTTTCCAATACAATATGGGGCAGAACAGCAGCCTAAGGAACAACACACCTTTGGGACAGAGTGTAAAGATTTCTGGGCAAGTCAAAGTAATCAATCAGGGACAGGTAAGGGAAGTAATCAGTTTGATACATTGCATGGATACTGATGTTTCTCAATCACTAGCAGATGCTCTTCATTTCTGATTTGGAAATGTGTGATCAGATTCCTCTGCCTTGCCCAGATGTGGACCAAAGACATGATTGAGATGTCATGAGAAGACATGATTGAGAAGGTTCTTCATCAAACACTGCATTTCCTACTGCTGTGTATAATTCACAACAAAGGCTTTAGAGCAAGCCACAGCATGAGGATAAAGCTGCCAGCACTGAAGCTGACCCTTGTGACCTTCGTCATGTTACTGGAGTTCTGTCCAGACTTTGGACATAGAAGTAAAAGAAAATTCTAATATATCAACATAAATAAATAAGAAAGGGCAGTTTAACCTGTTAGTTTTCTGGTTGTTTCCTTCTGACAGAATATTGAGGCATTCATGCTTTTTCTCTTCCTTTTTATCTTGGTTCAATACGGTCATGAAACTACTGGGATAGCAATGCCCATGACACTACTTTGTGTCTGCAGGTATGGGTGTGAAAATATTCACAATAATAGAACAACAGAAATGGCTAAGAGGCTGTGAACTGATCTCTTCAGTGAAGAGCTAGTGGCTAAAACTAAATTAGCAAAGTCATGACAAACTGCATGTTTGTTGCAAAATCCTGTAAGAACTGGAAAAGGCCTGAAGGATGTCACTATATCTAAGAAACACAATAGGAGCTACATTTCCAGTATGCCTAGAAAGTGTTTCTTCCCTTCTTCAGATGCAAAATTATAAACTAAGGTTTTGACTCTGATATGGTTCAGTTGGCAGAAATTTGGTGAAAGCCTCTATAAGGTTGTGGAAGGTCCTTGAATAACACCATAGTGGGTAATGGTAGAAAACCCTAAACAGAGACAAATTATGCAAAGAGCTGAATGAGACAAATGTGGGTCAAGTGTTCTTAGCTTTTCATTCCCTAGTGTATTTCAGGTCAGGCATTTCCTAGGCAACTCCTAGAGAGAGGAGTGCAGTCTCTTCTTGTGATTCAATGACATGAAGAAAAAGCTGTGTTAGTTCTTCCTGACTAAGCCCCAAACCTAGAAGCATAATGTTCATGAAATTAGGATAGCACACCTCCTGAGCTACTTAGCCATGTTGAAATGCAAGGTGTACTAGCTTCATTACATCACAACAACCACGCACTGTGTTAATACTGCTATATTGTTGCTGGTACCCTAGCCAACATCTTTGCATGGACTGCACTTGGACCATCCAGATATAAGATGTCTAATAGCCTGGCTTTATTAAAGTGATCTGCTCGGACTGAACTATACCTTCTCTGCTATTTCAGTGTAGGTTTTGAGTATCCATCCTCTCACCCTGCACTGCCTAAGACAGTTCTCATATATACAACTCAGGCACTGTCTGAGAAGAGGAAAGATATCGCTTTGTCTATTTCGAGGGAAGATAAGGTGTTAAGGTGAAGTAAAAAAGCCTTGGTCATGTTCAGTGGTGAGGACCCTCAAACTATCCAATCACACAGCTCTATGGGGAGGGAAGTAAACGGATTACTGTTATTTTTGGATCTTTTTCCAGCTTCCTACTTTCTGCCCTTCAGGGGGATGAAATGAAAACTTCCTTTCATAGAATCATAGAATCATAGAATAGGCTGGGTTGGAAGGGACCTCAGAGATCATCGAGTCCAACCCTTGATCAATTACCACCACAGTCACTAGACCACGGCACTGAGTGCCATATCGAGTCTCTTTTTAAATATATCCAGGGACGAAGAGTCCACCACCTCCCCAGGCAGCCCGTTCCAATGTCTGATCACCCTTTCTGTGAAAAAATTCTTTCTAATATCCAGTCTGAACTTACCCCGGCACAATTTAAGACCATGCCCTCTTGTCTTACTGAGAGTTGCCTGGGAAAAGAGACCAACCCCCGCCTGGCTCCATCCTCCTTTCAGGTAGTTGTAGAGGGCAATGAGGTCTCCCCTGAGCCTCCTCTTCTCCAGGCTGAACAGCCCCAGCTCCCTCAGCCTCTCCTTGTAGGATCTGTGTTCGAGTCCCTTCACCAGCTTGGTTGCCCTCCTCTGGACCTGTTCGAGGACCTCAATATCCTTCTTGAACTGAGGGGCCCAGAACTGAACACAGTACTCGAGGTGTGGCCTCACCAGGGCTGAGTACAGGGGCAGAATCACCTCCTTGGACCTGCTGGTGACACTGTTTCTGATACAGGCCAGGATGCCATTGGCCTTCTTGGCCGCCTGGGCACACTGCTGGCTCATGTTCAGCTTCCTGTCAATCCAGACTCCCAGGTCCCTTTCTGCCTGGCTGCTCTCCAACCACTCTGTCCCCAGTCTGTAGCGCTGCATGGGGTTGCTGTGGCCAAAGTGCAGGACCCGGCACTTGGCCTTGTTGAAGCTCATCCCATTGGAGTCAGCCCATCTCTCCAGTCTGTCTAGGTCTCTCTGCAGAATCCTCCTGCCTTCCATCTGATCAACACTTCTCCCCAGCTTGGTGTCATCAGCAAACTTGCTGATGATAGACTCAATCCCCTCATCCAAGTCATCGATGAAGATATTGAACAGGACTGGGCCCAGCACTGATCCCTGGGGGACTCCGCTCGTGACCGGCCGCCAACCGGACGCAGCCCCATTCAGCACCACTCTCTGGGCCCGACCCTCCAGCCAATTCTTAACCCAGTGCAGAGTAGGCTTGTCCAAGCTGTGGGCAGCCAGCTTCCTCAGGAGGATGCTGTGGGAGACGGTGTCGAAAGCCTTACTGAAGTCCAGATAGACCACATCCACAGCCTTCCCCTCATCCACCAGGCGGGTCACCTGATCATAAAAGGAGATCAGGTTGGTCAGACAGGACCTGCCCTTCCTAAACCCGTGCTGGCTGGTTCTGATCCCCTGTCCATCCTGCAGGTGCTGTGTGATTGCTCCCAGGACGATCTGTTCCATAACCCTGCCAGGCACCGAGGTCAGGCTGACAGGCCTGTAGTTTCCCGGGTCTTCCTTCCGGCCCTTCTTGTGGATTGGCGTGACATTCGCCAACTTCCAGTCATTTGGGATGTCCCCGGTGAGCCAGGACTTCTGGTAGATGATAGAGAGAGGCTTGGCGAGCTCTTCTGCCAGCTCTCTCATCACCCTTGGATGGAGTTCATCCGGTCCCATAGACTTGTGGGGATCCAAGCAGCCCAGTAGATCACTGACAGTTTCCTTCTGGATTGCAGGGGTGGTGTTTAGATTCTTGTCTCCTATAGGCTCCAGAAGCCAGCTGTCCTCAGGATTGCCCGTTTCACTGTTAAAAACTGAGGCAAAGAAGGCGTTAAATACCTCAGCCTTTTCTTCATCTTTGACAATTACATTCCCGTCCATGTCCATTAAAGAATGAATGTTTTCCTTGCCCCTCCTTTTGCCACTGATGTATCTGTAGAAGGACTTCTTGTTATCCTTCACAGAGGTGGCGAGATTTAGTTCAAGTTGTGCCTTTGTGTCTCTAATTTTTTTCCTACATAACTTAACTGTATTCCTGAATTCCTCTTGAGTAGATAGCCCTTTTTTCCATAACCGGTAGGCCCTCTTCTTGTTCCTAATTTCCTTCAAAGTCTCTCTGTTGAGCCAGAGTGGTCGTCTTCCCCGCCGGCTCGCCTTTCGGCACACCGGGACAGCCTGTTCCTGAGCTTTCAAAACTTGCTCTTTGAAGAATGTCCATCCCTCCTGGACTCCTTTGTTTTCAAGGGCTGTTTCCCAGGGTATGCTCTGGATTAGTCTTCTGAACAGGCCAAAATCTGCCCTCCGGAAGTCCAAAGTAGAGGTTTTATTGACAGCCCTCCTTGCATCCCTGATTATTGAGAACTCTATTATTTCGTGATCACTAAGTCCCAGACGCCCACCGACCACCACATCCCTCACCAGCCCCTCTCTGTTTGTAAAGAGTAGGTCAAGTGGGGCTCCATCCCTGGTAGGCTCATTTACCAGCTGCATCAGGAAATTATCCTCAATACACTCTAGGAATCTCCTAGACTGCCTCCTCTCTGCTGTGTGAAATTCCCAGCAGATGTCCGGCAGGTTGAAGTCACCCACGAGAATAAGGGACGACGATTTTGAAACATGTGCCAGCTGCTTGTAGAAGAGTTCATCACCCTCATCCTCCTGGTTGGGTGGTCTGTAACAGACTCCCATCACAGTATCAGCCTTGTTGGCCTTTCCCCTGATTCTGACCCACAGGCACTCCACCTTATTATCACCTACTTCAATTTCTATGGAGTCAAGAGAGTCTCTAACATACAGGGCTACCCCTCCACCTCTCCTACCCTGTCTGTCCTTTCTGAAGAGCCTGTAGCCACCCATTGCAGCACTCCAGTCATGGGAGTCATCCCACCACGTTTCCGTGATAGCGACTACATCATATCTTTCCTGCTGCACGGTGGCTTCCAGCTCCTCCTGTTTGTTGCCCATGCTGCGTGCATTGGTGTACATGCACTTCAGCTGGGCTGCTGGTTTGTCCCTTAACTTGCACTGTCCACCCTTGGGCTCCTTTCCAGAGAATCTTGTTTCAACCCCTTCCCCCTTCGAGCCTAGTTTAAAGCCCTCCTTATTAGACCTGCCAGCTTGTGGGCTAGAGTCCTTTTTCCCCTATTAGATAGTTTCAGTCCACCTGGTACGCTGAAATTCATCCCATAGTCAAAAAACCCAAAGTTCTTCCGGTGGCACCAATCCCTTAGCCACCTTAGCCTCCCTTTCCTCCTTTTGAGTCATGAAAGAGTACTTACTCTTTCAGGAGCTGAGATAAAAGGATGTGTAGTCATCACCCTTTCCCAGGCAAAACAGATACTGAAAAAGAAGGCGTACTTGGGGCTGGAGAGAGAGATTTGAAATAGCACAGAACACAGGTATTTCCATTCCTAGTGGAAATATGACACAGACAGCTAAATGGCACCCAAACCTCTGTCTATTTGTCCCTGTTCCTACTGGTCAATTAATGAAAGCTGCTCTATAATATTTATGCAACATCTGTTGGTTCAAAACCAAAGCAGATTATTATGAACATAAACAAGAAAGAAAACCCATAGGCATGATGAACAATATTTGTCATATTTCACTTTATGTTTGTACCTGTTTGGCATTTGTGGCAGTTAGGTAGTAGTGACAGGACAAGGGATAATGGTTTTAAACTGAAAGAGGGTAGATTTAGACTCGATATTAGTAACATTTTTTTTTTATATATATATAATGAGGATTGTGAAACACTGGAATAGGTTGCCCAGAGGGGTGGCAGATGCCCCATCCCTGGAATTATTCAAGGTCAAGTTGGATGGGGCTTTGAGCAACCTGATCTAGTTGAAGGTGTCTGTTTAATGCAGATGGTCTGGCCCCTTCCAACTGTCACCATTCTTTGATTCCATTATAATAAGCAAAAAAATGCTGTACCAATACCACTGACTGAAGTTACAACATGAAATCTACTGCTTAAACATAGGGCTAAAAAGCATCTGAGAAAATTTTTACAGGATTAGCCCCACAATGAGCCTTACTAACCAAAGTGCTTACAACTTCCAGAATAGCCACTGACTCTGGAATTCTCCCCTTTGTAAGTCAGCAACTGAGAAACTTCCTAAAAATCCATGTTTTACCATGTTAACACATGTTTCACAAAGCAGTGGCTGGCTACTGAGAGTTGTGAGTCTCCAGCTCTAGTAGTGGTTCATGCATTTCACTGTTTGTGCAAAGAATCAGCACACTCACTCAGTAAAACTGAAGAAAATCTCCACAGTGCTAGACCACTGCAGAAAGTCAGCAGGATTTCTGAAACTTGTGGTACAAAGAATGTAACCAAGTTAAGTCAACATGCTTCAATAGTAAGTAGTACTGTATCTGTAGAGAAACATGACCCAAGAACACTGTTCAACCACATATGTGGCTCCTGCAGTCCAGCAGCTAGAGAAAACTCTTACTCAGAAAGGTGGTTTTTACCCTTGTCCTGATTCTTAAAGATTGTTCAGTAATTAGTGACTTGGAGTTTACTGACTATTCAAAGGCAGTTTTAATTGATATTTCCAATCAACAGCCTTCCCAGAGCTTTTAGTATTCAGATTTTCACTATGCCAAAGACCCTAATAAAGGAACAGATGTTTTATTTGATTATCCATTTGAATAGGCAAGTATCTTAAGCCCTTCTGTGACACCCATCAAAATGGTACCTCTGCATGTTATGTTAATTAGTGCTGTATTAATTTATACCCAATATATGGAGTGAGAACCAGAACAACACTCCTTCCAACATGTTATCTACTATTTTTTTGTACAGGGATTCCACGTGGAATTAAGAAGAACAAGTGTATATGCCCAGATAACCAATGAGGCCAATCATATACCCACCATACTAATTTCAAAGAATAGTATTTATGTGATACTTACTTTCTCAATTTTCTACCCACACTGATTTTTTTCCTTATTATGATTATTACAATGCAAATCTCATAGACAAGATAGTTCTGTATAAGTACGGGATTTGCAGCAGAAATATCTGAATATGAGATCTGATCTCAGATTGAAAGCATTTTTTCAAATGGCACTGAAGATGATTCTGGACATTATGGAAATTTGATAGATAACTCATTATTGTCCTTTGCAGTAAGTGCACAATGGTTTTAAAAATAATGGACTATGTATTTCTGTAAAACCTGGACCAAGAAAACAGAAAAAAGTTTGTATTTCTTCCTTTACTATTATCTGAAATAAAATTCTGAGTCTGAGAGTCTGTGTGAGAGTCTGTCAATACTGTAGGGCACAGGAGAAAAATCACATTAAGTGGTTGTGCTTTGTTCATCCAGTTAAACAGCCCAGAGTCCACAGAAATTATAGAACAAGATAAATCTAAAACATAAAGGAGATAGGACATGATCTTGGATGTGAAGACAAGCAAAAAGTCTTAACAGAGCTTGACTGTTAGGTTAAAAAACTTCAAGAGCAGAAGGTAACAGAGTTAAGCTATTCTTGATTTCTCCATTCTAGGTAATACAGTAGAGTTAGGGATGAGTTTAATCCATGAGATCCAGTCTTGATCTTACACTTAAGAGCAATCACTGCAATTTGCAGTCCTCTTAACAACATAGTTAATAGGGTGAGAACCAGATGTGACCTCTGTGAACTACAAGACTGTAAGAGTATAAGTTTTATTAAAAAGGCAACTCCAAAATTCCCCTAAAACTTAGGGCTTCTTCACCTTTCTCTTTCCCTCAATGGCCAGTGGTAAGCACTATGGAAGTGGGAACTGAACTGCTGAGAGGCATGGCAGGAGTTAGACATTTCGTGATACCCCTACTTAAGGCTAATATAATTTCCATAGATTTTGCTGTGATTAGGATAATTAGGAAATACATTTTCAAAAAACAGTCCATGCACTTGGTACCTAAATAAATTTTTGCTCTTCCTTTGCCAGTGTATCATGGTTTCATTGTATGATATGGGTGTAAGTATTTACCGGAACATCAACTTATTTTCAACCCTTTCTGTATTATAAGATGAAAAACCCCATGGATTTAAAGTCTTTATCTCAAGTTTATATTGCTAACAGTCGATTTCCCATGTTCAAAATACTCTCAATTAATAATAAACCTTACTATACATATATTACTTCATTAATAATATACTGTTATGGGAACAAGTACAAATAAAGTAAAAATCACTACTCCAAAGCAAAACAATTTTATAAATCTGTGGGTAAAACCTCTAATATTTTCTCTCTGTAAACCCCAACAGAGATGAAAAATTTTGGAAATGTCTTAGTCCAACTAATTTGTTCTGCAAGTATTTGCAAGCCAATTCAAAAAGTCAGACATCATCTTGTGTGCATGAATGTTAGAAAGAAAAATCCTGTGACTTACCTGCACAGCCCAGAGGTAGTCCAGACGCAGCTTCAAGTCCACCTGTCTGGAATGCAGTGCCAAAGCACAAGAAAATAGCAAAATGGCAAGTATTGGTTCATAGCCACGCATATAAAAGGAGCCACCTCTTAAAAATAAAAGGAAAGCAAACGGATTATTCCAGGTTGTCTAATATGTAACACTGCATATTTTTAATATCAGATCTTTATTTTAGAACATATGGCTACTCCCTAATCACTAGCTTTTTCTGAAAAGGCTCATATGGGTAGGGACATGGGTAAATGTGATCACTGCATCACACCAACATCCAATTATATGAGGATTTTATAATGCCTTACATTATAGTAATGTGTGTTCACAGTTTCAATTAGGCAACATAAAACCACTTAAAAAACCAGAAGCTTAAATTAAATTGGAATTGTTTGAGGGCTGCTCAAATACAGAAATGAAGGTTTTAACTGTTTTTCTATTTCATATTATAATTAGACTGCCAACTGTTCAGCTGAGGTATATTAGCAAAAAACTACAGAATGAGGCAACAGTTGTTAGTTCCCAAAATCTTATCTCCTGTTGATGTACATTATTACATCCTGCAATTGCTCGGAAAAGGATAGCCTAAGTATTTCTTATGCTCTGCTGAGTAAATGTTGCCCTAAGCAGCAGTGAATGCTAGAGGACAGCTCACAAGATGAGTAGTCAATGTCATAACTATCTATACAGGAACACCTCTTTCTTTAACTTTACAAGATACATACCCCACTGCTTTTCTGTAATCACTGAGTTCCAGAATAACTATGTACAAAATTGTAACAAAAAGCAGAAGGATCATTTTTGGCAAAGAAGATACACGTAGAAATATTGCCAAGGTGAGAGTGCCCACTACACAGGAAAGGAAAGCATAGTGGGCTGTGTCACATGGAAGTTCATTCATTGTTTTATTTGTTCCACCAGGAGAAATTATAACTATTGAACTGCTGGAATTGGTATTCCAAACCCAAGGCATACAGCCAACCTAGAAAAGACAGGAGAGGCAAGAAAGGCAGAAAATTAAATATGAAATAAACAGAAATGCAGCTGCTATGGGAACTGACTCTAGTTCATTTCTGATTGCAAAAATATGGCTGTGGAGTTCCCATCCAGGTCACTGCTCTAATAAAAATCTCTCTTCTTTTCCCATAATGCTTTACTCACTTTTAGGTGAGTGACACTCTTTGTTCATTAGGTACCAGCAAGGCCAACCTACTGAAGTCTATACTTAGTTGAATAGTGCTCAAAATCAACATATTCAGGCAAAAATTCATGAACTTCAGTAAATGTTGTGGGTAAATGTAACTATATGGATTCTTGCACAGAGCACAGAAAGAATCACAGAATGGTTTAGTTTGGAAGGGACTTTAAAGATCATCTAGTTCCAACTCCTTTGCCATGGGCAAGGACACCTTTGACTAGATCAGGTGTCCTGTCTTAATGACTATACAAATTTTATCAATTTCAATTAAAAAAATATACAATAAAATGTATTTTAATATTTAACTGAAGAGCTAAACATGAATGATATCTGTTCTTGACTTCAGAGATACTGCAGCTATCACACATGATTAAAACATCTCATCTTTAATTATCCCTGCTGCTTCAGTAAGCCAAAGAGTTCCATTTGCTCCCTAGACTGGGAAATAAGAGAAATGTTACAGTGCATTTGCTATGGGAAATCTAAAGAAATTTAACCTGCTTCTTCCAAAGACAATGTCATGTACACATTTCAGAGCTGTTATCCCAGGATGGGAGGAATTTCTGGCAAACAGTGCAGGTCCCTAGAGCTCCACTTCTAATTCCATTCCAACCTTTCACCTCTTATGAAGGGAGAGGACAAGAGTTAGCATAAACTGGGAGAATAGGATGGTTGTGTGAAACTGATTTTACCAGGCACTGCTACATAAGCCCTGCCCTGTACTTCAGCTTCTCTTTTGAAGTGTGTTATTAGACCTCTTTATTTCATCCTAGCCACTGATAATGAAATTTTATAGCATGCCATAAAATAACTCACAACCTGAAAGGTTATTAAGCAACACATTTTACATGGGGTTGTAATTTTAAAAAGATATGACATAACAGATAAAAGGTGAGTTAAACTCATAATGGATAACATTAAGAAATGAGAAGAATTAAGTGAAAAAATCCATTTAATGTGATTTTGTCCAATATCCTTGAAAATGCTATTCATACTAAGCTCATGTGAAAACAGAGGCAGGCCTGAAGGCTTCATAAATGTCATGCAATTCATCCAGGAAAACACCATCTTCTCTACAGCTAAGAGTGAAACCTCATCACCTAGCTTCTCTGCTAACTGAGAATTCTAGAGGCATTACTTGGCTGGAACTAATAAGTCCACTCATTAAACATTTGTCCTATGTTTTTCAATGGTTACAGGCTATTTTTGTTTTAATGAAGTTATATTTGTGACCTATTCTAAATTTTACCTGAGTTATCACTCCCTTGTTGGAGCACAGAACTTCTGAATTCTAATCTGCCATCTTCCACCAATGGTCAGGGTTGCCTTAGGCCTTATGATGTCTGTTTCTCATTTTCACCATCTTTAAGTGGCAACAATTATTCTTGTTTTCATTTGGTCAAATTCCCTATCAGATCTATGGGGGCTGATCCACAAAGGTTCCAGTTGTCATATTAACTCAGTCCCAAAATCAGAAACACGAAACTTTCTAAGATGCTAGCTAGCCTGAAGGCACTGCACATCACTGTGCATTTTGGACTTAAATGTACATTAAGAACAACATATTGGTTGTGCTATTAGGTCTGCTTTACCCACACAGCTGATGCTCAGGAATTCCCAGAAATCTCTGAACATTAGAAATTCTTGGTACCTCTCAGGACATTGGAATTCATTGACATGGGGATCCTCTGCCCATTATTTTAATAGAATTTCTCATGGTAGGTCCAGGGTCAAGTGAATAAACAAAACAGAAAATAAGGGTATTGGCATCTCAGTGAGCATTGTGAATTGCTCATGAAATCTCTCTCTGGGTCAGAACCCATTGCCTAAATCCTACAGAAGGCAATCTGCCTTCTTAGGATGTCCTGTTGTGTTTAGGGTGCTACTTTGTGTGTGGATTCTTCCCTTTGGGTACCCTAACATGTTCAGTAATTAACATTATAATCCAAAATGTTGAAATTGTGCACTAGGAATCTGACAAGGTAACTAAATGCCAAATACTGTTGTGGAAGTTTAAATACCATCTGACATTCATGTCCACCATGTAGAATTAGCTGCTAATCTACAGTAAAAGAAGCTCAATTCTTGTTCAAGTATTGAACACGTTCACTTGATACAAGAGAAGCTTCCTAGACACTGTTACACAATACTGTCCAAAAGATCTCTTTATGCAAAAAGATCACATTGCCTTTTCTAGTCTGCCTGGATTAAAAATATCCCCCTATTACTACACAATAATATGTTCTATGAGTTGCCACATAGAAGTATGTAATGTTGTTTTACACCATGCCTTTTCTGTCACAAAATATTAGTCATTGACCTATCAAGTAAGTTGAACATTAAAAAACAGATTTCCCATAAAGTATACAACATTATCAGATTATGTGATACTAAAGTTTAATATAAAAAAATCTGTAGGTATTATCTGTGTATTTGCTTTGTCATTCCTAATTCAATACCCTGACTCAGGGCAGTGAAAGTTCAAGTTATAGCAAAGAGCTTTAAATTTGAGGAAACATGCTCTACAAGTATGAATAATAAAGAGTAGGAATACACCAGATGAGAATATGGTATGTGTTTAATGGATCCATACCAGGTTGTTCTTCAAACATAATGCTAAATTAAGAGATAATTGATTTAAATACTCACCACACAACCTTGAGCCACGGAGTATATAAGGATCACAATAAAAATACACAAAATGGTACGAATTTGTATTGTCAGGCACCCTGGAAAACACTAAGGAAAAAAAAAGATTTAAAAATAAATGAATTTAAAATATATTTTGTAGTGGGTTTGTTATTTTTAGCAGTCCATAAAAAGAAGTGAATAAAGAATACAGAATTTTTGCCTGCACTGCAAATTCCAAAACAATGCAGTTATTATTGTATACATGTGTGGGGTTTTTTAAATGGCAATTATATTTTTTAGGGTAATAAATGTGAAATTATTATTACTATACATTGTGTCTCACTATAATTAAAACTCTTTGAAAGGCTAGTAGGATGTGTGCTCATAACTCAAATAATAAAATAGGATGGTATTTGATTTTTTTTCCATGGGGAAAAATACCCAAAGCACCTTTTGCTTTGCAAATTATCAGCTGCAAATAATGATGCAAGAGATAATACTGTGTTAATGTAGAATTTCAGAGTGGTATTTGTGTCTTTGCTATAATAGTCAAGTTACATGCCAAGGTAGTTTTAATTGTCAGAACTCATTAAAAATCCTGACTTTGTCAGAGCAGAAAAAGCAGCAGAGAAGAAAATGTGGTGGAATGATCTTGTGAATCTCGTGCTCATTTCCATTTTTACCTTGATTCCATCACTCTGAAGTATAAAGTGCTTGTTCATACATGATCGTATATGAAGCCAGTGACAGAAGGTAAGAGAGGAAGGTTAAGTTCATTTGTCTCCAGTACTTATGCTTGTTTGTGTCATACTGATCTATACTCTGGTTTCTGGGAAAGCTGCTTTCCCCTCTTTGCATTAAGAATGTTTGGGGCATCTATTATCCACTGAATCCATGATACAGCTTTCAGACCACAGGCCATCTTCCAGTGTCTTCAGGAGGCAAGAATCAACTCTAAGAGACAGTCAGATTTAAAGAGTGAACAAAAAATGTTCCTTAAAATGAGAGGGCTCAGACTCAGCAAGGCTGATTTTGACTTAAGATAAATGAAGCAAACAAACACCTAATTTTTGAATGAAAGTCACCAGTCCTGAAGAAAAGCTGCTCAGTTCATGGGTATCATCATCAAAAGCACAGCTTCTAGCAGGCAGCAAAGCACCCACAGAGAGCAGTTTCTGTGTCCTTGACACACTGCAGTGAGTTCTTCCTTCTTAGGGCATGGACTTTGCATTTATCCATGTTGTATTTCATAGGATTTCTGTTGCCCTTTTAGGCCAAACCTATCTAGGTTTCCCTCAGTGGTCATCACAACAGTGTGTTGGCTGTTATCACGAAATCGGTCACCTGAAAATTTAGTATGAGCATACTCCAAGTCTTTCTTCATGTCATTGAAATGTACAACAGGAAAAGTCCTGGGATAAACTCCTGTGGTAATCCCCTTATTACTGGCTTCTGTGTAGAGTATGACCATAAACTGCTATGCTCTCTATATGATCATCCAGATGTTTTTTTACAGATCAAGTTGTCTGCTCAACTAGACCAGAACCCTGTGCACGCATGAGGATGAACGTGTAATATTATTCATACAAATATGATACAAAATAATAGTTTTGTTTGAAGGAAATACTTATGTTGCATTAATTCTATCTGCATCCAAATGAGCTATGTAGATAGTATCCCTATAGTTGGAATATGATGCTGCATGGTTAATAGTGACAAGACAAAATTCATACATTGCACAGACAATTTTTTAATGTGTGTGGTATGTTTATATTCCAAACGTCGATGTGCTAGGCTATAGGGTTAAAAAGGAAAATAAACCTTTAGAAGGTAAGGTATGAGGCATGTCTGAATTAAAACTCTGACACTTCTTACTTGTGGTCATTCTAAGATTCCATCTGTTGTTGTTTTTTTTATTGTAGCATAGCATTTGGGGCTTAATTTTCTTTGCTTTATTTCATCTGTGCAATTTTTATTAACTATATGAATACTGTCAGATCCCCAAAATGCTAGGTAACTGGTACAGTAAAGCATTACTATAGTGGCTTTATGAGTGAGGCATTTGATGCTAAAGTATGGAGAGGCTGAGTCACTTGTCTGTTGTAAAACATCAAGGGACAGAAGATGGGTTAATAATAAAAGAAAGGCCTATTTACAATTCTATATTAATTATACTCATATATTAATTATATACATATTCATTATCTTTTATTTAAGACAAATTTTCTCCACAAATTTTCAAATTACAGTATTCTGAGGTTTTATATTTCTTTTTTTTTTTTTTTGTGCTGGATTTGATTATTTAAGATACTGAATCTCTAGAAGAACATGGAATAAATTAAATAAATTAAAAATTCCACCAACAGCCAAACAGGTGAAACAAACCTTAAGTTTGCACAAGCCCCAGGGAAATAGCACATAAAGGAGCAATCTCCAACAAATTTGATCTGTGTTTGTACCATCCATAAATATAAGAACAGATGATAAACTACTGTGCCTTTATTAAACAAAGGAGATAATAAGAATTACTCTCAAATAATTGTGTAAATTTATAAATATCTGCTCAGTACAGGATTCTCTGCTATAATACTACATATTTTTCAGTGAAAGCAATTACTTTCCTTCTGCCAAAAGGTATTGTTTCTTAACTAGAGTGTGTACTAAACAGCAAAGATGATTAACAATGCAGATGCTTTCTCCTGATAGTTTTTCAGAAAAGATTAAATGTAGATTAAGCCACTACAGAGTTCGTGCATCAGAAAATAGTCTAGATGCTTTATTCTGACCTCACAAGACCTAGAACAATCCTTCTCCCCTACAACAATCCTTCTGCAGCATTACTTTTGTGAAAATATAATGCAGGAGAACTAATCATTACTAAAGGTTTTGAAAGGGCCAAGCGTTTTGTGTGAAAATCATTGTTCTTTACCATCAGAACACCTGCTGCTTTGTTGTAAAAGTTTTGAAAACAGAGAAGTTAGCAGCACTTTACATCCAGATACCAATCAGAATGAAGTATGAACTGTGGCTTTATATTCTAAATGAAAAACAAAGCAGAGCCAACAAAAGGAGGAATAGTCATAAAATCTGAAATCACTTACTTGTACTTTTGTGACATGTAGGTACATAATACAAGCCACTAGGAAGCATATGCAGAACACCAGGAGAACAAGAACTACGGTACTCCTAGAATCAAAACACAATATAATTATAGCAGTGCAACTCAGTAGCACATAAGAACACACATCACAGGTGTCCTTCTGATATATTTTGCATGAATATTGGAGGATCTCCTCCTCACCCTTGCTGTAATACCATTGCAGAGGAAATTTCACAGTGAAATACAGTGCTATCAATAATGACAAATCAGTAAATGCTCTTTATATGATGACAACTCTTACCTCAGCAAGGAGGTAAACAATTCAACTGTATGGTGTGTTGGGAAAGACACTTCCTAATTGTAGGATAATGCAGAATATTCAGCATAATGACTCTTAGAAGTGTAGTGTGTAAACCAATCACTTGGTTTTGGGAGCTGTGTACCAGATGCTTTTCCCTTCTAATGTCTCCTCAAAGATTAAGAAATTGGGGGTCAGTAAACACAGTCACTTAGATAAAATCACACCAGACTGCAATCCCCTCTTCTAACTAAATAGAAAAACTACCTCCCTTTGAGTCTACCTCAACAGTTACAAAAATAATAGGTTTCACAAAGATGCCACAATTCCTATAAGTCTAAACCTTCCCTTGATCTTTCAAAATAGGCTTGTTCTTCACAAGAGCAGTGCAGATCAAGCCCTTGCATCTTCCAGAAAACCTGTGTAATTGGAACAGTAGCTTATGGATGTGAGAAAGCTGGCAATAATTAGTCCACCAGTACTGGTGCTTTGATTTATGTTCCAGAACAGCCTGGCCCCAAGCCAGCCATGGCATCAGGGGCATGGCTCCCAAGCCAGAATGGAAGTGCATGACAGCAGCTCAACATGATCTTCTCACTTTCTTCTCTAGTCTTGTGAGAACAACCAAGTCTGTCCAGAAGATGTGAGCCATGGCTCCAGGCATATATGTATTTGTGCCCTTGACCATGACTGAGGGAAGAATGTTTATATAGTGTTTCTAACAGTACAAGAGTGAAACTCTTCTGCAGTAGGACTTCTCAGCATTTGGCTCAGATTTCAAGTTCATGTAACAACTCCCACCAATACACAAACAGGAAAAAATCTGTGGCATAATATATATATCCAGAACGGGGAGGTGACTCTAGATGCTGCCAGTGTGGATTCTGAATACAGCTATTAATAGACAGCAGGCCCTCTTGTGCTTTTAGGAATTTACGATGGTGGTATGCTACAAAGAAATGCAGTGGACATGACTGCAACAACATTTTTTAAGGCAGCAACAGCCAAAAATTGACACTAGTGGTGAGTGCAACCCTGACAGAGATTTAGGTTGATGCTAGTAACAAAGGGCTACATTGTATTGTAAAAATAAATCCAGCATAAGACATCAGAAAGATTTATTATCAAGGTTTCTAGTGGGTATGCTACATGTGTATATCTATAATTGGACAGTTCAGGTTAACATGAACATAGCCTTACTTTCACCAACTCTGTCTGGTAAAAGACACCTTCAGCTGAGAAGCTGTTTTGCCCAGATGCTCACTGAAATTCTAAGACTGTCAAGTTCATTGCTTTCTGTGTATTTATGCAGCAACTGGCTTTCTTACATTTTATTTTCTCTAGATCTTGAACCTCCTCCTTGGAACATCATGATACATGTCAAACACCATTATTATCTCTTCTCCTATAACTGTAACACATTACACTTCCTGTCCTGGCTTTTGAATTATCTTTTCATATTTGTAACTACTTTGGAAATCTGAAGAACAACTTAAAGCAGCATATTCTGTGAAGAGAGGAAATTTTCCAACACTTCCAAGGTTTTAGTCTAGCTCATGGTTCCATCTGGATCACAGCAAGGGAAGAGCCTGAGAAGACCAAGAGGTTGCACTAAGACAATACCAACAGACATCAGAAGAATGAACTTAAGACCATTCAGTTAAGTGTCCTTAAGTTCATTCAGTGATTACCATGTTCATGGCCTTCAGTGGTCACACTGCTAGAAGCTGTGTGTCTGTCAGATCAGACCCTCATCTCAATCTCTGTCCAGCTGTTTGTAAACTAACAGTACTTTTTGGGAAAATTTATCAACTACCGTATCATATGATTCTTGGAAATTTGTTTTACTTTCAACTATATTACTACTCTTTGTCTCTCCTTCTTCTAAACTGCCATGGCATGTTCTATGATGCCATGCAGCTGGACATTACTTGAGAAGGAGGTGAAATTAAGTATACTACAACTAATCAGCAGAGGTCATTAGTATGGAAGTTAGGTGAGTGTTATAAGTGACTTAGAATTATTCATGAGAAAAAGGTATTATATAATATTTACATGACGATTTTTTAAAAAGTGATTCTTAAATTTTCAATTAAAACTAATAAAATATAGGAGTTTTATTCTGACTGGAGATTTGTGAATAAAGAAGAACAGAATTTAAAATGTGATTTTCAAAAACATTATCCTGCGGCCAGTTCTGTTCTCACCGAAACCCTAAGAATTAGTGAAAATGAGTAAAACTTATATTGAATATTTTGGTATTATAATCTGAAAAATCTTATTACTAATAAATTTTATATATTGAACAAAATTATATCTACTTAATGTAAACCCTAGATTTGAAAGTGAAGTGTAATTGTAGTTTTATTTAGCAGGTATTCACATAGAACTGGCAAAATCTGAAGTAATCACTGAACTGTATTACTCAACAACAGGCATCAGACATTCCTGAAATACATCATAAGTATTTGGTTATGTCTGTTTTAGTGTAGCCAAGGTCTGACTGCAAAACACGTGGCAATGGCCAAACTATGTACCATTGATAGCAAGAACTTTAGGGGAGGCTACAAATTAGGGTTGAAAAGCTGGATGGATACTTCAGTATTTAGTTCCCATCAAGCTCGGTTTAGTTTTATCTTTGATGCTATTAAAGTACCCGATATACCTGGTTGAAAGCTTGCATAAATATATTTAGAAAAGTTTCAGCTAACACCTTTTTTATATGCTTTAAATAAATTTTAGCAGATTTCAGAGAAAAAAAAGGAAAAAGGAAAAAAAAGAAAGAGAACAGGGAAGAAATTGTTCTAAATGAGATAGCAGAATGTGTCTACTCTGGACAAATGGAAGAGTTAGACTGAGGGCATACCAACAGAGAATCTCCTGTTTGCAAAGATACCAACCTAATTCCCATTCCAAAGATTTTAAGGTTTTTTTCCTGTGCAACATGCTTGAAGATGTTCCACTTTGAATTATAATGGTAAAAGACAGAAACTTACTGTGGTATTATTAGAAGGTAGACAAGGCCAAATAAGGCAGATAGAATTAGTGAGAGAACTACAGCACTGGTGAAGTACTCATCTTGAAGCTGATGGTACTGTTAAAGAAAGGAAGAAATTAAGACAGTGAGTATTTTATACACAGCCACTTACCCACACCTGTCCATTCTCAGTAAAAAATAACTATAGCCTAAAAGAAAATAAGCCCCTATCCATTTTGCAATCATACAAATAACCACTGTTTAATTCACAAGAAAAAAAAACCAAACTCGAGGCAATTCTACACATAATTTTTCTTGACAGCTTTCTGTTTCAGCTTCTGTTTCCTGTTGGACTACCTGCTTAGTTTTCACCCCGTAACTAGTGAAATCTAGTTTAGGCTCAGACATAAGTTTATCTTTCAGAGCAAAAATGATTCAGCCACTTTGAACCAGAAGGAAGTAGCCTGCTCTCCTTTTCCACTAATTCATTACAAATAAAGACCAAAATGCCCTTGGTGCTTCCTTCAAGGAATCCTATGACTATCCTGCTCAGGACAGGACACTAATGGCTGGGCTGGAGAAGGCTGCTAATGGGAGACATGGGCTCAGTTTGGAGCAGTTACTGTCACTGATTCCACTAAGCCACAGTCCTTAGAATACTTTTCAGGTAAAGATCCAAATTTCAATCTCATTTCAATCTCATTCAACCTCTCAAACTTTCTATTTTTGAAATAAACCAATTATAATTAAATAATAAATCACTGTGGAAACCTGAAATCAAAGTTAATGCTCAAGATCTTAAGAAATTTAGTCCATTGTGGCTCACATCCTTCTGACTCCAAACAGTAGTGACATGAAATATTAAAAGACTACAAAGTGACTCAAAGTGAAAAAATCCACAATCCTATCACTTTTACTTTTTCAAGCACATAAACTAAAGGCTTGCTTTTTTTTTTCAATTAAGAAACTTATATGTACAAAACTCAAGGTAGAAATAAACAGCTCTTCTACTTTGTCAGCCTACATGCATGCTTTTAATTCTGCAGTAAGTCTGCTGCTTTCAGAACAGTCACACTGTCATAACTGCAACCTTTCCCAGAGACTTAAACTTTTTTTAAAGTACTTTCTAGAATTGATGAGATCGATCCTTATCAAGCTCTGTATTCAGGGAGAAAAATCCTGTTATTAATGCTTCTCCAGAGCAAATGAATCTGTATCAAGCCACATTGCCATGACAGAGTATCAAGCAGGGATGCAGGTTTGGAGAAGCAAAAGGGAGGCCAAAACACAGGATGTGGAACTTTATGCGGGAGGATCTTGATGAGCTGAAAGAAATTGATCTTTGTTTTTATCCCCTCCAATTGCTTCCATAGAAATTGGAAATAAAATCTCCCTCTTTATTGAGGGACTTTTTTAAAAAGTCCAGAGGTTTATTTTAAAATAGTGAGTAGAATTTAATTATTGTCTAAAAACAGGCAAAAAACTTACTGCTAGTTGGTTTATGGTCGGTGAAATAAATGAAATAATTAAGAAAATCCTTACTTTATATTCACGTTCAATTTGCTTATATGTCAGGGTAATGAAGTTCAAGTCAGCCATCTCAGATTCAGTCTGCCGGGCCTCTATCAAGCGGCTGATGTATCTGTTTACTCGAGTTCCTGGGGTGTTGTACAGAGCACTGGTAGAAAAAGAGGAACGATTCCTGAGTTTTTCAGAGGCTGTCCTTAATGCTCTCCTCTGTAACACAGATGAAGAAAGAAGCACAGATTTTATTAACATTGAATTTTTTCACTGCTGTTCATGTTATCTCAAGATCACAGCCAGGATGAGGTATTCACTAAGCAGAGAAACTACAAAAGAGAGAGATCTCATCTCTTTGTAATTGCCATCCTTTAAAAACTTCTTGTCTTAACCTCCACTCATTAAAATCAATGAGTGTCCTGTTTTGAGACAGGGTAGAACTAATAGATGACAGAGAAGCCAGGCAGCTGGGATGCCTGGCCAAAGATGCAGGTATCGATCAGGCAGTTGGGAAGAAGACTGGAGCCACCAGCCTATGGAGGTGACTCTTGTCAGCTGTAAAGGAGACAAAACAGACTGCCCACAGATCAGAACAGCCAGGCTTGAGTAAGCTACCAGGTATCTGAAGGAATTTGCTGTACAAGATGTGATCTATACCAATGTTCACATTGTAGATCCTTATCAAATGCCATGCCCCAAGCCTACACTCCGCAAATTCGTGCATGCTGCACCACCACCATGTACCCATACACTATCAATGTTATGGGTTCCTGGAGACTTTGAACCAACCATGAACGATGTGCTTAGACAAGTACAAGAGTATGTAGATGTTGTTAATACTCCTTATTGGGCTGGAATCTCAGCTGTAGAGACAGTGACTGAGAAACTGTGTAAAACCCCGTTCTTCCCCTGAAGGGGAAGGCCCCATTGCAGCCATTAAAAGGAGATGCCCTCTTATGAGTCTGAATCAAACAGAATACAGTAAGAGGTACTGTAAGAGGTATTCTATGAGACAGAATCTGCCACTATTTCTGGAGTGATGGGGTGATCTAAAGAATTGACTGTTGTGAAAGCTGATGTGAACCTCACTGGGATAAGGTGGAATATGAACCCTATAATGACTGGCCCAGATGGCCCATGCATCGTTGGCATAGACTGCCTCAAGGGAGGAGATTTCAAGGACCCAAGAGAGTACCTGTGGGCCTTTGGTATAGCAGCTGTAGAGTCTGAGAACACAGAACAGCTGCATACTTTGCTTGGTCTTTTGGATGACCCTTCTACAGTGGGGCTGATGAAACTTGAAAACCTGCAGGTGCCAATTGCTACTTCAATAGTGTATAGTTGACAATATTGCACCTGTGGAGATGCTTTGATCCCCATTTACAAGGTGATCCAGCAACTATTGAGCCAAGGAGTGATCAGAAGGATTTGCTCACCCTTCAACACTCCCATATGGCCAGTGCAAAACCCTGATGGAGAGCGGAGACTGACGTGGACTATTGCGCCTTAAATGAGGCTACACCACTACTAAGTGTTGCTGTGCTAGAGATGCTAGAACTTCAGTACAAACTGGTATGCGACTATTGACACTGCTAATGCTTTTTTTGCTATTCTTCTAGCACCAGAATGCAGGCCACCATTTGCTTTCACCTGGAGGGGTGTCCAGTACACCTGGAACTGACTGCCTCAGGGGTGGAAATACAGCCCAGCCATCTGTTATGGACTGAATCTCCTCTGGAGAGGAGTGGCGCTCCAGAACATATACAGTACATCAATGGCATCATCATGTGGGGTAACACAGCAACAGAAGTCTTAAAGAAAGGTAAGAAGATAATCCAAATTCTTCTAAAAGCCTTTTTTTTCTGTAAAAAGAAGCATCTCAGGATGCTGGGATGCATATCACCAGGTCCCATATACATATATATTCAGGTTCTTCAGTAACCACAGCGGTAGTGGGTCAAGGGTTGGACTTGATGATCTCTGAGGTCCCTTCCAACCCACCCAATTCTATGATTCTATGAACCTGATCTTTGCATACATTGGGAAGCAGTCTGCTGCATTTGGGAGGTGCTGGGACAGAGGTTGCTGGTGAAGACTGAAAAAAAAGTTGTTGAGAACCTCAGCCTTCTCCTCATCTGTTGTTACTAGGTCACCAGACTTGCTCTATAGGGGGAATATGTTTTCTTTAACCTTTCTTTTTTCACTGATGTACCTGTAGAATCCTGTCTTTTTATTCTTCAAATCTCTTGCCAGGTTCAGCTCCAATTGTGCCCTGGCATTCCTGACCTCATCCTTACACAACTGGGCAGCATCTCTATGCTCTTCACAAGATACATGTCCCTGCTTGAGTTCCGTCTTGCCTTTTAGTCTACCAGCAGGCCACAGCTCAGCCATGCTGGTTTCAGTCTTTTCCTTGCTGGGTTACAATTATATTACAATTAAATTACAATATGAAACACTTATGAGACTACTTGAAATGGTATTTTTCAGACATTAAATAAATAAATACATGCTACAGTAATGTCCTATAAAGGTTCAAAAGCCTTTATAGCCATAGCTGGATTTACTTGATTTGAGCACTCATATCTGTGAAGGAACCTTGCATTGCAACACAGAATATTTGCATTAAAATAATGCATCATCATCTATGATGAATGCTACATATTAGGCACAAAAACTCAGAACAGCTGGTTCAGTAAAAGATAGCACTGCAGAGCTTCATGGCAAATGTTCTGACATGAGAAAATTTTCATCAGATGCCTAGCAAACCTGTATCAGGATGTTCTTGTGTGTACTACCATATTTCTTCATACAGATACACAAGACACATTGTAAATTATTGCATATGCTTTAAAAAGTGTGTGGGTTAGTTTTTTTAAATACACAAAGAACAGTACTAATTCACAATTGGAAGGCCTTGTACATGGTCAGTCTCAAAACCAAATCTGACATTTCTGAAAGTCTTCACTGAAGGTGTGTTTTGTTCCCTTTTTCTGCACGAGAAACACAAGCACATGTAAAATTCAAAATCCAAGTGCTTCCTTCAAGTAAAGTTGAGATGCAATAAGTGTACAATATTTCAAACAAAAACTACATACAAAAAAAGTGGAGCAGTCAGTAAGATGGATTATTGACTCCAATGTAGACCTGCCATGCTTTGCAGCACTGGTGGTTTTGCCACCTGCTGGCAAAAAAAAAATCAACTGAGCAACTCTTATTTTTCTCCTAAAATGTCTGGGTAGAACTACATAAAGAAAAGGCAGGAAACCAGGCTACTAATAAGTAAAGCAATTATGAGTTTTGGCATTACAATCCATTCAGGAATGTGGTATTCATATTTGTATTAGGAACTTTTGTGTTTAGGATTTGTCTCAAGGACTAAGAGGTTTTTTGGCTAATCAGGTGACTTTTAGTTTTTAGAGAACCATTTAGATTTAAAAAAGAAAATCTGTCATTTTGCATTTTCTGCCATCGGCTTCAAGCAGTGGACTCATGATACAAAAGAAAAGTTCCTGTGATGGAAATCCATAATAGAAGCCACATAGAATAGAAGCCACTGTGATGGCTTGCTCAAGAGGAGCTCCAAACTTGAGGCCTGTTAAGTTTTGTCTTTTCTGTGAGAAGGCGGTGGGCATTTGATAGTTCTATCTGCAGCATTAACACCAGAAACATCTCTATCAGTTGAGCAGGTTACCCCCTATGTTCTCAGAGCAGGTCTGCTTGATACAGCCCTGGAGCTGATGCCCAAGGAGATTACATGGATTACCTTATCATCATCCTCACACGTCATGACGTTGGAGAAGGGGATCTCTGCTTTGAACATCTTACGACAGTGCATGAGCTGAACAAGCAGATAGCAGACTGTCTTGAACTTCATTCTTTTGGCAGGCTTAATGTCAGAGAGAATCAGCCCAGGAAATATCTGTTGGTTAGAAAAATAGTATTTGTAACTGTTTTTACATTTCCTGCACGGAGGTACATACCTGCAGACATTGACACCATCTAGTGGTCAGAACAAACCAGTATTCTATTAAGAAATAATGTATTTTGATAAACATCATATATTTGCAGGTGAAGATTACTTCACCTTTTTTTAACCAGGAATATAAAGAATCTATTGAACAGACATTATTTAAACACATACTTAACATTGGGAGCTGTTTTCTACATAGCAATGTAAACCATAAAAAAGAGTGTATAATGACAAATTAATAAAAGAGGCACTATTTGTATTTCTTTAACCTTAAAATATATTCTGGAAAAACAGAGGGGTGGAAAAAGGAGGAAATTATAATTTTTATTAATTGATGTTAAAGATAATAATTTTAATCTTTTTTTCTCATTTCCTCAATCTGTTACTTCAGCCACTGGTAAGCCCATTAAAATCAGTAGAGGATAGTAAAGATATACTTACATGCATGCCCTGAAAAGATGTTGTGTAGCACTGAGATGGTATCTTACACCTTATTTCTTTAAGACAAAAATTAATTTACCATAAAGGAATATTATTAAAGGGTTGGATATAATCTACTGTTTACCACAGATAAGCCGGTATTTAACTCTTGCTCACTTCAGTAAACCCTTAGCACATGTTTAGATAGTTTCAAACATCAGAACAGGAGCCATCCTTTATGTTACTCTCAATATTTTTGAGAGTATGAAAGCAATTTTATTCATGCTTCTGGTAAGTGAAATGTGTACAGTGGTTTTCATGGGAAATGTGGGCTCACACTTTTCGTTCTCTTCCTCTTATTGACATACCTACAGAAATTTTTCCTGTTGCCCTTAACCCCCCTAGCCATGTGCAATTTTCTCTGTGCTTTTGCTTTCCTAATCTGATCTCTTGCTTCTCTGACTACTTCTCAGTAGTATCTCAGGTTATCTGTCCTTGTTCCCATCCTCTGTAAACTTGCCTCTATCCTAAGTGTGTCAAGGAGTTCCTTGCTCATCCATGCCAGCCTCTAGGCACTTCTGCCTACCTTCTTCACTGGGACACATTGGTCCTGGCCATGCAGTAAGTGATCCTTGAAAATGGACAAGCATTCCTAGGCTCCTTTCCCACACAGGGCTTTATCCCATTCTACCCTACTAAGCAGATCCTTGAAAAGACTGAAGTCTGTCCTTTAAAATCAAGTGTCATCAGCTTACTTTGCAGTTTCCTCACTTTCCTAAGGGTCTCGAATTCTACAGTATTATGGTCACTGCAGTCTCCCATTAATTTTTACATTGCTCACCATCCCGTCTCAGTTGGTGGGAACAAGGTCTAGCAAAACTCCTTTTCTGGTTGGTTCCTCTACCACTTGGAGGAGGAATTTGTCATCAATGCACAAAAGGAACTTCCTGGAGTGCTGGTGCTTTGCTGTGTTGTCCCTCAGTCAGTGTCTGCTTCTAGGACTGATAACACTCGATGTTTATAGTTACTGCCAGAGACTGGTGTGCAGACCCAAGGCCACTGCTCAGTTCTGAGGAACATCTTATGCTTCAGAAAGAGAAAAGGAGTAAGGAGGTCGAACTGCAACCCTCCTTTAGGGAGGAGTGGACAAGATAAATGACCAAAATTGACCAGACAGTATTCTATCTCATACGTGTCATACTTGGTATCAATTTGAGGGATCACAAGGGTCAAGCTCTTCCTTCAGCCTTCCTCTTTGCCCTTCACCTTTGCCCTTCTTCACCTGTCCCTGTTTGCTTCAGCATCCTGGGAGGATTCCATCCGTTCCTCTGCCTGTGGTCCTGATCCCTGCCAGCCTGAATCTGTGTGTTCCTGCCTCCAGCTCCTGACTGCTGCTGACTCCAGGATTCCAGCCTGGACTTTCCCAGGGCTGCCCTGCAGCCTCGGTGGTGACGTGAGAGTTATTGGGGGAAAGGAGGGAGGAACATGGTATCATTTTCTTGTATATTTTTATAAATATAATAATTTTCCCTTATCATTACTGTTTCATTAAAGCTGTGTAGTTTAGTTTCCAACCCATAAGTCTCTCTCCCTTTTTCTCTCTCCTTTCTTTATCAGGCAGGGGTGGGGGATTAACAGAGAGCATCTGTCATTCAGTTTAATTGCCAGGCCAGTGTTAAACTGTGACACTTGTCAGTGTGAGGCACCTCTTATATGTCTAAAGAGGGCCTTATCCAACCCATCCTTGCTGGGTGGCCTGTAGCAGACCCCTACTATGATATCACTTGCCCCCGAGTTCTCTTTAATCCTGACCCATAGGGTCTCTGTCAGCTCCTCATCCATCTCCAGGCAGAGCTCCATGGACTGCAGCTGGTCACTGATGTAAAGAGCCACACACCCCCCTCTTTCTCTTTTCCTGTCCTTTCTAAACAGTTTATCCCCAGCCATCCTCATGCTCCAGTCATAGAAGCCTTCCCACCATGTCTTGTTGATACCAATAACATTATAGCCCTGAAGGCAGGCAGACATGTTTAACTCATCTTGCTTATTCCCCATGCTTCATGCATTTACATAGAGGCATTTGAGATGTGCCCTCTTTGAAGCAGAAGTACAAGCAGTCAATGTCAAGCATGTACAAGCATGTCAATGAGCCTGGCCAACTCCTGGCCAAAAGTCCTTTTCCTCCCCATGGATAATTCTGCACCATCCTGTGCCAGTAGGTAGGGGACATGTAAACATCTTTACCATCAAAAAACCCAAAATTGAACCTATGGCACCAGACATATTCACCTACTACTCAACCTTTAGGCATTCTTAAGAAATACCTAACAACTAGGTACCAAGTAGGTACCACCACATCAAATACCAGGTAGGTACTTGTTAGGCTTGACTACAGCAGATATGATTAACGTTTGAGCTACCTTTTCCAACAGATAAGAAATACATTTTGGACAGATACTCCACTCAAAGATTTTCCTAATGTAACCTTATTTCCTCAAGAAGTACTGCATATTTTACTCAGTCTCCCTGTTAACCTTTTGATACAGCAAAAATTAGTAACTTTCTTTAAACTCTGTCCAATTTTCAATTTTGCTTCACTTTTTTTTTTTTTTTTTTTTTTTTTTTTAAAGATAAAAAGGGGAATACACAAAAGCTTACAAGTGGAATGTATCTTGAGAGTTCTTTCTTTGCTCAAACCTTCCACTGTCGATGTTGCATTAACTAGCTTAACAACTTCAGTTTTAGATTTCTATTAGATTGCCTGGAGAAGTCACTCTTAAAGAGAGCTACACAAGCTGTCTGACAGCCTTCATTATGGAAATGCCACAGTAAAAGTGCAAGAGTGGCAGAGAATAGGTAGAACATCTCACTAGGAAAAGATTCAAGAAGGCATGCCTGAGGAAAGGAAGCACATGGGCATGAATAGATCCTCCTACAAAGATCTGAAATCCTGTGAAAAGAGTAAAATTTGGACTTTCCTCGATGTAAACCTCTTATAAGAGATGCATATCTGAGAACCTGGACCTTGAAATTTGGAATAGATTCCGTTTGGCTCAGGCAGTATGGCCCTGCCACTAACATGACTTTTCCTCAAATAAATTTTAATTTATTTTCTTGACTTTATCTTCTAAGAAACAGATAGAATATTTTAGCCTATACCATCTTATCAGCAGATAATATATCAATAGTATACACCCTTCATGTGTTAGAAATACAGGGGAGTATTCCATCTGCCTTGGAGTCAAATAGAAGTTTTTCAACTTAGGTAACTGAAAAGAAAGGTGTAGTTAGTCTCCTTCTGGGCTCCCGAGTATGAGAAAACCAGTGACAAACTGAACTCAAAGCAATTAGGATTCTAAACCATACAAGATAGGAAAAGAACCTGAAGGAATTAATTTACTTAGTTGGCAGAAAAGAAGGCTAAGGCAGGATCTAATTGTTGTTTTCAGCTACCTAAGCAGTAGTTAGAAGACACAGCCAGACTCACCCCAAAAATGCTCAGAAAATGCAAGAGGTAATGAACACAGGCTGGATCAAGGGAAATTTCCATTTCATACAAAAACCAGTAGTTTTAACTGTGAGGATGATTATGCTCTGCAGCAGGCTCCCCAGAGAGGCTGCCAAATCCAGAAGGGGAAATAATACTCAATCACACAAGTACAATAAAGAAATGCAGTACAGTGTGTTAGAGCAGACTTAAAAAAACTCAGCCCCTATGTCTTTCACTCTGCCTTTTCGCTGAACTTGTTCCAGGTCAGCACTATGGGACAGTAGCATTCTCATTCCAGCTCATTGTGTCAATGTATTTTACTTTCACACTTTTTTTTTTTTTATGCTCTGGATTATCTCTTAATATGTTCACTGTTCATTTACTTCATAATATTAGGCAAGGTTGGTTGTTGCCCTGCTCTTACATCTGTGTTGGATGACATCAGTGAGCACACCTGTGGGAGGTGTGCCCAGCTAAAGGAGCTTCTGTGTTTAGTGATGGAGCTTAGGGAGGAAGTAAACAGGTTGATAGGCATCAGGGAATATGAGAGAGAGATGCTTGGAGTCACACCCTGCCTCTCATTACAGACACTGGGCAGGCAGACAAAGTCCCTGCTACAGAGAACTCCCAGTCCTCTCTCTGCCTGACTGAATGTAGTGACTTGGAGGACAGGGGGCAATGGCAAGCAGTTCCTGTTTGGTGCATGCCCAGTGACTACTGCCGCTTCCCACATGAGGTTGCATTACAGGTACAGTACTCTTGTGTACTCTCTTGCAAGCAGAACTGGACAGTGGTGAGGATAATAGCTCTTCTGGCTTGGAGGTGTCATCAAGGTCTAGTTGAACCACTCCCTGCATGAAAACCACCTCAATAAAGAAAAAAAGACATTGTTATACGTGACTTGCTTCTGAAGGAAACAGAAGGCCTGATATGAAGAGACCTCACCTAGAGGACTGTGCTAATATCTGTGGCCCCCAGCACAAGCAGGACATGTAGCTGTTGGAGTGAGTCCAGAGGAGAGTGATAAAAATGAGCAGAGGACTAGGATATCTCTCCTATGAAGACTGGCTGAGAGAACTGGGGTTGTTCAGTCTGGAGAGAAGGCTCCAGGGACACTTTATGGAAGCCTTCCAATACCTGAAGGTGGATTACAGGAAAGCTGGAGGACTTTTTACAAGACTATACAGAGATAGGTCAAGAGAAATTGGTTTTAAGTTGAAAGGGGGTAGATTTAGACTAGATATTGGTAAGAAATTCTTTAGAGTGAGGGTGGTGAGATGCTGGAATGGATTACCCTGAGGAATTGTGGATGCACCCTCCCTGGAAGTGTTCAAGAGCAGTTAGGTTGGGCCTTTGAGCAACCAGGTCTAGTGGGAGGTGTCCCTGCCCAGGGCAGGGTGATTTGCACTAGATGATATTTAAGGTCCCTTCCAACCCAAACCATTCTACGATTCTATGACTCTATCTCCAGGAGATCAAAACCAGACAACATCTAATACCAATGACCTATGTTTCCCCATTCTACAGATGCCAGAGTTCTGGACGAAGAAAAAGAGAACAATGTTAGAGTTAATTCCATAGTCACTGACAGCTCAAGCTGCAGGCTGTCACATTGACAATGATGAACAAGCAGCTTCCCAGAAAACAGATGCAGAACAACACAATCTGTTCAGAACAATACAATCTGTTCAGCTAGAGCTTCCATCAAAAGGCTGCATGTCTATCTGTGAAATCAGAAATGATAAGATGTAATTGAGGTGTTAAAACCTGAAATGCCCAAATTATGCATTCAGATCTCAAGTTACATGATAGGAGATATCAGCCACTGAGATCAAAGACCATCCTGGATTCTCTTAGGCATGGCAGCAGCAGTAGCTGTAGGCAGTCATCAGTTTGAAAGCAGAAATCATAAGTATGAGCCCTGCTAGGGCCTCAGACACCTAATTTAGGGCATTTCAAATTAGAACAATTTTATCAAAAACATTTTTGTTTGCTGTGTGATAGCAAAGGAGAGAGTTTGAGTAGCTGGAAAAGTTTTCACATCCACTGCATTAACAGTACCATTCTTCTGTTACTACTTAGAATTTAGGGGTCAGAGTCCTAGTGTTCCATAGGGTCTAGCCACATATGGTCACGTATGTAAAAACATCCTTGGAAAGAATTAGTCCAGAAATCTGACAACTTAAAATGACCATGACAACTCTCTTGACACAAAGTGGACTGGGTATTTTCAGAAAAGTCAGATGCAAAAAAATCCTAGGGAGCTGCAAGGCCATATGGATGGATTTATTGGGCAATAGGTGCTGTGTGAAAACCACAAATTTTACACACTTGGGAACACATGCAACACAGCTATGCTGATTAACAGTAAAGGAGAATATTGTATTCCAAGTAAAAAATACTGCTTTCTCAAAGAAGCAGAGCAATCAAAAAATTATTTCTTTCCCTGTTATTCCTTGGTGACAAGACTGCAATGCAGGAAGTTTAAAATCGCATCTGTTTATGCTCAATGAAATAATAACATATGAAAATGATGTGACAGCATTTGTCATTTTGCTTCCAGCTATTGTCATGCAAGTAATAATGAATCTCAGGTTGCTGGATTTCTGCCTATGTGACCATGAGTCAAAAAAATTAACCAATCATGCTTTTTAGCTCTTAAACCCAGATGAAGTTCACAATAAATTATGACACAGCTGTGTAGTGCATATAATTGTTCTAGATATTTCTGACATTTTCAAAAGCTTTTACATTTAAATAGTATTTTCCAGAGGACACTTGTGATCTGCGTTTCCTTACTGAAAGGATTCTGGAACATTAAGGTTTTCAACTGAGTTTTCCTGAAACTGCAAAATTGCAGAAGTGCTCTCCTCTTCCTCAACATCCTCTCATTGAGACAACTGTAAACCAGGCTCAAAGGGGGAAGGGGATAAAACCAGGCTCACTAGAGATGAGCCTCAGGATGGCCTTCAGACTGCTGTCCCACTCCAGGTGAGAAATGGTCGTATACATTGGGACAAGAAAAACACAGGTTTTCACTAATAGGTTAACACTAATAGGTTAATAGCCATAAAAGTGCCTGGGAATGGTCAAACACCAAAAGTGAAAACTAATTGCCTGACTTCCTCCCTGAAACACTTATATACCAATGCACAGAGTATGGGGAATAATCAGGAGGATTTTGAGATCTGTATTAGGTTGCATGGCTGTGATGTAATTGCAATCACTAAAACATGGTGGGACAGCTCCCATGACTAGAATATTCTCAGGAATGGCTATGCACTATTTTGAAAAGACAGACTAACCAGGTGAGGCAGTGGTGTTGCTCTTTATGTGTGAGAGCAACTGCAATGTACTGAGTTCCATCTAGGGGACGAGGTAGAAAGGTTGAAAGCTTGTGGTTAAGAATTAAGGGTCAAGAAAATGGGTGTGAAACTGTCGTGGGTGTCTACTATAGACCATCAACACAAGAAGAAGATACTGATGAGGCCTTCTATAGTCAACTGGACGTAGCCACCAGATCACACTCTTCAGTAGTTATGAGTGACTTCAATCACCCTGATATTTGTTGGAAAGCCCACACAATCAGGCATATTCAGTCCAAAAGGCTCTTGCAGTGAATAGATGATAACTTTCTGATGCAGCTACTCGAAGAACCAATGAACAGAGGTGCACTGCTGGACCCTGTATAAAGAAGGTCTGGCTGGGGACATTAAGGTTTAAAACAGCCTTTGTGACAGTGACCGTGACATGGTGGAGTTTAGTATTTTACACAGAAGAAGACACGCTGTAAGTAGGACTGAAACCACAGACTTCCACAGAGCTAACTTTGTACTCCTTAAGGATCTATTTGTGGGAATCCCATGGGCTAAGGGCTCTGGAAGGGAAAGGAGCCCAAGAAAGTTGGTCAGTTTTTAGATACCACTTAATTCAAGCCCAAGATTGTGAGCATTCCCTTGAGTAAAAAAATGGGTACAAGTAGTAACAGACCTGCATGGATCAACAAGGAACTTCTGAAGAAAGTCTCATGGAAGAAAGAGATTCACAGCTCATGGAAGAAGGGACTGGTCACTTGGGAGAGCTATAGAGATGTTGTCAGAGCATGGGGTAGGAGCTCTAATAACAGAGGATGCAGAGAAGGCAGAGTTGCTGAATGCCTTCTTTGCTTCAGTCTTTACTCCTAGGACCAGCTCTTGTAAACTCCAGACCCTGGACATAAGAGAGAAAGCCTTAAGGAGAGAAGACTCAGCACTGGTCAATGAAGACAGGGTTAGAGATCAGTTATGCAAACTGAAGGTACACAAGTCCATGGGCCCTGATGGGATGGACCTAAGAGTGTTGAGAGAGCTGGCTGATGTTATCACCCTACCACTCTCCATCATTTTTGAGAGATCATTGCTAACAGAAGAGGTGCCTGAGGACTGGAGGAAACAAAATGTCACTCCAGTCTTCAGAAAGGGCAAGAAGGAAGATCCAGGCAATTACAGAGCAGTCAGCCTCACCTCCATCTCTGGAAAAATGATGGAGCAGCTTGTTCTGGAGGTCATCTCTAAGCACATGGAAGAGAAGAAGGTTATCAGGAGTAGTCAGCATGGATTTACCAAGGGGAAATCTTGCTTAACTAAGCTGATAGCCTTCTGTGATGTTGTGACTGAATTGGTAGATGCAGGGAGAGCAGTGGATGTAGTTTACCTTTACCTTAGCAAGGCTTTTGACACAGTCTCCTATAGCATCCTCATGAGCGAGCTCAGGAAATGTGGGATGGAAAAATGGACAGTGAGATGGATTAAGAACTGGCTACACAACAGAGGCCAAAGAGTGGTGATCCATCACACGGAGTCCAGCTGTGACTACTGGATTCACCCAAGGATCAGTGCTGGGTCCAGTCCTGTTCAACATCGTTATCAGTGACCTTGATGATAGGACAGAGTGTCTTCTCAGCAAGTTTGCTGAAGACACAAAGCTGGGAGGACTGACTGACACCCCAGAAGGCTGTGCTGCCATTCACAAAGACCTAGACAAGCTGGAGAGTTGGGCAGGGAAAAAATTAATGAATTACAACAAGGGCAAGTATAGAGTCTTGCATCTGGGTAGGAAAACCCCAGGAACCAGTACACGTTGGGGACTGAGCTGATGGAGAGCAGTGAATGTGAAAGAGACCTGGGATTCCTAGGGGATGGAAGGGGCACATAAGCCAGCAATGTGCCCTTGTGGCCAAGAAGGCCAATGGCATCCTGGGGTGCATGAGAAGGGGGTGGTTAGTAGGTCAAGAGAGGTTCTCCTCCCACTCTACTCTGCCCTGGTGAGGCCACATCTGGAATATTGTGTTCAGTTCTGTGCCTCTCAGTTCCAGAAGGACAGGGAACTGCTTGAGAGAGTCCAGTGCAAAGCCTCCACGATGATGAAGGGAGTGGAACATCTCCCTTATGAGGAAAGGCTGAGGGAGCTGGGGCTCTTCAGCTTGGAGAAGAGGAGACTGAGGGGTGAGCTCATTAATGTTTATAAATACATAAAGGGAGAGAGCTAGGAGGATGGTGCCAGGCTCTTCTCAGTTATGTCCAATGATAGGACAAGAGGCAAGGGATATAAGCTTGAGCATAGGAAGTTCCATATAAACATGTGGAGAAATTTTTTTACTGTGACAGTAACAGAGCACTGGAACAGACTGCCCAGAGAGGCTGTGAAGTATCCTTTTCTGGAGACATTCAAAACCCACCTGGATGCATTACTACATGACTTTCTCTGCTCTGGCAGGTGGGTTGGACTCAATATTTTGAGGTTCCTCCAATCCCTAACTTTCTGTGATGCTGTAATTCTATTGCTTTAACCTCTCTTTCCAAATAGATTGTTAGCATTTTGGTTTGGCTATAGTTATTTTTTGGACTAAAACAAAATTGTCACTTTATTCACCTGCATTGGACTTTTTAGGGCATCTTTTAACACAGCAAACCAGTGAGGATACAGAGTACCATACCTCAAACCAGCATCTGTCTCCTGGTTGGATAACTAAGCAAGGATTTGGAAAAAAAAAAACAAACAACAAAACAAACATAAAACCCTTTCACCTGGGATTTTCAAGATGGTCATAGCATTACTGAAAGGCAAAGATAACAGGGGAAGGCTGTCCAAGCTACAGAAAGGACTTCTTGAGATTGCTTGTTATGGCTTTGTATGTAAACAGTAAATGTCCTGGTCTGGGCCAGGATAGAGTCAGTTTTCTTTCTTGTAATTTTGCTTTCAGCTAAGTATCTTGCTGAAATTAACAGCAAGTTTCTCGGTCAATGTCTGCTTTTAGGACTGATAATGCTCGATGTTTATAGTTACTGCTAGAGACTATGGTATGCAGAGCCAAGGCCACTGTTCAGTTCCGAGGAACATCTTGTGCTTCAGAAAGAGAAAAGGAGTAAGGAGGCTGACCCGCAACCCTACTTTAGGGAGGAGTGGACAAGATAAATGACCAAAATTGACCAGAGTTGCTCTCTATGTCAAAGACCAGCTGGAGTGCATGAGGCTCTTCCAGGGGATGGATAAGGAGCCAACAGAGAGCTCATGGATTAAGATTAAAGGGAAGGCAGGCTCAGGTGATATTACAGTGGAGATCTGCTACAGGCCACCTGAGCAGGAGGACAGTATAGACAAGGCACTCTTACAGAGAGACAGGAACAGCTTCATGCTCACAAGCTGTGGTACTCATGGAGGACTTTAGCCACCTTGATATCTGTTGGAGGGACAACTCTGCAAAGCACATACAATCCAGGAGGTTCCTAGAGAGTGTAAATGAAAACTTCCTTTTCCAAGTAATCAAGGAACCAACAAGAAGTGCCATGCAGGTCCTTGGTCTCACCAATAAGGAAGGGTTGGTGAGGGATGCTAAGCTCAAGGGCAGCCTAGGTTGTAGCAACCATGAAGTGTAAGCTTACTATCCTTGACTTCAGGAAGGCATATTCCAGCCTCTTCAGGGATCTTCTTGAGAGAGTGTCATAGGGTAACATCCTAGAGGGAAGAAGGGCCCATAAAAACTGGTTGATATTTAAGGATCACCTTTTCCAGGCCCAAGAGCTATGCATTCCAAGAGAAAGTCAGGAAAAAATACCAGAAGGCCAGGAGATTAGCAAGCAGCTCCTAGAAAAACTCGAACTTAAGAAGGAAGCAAACAGAGGGTGGAAGCTAGGGCAGGTACCGTGGGAATATTACAGAGAGGTTGTCCAAGCAGCTACACAATCAAGCTAGGAGAGCCAAATCCCAGATGATAGATCTTCCTGTAAGACCAAATATGTAAGAATGCAGAGAATGTGTCTTCTAAATAGATAAATAAATATTAAAACAAACAAACAAACAAAACCCTAAAAATCTAAGGGTTTTAGGCCTCTAATAGGGCCTATTTACCTTTCAAATTCAACACATCCTTGACCATCTGTTGCTCATTGATTTTCAGTCCTCTTGGCATCATACTTGCTAAAGTCAATTCATATTAATATCAGAGATGATGCATGAAGAATAAAAAATGCCTCTGCATTTCAGCTGAGGATCCAGAGGAAGGAATACAGTATTAAACTAGCTGCTATCTGAATTCACCTAAAGACACTCCATCTTGCCTGTGTCCCAGGGGTAGTCCTCTGTTTCTATATTTCTGAAGAGTTAATAACTGAATTAAGGTAGGAGAGGACAGCAGATGTTTATTTTGAAGATAAATATATTACTACATAGCTCATAATCCAATGATCAGTATGCAAGCACAAAAAGACAATAAAGGGCTTTTTGATTTACTCTGAGAAGCAGCAAAGTGACATGCTGATTGATCTGTGAGGCCAGTGGAGAAGCTGGCCAATTCAATACCTGTAAAATTCATGAAGAGTTTCTTTCTGCCAGTTTGACTGACATACCATTGATGCATACTGAAGAGCTAATGTCCTTAGCCAAGCTGCACCACCACATTGGCCACTTCTTCAAACCCATCAGTGACAGCCACGGGGTAAGAGGGCAATTGGTTTACGTAGCTGATGATAAACCAGTCATTTCCCAGCATTCTTGCAAAGATGAAGAAATGTGTGCATTCTTACAGTAGTAGGCTCTCATCCTTGCACATCAAACATGGACTGACATGGTTTACTTTCATATATGAATGCCAAGCTTCTGTTTCTCATTGACTGGTTTATGCAAAGGAGCTGACACAACACGGATTCCATATGTAATGGTAGTACTCATCCCCTTTTCCCTCTGCTTCTCTCTGTGCACCAGCCTATCACCAATTTACTGAAATTCAGATATTCCTCTTCTCAATATGAAATGAAAGGCAATACATAGTAACACAGGAAATGAAATTACACATAATGCTCTAGGACTAAAAACCATAGAAAACCAAGGCATGCAAATCTAGCAGCACTAAGCAACATACCTACCTTAATTAAATGCTCCCTCACATTTTCTTCTTTATTGGGATTGATTAATTTAGGAACTAATTAACTAATTAACTAACTGGCCCTCACTGACTGCTAAAACAGAATCTAGCCCACTGGTTTTCCACCTGTTTTCTTTCATACTACCTAAACCCAAATCTACTCATATATACCACCAGAAGAACAAAACATGAGGATTCATGTTTTTCATAGAAAATGAGAACTCTCCACCTCTCTAATAACAAGATGCATTAGAGTGTATAAAAAACACTTTTGAAGAAGTCTTTCTTTGATAAAATAACATTTTCATTCCTAGAATCAAACTCTTCTGGTGACTGGACTCACATTTCCATAAAACTCCCCGAGCTATCAAATTCCAGACCAAGAAACTGATTCTGAGCATGGAAATCAAGGTAACCTGTTTTTCCCTGCTTACATTTTTGTGAAATACATGTTGGCTAACATACAAAAACTTTGACATCCCTTCAATACCTCATCTGTATTGTTTTCATACTTACTTACAGAACTAGATATTATAATTTTCCCTCTAAAGTTCAAATCCCTGAGCAAAATTTGTTCAGGCAAAGTCGCAGAAGATAAGGGTATAAAAGTCTGTATTCAGAGGTGCCAGGCAAGATAAAGAGAAAGAAAGTTCTTCTTGGCCTGTAAACACATTACGGAAGGTAGCTTCTAAGATAAGCCTCATTTGATGTGGAAAAGCTTGGAAAAAAGTGAATATGTTTAGATAATGATCATGGAATTAAGATGCCTACTGAAGTCACAGAACATTTTGTGGTTAAACAAAAGGCTGCCCTAAACTCATTAAGTGCTTGTGGAAGAAAGGTGTGACTACAAGTGAATCTGTTGAAAAACCACTGTCACTACCTTCACTGCACAGTAAAATTCATAACACTGATTTATCAGTTCTGTTCTCCTTATCCTGAAAATCTGATTAGAACAAGGACTCACATCCATCTCTATCAGGCGTGGCTAACTCCTAAGCAACATCTAAGAAATTATGAGTTAATGAGTTAAACACAAATGAGTTAAAAACTTCTCTTAGCTTATTCTTTCCACTTTCCATTTTCTGTTCTTTACCAAAAAGAACAGAAAATGTTATTGTCCCTCAACAGCACTATTAACTAACTTACTCCTCTTTCCCCTGGGTCTGACAAAAGGAAGAAGCTGAAGGGAGAGAAGAGCTTAAGAAAAATTTGGAGGGAGAGACATCTAAGTTGAAAAGGGGTGACCAAGATCATTCTGGGAGTCTGAGGTAGCTGATCAAGCAACGAAAACATTGAATTTGACATGAGGAGGTCAACATAGTGGGACGAAAAAGCATACATGCTTTGGACAGACAATATATTATTTGTGCTATAATCATAGAAAATTCACTCAGCATCAGCATAAATACCTGATCAGTGATACAGTGGTATATACATTCAAAATCAGGGTGGTTGATTCCTGCCTCTTCCTCTGACCTGGATAAAAAGGCTTGTGTTTTATAGCTTGGGAACATGTCAGTTTTTCCAGACTTCCAGGGAATGCTAGCTTAATAACTGCTGAATTAATTTCACTAACCTTTCTGCTGTGGGTATTACATCTGTAAATACTGCTTTTTCTGTCTCTACTCACTGGGGAATCCTCCAGGCCCAGTAAAGGAGCCACCAGTATCAGAAGTGGTTGCAGATAGGATTATGAGGAAATGAATGAAATGGCATGGGAATATGGGAATGAAAGAGCAAAGAAAACTAGAAGAGACATAGTCAAGCTGTGATCATTAATATTTTGAAACACCCTTTTGTAGGGAGAAGGAAGGGTCAACTGAATTTTTAAACTTTAAAAGTAAACTGACCATCTTTGTAATGATCAGTGTTAGCTTTTTTAACATTCCTGCCTCAGTCAAAATCCAAAGGATCCAATTTGAGGAGTGTTTGAAGAACTTTTGGAAAAAATAAATACCAGTATTTCCTCTGCTTTTAGAATATTACAGAAAAGTTGTTAAGTTACAAAATATATCATACTATAAGCTAGAATTTTTGGACCTTACCTTCCTACGATGGGATGGCACAATAAAATATGTTTCAATATTATGCTTCTTCAAGAAACTATTCCTTTCATGACCATATCCTGGTTCTACCTCATAGTCCCCATTTAGGCACTCTAACGTGGTCTTTGTAATGTGTACTTTCCTGAAGAGAAAAAAAAGAATATTTTTTAAGCAAAACCATATTGTGAGCTAGTTGGTACTGAAATACATGCATGTGCAGAAGAGATGATAAAGTGGTCAAATTATGTACAAACCCCTGGTTTTTATGTTAAAAAGTCGGCTTGTTTTGTCTTTTCAGCTGAATAGAACATAGAAATATTTCTATTAGATACATTTTCTAAACTTCAGCAGAATGCACCAAAAGATAACTGTTGACTATCAAGACACTTGCAGACTTGTTAATTTGTAGACAGTGGAAGTCTGCACATTATCTTCTACATTGTGTGGCTTTCTCAAGCCTTTATCTCACTACCTGCTAGGAAAAATATCCTGCTCTTTGAAACTTGTGGCTTCACACTACGAATTTTTCCTCTGCAAGGAAAAGAAACTTCCTTTTGTGTTTCCTTTCACATCTGTGGGTTGTTTCATTCATTTATTCTGTTTTGTTTGTAATACAATTCACTTTGTTTTGGCAGCACGGCCATCTTTGACAATATTTGTGGTTTTCTTATCCTAAAAATGGCTTTCGGAAGAGGTTCCTCCTGAAAACCTCTTACATTGAAATATCTTAAAAGCACAAATCTGAGAATCTATTACTTCTTTCCTCTGGTAAAAGTGTTCAGATTTTTTTTTCTGGAAGTCCTTAAGGTAAGGAATATACAAAATACACTGCCAAAATTGTCTAAGACAGACACAGGTAACAAACAGAAATTCCAAAAAACCCAGAAAAGTTAAGATGTTCCATTTTCCCCCTATTTAGCAAATCATGACCTTGTAAAAATCTACCAGATGGTTAGGCACTAGTCCACATGTGAATTACACACAGATGCACACACTTGCACCTTTGCAAAAGTGCATTGTGTGCACTTAAATTTGATCCAAGGAGTACTTAAATTCTAGCGGGTGTCCCATGGGTTTCCTACAGGCTTACGTGCTACTGTGTTGTTTGCATATGCAGTCAATATTTGAATGCATAAAGAGATTTTTTTTTTCTATAGCACAGTACTAGTGCTGGAAATCCTGCCATGTAAAAGAAGTATGGTACGCTTCCCCACTATGTGTAGAGGTGCAAGGGTAAAAATTTCCTGGAATAACTATAGGGCTTTACTTTTATAACATTAAATGTTCAATGCTCAAATGTAGCTTTCCCACATTCCTATTCATTATATTTGGCAGCTTCTAATAAGGATTTTTTTTAAGAAATGTTTTGCTTCTAATATTCTATTACTGTGTAGATATCAAGATAATTTGGAGAATTCCAAAGGGTAAATCATATAATACTTTGATAGTCCTTACCAAACAATCTTTCTTACTGATTGAAATTCCACTGCAAATGCTTCAAAGATGGAAATAAATTCTTCACACATACAGGCTGCTGTTTATTTTTCTATGGTTCTTTCTCAGACTTACCCAGGCAGTCCTCCTGCTTCCATTACATTAGCTAGAGTCACATCATTTGACCAGACGTCATATTGCCATTTTCGGAGACCCAGGACCCCACAGAGCACCCTGCCTGTATGCAAGCCAACTCTCATGTTGAGATCAACCTCTGTGGCTTCTGCAACAGATCTGGAATAGACAGTGTCAGAATATTAGTCTTTTAAACATTGATATTGCCCTCTTCTTTTTCTCTCCTTCCTCACAAATATATATACATGCCTTAGTAGAGAGGATCTTATAAAAATCTCAAACGATATATTCAGGTACAGTTCTCTTTCTTCACTACTTTCAAAGCTCCAGTTGTAAACCAAAAGAAATATTTTTCTTGGCAGTATTTTAATTACTGTTTAATCAAAATCTCGGTATTTCTAAATTTCTTGACCTAACACCTTAAACTTCAATTTTCCAGATTTCAAGGAAACCCAGAAATGGTTATGTTTCATTACAATTAATAAAATAATAAAAGGTGAGGAAAATAAAGCAAGTATAGTAAATGGCTTTGTCATTGATCTTCCCCAAGACTAACTTTTAGGTTTTATTTGCTACTTTTTCAGTATTTGCTATCATGATCCTACAAAAACACAGATATTTTACTGGGAAATAAGGAAATAAATTTTAAGCTGTAACTCAAATAACCAGGAGACAGCCATCTAAACTCCTACATTTTCCTGTTTATCTTGTGTCTCATACATAGCTATGTTTTTGTTCACAAATATTCCTTTCCCCCAGTGCATATTTATTTCAGCAATATGATCCTCTTTCATTTCTCCACCTGTAATATAAAAATAATACTTTTTTTCCTTACACCTTTCCTTTGCAGTGGCTTGATCTGAAGGTAATAGTGTAAAACACTTAATTTGCAATTGAAATAAAATAATCTGGAAAAACAGCATAGTATGCATCCCAACACTTCCTGTGTAGTACAGAGGGCTGAAAATAATTTATAAAAAGTTATTGTCTTGTTTATGTTGTCACAGCTTAGATTTATGACATTCTCTAAGTTCACCATTTAATTGAAATTCCACTTGAACAAAAATCTACTCAGTTAAAATTAGTATTGTTTTCCTTATGTGTCTTAGACTGGCAGTCTTCTTAGGTGATAATACTTCATTATATTTTTCCAACTGATATTTTCACCCTATGCTACTGCTAAGTAACTGTTGCAACTCCTAGTAATCACACACAGTTGTTCTGTGCCTTTACATTTATGATATGCTCAGCTAACCATAATTTCTTATGGTCAAAGTGAAAGGGCACAGTCTTATATTTAAACCCTATTACCATTGCTATAAGAAAAGACATATGAAAAGGTACAGCTGAGAAGGAAAGTGCATAAGCAATGACTCCACTCTCCTATGTTCTAATCAGTTTACTTACCCAGTTACAGGAATACAGGATAGAGAAAATGATGTAATCAATAAATCAATGAAAGAACAGCTGATGAAGAGTTATTATAAACACAAATATCTTTCCAAAATTCTTGTAAGGATGGCACAGAAGCCACCTGTAACTATGAATTTGTACCTGTAAATTAAATATAACCTTCAGAGATTTTCATTGTGTAGCTGGGAAAGGAAGAATTAATTGGCAAAGTCATAATTAAAAGCATTTTCAATTTTGGTGCCACAGTAAGGCAGGATTTTTCATTTCAGTAAATGTAGGTAATGCTCTAACTTGCACCCTACAGTGACTTTCGAATATTGAAAAGGGGCTTTGTAGTCTTACACATTACATGCACAAATCTTTGCAGCTTTTCCTGTTACTGACACCTGGCATTCCATGGGTAAGTTGCAGTCCAAGAAGAGATAATATTGGTGGATAAATTGATCTGGCTAAACAATATAAGACATGATTCACAGTAGTTTTTTTAAATTTAAATTTTCCAATGAATTTAGTAGGAGAAGACCTTACACTGAGTCTCTGGCTATAATTTTTCCTTGACCTTCACTGACCATTACAATTTTTAAAGTATTGTCCAGTTGCACAAGATTTGCAGAGGTGCGTAGGAGGACTTTTCTACTATTTCAGGAGTAGTCATTGTTTTTATTTTTTGTATAGTTGCACTTATTAAAATACCATTAACAGAAAGGGCAGCATAGGACAAGATGTGGGCTGAGTAGCACAAGGTATCTGGCCTCAATTAAAGTAAGAAATTCTGCAGCCATGAAGTGCCTAAGTATATAGCATGTCAGCCATCACTAATGTGAGTCGTATGTAGATCTCTTTTGTCCCTATAGAGAACATGGTCATAGAATATTTCAGTCATATTTTATGCAGCAGCACAGAAAGACTTATGCACAGCTTTCTGAAAGATTAAATATATTCTTGTCCTATTTCTACTCACTGCAAGTCAGCTTTCCATTATCCAGTAGCTGTTCCCATTTAACCCTCAAAAACTCCAAAAAGGACTGAAGTGCTACAGGGTTTCTTGTGCATATTGTCTGCTTGGTGAAGCCTTGAGGAAATTAAATAAGCAAACAATATAAGCCATTTGATGTTAACTTAAACTCTGTATTTTCACTTGTGCATCTACATCATGCCATTAAGAGAATGACCTTACACACAGACCATACCCTACAAGCCAAAGCCCTCGAGGATTACACCCTGCTTACCTGTCTGTCTTCTCCTGCACAACAAAGTACCTATGCAATTATCTTCATTGGTGATTCCTAACTAGTCACTTAGTAAAAAATATAAATTGACAATGCATTTCTACATATCCCCTGGAAACTAGAGTGTGTTTTAGGGGTGCTTTCACCATTATTAAATTTGAGTAGGGAAAAAAAGCTCATGAACAGTTCATTAAACTTTATGAGTTTAGCCTGAAGACTTGTGTGCCCTTTATGCAGTTAATTTCCATAAATACACCCCACTGAACTATCAAAAATTAGGAGTGTTAAGTAATACATAAAAAACAGGCTTCAAATATAAAATTAAAGCAGCACTACAACCAGATTCCCAACAACATCAACATTTCTGAACCAAAAGGAACACAAAAGTGTCCAGTGGTATTTTAAATTATAAATAAATTTCTGAAGAAATATCAGCACTTGAATAGCCATAAATCAGAAAAAAGAAGTCCCACAAATAAATTGTTTACTATAACTTTTACTCAAGTTTTCTAAATGTTAACATAAAAGTAGGCTCAGAAACAAAAATAAACCAAAACTTTTTTTTTTAAACTAGAAGTGCGCAGAGTCTAAGTGCCTGATAAGATAACTAACAGCCCTGACAGCTCACATATCTTACCAAGCCTTTAAATGTTAGTTCACTCATTAGATACAAATATTTCATATGCTGCTGCTACAGACCATCAAAGTAATTTAAGATAATCTCTAGAACAGCTCCAGACCTGTCCTGCATTTGGAGGAACAAGAAAATCTCAGCATCCCATTTTTTATAAGTTATTTACAGCTTTTCTTTAAAACCAAAGAAATCTCTATAGCAGTAGATACTTCCTGGCTAAAGGCACAGACAAGATTTTTGGTTCAGTTACACATTTGCTTTTTATATAAGCACAATTCTAAGATAAATGTGCCCTTTAATTTTGTATATCTCCCTAAATACTTCTGTTCTTGAGTGTTAATGATAAAGACTGCCTTTCTGTGAACTCCTGTGTCAGCTCAGCAGGCCATGGCCCAGAGTACCAAGTTAATACCTGTACAACAGGCTCCCTTGCCCTCTCTCAGATTTGACTTTCCACAAGAAAGGGGACATGTAAGTCCTCTTAGACAATTATGTTTCATTGTTTTAAAGCTTTTGCTGTCGTGTTTTGACAGCTGTTTCTTTGGTTCACTTTTGGGTTTGTTTTTTGGCTTTAATTTTTTTTTTTTTCTGTAGTGTTGTTTTTTTAAAAAAAAAAACTGGCCATATCTGGACTTTCCCAATACATTGGTCCACTGGAGCATGGCAGCAGAGAGTCTGGGAGTAGAGCCTGGGCTCCAAAGATCTGGTGGCTTCAGTCGTCAAGAGGCTCACTTTGAACGGGGTACAAGCTGAGTTTTCACCAGTGGTGGTGAAGTAAGCTCATAGTAGACATCTTCACTGCTGAAAAGGAGGCTTCTGGTTCTCCCAGAATTTAAGTAAGGTAATAGCATCACATAATCAAAACGTGACAGGGGTTGGAAGGGACTTCTGGAGATCATGTAGTGCAGAACAACTCACTCCTGACAGTCCAAATTTTCCCAGGCCTGAACCTCTGGAGAACCAGGGAAAAAGTATCAAGTGTTGACATCAGTAAAACTAATGCTTCTGCCTTCTTCCTCAGACAAAAGATCACTCAGTAAAACTTGACATTTCAGTCTGGCTTCCTCAAACTGCCTGCTGTAGTTCCTCTTTCTTCCCCAGTGCCTTTGGTCAGCTGATGCCCAAATCCATGGGAAGGAGACAGTTCAAGCAGCAACCTCCACAATGTCTCATGCAACCAAATAACAAGACAACGTGTAGATGCAAAATAAGCCCAACCTCCATCTATCAATCAGGTCTTACATGGAAGACTGGTAGAGTCATCCATATTAGATGGAGTCATCCATATGGGATAAACTCACCTGTCTGACACAGGGAATATCTGACAGACCTCCTGATAGACCTCACTGGGTTGCCAAGATTTCAGGAAGCAAAGGTTCATAGACGTTTCAGATCTCTTCAAACTCCACATGCAGTAAGAATTTTCAATACAGGCATGTAGATGAGACCTATTCTAAAGTAAATCTCCCCCTGCAATATGTATAGGTTGAACTGAAGAAGTCAGCACCAGCTGCAGTGCTCTACAGATGGGCTCCTACTGTGCTCCTACCTGCTTATGTAGACATAGCTAGTGATGCAACTAATGGTTCAAACGACTTCTAAAATGGCATCCTAGTAGGACATCCAGGGAAGGAGAATAATGAGAATGTGCCATTCATTTTTTTTCTTAAATATAATTATCAGAGTTAGAAGGGACTTCTAATCATCTAGTCCAACTCTCCTACTAAAGCAGGATCACCTAGACCACACTAGACAGGTGTTGCATCTAGACAGGTTTTGAATTCCTCCAGAGAAGGGTACTCTACAACCTCCCTGGGCAGCCTGTTCCAGTGCCTTGTCACCCTCATAGTAAAGGTTTTCCTTATGTTTAAATGGAACTTCCTATGTTCCAGCTTGTGCCTGTTTCCACTCATCCTGTCACTGGGAACTACAGAGAGGAGTGTGGCTCCATCTGCCTTGCACCCATCCTTTAGATACTTACAGGCATTAACAAGAATTCCCTTCAGCCTTCTCTTTTCCAAGCTAGAGTCATAGCTCTCAGACTCTCTTCATAAGAGATAGGCTCCAAGGTGCCAATCGTATTTGTTGCCCTGTGCTGGATTCTCTCTAGTAGTTCCTTGTCTCTTCTGAACTGGGGAGCCCAGAGCTGGATGGAGTATTCCAGCTGTGGCCTCAACAAGGAAGAGTAGATGGGGAGAATGACCTTCCTCGACCTACTGGCCACATATCTCTTTACTCTGGATTCCATTGGCCTTCCTGGCAGCAAAGGCATACTGCTGGCTCATGGAAAATTTACTACCTATCAGGACCCCTCTCTTGCCCATAAACTGGCTAGAGTTCTGGCTTAAGATAGTGCTAGGGGGGGGAGATTTTAACATTCTTAATAATAGCTTGCCTTTCCTTACTGAGCACTTAAGAAGACTGGGATTGTGGAAGGATCTTTTATTTTCTTAAAAAGAGCTGTCCTAAACAAAGATGAAGACATCTGGCATGCTAAAGCAATATCTGGCACATTAGATGTGCCAATGAACATGACTATTTTAATTATATTACTATCAAAAATCTGACAGTTAAAACTCACCTGCAGAAATTAAAACTGATGCAAACACTCTCTACTTGGTTTTTCTTTTTAAGAAAATAAAAGATCCTTCCATAATGATTCTGATCTGACTTTAACTGTGCTCATGAAAAAAATACTTCATAGAAGGCAGATGAGATTGTGACAATTTAAAGTATTCTATAATGCTATTTCAAAAAAACCCACACCAATCTAAATGTAAGGATGCAACACTCTCAGATAATACGTGCAGCATATGTTCTAGGGTACTCAAACAACAGTTTCACAGCACATGAAGAGAGCACACAGTAAAAATTTATATGAACTCATATAACATTCAACACAACTAAACCACAGTTGCATTAACCACCCACTGGAAGCTTCTATTCCTTGATTTCCTGGAAAAAGGACATCTTGGTGATACATATCTCTGGGACAGGCCCTTTTCACAGATCCATCAGTTGAACCACAATTCAAGGGATCTTGTTTATTTATATATTTATACCAGATAAGATGACAAAACTGTGATTAGGGATGATGACTTCCAAGCATAAATTTTCAATGCCAAGACCTGATTTCTGCAGTAAATTGAGGAGACTTTTAGAACACAACTAGCTGGCAGCTAACTCTGGATGAAAGGAGGAAGTTAAAAAAATTAAAGTGACTCTGCATCTCATGGGACTGATAAACAACACCAGCTAACAATCAAACTGATAGAAAACAAATTTTTACATTCCAATTTAAACATTCTTATTCCTTCACTTCTTTTTTTAATTTGTTTAATGTATTTTTAAACAGATTAATATGGGGAATACATCTTCTAACTTCGGTCTGTGTATAAGTGTGAAGAGTTTTTTCCTAATCTTCAGCAGACCTATATTCCTGGTTTGGAACTCTTTCTACAGTTGCCCTTACCATGTGCTTCTTTCACCAATTGAATTTCATGCAAAATCCAACAATATCTGAGCAGATGATGCTCCACTGAAGAAAAAAATGCTTCTGCAACTAAAGATAATAGTACTTTTTCCTAATATAAACTGAACAAACATTGGTTTAACTAAGAAGACATAAGAATTGATCCTAGATTTTACAGTCCTTACTCACACTACCAATTCCTCCTTGAAAAAAAGAAGGAATTAATTAATTGTGCTTCTGTACAAAAGATGCAGAACAGGTCTTGCAAAATGAAAATAGGTTTCTAGCCATCCAACAACAGTAAATCTGTAAATCTGTCCCTGTCTTAAAAATAATTTGCATATTCTCCATCACACCTTCTCATGCTTTCACCAGTGACTACACACTCTAGAGTTCAAGTCTCCAAAAAAAAAAAAAAAAAAAAAAAAAAAAAAAAAAAAAAAAAAAAGTTGAAATTGTTCAATTAGTTACCACAGCCTCTGAGTAAACATTTTTAGGTAACACAATACAAAGCATCACTTAGAATAAAAAAAATAAATTGCTGATGTTGAGAGGCCTTTGGAAATCACTTAGACCAAAGGTCCAGATCAGAGCAGGGTCAGTTACAGATGGTTTCCACAACTGTGTCCAGCAGGCTTTCAAATCTCTCCAAGGATGCAAATTCCACAGCCTTTCAGTGCAACCTCTCCAGAATCGATAGTAAATCCACAGTAAAAAAGTTTTTCTTCTATTTAAGTAGAATTTATTTCAGCTTATGCCCATTTCCCCTTGCTCTGGATATCACTGAGAAAAGCTTGACTTTGTCTTCTTTACACCCTCCCTTGATGTATTTCTATGCACTGAACAGACTGTCCTTCAGCCTTCTGTCCCCCAGGCTGAACAGTCCCAGTTTATTCCTTCCTTTTTAATTCAACTCCTTTTTCAAGGTTGTTGGGTTTTTTTGCCAACAAATGACAACATAAAACCACAACATGTTTCATTTTCATTTCTAATATTGGTAAAACTGAAGCATTAAAATGGAAAGATCAGAAAACATGAAAACATGAAAAAGGGATCAATTAATGACTAATAAATTGAAGGTCTGTGCTAGGTCCAAATGCTAGGTCCAAAAGAGGATGGTAGCATCACCTACTGCTTTCCGAGGATTTAAAAAGCCAAAGATTTTGGAAAGTGTGTACAAGGCCTGCATATCTAGCTATGCTTCTAAAGGCTAAGGCCTCTTTATAAACTGAGTATTCCTATACAGCTGGAAAAATGCATATATGCATAAACTGCAGACTTTGGATATTCTTTCATGATTTTATAGTACCATAGACTATCATGTATAATCACAGATTTCAAAGTCTTCTATTAATTCTGTAATGTTTACAAAGATTATGAGATTGCATTGAATGAGAGTAGAATATAGCTTCATTTACCCAACTGTTCACATTCTGAGATATTTTATAAATTAACATTATATTAAAAACACATGTTGAGCTAGAAATTAGGATTAGCCTTCAATTGCTTTAAGTACTTCTCTCCTTTTTTCCTATGCTTTCAGAAAAGCTCAATGAGTCCAGGATCAAATATAAGTTTAAGGTTGATATGAAACAAGAAAAAACGTACAGCAATGTTCACCTTCTCCTCAGGCATTGGCTGGGTTTGAACAACCAGTTATGATCTTGACAGAGATAAACCAAACTCTCCTGAGTAAAACTTACAGTGAACTCTGTGACAGGATACATTTTTCTACAACATGTAATATGTTCTCTTTAGCTCCCTTGTCTAGCCTCCCTATAAAGCACACACATGCATGCATGCACACACACTGAGCAATAGACAGAGTAGTGAATAATCTTCTCATCTTTATCCCTTTCCTCCTATGTAATGCAATTGATCTTTTTTGATGCTAAAAGCTCATTCAAAGTTCTCTCACATTCACAATTTTTGTCTTGGTAAAATAATTATCAGTGCAGATCATTCAAGCAAAAAGAAATAATTCTGATCAGTAAAGCAAATTTCAAATTAGATTTCAAAAAAGTAGAGTAAATTTGAGGTTTAAACATGACATACAGGAAAGGGAAATCAGCAAGCTAAAAGAAGAAATTGGACTCATTTCTTTGTGGCAATTTGCCACAGGAAGATTTAGTTATTTCCCAGTATCTTTCTGTTCCTAAATCAGAACCTCTATGTGCTTCTACATCCTCACACTTGTGTACATTCTTCTCACAGCAATTAAATGGAGTGGAAAATCAATGTCTATAATCACGCTTCATAAAATTGCTATTGTGAGACATGAAAGCAACAGTGTGACTTGCTAGGTGAGCACTGCAAGCAGAGACTGCTGTATTTTCTGAGAATGCACTTCCTTAATGCCATGTAGAATTGTTGTAGCACTCCCTTCCAGGTTCATCAAGAACAGTACTTACGTGATGGTGTCAATCATATCCAGTCCCATTTCAACACAGCAATGGGCATGATCTGTTTTGGGCTGGGTCAATCCTGATACACAGTAGTAACAGTCCCCTAAGATTTTTATTCTTCTGCAGTGGTTTTCCTTTAATCAAAAAGTAATGGGAAAAACTTTATTATTCATATAAATATTCCAGTTTTTACAGAAAAAATATTCTTCAGTACTATGCAACCATTCACAAAATCCTTTTGTGGTCAAATGAAGTAATCTTGAGTTCATGAGATTTGGGTTTCCTGTTCAAAACAGCTGATATACACATATTTATTTGTTTATAAATATATACATACATACGTATCTACGGGAGATAAGCCTCACATTATTCAACACACATAAATAGGGTAACACTGCTTAAAATTATAGTTCTGGAAAAAAATATTATTCTCTTGCCCTCACATTAGGTCAGTACAAATTCAAGAGTTGCAATGAGACTTCTTTTCTGTATGAATACAAACCAAAGGATTGAAGCCAAACAACTCTACCCGGAACTCTTTGTGTTCTGAGAAGCTTCCAGTTCAAATCAAGTTCTGACTTACCAGGAAAAAAGATGTATTTATCTGTAAAAGTATGCACATTTGTGCATTACCAATTCATAAATAGCAATTTACAATACAGCATGATCAGTGTAAATATGACACCCCTTCAGATCAGAAAATACAGGCAGTTTACTTTACCATCAAATTTATCTCCTGTTTGCATACACTTAAATTTCTACAGCCAAATAAATCTGGCTACATTGCTCTCATTTTGAAAAACCAATGATGACGTAATGATTATTACACTGGTCTGAACAGAAGGATTATTTTGAAACAGACAGCAAGTAACAAAAAGCCTTTAACAAAGCAGTGCCTTTAATAAACTATGAGGGCATATGAAGGGATGATGGCATCTCTCATAGCTATGGTGTCAGCTATTAAATGAAAAAAGTAAAAATTTTAGGAAAAAAATCACATTTGTGGAAAAATCACATAAAAAAGAACAAGAGACACTCAGATTAAAAATAGGGCTCTCAAAGCAGTGAAAAAGTGAGATTTAGTCTAAACCAGATTACAATTAGACAAAAATACATGGCACATAGTAAACAGCCCAATCTTGAGACAGGCGTGCAAGATAGATGAAAGGGATGGGAAGGAGCACTCTCCACAGTTTATCTTGATTACAGCCTTGAGGACTGGGTAGAAACACAGAGTAATTCAATTTGCTGCATTGGCATACATTAACATATTAATGAGCTATTAGCATACTAAAATACCCACTCACAAGTTGGGGGACCCCTAGCAATGCCCCTTACCCTTTGAGCACTCGTATTGAAATTTTTGAGCACTGCCACTTTAAACAGAAGCAAGGAATCAGTTAATTATTCATGTGTACAAATGCTCAAATAATTCTACAGTTCTTTCTCATGTTTTTGGGCATAAAAGTAGAACTTGTGTATCGGGAAATTGAGTTTGCTCTCTTTTCTGTGCAGTACTGGATATTAAAGCTGTTTTTGATTGGCTTTTTGCATGCCAGGTAATGGGTAATGGACCCAGCTTTCAGGACAACAGCTACACTATGGTAATATCCACCCATTTAGAATATAGGACAGAAAATTAAATAACCTGATTAAATGAATTCAACTTACACAGCTGGGACTATGTTACTAAGTACAATGCAAAATTAGTGTGAATAGTTGTGAGAGGATTTACAAAAATCTGATTCCTCTCCCAGCAGTGTACTACATAGACTTTACCTCAGTGTCAGAAAGGGGGGAAAAAAAAGAAAAAAGGTGTGCTTGTGGGTGAATTTACAGTTTCCAACAAACAAACAAACAAACAAAACAAATCTAATCATGTTGATTCTGCTTCTCAAAGAGGCACATATTCTCACCCAGTTTCCTATCCGTAAGGATCAAAGACTTACTGAGTTCTTACATTCTTACTGAGCTTTATATTCTTACTGAGCCTTACACCTTCCACATCATTGCCCATATTCCAGCTCAGAATCGATGGTCATGTCTACAGCGATCCCTTTCTCTGATACCTCATACACCAGTGTCATGGTTTAGGCCCAAATGGGAACAACAATCCAGGCAGGTGGTTGTTCATCCTTCCCCATACTGGGATGGGCACGAGAAAATCCTAATAGAACGTCATGGGTTGAATCAGGGTCACTCATCAATTATGGTGATGGGTAAGACAGACTCAGTTGGGGAAAAAAACCCCTCAGTTTAATTTAAAACTAATCAGATGAAAACAGGACAAAGAATAAACAAACCCCAGATCTTAAATACTTTACCCCACCCCTCCCTTCTTCCCATGCCCATTGTTTTAAATTTCTCTACCTCCTTCCCTAGCAGCGGCACATGGGGATGGGAAATGGGAGTTGTGATCAGTTTCTTCACGTTTTCTGCTGCTCCTCCCTCCTCAGAGGGGAGGCATCCCCACAGTCTTCTCCTGCTCCAACATGGGGTCCCTCCCATGGGAGAGAGTCCCTCCTGCCATGTGCAGGCCCTCAGGAAGAGACCGCTCCAGTGCAGGCTGCCCCACAGTCACAGCCTGCTTCAGGAACACTCACATCCCCTGGCACAGGGTTCTCCATGGCTGCAGGTCCACATCTACTCCACCACAGTCCTTCCTGTGTGCTCCACCATGCTACATGGGACAGCCTGCTGGCTCACCATGGGCTGCAGCGAAACCTCTGCTTGGGCACCTCCTCCCTTTCCTTCCTCACCAATCTCTGTATGTCTGCTCCTGCACTGCGCTCACCTTTGGTACTGGCCTCACCTCCCCCTCTGCCCTGAGGTCCTATAGCAATTCTTTCACCCTTCTTGAATATGGTAATTGCAGAGGAGCATTCCATTATTGCTGATGGGTGAAGCCTTGGCCAGTGCTGGGGTCAGATTTTGGAGATGGGGGAGCTTCAAGCACCTTCTCAGAGGAGCCACCTTTGAGGCTCCTCTCCTGCTACCAAAGCTGTGCTGCACTGACCTGATAAAACTGGCATTCAGGGCTTGCCATCGCATATTTCCAGAAGCAGGCATTTCCACACCTGTCTCCCCTGCAAATGTTTCTGAGCACTGAACAAATACAATAAAATCAAGCATAGAAGAAGGCATGCTAACACTGTTGTTAAAATTGTTTTCTCCACTTCTTTTTATAAGTTAAGCAATAAATTCAGATCTTGAATCGGAGGAGAGAGACATCTTTTGGGGCATGATTATTCACTAGTATAAAAGGCTATGGTGAATACCCGCCAATGAGTAGAAAAAAATGTCTCCTGAATCAGCAAAGATAACCAGCCAGCTTGAGCAGAAGGTGTCAGTCTTTGCTGTTTCTGTTTACTCCTTCAGGGATCTGCTTTTAATATGATAAACAGCCACTCTGAAATAGCAGGCAGGTGATATAAAACGCAAGTGGTGCACAGAAGATGCAGAAGCAGCAGAAGCAGCAGCAGCAGGAGAAGCAGCAGCAGCAGAAAACCTGTTTCTGCGTTGTTTGAATTGTTTACCTAATTATTTACCCTTCTTGAAACCCTGTTCTCTTACTGGAGGCTTTTCCTTGAATAAACCGTTCAATTTGTTTAACTCTTAAGATGGCTGCTTTACAATTTGTGGTGCATATGTGCAGTGGCCAATATTTCCTCAGAAACAAAATATAAATTATTAAAAGTTAATAATAATTAATAATAATAGTTACGGACCATGACAAAGGCTTTCCTGAGAGTGACTACTTAACATTTCTGCTGTACACCAGGACTTTAAATATGCCACTGGTTATTGCCATGAATACCTATTTTAATGAATGTGTGAACATTATTATTCTAGAAGCATTAACACTGAGGCTTTAGAGTATTTCCACAGCCTATAGCCACAAAATATCTCACCAATTTGCTTAAAAAGTTTTAACTGGTTATTTTTGAGTAGCTTGGCTAAATGGTACTATATAAGTAAAAGTTATTGATGCGCACAAAGTAATATGCAGACCTCAAAATCTGTGCTGACACAAAACAAGCCTTCCATCTCAAGGTTACAGAAACCACTAATTGTTTTAGTAGAAACCACAAAATCATACTGCCAAAATTAGCCTTTTTTAAAAAAATGTGGGTAATTCTTGAAGCAGTAGAGACTACTCAGTAGTTAAAGATAGAACCTACTTTCCAAAATAAATCCAGTTCTGACCCAGACCTTTCAGTCCCCTATAAAACCCTTTACATCTTCAAATTCGATATGCATGTTTTCTGGCCAGGCAATGACTTCTTGATCCAGCCAAATTTTATTAAGAAAAGCGATCAGAGTGATCTGAAGTGGACAATACATATATGTTGAGTAATTGGAACTCTCTCCTATTCAGCGACTTCCTTAAAAATGTCTCATTTCTAATAAGTTAGAGAGCTTAGTGTGTTATGGAGTAATACTGCACATTTTATAATGGAATACACAAAATTACTGTCAGACTGGCACAGCACAGTCTATAAGCTTGGTAGATAATTTAAGAGAGAGAAAAAAAACAGAATAGAGCTTGATCCATTACCACTTTTCCAAGTCACTTTTTTACTTGTGCAGGAAAAAAATAAAAGAAAAAGTAACAAGGACTATAGAATTTTTCTGGAAAACATATGACCAAATCAACTGCCATTTTTTAAACAACCACTCTATTCCTTAGCAGATGTTATTCTCACTATCTTTATTTATAATAATCAATTAATGTATAGCAAAATTGTTTTCTTTTTCTCAACATGTGAAACAGACTTTCAGGAAGGGCAGACACTGTGCAACTTTGTAAGAGCAATCTTTTAAAGGACTGATATGCAAATTAACAAAATAAATCCTTTTCCTCTTTGTTTTGTTTCCTCAGCATCTTCCAAAGAAGCCCTTAATAATATTTTAACATTTGTGACAGTGATGAACCCTGGTGTGATAGTTACAAATGCTAGTCACAGTTGATATAAACACTCTGTTTAGGAACAGCAGAGAATTTGGTTCATGCAAATGATAAAAAGCTCTGGAGATTATTAGCACCATGTCAGTCAGGCATCTTGCCCACCTGCACTGCCTTACTGAGACATTTCCAAGTGGATCTGCAGAATTTCCTCTGGCACAGCTTTCAGTCACAGGGTTTGTCAGTGTGAAGTGGAAGGCCAATTTGGAAAGCCGTGAATACTTGAAAATTGCTCTCTTTAGACTTTTCAACAAACACTTCATAAAGCAGTTCATACTACTATCCTCTGAGTAGAACAATAGAACGGGGGGGGGTGGCAGCTTTCTGTTTTTAACAACTCCACTGTTTTTTGCTGCTGTTGGTATTTCTATATTGAAATGTATTTTGCAGAAAGACTGAAGCCTGCGAACTTAGACTGCAAGACTGGAAATTCAGACCATTAACTCCATATTCTTGTACTTGTACAAGATACATTGTTTTGCACACTCAGGATAATTATTTTTTAAAAATAAAGGAAAAAGATGTCATAGTTTACACATATGTATACCAAAATGGTTGAGTGAAAGAAATAACAAATTTCAAGGTGCTTTCAGGCCTCTCCTAGCAGAATATATAAGCAGACACCTACATGTTTGCTTGAATAGCGAGACTGTATGGTTAAGTCCGAAGTCTTTTTTGGGAGGATCTTTCTCATGTCAGATTGCAACGATTCTTGTTGCTGTTACTGGGGTTTTTTGGTTGTTTTTTTGTGGGGTTTTTTTGTTGTGGCTGTTTTCTTTTTTTATGGTCTGTCCTGGTAAATGTTTATTGTGTTAATAGATCCAAAGTCAGGGATGCCCAGTACATTATTTTTGTTTCTTGTAACCCTTTCTGGTAGCAGAGAAGCCTCTTTAAAGCTTTTATTTATTTTAGAGATGGAAGATGTTGATGTAGCGAACAGTTCTCTGCTCTGCCCTCTGTAACTGCAACAGTCAAGAGTATTTTTGCGTATTCATGTGTCATCATGGTATGTGAGCACTTATCAAAGTGAACCCAAAAGGAAGGTCAGAGAGACTACAATTTTAAAAAGCAAGATTTTAAAAGCTAAATGTTGAACTTCTCTTTCTCATAACTACACTGACCCCAGTGGATTTATACCAAGGATGAGTCTGACCTCATGTGATTCAATTATAACATATTTTATGTTTATTATACACACCCATTTCTTTTTATGCAAAGCCTGCTGATTTGTAGGTGTGCTTTTTGCTGTTCCTACTAACAAAAACTGTGTCAACTAAGGTACGTAAAAGGATTCTTTACTACATTGAGCCAATTTGGGTTTAGTTATGCTGTGAAGAGTAAGAGAAATAATTATTAACACCTACAAAATGATATATAAGCAGTTATTCCTGTTTCCCCTAACTCAGACTCTACCAGACTTACACTCTCCTAAAATGCTCTTGGACATGAGTACTAATAACACTTAGTTTTGTTTAGGCTAAAAAAGTTAGAACAAGAGTTTGGTCACAACAATGATGCTTAGTAATTGTAAAGTTAGTGTCTTAAAATAAAAAGAGAGAAAGCCAAAGCCAACACATGTCCAGGTTCAGCTGTTTAAAATTTGGGGTAAAACAAGGGAGATTAGGCCTGGTTTTAGACTTAGACTCTGCTGGGGGAAGCCTTTGGTATTCTCACCCAATCTCAGGTAATTCCTCTGGGAATTGCCACACATATCTGTAAATTAGTAAAAGAACAGCACAGCAATCAGCAGAGGAGCTGAAGGAGATGCACAGAGAGTACAAGGAACATTGTTAGCTCTTGAGCTCAAAACACCTTCGTGCCTCCCCCATCCATTCACTGTCCTGGCTGTTTGAATCTGTGGGGAGAAAAATACCACAGCCTTACTCCCTGATACTCCTAACATTGCTAGCTATATATTTTATTCACTCCAAGAGGCATCTTGGGTAGGGGGAAACAATCAGAATTAAAATCTCAGATGGCTCAGTTTTCACTGAGAGTAGAATTAATTCAGGGAGGTAGTGGTGAACAGTGAGGGTTGAAGAAGGAATATAGCCTTTCCTGGCTTTTCCACTGCTGTCAGGAGCTTCATCACTGGGGCCAGGGAGTGCCACAGAGGGCCATGGTCACCATCCCTCACAGATGTTCAATGAGCCAAAAGGAAGATCAGGAAAGGTCCCATCACAGTACTTACTTCTGAGTTTTATTCCACTCCAAATTTTTTTTTTCTTTCCTTCTTCGTTTATCAGACATTTGAATTTGGAAAGACTCATTTCAATGGCTTAGAAGAGCTGCTCAGAGCTGAACTGTTTGAATCAGGTATGCAAATGGGAGTAAATTTTCTGTTCATATTAATCAGCATGGCATCATGGGTTTCAGGGAAACTACACTTATTTATACCAGCTGTCCCTCTAATCCTCAGGGATCCAAGGCATGATTCAATAATCCAAGCTAAGCAAATAACAATTATACAACTTTCACTACAGTATAAAATTCTGATTGGGGGAAAAATGCAAAGGACCTCTAAAACTCTGGAAAAATGTAAAATAGCAATAAAATACATTTCCTACTTCTCTGTCTTCATGAACTTAGAACTTCATTCTGCTTCCAAAGAGGTCTTGAGAGAGACCAAGATAGAATTCACTACTGCAGCTTATTTTCAATCAATTTTGCATTTGCAATATATTAAATATTTATAGTATTTTACGCTCAAGTGTTAATCTCAATAGAAAACTGCCTTAGAAAGCTTTAAATCACTCTAGAAGTTAAGAATCTGTATTTACAGATGTGTATAGAGACATAAAAAAGACTAACAGAATAATACTTTCTACTACATCTTCTAACACTGAAATGACCTTTATTTGATTTAATTAAATTTGTCCATTAGATTGGAACAGAAGTGGAAAAAAACTGTTTTGGCTGTCATGCTGTACAAATACATGTGCTTGTACCTACGTATGTATATGTACAGCATGCAGAGACACAGTTTTCAAAATTTACCTGTCCCCTCTTAAATACATATACACAACATAGGCCATAATTGCAAATTTTAACATGCATCCTCTGGACTACGCACACTATCCAAGCTTAGCCTGTTAGTTATGGGACAGTTTGAACCCCTCCTTTCAGGAGATTTGAACACTCCCTGCTAAGAAGATACGTGGGTGTTGTTACATGTTCCCAGCATTACTAGTCTCCTTCCATTACTCAGAGGTTTAGTTAACACCTTACAGCTTCAAGCACCTTTGGAAGGGCACAGTTCTGCTGTTAAGGAACTCATCTGAACCAACCAGCATCCCCTTTTAAATCCTCTTTAAATCCCCTTTGCTGGTTTGTCCTCTTTCTTTGCTGATTAAAATCAAGCCTAATTAGGTTAACTTCTAAAAGCTAAATCTCTGAAAATCATAGACTCACAAAACCATAGAATTGTTTGGGTTGGAAGGAACATTTGAAGATCACCTCCTTGTTATGGGCAGTGGCATTTTCCACTAGATCAGGTTGCTCAGAGCTCTATCCACCTTGACACTGAACACTTTCAGGAATAAGGTATCAACAACTTCTTTAGGCAGCCTGTTCCAGTGTCTCACACACCTATTAATAAAGAATTTCTTCCTTACAGCTCATCTAAATCTACTTTCAGTTTAAACATTTGTCCATTGTCCTATCACTGTAGACCTGGTACTGACCTTCTTACAAGCTCCCTTTTCATATCAAAAGGCTGCAATAGGGTCTTCCTGGAGCTTTATCTTCTCCAGGCTGAACAACATTGACTCTCTCCATTTTTCTTCCTAGGAGAGGTGTCTCTGATATTTTTTGTTACTCTCTTCTGGACCCACTCTAATAGGTCCATGTCTTTCTTGTGCTTGGAGCCCCTCATCTGGATGCAAAATTTACTCATGCCATCTTCAACTTTGATTAATGACAAACAATAACTGAATTTCTAATTTTATTTTACTCTTTTTTTTTTTTTTTTTTTCAGTAAAACAAATTATTTGCCAACATGGTTTCTTTGAAGTATCCAAATCCTTTTTAATGAGTATGCTGAATATGGGCCACAACATGTGAGATTATTGAAGCCAGCTTATCAGATAAACATTACAGTGAAATCCTGAGTATACTGAAGTGACATGAAAACTACATCCAGCTTCATTACATTGCAGTATGCCAATAGTGATAATACACTTTTGAAAACTGTCAAGCCCATTAGAAAATTTCATTAAATTATTGAATACAAATTTTAAAATTTCATTTCATTGCAGTTAACTGTTAAAATTGAAACAATTACTTTGATAACTTTTTAAAATAGAATAATGCTGACAAATAGTAAATTTTAAAATTTACACCAGTTCTTGCACAGCTTCTAGTCCCAGTATAAAATAAAAAAAAAACCCCAAAATCAAAACCCAACAAACTTAAGAATGAATTAACTGCAGTAGTCCACAGAGGTTGATTTGTCAGGGTAACAGAGACATACTCATAGTAACAATACACACAGTACATTAGACAGATAAAATATACACCTGGGTTATCAGTCAGGCTGCCTCTACAAGAATGACATGGAAAAGGCACATCTGGAGAGCAATTAGACATCCCCTGTGGATGAAACACTGAACTTCAGAAATACCTTTCTCTATGCTACCTACACAATTAGTTAAAACAAATGGTTTCAGTACAAATGGCTACACTGAAAGCCCCTAAAACTGATCAGAATAATCCAGCACACTCCTATATTAAGGCAACTCAGATTAACAGCAAACTAAGGGAGAATTTGGTAATTTACCTCAAGCATACAAATTACGACTAAAGTTATGACCAAGAACTGTCATGCTAAGCACAGAATCATCTTACCTAAAAAGCACCATAAAGGAAGTTAGGCAAGACCTAACCTCTGTGGTACCTACCTACTTATGTGTTCCTACAACACATAAAGTGTGTGAAATTATCTTCCTCCCTGGAAACCAGTCCCACAGACAATTAACTTTAGCTTCACACCATACACTCATCAGTAGTCCCGGATCCTATAGAGTCACAGGCATATTCATTAAGGCCACTTTAATTTAAGAAATCTTGGTTCCTTAGATCTCTCTAGGAGACCTCTCCAGATGGCTGTTCAGAACTATACTCAAATTTACATGCATAATCTGCCTCAGTGTGATCCTGTGTCTGCACTTACTATCAAGGGTTCATGGGGAGAAAAATATGCTTAAAATTAGTCTTTATAAATATACCCTCCAGGTGCACACTAACAAATTTCAACAAATAAGGGTTATGTGCTCTAAGTTCTTATCTGAATTTTCCAGCATTAACTTTCCCATCTTAACCAGCCCACAAAACTTCATTAATGTTATATTTTTAAAAAATTGTAATTATTTTTCTATAAATTAAAAGCATTACATAGATCCAGCAGAATAAATTTCTGGAAATGATTGCTTCTAGGAACAGCTAGTTCAAAGCACAACAAAGGACTGACTGTTCTTGACAGTTAAAAAAACCAACAGAGTAGCTGATTAAAAATACTGTTTACTGATCCTTTCCCTAAGGCTCAGTGACCGTGTTAAGCTCAATATCTTTGAAGCTAAATGGGTACAAAAAATTACTTCATTAAATATGAAATATAGAAAGTAAAAATTTTTAAAATGAAAGATGGTAATCAGGAAAGGATACTAAATGAAAAGAAATAAAAACAGACTCAGCCTACAAATACTGAAAGCCTGAAGGTATACATAACTGTAAATGGAAAAAACATGGAAGTGGTAGAAGATAACAAAAAAAAGTGGTGGAAGATAACAAAAAGTCTTTCTTCAGACACATCAACAGCAAAAATGCCCAAATGCCAAGACTCTTCAATAGACTCCCCAACAAATATATGATGCCTTACACTTACTATGCTTCTCATGGCAGAGACAGGGATTTTATAAACCATTACATTTTTAAGACAGGACAATTCTTTTAACAAGAGTTTACATAAATTGTTCCTCCCAGCTGACATTACTTCCTAAGGGGTAGCAATACACAGCATACACACTCACAGATCAGACTTTAGCAATCACAGGGGACATAACCTATACACCATTACATCTTCCTTTGAAGTCCCTGCTATTGCCTCCTTCGTAATTCTGAATACTAGAAGATGACACTGTTCTAAAATCAGTCATCCTCTGTTTTGACCTAAGAATGAATACCTAGAAGTTGTTTTAATGACAAGATCAGAATCCTTCTGAAAAAAATGACATTTCTCAGCACATTTCCTCTGACTGTAGGAGATACAATAACAGGTCTCCCTGTTACATCAGAACACATCAGAAGGTGCCAAGTAAAGCTCCTAAATCATACCCAAATGCAGCACAGTATGAACTAAGATAAGTAAACATTAAATCTGACTATCAAAGCTGAAAGAAACAGAGACTTTTTTTTTTTCAAATTTGGAAAAAGAATGCACACAGCCTAAACAGAAAAGCTAAGGTTTTTTGGCTCTTCTGCTACCTCCGAACTGCTTCTTCCCTGACAAACAACTGCCAAAGGTGACAACTGCCTGGTACCCTGGCTTCAGGTGTCACTGACCTCCAGTTGGATGCACCTGGCCATTGCCAAGGAAGCATGGTACAGGAGTTGTGTTCTGGGCTTCACTGCCATGTCACATGCCCTAGCTATCCGCATTTCTGTGTGCAAATGTGAGATCTTATGTTATGTCACAGTACTCCCATGTTATTAGATTGTCTTGCATTTCACAGCTATGATAACTCCCCAAATTACAGCATTTTAAATTTTAAAAACTTATTAGATGACTGGTTGACATTTGGAGGATGAAATTCAGTAATAAAATCAAAGTAAGGAGACTATTTGAATTTTTAAAGCCATTTAAACTCTTGCTAATAACCATCTACATGGTAGTCTCATATTTCTAAAACAAAAATCTTTGAAGTACCCTGTGCATTCTTTATAAGGTGCTGCCAGCAGTTCCAGTGATAAATTGATTACACAAAGGCTTATGACTATATTAGAAATTTATACTAAAACCCAACACCTCCATTACATCTCTATTCAGCATCAAAATTAATACTAATATTAATTAATATTAATATGTTTTTTGTGGAAAAAGGGAACACGCAATAGCCCCCCTCTGTTCTGACTTGAACTGAAGATCTAGTACAATCAGTAACTAAGAATAGGTCTTCCTCAAACCTTGCATCTTTTGGATCAAAATATTTCTTTCTCCTTGGGGTACTTAACAGCTGTGTATCAAGAGAGAGACATAGATGCAAAGTGTCCATAGGTTTCTGATCTCTCATGGAAGACTACATAAAGGAGAAGCAAGTTTCAACTGAAAAAGCATGAATGCTGTTCACGTTGGAAACCTAAAGAAATATGTTCTCTAGGCTGCTGCATGGAATCTGAAGACAAAGTATCTGGGTAGTGCAGAAGCATAATTTATGTGAGCTGATACTTCTCAGCAATGAAATTGCTGAGGACACAGCTGGCAAATAAGATAGATTTGATGAAGTTGTGCTTTATTAAAGGGGAGAGAATACATCTTGAGCCTTTTGTTAAATGCAATTTGAAACAAAATATGTGGGTTTTTTAGGCACAGCCATTCCTCTCATTTCTTGTCAAATGCTTGTGGTACCATTAGACTGCTAGGAGTTACAGGCAAGGAACATTTTTCTCATTTTTCTTTCCTTGGGGAATCTGGCAGAATGTCAGGCCAATGACCATAACATAACCCTCAGTTATGATATTGTCATGGTTTAACACTGGCCTGGCAATTAAACCAAATGACAGATGCTCTCTATTAATCCCCTTCCCCTCTCTGATAAAGAAAGGAGAGAGAATAAGGGAGAGAGACTTATGGGTTGGAAACTAAACTACACTTTAATGTAGCTTTAAAGAAACAGTAATGATAAAAAAAGGAAAAATTATTAAATATATACAAATATACAGAAAAATGATACCACCTTCCTTCCCCCTTTTCCCTAATAATGCTCACATCACCACCGAGGCTGCAGGGCAGTCCTGGCAATATCCAGGCTGGACTCCTGGAGTCAGCAGCAGTCAGGAGCTGGAGGCAGGAACACACAGATTCAGGCTGGCATGGATCAGGACCACAGGCAGAGGAACGGATGGAATCCTCCCAGGATGCCAAAGTAGACAGGGACAGGTGAAGGCAAAAGGCCGAAATAAGAAGGAAGAGGGCAGAAGGGGTTTGACCCTTGTGATCCCTCAAATTTATACTTGGTATGACACGTATAGGATGGAATACTCTGTCTGGTCAATTTTGGTCATTTATCTTGTCCTCTCCTCCCTAAAGGAGGGTTGCAGGTGTAACTCCTTACTCCTTTTCTCTTTCTGAAGCATAAGATGTTTCTCAGAACTGAGTAGTGGCCTTGGATCTGCATACCATTCTCTAGCAGTTACCATAAGCATTGAGCAGTAACAGTCCTAAAAGCAGACACTGACTGAGAAACTTGCTGTTAATTTCAGCAAGTGCTTCTACTTACAAGAGATTTAGCTGAAACCAAAACCGCAAGAAAGAAAACTGGCTCTGTTGTGGCCCAAATCAGGACAGATATGGATACCACTTAGACTAAGATAGCCTCTCTGAAAAGCTACCATAATTTCTGCAACAAGAAATTCTCTCTGTGAAGAGTGGATTTTACTCTCTTGCTTCTGACTATCACAGAACGTAGTTTTATGCCATATCGCCAGTACATATTTTCCATTACGCTGTGGTTTTTTTACCATGCAGGACAGAAATATAAATATTGAAACCTGTTCTCTGTTTTGTGCAAACAAAACTAATGAACTATTTCAAAATAGCAATCTAGCTTCTTTCCTGAACAATTAAAATAAGTTGTTTTCTCTCCAGAAAAGAGGATGCTTTAGAAATTCACTACACATGGGGCTGAATCAATCTATTGAAGATTTCTAATATGTGTTACTCATGCATCATTTTTCAGAAAGTATTTCAAAATAAATTAAAATAAGAATATTGTACTTACTGTAGCTAATTCATCAAATTTGCCAAAGAGCTCATTCAGCAGCTTCACCAGTTCTTGGGCAGTACATTGTGATGCCAAACTAGTGAATCCCACAATGTCTGCAAACAAAATGCTGTGAGGAAGAAAAAACCAGATATTAGTACAGAAACCATCTTCAAATCCTCTTATATATATATATTAAAAAAAATGTGACCAGTAAAGTGCTAGGTGGAATAAAAATGGCAAAGATACAGGCTTCAGTCTGTTGCCGTTAACTGTTGCAGACAATACTGGCACTTTCAATGCCTATATACCTACTCAGTATACATATGACAAAACATCTAATTCATGAGTATTCTCATAAGCACTCCAGGAGCACAGAGAACAACTGTTTCTCCTCTTTACTTCTGGAATATACCCAGCTCTGTTCCTTTCAAAGACAATTTTGTGCTGTCAGAGTTATATAGCCAAACTGATAAACCTCACTAGAGGTTTGCTAAGTTCTGAAAGACCCGGGTGCAGTAGCTTCACGATGTGGTTTTACTGCTCCTTGTGAGGAGCTAGCATCCTAGTATCAGGCCAGGCTTCCTGGTACCATGTTGCATGCCTCACTAAGTTTCTAGCTTTCATCAGTGTTTGTAAGGTCTAAATGCCCAACAATTTAATCTCCCTTAACACTCCCTACCCATCTGTGATGATAGGGGCAGACAGTGGAAAGTAGCACAGATATTACAACAACAGAAAAAAAATTGTTGTGCAGATCCTGAAACTCGAGAGAGTATGGAACTGTGATCCTTTTAATTATTTAGATTCCTTCATCTATTGGTAGATGCCCAGAGCCTGCTGCAGAAACCTAATGCATTTATCTCTAACACACAGACTATTAATGTTAAACAAGTCTGTATTTATGAAAACGTTAACAAAGAGTTCCATGCTATTGTTCTAGGTATACTTGACATAGCGTAAAATTTAGCTTGCAAATTCAAAGTCAAAATAAGCATTATGTACTCCTCTTCCCCCCAGTAAACCTTCACACTATATATAAAATAGCAGATGCTAGAAAAACAGCACTAACAAGTCCACTGTTTCCCATTCACCACAACCAAGTCTGAACTCTCCAGTGAAGCTACCAAAAAGAGCTAACACAACTCCTGACTCAGCCTCTGTTTCTACAACCTCATGTCATGAGGAATGAGATAGCAGAAACAGCGGCAGCTTAGCTCTGTGCCTGTGCCTCGACTGAGTCGAACAGGGGGGTTCCCAGAGTCAGGAAAGCCAGAGGGACAGAGCAGACACCTGGCAGCTCTGCCACGTGAGGCTGAGGGGACAGCTTTCACCAAAGTAGTGTGCAGAGCAAAGCAAGCAGGGCACAGAGAGGAGAGCGAGCAAACAGGGGCTGAGCAAACAGGGAGTGACAAGGGCAGGTATGGTGGCAGCTGGCAAGGGCAGCCCTTGGGCAGTGTCCAGGTACAATGGTGTCTGTCTGACAAAGAAAGACCATGCTCCCAGCACCCACCAAATTGGATGTGGGTCCTCAGACGGTGCTCCCATGGAAGGAGGCAGCTATCCAAGTGACAGACTGTCGGGAGTGCCACAGCCTTTCCACTGGTAACAGGGGGTAACCGAGTCTGGCTGTGTCTGGTGTGAGCAGGATGATGACCACAGCTGCAGGATGAAATGATCGAGCTCAGTGAGGAGGTGAGCAGATTAAGGACTATCTATAAAAGTGAGAAGGACTTAGATGAGTGTTTCCACAACCTGCTCTCTACAAAAATGGCACGGCAAGTAAGCCTTACTAGTGGAGCAGAGGATTCCATATCCTCTCAGCAAGCTTCCCAGCCTTCCCACACCAACTTGCAGGAGCAGAGACAATGAGAACATGTCCCTACCTGACAAAAAAGAAAATGGAGCAGACATGTTCCCTTAAGAAACACAGCACCTCCAGTGCCCTTGCAGAACAGCTATGGGGCCCTGCAGAAGGAACCAGCTATTAGTGAGGAAGATTGCTCTCAAAGGCCAAAAGTGCCAACAAGACCAATTCATCCCAGGCAAGATACCAAAAATAACCCTGAAAACAAAAATAGGTGGGTCGCTGTTGTGGGAGACTCCCTCCTGAGGGGTGCAGGGGTCCCTTCCCACTTTATAGGGAAGTCTGCTGCCTCCCTGGGGTGCAGATGAAGGATGTGATGGGCAAATGTCTGGTGAGGCCCTCAGATTATTACCTGCTCTTGGTCTTTCAGGTGGGTAGTAATGAGGTGACAAGAAACACAAACCCAATAAAGAGAGATTCTGGGGTCTTGGTGTGATTGGTTAAGGATCAGGAGAGCAAGTTTTGTTCTCCGTCTCTCCAACAGTGGTGAAAACCAGGGAAATAAACAGAGAAAACTGATCAATTCATGGCTCTGTGGCTGGTGTCATTGGATTTATTGATCATGGATTTATGGATTTATTTGGATTTACTGATTTGGATTTATTGATCATGAGTCACTCTGTAAGTTACTGGGCCTGCTGGCACCAAATTGGATGTGCCTGTCCCAGAGGGGGAAAAGGATCATGGGCCAGGAGTTAGCAACACTCATAAATAGAGATTTGAGGGGGTGAAGGGATAAAACTAGGCCTTCTAGCCGTAAGTCCAGGGCTAGCAAGCCAGGGTTTGTAGGATGGTGTGATGGAAAGACTCCCGCTTTGACATCTCAGCTGTGATGGTTGACAGAGAAGCAATGGGAAATGAAGAAGTTATTAATGGTCTAGAAAGCAGAGGGATACCTGAGAAGGGACAGGTAGAAATTAGAGCCCTTACCCACAAAATAGTATCGGAATCCTGCAACTATACTTTATGTGAGGCTCCAGACATTTCATCAGGGGCACAGCTCAGATGCCTTTCCGTGAAGGCCCACAGCATGTGCAATAAACAGGAGGAGCTGAAGATGCCTGCGTGCCTCCAGTGCTATGACTTGATTGGCATTATGGAGACATGATGGAATGATATGAGGAATGATGGAAGGATATTGAGGTCCTGGAGCAGGTCCAAAGGAGGGCAACCAGGCTGGTGAAGGGACTCCAGCACAAGTCCTGTGAGGAGAGGCTGAGGGAGCTGGGGGTGTTCAGCCTGGAGAAGAGGAGGCTCAGGGGAGACCTCATCGCTCTTTACAACTCCCTGAAAGGAGGCTGGAGCCAGGGGGGGTTGGGCTCTTCTCCCAGGCAACTATCAGCAAGACAAGAGGGCATGGACTTAAGTTGTGCCAGGGGAAGTGTAGGTTGGATATTAGAAAGAATTTCTTCACAGAGAGGATGATCAGACATTGGAATGGGCTGCCCAGGGAAGTAGTGGATTCTCCATCCCTGGAGATATTTAAAAAGAGATTGGATGTGGCACTCAGTGCCATGGGCTGGTAACCGCAGTGGTAGTGGTCAAGGGTTGGACTTGATGATTTCTGAGGTCCCTTCCAACCCAGTCGATTCCATGATTCTATGACTCCCATGACAGGTGTGTTGGACTAGAAGTGTTTAAGCTCTTCAGGAATAAGTGTCAGAGGAGATGAGGAGGGGCTGTTGCCATCTGTGTCAATGAACAACTAGAATGCACGGAGCTCCACCTGGTGAGTGATGAAGAAAAGACTGAGACCCTGTGGGTGAGCATGAAAGGAAGGGAAGGGGACATTACAGTGGGGGTCTACTACAGACCACCTGACCAGAAGGACCAGGTGGATAAGGCCCTTCATAGACAGAGGCTGCTGCTCATTCACAAACTCTGGCCCTCATGGTGCACTTTAACCACCCTGACATGGGTTGGAGAGACAACACAGCAAGGTACAACCAATACAGGAGACTCCTGGAATGCATCAATAACTTTCTCCTCCCTGTGATAGAGGAACCAATGAGGAGAGGTGCCATGCTAGACCTTGTACTCACCAACAGAGGAGGAATTGTAGGGAATGTTAAGCTTATGGGCAACCTTGGCTGCAGTGACTATGGAGTTTAAGATTCTCAGGGTATCATAAAATGGGGTGCTTAGCAAGATTGAAACCCTCAACTTAAGAAGGGCTCATTTTTGTCTCTTCAGGAACCTCCTTGGTAGGTTCCTGAAAGGCTTTCCATGGGACAAGACCCTGGAAGGAATGGGAGCCCAGCCCTTGGTTGACTTTCAAGGATCACCTCCCCCAAGCTCAACGGCACAGCATCCCTAAAAAAGAAATCAGGAAAAAAGGACAGGAGGCATACATGGATGAACAAGGAACTCCTGGGCAAAATCAAACATGAAAGGGAAATCCACAAAGGGTGGAAGCAAGGACAGGAAACCTGGGAGGATTACAAAGAAATTGTTTTTGAAAACAGAAACCAGGTTAGAGAAATTAGAGCCCTGATGGAGTAAAATCTGGCCTGGGTCATTAAAGATAACAAAAAAGGGTTTTAAGGATATGACAGAGAAAAACAAGAGAATCTGGGGCCCCTCCAGAGGGCTATAGGTGACCTGGTTACCAAGTATATGAAAAAGACTGAAGTACTTGACGACTTTTTTGCTTTAGTCTTCATTGGTAAGTACTTAAGCCACACTATCACAGAGGGCAATGACTGGGTCTGGGAGAGTGAAGAACCACCCAGAATAAGCAAAGATCAGGTCCGCAAACACCTAGAGAACCTGAAAGTGCACATGTCCGTGGTATCTCATGGGTCCTGAAGGAACTGGCAGCTGAATTTGCTAGGCTGCTAACCATTATAGTTCAGAAGTCATGGCAGTCTGGAGAAGTTCCCACAGATTGGAAAAGGGGGAATATATCCCCCCTATTTAAAAATGGGAGCAAAGAAAAGCCAAGGAACTACAGATCAGTCATTCTGATCTCTGTGCCAGGTAAAATCATGGAGCAGTTCTTCCTGACATCTGTACTAAGGCAGATGAAAATCAACAATGTGATCAGTGACAGTCAACATGGCTTCACTAAGGGAAAATCATGCCTGACAGATATGGTGGCCTTCTATGACAGAATTACAGCTCTGGTATAGAAAGAGCAACTGACACCATCTATCTGGACTTGTCCAAGACAGTGTCCCACCATGACATCTTTGTCTTTAAGATGGAGAGACTTGATGGATAAGGAGCTGGCTAGAATGTTGCACTCAGAGAGTTGTGATCAAAGGCTCAACACCCACCTGGAGACCAGTGACAAGTGGGGTTCCTCTGGGTCCCTCAGGATCAGGGTTCTGGGTCCAGTGCTGTTTAACATCTTTGTCAGCAACATAGACAATGGCACTGGGAGCACCCTCAGTAAGCCTGCTGATGACACCAAGTTGTGTGGTGCAGTGGATTTCTTTGAGGGAAGGGATGCCATCCAGAGAGAACTTAACAGGCTTGAGAAATGGGACAATGTCAACTGCATGAGACTGAACAAATTCAAGTTCAAAGTCCTGCACCTGGGTCAGAACAACCCTAGGTGCAATTACAAGATGGGGAGAGTGTGTTGAGAGTAGCCCTGAACAGAAGGACTTGGGAGTGCTGATTGATAAGAAGCTCAGCATGAACTGGCAGTGCACTCATGCAGCTCAGAAGGCCAGCCATATCCTAGGATGCACCAAGAGGGGCATGGCCAGCAGATCAAGACAGGTGATTCTCCTGCTCTACTCTGCACTCGTGAGACCCAACCTCAAATAGTGTGTCCAGTTCTGGTGTCCCCACCATAAGAAGGACACAGATCCATTAGAACGAGTCCAGAGAAGGGCCAAAAGGATGATCCAGGGGCTAAAGCACCTCTTTTATGAGGAAAGGCTGAAGGAGCTGGGAAGAAAAGACTCCAGGGGCCATAATAGTTGCCTTCCAATAACTGAAGGGAACCAACAGGAAGGCTGGAGAGAGACTTTTCATAAGAGTGCCCAGTTCCAAGGGGAAATGGATTTACATTGAAGAAGAATAGGTTTAGACTGTATATTATGAAGTTCTTTAGTACAAGGATGGTGAGACTCTGAGACATGAGTGCTTGGAGAAGTTGTGGGTGCTCCCTCCCCTGATGTGTTCAAGGACAGGTTGGATGAGGCCTTGAGCAAGTTTGTTTAGATAAGAGGCATGTCTATCCATGGCAGAGAGGTTGGAGTAGATGATCTCTAAGGTCCATTCTATGATTCTATGATTTAACCAAGTTGCTAAAATCACTTGTTCACCAGAGCAGGTTAGGTAACATGACATCACAGAAACAACTCACCCAAAATTCAACGGCTTTAACAAAGCCTCTTTTTACAAAGCCTCTGTGTTGTTATGTTAATCCTTGGGGCAGTCTCCCCAACTCTCTTTTCCTTTGAACCTGCTTTATGAGAATATTGTTCAAGATGGCACTGGTTCAGGGAAACAGAATCATAGAATCGTTCTGGTGGGAAAAGACCTTGGAGATCATAGAGTCCAAGCATTAAACTAACTGTAAAGAGACCATTGCTAAAACATATTCCTAAGCACTACATCTACACATCTTTTAAACACCTCCAGGGATGGTGATTATAACACTCCATTGGCAGCCTGTGCCGGTGTTTAATGACCCTTACAGTGAAGAACTTTCTTCTAGTATCTAATCTAAACCTCCCCTGCTGCTTCTTGAGACCATTTTCTCTTGCTCTGTTGCTTGTTATTAGGGAGAAGAGATTGACTCCCACCTCACTACAACCTCCTTTCAAGTATTTGTAGAGCATGGTAACACTTCCCCTCAGCATCCTGTTCTCCAGACTAAAGAACCCCAGTTTCCTCTAATGCTTCTCATAAGACTTGTACTCTGGACCCTTCAGCATCTTCATTGCCCTTCTCTGGACTTGCTCTAGCACCTTGATGTCTGTGTTGGAATGGGGGACAGAAAACTGAACAGAGCTGGTGCAGCTTCACCAGTGCCCAGTACAGGGATACAGTCACCTCTGACATCCTGCTGGCCACACTATTCCTGAAACGAGCCAGGATGCTGCTGGCCTTCTTGGCCACCTGGGCACACTATTGTCATGTTCAGCTGGCTGTCAGTCAATACTCCCAGGTCCTTTTCTGCTAGGAAGCTTTCCAGCCACTCTTCCCCAAGCCGGTAGCATTGCATGCAGCTGTTGTGACTAAGTTGCAGGACTAGAATTAACACCTGGCCTTGTTGAGTCTCATACCATTGGCCTCAGACCATCTATCAAGCCTGTCCAGGTCCCTCTGTAGAACCTTCCTACCCTCAGGCTGATCAACACTCCCATCCAACTTAGTGTCATCTGCAAATTTACTGAGGATGTACTCCATCCCCTAATCCATATCACTGATAAAGATATTAAACTGGACCCAGTGATGAGCCCTGGGGAACATCACCTGTAACTGGCTGTCAGCTGGGTTTAACTCCATTCACCACAACTGTCTGGGATCAGCTGTGCAGCCAGTTTTTAACCCAGCAAAAAGCACACTAGTCTAGGCCATCTGTAGCCAGGTTCTCCAGAAGAATACTATGGGAACAGTGTTGAAGGCTTTACTAAGGTCCAGCCTTTACTCATCCACTTAGTGGGTCACCTTGTCAAAGAAGATTAGGTTTGTCAAGCAGGATCTGCCTTTCATGAACCCATGCTGCCTGGGCCTGATCCCCTGGTTGTCCTGAACATGCTGGATAATGGCACAGAAGATGATCTGCTCCATAACCTTCTGAGGTCAGACTAACAGGACTGTGCTTTCCTGGATCCTCCTTCTGGCCCTTCTTCTAGATGGGCATCACATTTTCTAACCTCCAGCCTATTGGGAACTCCTGAGTTAGCTAGGACTGCTGGTAAATGATGGAAAGGGGATTTCTGAACACTTCTGCTAGCTCCCTCTGGGATATACCAAAAGGGATATACCTTTGGGTGTATCCCCATAGACTTGTGTATGTCTAAGTGGTGCAGCAGGTTGCTAACCACTGCCTCTTTATGGTGGCTTCAAGCTGCTTCCCATCCCTGTCTTCCAGCTCAGCAAACAACTGGTCCTACTACTAAAAACAGAGGCAAAGAAGTCATTAAGTACCTCACTTTTCTCCTCATCCTTGATCACTATGTTTCCCACCTCATCCATTAATGATGGAGATTCTCCTTTGTCCTCCTTTTGTTGATAATATATTTGTAGAAGCATTTCTTACTATCTTTGACAGCTGCAGCCAGATTGGTTTCAAGTCAAGGTCAATCAACTTCTAATAATTTGGTCAAAGTCTGCCAACTGGAAGTCCAAGGTGGCAGTTCTGCTGACCTTCCTCTTCTCCAAGAATAGAGAACTCAAACGTTTCCTTGTTGTTATGCCCAAGGTGGCCTCCAAACATAACATCTTCCAGAAGTCCATCTCTCTTGATAGCCAGCAGGTCCAGCAGGACACCTTGCTTGCTTGGGTCCCTCACCAGCTGCACCAAGAAGTTACCCTCCACACACTCTAAAAACCTCCTTGACTGTTCCCTCTCTGCTGTTTCCCCTATCCTCTTCTCTCTCTGATGTATACAGTAGCTGAAACAATAGCCATTACACTTCTATGCTATTTAAACACAAGAAAAAAGCTTCTAAAAATAAAATATTCAGCATTTAGTCAATTTTAGCGATGTGTAGCTCTGTTACCATGAATGTGACCCTGTCAAGTAATGGATAAGGAAAAAGGGATTTACAGACTTCAGTAACACCAGCAAGGTGCTCTGCATATTTGCCTGTAAAAAACTACTTATTCTCCTAATTCTTGACTGATATCCTTGTTGTTTGAGAGACCTAGAATGGTCTTCCCAGAAATTAATAATATAAAATCATCCTCCTAAATTTCTTTATAATTTTCAAATGCATTTAAATGGGCATCGAGTTTGCATTTTTGACCAACATTCAAATTAGAATTCATACAGTTGGGGAAAAGAAAAAAAAAAAAGCACAGAGGAAGAAACAACTTGAATTGCTGCAATTCAACATCTCATGCAGCTTCTGGCTTTTAACTAGTATGTGGGGGAGTGTAGATGATATTTTAGAACAGCTTCTTCTAACATCTCTGTCATTTTATTTCCCATCATATTCTAAATTTTTATTTGGTTTATTTTGTATTTTGATTTAAAATATGGCAATTCACATATTTTTCATGTCTTACCACATTTATAGTAACAGTAATGTCTGTTGCAACACCTTTGATGTCTACTTGAAAAAAATTAACATTTTGCTGGAGGGGAGGAGAGGGAAAAGGAAAAGAAAGGGGGGGGTTGAGAGTGGCACAGGGGGGACATAGGCCTTCAAGGTAATAACAGTATTACCTGTTCACCAACATCTTTAACAATGAAGAACATATGCATACACACAAACCAGACCTAGCTTTCTGAAAAACTAAAAGCTTCAAAAAAAGTTTTTCTAAAAAGCTCCAAGAAAACAGTTTCTCCAGTTACAACGTACAGTAATTTCTTCTACAATTACCAATGTACCGTTTCTGCTAGATGTTCCACACACAGGCAACATGCCTACACTCTAATATCCACATAAATTTAGTAAAAGACTGTATGCCCCACAGACTGCTGCAACAAAGCATGTGTATAGATACCTGTAACTTAATGTATAAATACAGATTTTTAAACACTGAAGATCAATATTTTTCTTCTGAATATTTCTTTCCCTCCTGATTTATCAATAACAGGCTGAAAGAGGGAGTCCACCATCTGCAAGTTTGCAGATGACACCAAGTTGAATGGTGGAGTTGAAATGCTACAGGCAAGGGATGCCAACCAGACTGACCTTGACAGGCTTGAAGAGTGGACCCGTAAGAACCTCATGAAGTTTATGAAGGACAAGAGCAAGTTCTTACACATGGGTCAAGGAAAACCTTAGTACCAGTATAGGCTGGAGGATGAATGGATTGTGAGCAGCCCTGTGGAGGTGGTCTTGGGGGTACTGGTGGATGAAGTACTGAACTTGAGTTGTAAACAGCCAAAACAGCTTAAACAGACAATTGTATCCCAGGTTGCATACAAGGAAGCACAGACAGTATGTTGTTGCAAGACGAACCTTTCTTGGAGAACGACACTCTGAAGTCAGACCAGTGCTCTGGCAGAAGCTGATGCCTTCAGGGTCAGTGCTGTTGCTCCCAACTCACCCAACCTCTCCTCTGGCCTGCTCTGCAAGTGAGCTGAGCTTGTGCTGGAGGCCAGGCCTTTTATTGGCCTCCTGATCCTGCCCCTGTGCAGTTGGGGCCAGCCCTAACCAGGCACAGGTGGGCTGAATGCAGGCTCACGCCCACTGCCTGGTGATTAGCAGCACCTGGCTGGTGCCTCATTTCACTACAGTATGTCAAGGGAGATGATTCTTCAGCTCTGAGGCTCCAGTACAAGAAAGACATGGAGCTACTGAAGCGAGACCAGATGAGGGTAATGGAAATGGTCAAAGAGCTAGATCACCTCTCCTATGAAGAAAGGTTGAGAGAGTTGGTGATGTTCACCTTGGAGAAAAAGGCTTTTCTCCACAAGCCACTGGAGTTCCCAGGCCCCTTGCAAGTTCTACCATTCAGAACTGTCCTTCTGTGTGGAGACTCAACCATTCAGTGCTATTCTATGGCCCTTATTCATTGATATCCTTAGAACAGTCTCAAATGGAAACACGAAGTAAATTTTATACTGTCTTACCATCCACACAGAATTCTTCAATTAATGTTGAAAAAGTTTATTGCTTGGTACCGAAGAAAGAAAAATAAAATTGTAGGTACTAAGGTGGAGGTCTGAAGTGATTTCTAACTGGAGAGAGTTATTTATGTGTAAAATAAATTCCTCTCTTTACTAAGGATGTGGGAAGAGCACATTGAAGCATGACATAAAACTGAGGGCTCTGTCCTCACCATGAAGAGGTGTGTTTCCATTCCGTTCCAGAGGTGCAGTCAGTTACAGGCATACAACAGATATTTGGTAGTTGCTGAAATATTTACCAATTAATTGATAAACCAGGGCTGTGCACATGGTCTATTTGAAATAAGCAAATATGTTTTATCAGTCTGTCATTCACTCTTACAGGGGTGTATATATATATATATATATCCACTGTATTGTATACACTATTTTTCTCAGGGAAGGTAGCTTTATGAATCTCCTCATATTTTTTGTTGCTGGTGAGGTTTTTTAAATTGTTGGGGGGTTATTTGTTTTTGGTGGTTTTCTTTTTTATAGATGAAGATTGGAAAAACATGCAGCTTACTAATTGCAAGCCTACTTCCTCTACCCTAGGTTTTCTGGAGGACAATTCTTGACACTTCCAGATATTTTATGGGAGAAAAAGAAGTGTTGTAATAGGAAAGGTAAAAGGGCAGCTCAGTTTCTGTTTTCCATTGTGTAGCTTTGAGGTTAAAAACTCCAGGAATTTAGAATAGTAAAGGGTCTTTTTTTTGTTTTGTTAGAATAGTGGTGTCTTATGGAACAAGAGGGTAAGTCATAAGAATATTGGTATGGTCTCTCAGGTCTGCTCAGTATAGCACTGAACTACCACTACTCAAAAGGAAAAAAGTTGTGTTCATCTCCTTAAAAATGCAAGGACACATTATTGCCACTGACAACCAGCAGCATTTCCCAGAGGTATGTAATAGTGCTGTTCTCCACACCTGGTGTCATGATGGCAGCTGCAGGGAGTTCTCTTGCATAGTTCAGATCTGTAGAGTCACACAGCTATTTGGGTGAAACTCTGGTCTACCAGGACCTGCTAGCAAGAGCTTGCTGGCTATTTACTGGGACACTGGCTCCTCCCCTTATCTTTTTTTTTAATACTGTAATTGAGTGGCTGAAATAAAAAGTAATAGTTTCCTATAGTACAGATACTAAGGACGTCTCCTGTTTTCAGTTCTCTTCTCTGAGGATCTTTCCTCATTAGGAAGAGGAAAGACATTAAAATGAAACCAGCTTACTTTTTCTCCATCTTGACCTCTTAATGTCAGAAAAAGAATGCACCACTCCAGAAATAATATGCAGTTTTAAGATCTTTTATGAACTCCACATCGAAGCAGTGAGTTAGCCACAGAAGATTTAGTGGCTGTGTGAAACACTATTTAATGTAGAGGGGGAAAAACAAAAAAGAAAGTACTCCTGGGGTTACATTTCAAAAACATCTCAGCACAAGAGAGAACTTGGAAGCATTAAAAGCATTATAATCAACCAGTCCATCTGCAAAGCAGTGTAGTTTAAGACTATCTACTGTAGCTAGTGCAGAGACCCATGACACATACAACATATAAATGTACTAATCAAGATATAATTATTGGCTTGCCTTGAACCTGAATCTAAGTGCACCTAACAGTAGTATATACATATTTCATAGCACTGTGATGGCACCCTGAACACAATGGTTATAATTATATATGAAATGTGATCACCAGAGGGACAAACAAAGACAGTAGGAGGCACCTAAGCCACAAAAATCTGGCATGCAAGAAACTATATTAAAAGTAATCCATCTATTGGAAAATAAAAATGTGTAAAAGTTACTGTGCAGAGTAAGTACTCCTATTAGCCCCAAACATAATACAGTACAAAAAGAATGACTACTCATTTCAAAATAGTTGTCTGCCTCCCAGCACTGTTTTTCTAAGCCATTTATTGATGCAGGCTTCTTCTGAGAAGTCTATTACCTTCTGAGAAGACTATTAAGTCTTCCTAGTGGGCCCATTCTCCCCTTCTCCATAAATGACAAATCTCCACTTGACAGTATGCTTTTTTCTTGAAAACTTAACTGCAATTGTATGTCACTGTATTTGCACTACATATTATCTGCTTTAAATTATTTCATAGAATCACAGAATTTTCAGGGTTGGAATGGACCTTTAAGATCATCTACTTCCAACCTTCCTGCCATGGGCAGGGACACCTCCCACTAGATCAGGTTCTTCAGAGCCCTTTCCAGTCTGGCCGTAAAAACTTCCAGGGATGGGGCTTCCACCACCCCTCTGGGCAACCTGTGCCAGTGTCTCACCACCCTCGTGGTGAAGAACTTCTTCCTAACTTCCCATCTAAATCTCCCCTCCTCTAGTTTGAATCCATTCCCATTAGTCCAATCTGACATCCTAAAAGTCCTTCACCAGCTTTCTTCTAGGCCCCCTTCAGATACTAGAAAGCTCCAGTAAGATCTCCTCAGAGTCTTTTCCTCTCCAGACTGAATAACCCCAACTATCTCAGTCTGTCTTCATAGGAGAGGTGCTCCAGCCCTCTGATCAACCTCCTGGCCCTTCTCTGGATATGCTCCAGCACATCCATGTCAATCCTGGATGCAGAACTCCAGGTGGGGTCCCACGAGAGCAGAGCAGAGGGGAGAATCACTTCCCTCCAGCTGCTGGCCACGCTTCTCTTGATGCAGCCAAGGATCTGGTTGGCTTTCTGGGCTCCAAGTGTACACTGATGTCTCACGTTGAACTTCTCATCCACCAGCACTCCCAAGTCCTTTTCCTCAGGGCTGCTCTCAAGCCAGTCACTGCCCAGCCTGTATCAGTGCTTGGGATTGCCTCCACCCAGATGCAGGACCTTGCACTTGCTCTTGTTGAAGTTCATGCTGTTGGCATGGCCCCACCTCTCCAGCCTGTCCAGGTCCCTCTGGATGGCATCCCTTCCCTCCAGCCTGTCAGCTGCACCACACAGTTTGGTGTCATCAGGGAACTTGCTGAGGGTACACTCAGTGTCACCATCCATGTTGCCAACAAAGATACTAAACATGATTGGTCCCAATACTGATCTTTGAGGGACTCCACTTGTCACTGGCCTCTAGGTGGACGTGGACTCACTGACAGCCACTCTTTGAGTGTGGCCACCAAGCTAGTTCTTAATCCATCGAGCTGTCCATCCATCAAACCCATGTTTTACCAGCTTGGAGACCAGGATGTTGTGTAGAACAGTGTCGAAGCCTTTGCTCAGGTTCAGGTAAATGATGTAGGTTGCTCTTCCCTTGCTTATTGGTACTGTGACCTTTTCACAGAAGGCCACAAGTTCTGGCAGGCATTACTTGCCCTTTGTGAAGCTGTGTTGATTACATTCAGTCACCTCATCACTATTTTTCTGCTCCAGCAGTGTCTCCAGGAGGATTTGCTCCATGATCTTTCCAGGCACAGAGGTGAGACTGACCAGCCTATAGTTCCCTGGATCTTCCTTTTTTCCCTTTTTGAAAATGGGGATTATGTTTCCCCTTTTCCAGTCAGTGGGGATTTCACTGGACTGACATGACTTTTGGAATATGATAGGCAGAGGTGTAGCACCCACATCTGCCAGTTCCCTCAGTTCCCATGGGTGTATCCCATAGGGTCCTATGGACTTGCACACTTCCAGGTTCTTCAGATGGCCACGAACCTGATCTTCACTTATAATTGGCAGTTCTTCCTTCCAACCGTGGCAATTGTTGTCTGTGACTTCAGGAGTGTGGCTGGAGCCCTTGCCAGTGAATACTGAGGTAAAGAAGTAATTGAAAACCTCAGCCTTCTCCATATCACCTGTCAGTAGTTCACCTGTTTCCTTTCTGAGGGGGACCACACCTTCCCTAGTCTTCCTTTTGCTGTCAATATACCTATAGAAATTTTTGCTGTTCCCCTTGATCTCCCTGGCTATATTTAATTCTAACTGAGCTTATTTAATGGGATACATCAATCCTACCTAACGTTGTCATGCCTTTGAATGTAAATCTTGTGAAAAATCCTTTCAGGAGGCTTCAGAAAATCTTCTTTCATTTCCATTGCAACATTCCTGGGCAAAAGACTCATCAAGAGACGTTCCTAAAAGAAAATGTAAACAACATTAGTTTTGCAGTATAGCTTTTGACCATTATTTAAACTAGCATAGACAATATTTTCCTAACCTAGTCTGCTTTCTGAGAATTTGTGTTGTATAAATAATATGAACCATTTTCTCTCAAACTTCTGCAGCCTATGTGTCTTTTTAAAGATGTCTTCATTAAAAAAAAATATAAAAATACTATACCAAAAGGGAAAAGCTAGCTTCCAGAGCAGACAATTGTCCCTAATTTTCATTAACGTCAATGACAATAATAACAACTTACTTTATTATTACTTGCATTTGTCTGCCTGGGAAAGACTTCTCAGGATCATTTGCTATCCTTTTGTGTGTCCTATTTCTGAACCTAATGAAAAGTGTTACATTACAAGGACTACAGCAGCTGGTTATTATGCAGCGAGTGTGGATGATAGACTTATCCACAATCTGACTCACCAGAACATTAATAAATGTGCAGTTTTAATGGTATCTTATTTAGTGTGGTCAGTATCTGTTCCAACCAGATCAGTAATGGCATTCATCAGAACAAACCTCTGCTTAAACAGATCTCTTCTTGCTATACACAGAGAAAGGTTGTTAGTATGGGTTGCTGACCTTCATAAAAAAAAAAAAAAAGTCTGTTTTGGAGCTCATCAGTATTGACCATAAAGGCCTATGTAGTTTTTAGAGCTTGTGGAAATCCTGTATTAAATTGTGGCGGCTTGCATTTTTCATTAAAGTTTAAAAAAAAAAAAAAAAAAAAAAAAAAAAGGAACAAAAAAGAGAAAAAACCCTAAAAAAATAGAGTTGGATTACGGGAGAAGAACTGGAAGAACTGTACAGTCTTTACAAAGTCAGTTAGCAGTCTCAGATTCCCCATGTGAAGAAAGACTCAGGCGTGGCTTTCCTAAAGGACAGTCACTGCTGACCTTTTAGGCCAAGAAAGGAAGTAGCATCATGGCTATAAAGAATTGTCACTAGAAAAGAGACTGGAAAAGGTTAAAATGAAGCCCAGAATGGAAAAGATCAAACCACTGAAAAAAAATGAAATCACTGGAAAATAACATAAGAGAAGTCTCAGTTTTTTGTGCAAAATCTAATCTGTTCAGCAAAGTAGTACTGACCTTCAGGTAAAGCCTAAGGAATGATCAACAACTCATAGGACTGGAATGGTAAGATTGAATTAGTGGGAAAGAGCTCCACCTGGATCTCTATTCAGCAAGTCCTACCATAGTTGCCAGTTTGTTTTTCATTTACACCTGTGTGGTTGATTTGATTATAAAAATAATCTGAAACCATACTAAAAGGAAAACTAGATGTGCATGGCTGCAGAGTGCATTGAATGGAACAAGTAACAGAACTGATGTGAGGCTGGTCACATTTGTGGTGACATTCATGCTTGAGTTGTTGTCTCTGATGGGCATAGGTGGTGACAGAAAAGAACTGAACAAGTGAGACAGGGAGCACTAATCAATTAGCAACAGCTTTGATTAGAATCTTAGAATCTTTCAGGTTGGAAAACACCCTTGGGATCATTGAGTCCAACTATCATCCCTAGTCTACAAAGTTCTCCCCTAAACCATATCGCCCAACACCAAATCTAAACAACCCTTAAACACATCCAGGGTTGGTGATTCAACCACCTCCCTGAACAGCCTATTCCAGGGTCTGACCACTCTTTCTATGAATTTTTTTTCCTAATGTCCAATCTCAACCAACCTGTTGCAGATTGAGTCCATTTCCTCTTGTTCTATCGCTAATTACCTGTGAGAAGAGACCAGCACCAACCTCTCTACAATGTCCTTTCAGGTAGTTACAGAGAGTGATGAGTCTCCCCTTAGCCTTCTCTTCCTCAAACTAAACAGTCCCAGCTCCTTCAATCGTTCTCCTTAAGATTTATTCTCCAGGCTCTTCACCAGCTTCATTCACTCCTTTACGCTCGCTCCAGCACCTCAATATCTCTCTGATACTGAGGTGCTCAAAACTGGACACAATACTCAAAGTGTGGCCTCCCCAGTGCTGAATACAGGGATACAATCACCTCCCTACTTCTGCTGGCCACACTATTTCTAATACAAGTCAGGATGCCATTGGCTTTCTTAGCCACCAGGGCACACTGCTGGCTCATATTCAGCTGCTTGTCAATTAGAACTCCCAGGACCCTTTCTGCCTGGCAGCTTTCCAGCCACACTTCCCCAAGCCTGTAGCATTGCATGGGGTTGTTGGGGCCCAAGCGCAGGACCTGGCACTTGGCTTTGGCAACAGCTCACGCTGTTGATGCTGGCCCATAGATCCAGTCTATCTAAGTCTCCCTCTAGAGCCTACCTATCCTCATGCAGAACAACACTCCCACTTAACTTGGCATCATCTGCAGACTTCCTGATGATACACTCCATGTTCTTATCAAGATCATTAAAAAAGTGTTAAATGGAAATGAGCCCTGAGGAATGCCACTTGTGACCTGCCACCAGCTGGATTTAACTCCATTGATAACCACTCTTTGTGCCCTTCCACCCAGCCAATGCTTGATCCAACAGATTGAATGCTCATCCAGGCCACGAGCAGTGAGTTTTCCCACAAGAATTCTATGGGGAACAATGTCAAATGCTTTCTGAAAGTGTAGACAGACAATATCCACAGCCTTTTCCTCATCCAATAGCCGGGTCATCTTGTCATAGAAGGAGATCAGTATCGTCATGCAGGACCTGCCTTTCATAACCCATGCTGACTGGGCCTGATGCTTTGGTTGTCTTCTGTATGACTTGTGATGGCACTCACGATGATCTGCTCCATGACCTTCCCTGATGCCAAGGTCCAACTGGTAAGTCTGTAGTTTTCCAGATCCTCCTTTCTGCCTTTCTTGTGGATGAGGGTTACATTTCTACCTTCCAGTCTACTGAGACCTCCCCGGTTATCCAGGATTTCAAGTAAATGGAAAGCGGCTTGGCAATCACATCTGACAACTCTCTTAACACCCTTGGGTAACCCACCCGGCCCCATAGACCTGTGTGTGTGCAAGTGGTGTAGCAGCTCACTGTCCACTTCCTCTTTAATTGTGATGACCTCATTCTTCATCCCCTCCTTGTCTCCTAGGATAAAACAACACTCATGCTGCTTACTTTCTTACACATGACAAATAGTGTTGTATTGAGGTGGCCTCAACATGTGGCATATTCCAAAACACAGGGTCTAGTCGAGAGAAAAATATTTCCATATTTTCATGTTTCTTAATTATCTATTGATGCTGTTTGGGCTAACTACAGCTGGTTTCTACTAGAAAATTACATCTTGGCCCCATGACCAAATGATGCTTTTTGTACTCTCTTCTTCTACTGTAAATCTTCACTCAGCCTTTACATGGTTCAAAGTGAAATCACATGCTGAAAAAAAAAAAAGATTCTTTGCAGAGGCTTTAGTTGTCTGTCAATGATTTTACATTCCCTGAACAAATCACACAAAGAAACTAAAATGACAGATGAGGACCTATATCTTCTTCATTCAGAGCAGCTTTCATTAGATATGAAGCATTGCTAGAAATAAGAGAATTGACATTCATTTGACTTGGAGACAAGTCAAAATGTGCATAGCAGGCCCATTAGGAATTGTGCAGTGTTACCTTGGCACTATTCAACAACTAGCACCATTACACACACGACAAAGAAGGAAAATATGCAAAAGTAGAAAAATGAAAAAAAACCACATTTGCCATTGTTAGTGGTTAAAAAGACCCTATATCACTACTTATTGCTTGAAACATTCTCAACCTCAATTGCAAGTACAAGCTTCTGTATTGAAATTCTCACCCCAGGTTGGACCTGAGGAAAAAATTTAAGTCTTGTAGTTACTCAAGACTTGGCTAGACAAAGCTACATTTCACCAAACCTACGGATGCTGACAGTCCTGCTCTGAGATTTTTGTGGATCAAAATCAGGGGGAAGGCCAACAAGGCTGATATCCTGGTGGAAGTCTGTTACAGACCATCCAACCAGGAGGATGAGAAAGATGAATTATTCTACAAGCAGCTGGCAGATGTCTGAAAACCACCAGCCCTTGTTCTCACGGGTGACTATAAAGTGCTGGATACCTGCTGGGAACTTCATGCAGCAGAGAAGAGGCAGTCTAGGAGATTCCTAGAGTGTATAGAGGATAATTTCCTGGTCCAGATGGTGAATGAGCCTACCAGGGATGGGGCCCCTAGGCACTAGATCTGCCCACAAACAGAGAGGGGCTGGTGGGAGATGTAGTGGTTGGAGGGTGTCTGGAGCACAGTGACCATGAAATAACAGTTTTCAATACTCAGGAATGCAAGGAGGGCCATCAATAAAACCTCTGTGTTGAACTTCTGGAGGGCAGGTTTTGGCCTATTCAGAAGACTGATTCAGAGTGTACCCTGGGAAACAGCCCTTGAAAACTAAGGGGTCCAGGAGGGATGGGCATACTTCAAGAAGCAAGTACTTTGAGGAGCAGTCTGTCCCTGTGTGCCGAAAGGAAAGCCAGAGGGGAAGATGACCAGTCTGTCTCAACAGGGAGATATTGAAGGAAATTAGGGTAAAAGAGAGAGCTTACAGACTATGGAAAAAAGGGCTGGCTACTCAGGAAGAGTTTAGGAATATAGTTAAATTATGTAGAAAGAAAATTGGAGAGACAAAGCCATGATTTGAACTTAATCCTGCAGCTTCTATTAAGAATAACAAAAAGTCCTTCTACAGATAAATCAAAAGGAGGGGCAAGGAAAATCTCCATTCTTTGTTGGACATGGGGGGAAACAGTTATCAAAGATGAGGAAAAGTCTGAGATATTTAACACCTTCTTTACCTCAGTTTTCAATAGTAAGACAAGTTGTCCTGAGGACAGCTGGCTTCAGGAGCTTGTAGAGAGAAATCAGAAGCTGAACAGCCTCCCTGTAATCCAGAAGGAAACAGTTTGTAACCTGCTGAGCCATTTGGATCCTCTCAAGTCTATGGGACCAAATGGGATCCACCTGAGGGTCATGAGAGAGCTGTCAGAAGAGCTTGCCAAGCCTTTCTCCATCATTTATCAACAGTCCTGGCTCACCAGGGAGGTCCCAGATGATTGGAAGTTGGCAAATGTCACACTAATCCACAAAAAGTGTCAGAAGGAGGACCCAGGAAACTCCTGACCTCAGTGCCTGGCAAGGTCATGGAGCAGATCATCCTGGGGGCAATCACACAGCACCTACAGGATGGACAGGGGATCAGACCCAGCCAGCATGGGTTTAGGAAGGGCAGGTCCTGTCTGACCAACCTGATCTCCTTTTATGATCAGTGACCCGCCTGCTGGATGAGGGGAAGGCTGTGGATGTAGTCTACCTGGACTTCAGCAAAGCCTTTGACATCGTCTCCCACAGCATTCTCCTGAAAAAGCTGTCAGCCCACAGCTTGGACAGGGCCACTCTGTGCTGGGTTAGGAACTGGCTGGAGGGCCGGGCCCAGAGAGTGGTGCTGAACGGTGCTGACTCAATTGGCAGCCAGACACTAATGGTGTCTCCCAGGGATCAGTGCTGGGCCCAGTTCTGTTCAATATCTTCATTGATGATTTAGATGAGGGCATTGAGTCCATCATCAGCAAATTCACAGATGACACTAAGCTGGGGGGCAGTGTGGATCAGCTGGAAGGCAGGAGGGCTCTGCAGAGGGACCTGGACAGACTGGAGAGTTGGGCTGATTCCAACGGGATGAGGTTCAACACGGCCAAGTGCCGGGTCCTGCACTTTGGGCACAAGAACCCCATGGGGAGCTCCAGGCTGGGCACAGAGTGGCTGAGAGCAGCCAGGCAGAGAGGGACCTGGGAGTCTGGATTGACAGGAAGCTGAACAGGAGCCAGCAGTGTGCCCAGGTGGCCAAGAAGGCCAATGGCATCCTGGCCTGGATCAGGAACAGCGTGGCCAGCAGGTCCAGGGAAGGGATTCTGCCCCTGTACTCAGCCCTGGTGAGGCCACAGCTCGAGTCCTGTGTCCAGTTCTGGGCCCCTCAGTTCAGGAAGGAGATTGAGGTCCTGGAGCAGGTCCAAAGGAGGGCAACCAGGCTGGTGAAGGGACTCCAGCACAAGTCCTGTGAGGAGAGGCTGAGGGAGCTGGGGGTGTTCAGCCTGGAGAAGAGGAGGCTCAGGGAGACCTCATCGCTCTCTACAACTCCCTGAAAGGAGGCTGGAGCCAGGGGGGGTTGGGCTCTTCTCCCAGGCAGCTCTCAGTAAGGCAAGAGGGCATGGACTTAAGCTCTGCCAGGGGAGGTTTAGGTTGGATATTAGGAAGAAATTCTTTAAAGAGAGGGTGATCAGACATTGGAATGGGCTGCCCAGGGAGGTGGTGGAATTTCCACCACTCAAGGATTTTAAAAAGAGACTGGATGTGGCACTCAGTGCCATGGTCTGGTAACCACAGTGGCAGTGGATCAAGGGTTGGACTTGATGATCTCTGAGGTCCTTTCGAACCCGGGTGATTCTGTGATTCTCTGAGAGGGTGCTTGGATTGGCTCATGGCCAGAGGTCCCTTCTGACTATTTTGTGCCGAGGGAGAAAACATCACAAGGACCAGGAGTGCCTGCAGGTTTGTGGGGAGTACTGAAGCCATCATACCATCCTTTCCCACACAAGTGTGGCTTCTAAAACAGTAGGGGAGCTTAAGGCTCAGTTTGCTTAAGCAGTAGTATGGTTTCTCTTTCCTGAGATGGGAACCTGAAAGAAGCAAGCAGACAGCAGAGACTCTTGAAGTAAATTTCTCTCATCTGTATGCTGTATTCTGCCCCAATGATCTTCTTATCTTTCTCCAATTTGGAGGCTTCTCAGCACAACCCCCTCTCCCATTCCCATTCCTGGCCTGGACAGCTTCTCTCACTCAAATCCCAGCTCTGCTTTTATGGGAGTTCCCAGTGCATCTTTCCCATACGTTTCTTGTGCCTATCTCCACATAAAGTTGCCCTTCCCCTCACATATTGAAAATAATTGTTTTTCTTATTTTACTGCTTCTTCTGAGCACTTATTACTTTCTCAAAGTCCCTTTGAAATTTTCTCCTTGATTTATAACTTCATGCAGCTCCTCAAAATATAGTTACCCAGTGCAATACCACAATCTATTCCTGTCATACAAATTTATTTTTACATCTATCTGGGAAATGACTGTAATACATTTTCAAATTCCCACATCAAGTTGTAAATCATTTATGAATTCACTTTCCCTTCATCAGAAAAGAAGGTAGAAATGCAGAAAAATGTCCTAATGTTCACAGCCATTTCCTTTCTTTGTATTGCCTGCTGTGCAGTTGGATAACCCCTCACAAATTTCTACCCATAAACGGGATGCACTTGCTTTCCTTTTTCATGCTAAATTGTATTCCTGTAGATTATCATATGAGATAAATGGAAAACAAAATGGAAATCGTCTTTATAATCAGTACAGAATGTTTTATCAAAGGAAACAGTTGATGCCATTTTTCTGAGTTACATAAGAGAAGGAACCAGAGGAACTGTAGCATTGCTTCAAAGCTATGGGCTCTCACATTTCTCTGGCTCTTTGAATATCTTGTCTCCTTTTCCTCCCATGTTACTCTACATGCACAACTAATGGAATTCATTTTGAGAATGAAGTTACAGTCTGTACCTGCTGAAGCCTTGCAGAAAATTTTTATTGCTTTATATGTATTTCAGTCCCAGGAGAACAGGACTCCAATGGATTAAACTCAGTCTCTTTTAGTCAGCTTCCCTGACTTTCTCCTGTGCTGCTTCTTACAGCCAGCCTGGTATTGCTACCCTCACATACCAGGGAACCTGGGCCTTACATTTGTCTTGGCAGACAGCTCTGTGCCATGTATCTTGCTCAAAATAGGACTTAGAGGTTCCCAAGCTCATGCTCGGGAAAACAGTAACTCCGGATGACACTCCAGATTCTGTCCTTTTCTCACATTCCATGGCACTGAAGCCCATTATTCAGGACAGACTGCATGCCCATGGTTCCCTGCTTTCTAGATTTTCATAAGGACTTTAAAAAGAAAGAAAGAAGAAACATGTAACAAAACCAGGTTTGGCACTTTTGTTTCCTGTCTTAAAATATAACAATATTTTTCTTTTTTATAGTAACACACCAACAAAAGAACAAATAGGAAAAGGAGCACACAAATGAAAGGAGCATTTTGATAAACTACTGTAACATTCTTTACAATACAAAACATGAAATCTAATCCACCAATTTTTGCAGTTTACCACAGATCTTTTGTTATCTCTATATTTAATGGGAAGTGTCACTATAATTAGAAAGTGTTTTTTTTCCTGCAGAATACAAGCAGCAGATATCCATATGAAATATTAATAAGACATTTTCAAAGTCAAATCATCTAATTTTGAGATGCAACTTCTACTCAATCATATGGGACTCCAAACTATTAAATATTACCACCTGCTATATCTAATTATACCTAGGTAAGTTCATTCTTGTGTCATTTTAAAAACTACTGTTTAGTGGGTTTTTGGTCTCTGTCATCCCTATATTACAGTGCACAGGCATTTTATTTCTCTGTCAGGAAAACAATTAATGAGAGGGGAAAAAACCAACAAACTAGTACAATGCATGAAAGAACAACTTTGTGTAGAACTACTAAGATTCATTTATACTTTCTTTAAGATGGAAAACAAAGACAGCCTTCATTATGAATGAAAATGAGCTTTCGTCAGTGCATTATTTTCGATTAAACTATGCTATGTCCTTTCTTCCAAGTAAATTAAAAAAATACTGTTCGAGATGGTGATTTCTTGAACGCCACAAGGTGGCAATGTTTCAGAACATTCCTGAGATTTCTTGTAAAATTTTATTTATCAGCAAGTAATTATTAAGATCATATTCATAAAATAAAATCCATAAAGTTCCTATTTAATGCATATATTTTGCGTTTTACTTTTTTTTTAATAAGATTATGGCTAAAAAACCACAGGATGAGTAGACTTGTACTAGTCCAATTTAATATCTTTAGATAGTAAGTTAACTTAATAGTAACGTATCTCTAGCAGGGGGATTGAACTAGATGATCTATTGAGGTCTGTTCTAACCCTTAATTTTCTGTGATTTTTGTGATTTCTGTTAACTTATTATTTTTGTTTAAGTAAAAAGAAAGCAGGGTTTATTATCAGTATAGTGTTTAAGGAGGCATTGAAAGGTTCCCATAGAGAAGGTATGGCTTTCTTAAAGAAATAAGGGAGGGTGCTATCTTGGCTAAAACATAGATAAATGGGCAGCATGTAGTTCAAAAGCATTGGCCTGGAGAGTGGGCATAAAACTCCTCAATGGTACAAAATCTGCAGGACAGCATACAGGAAGTGGGATCAACCTGGGACTGTGGCACTCTCTGCTTTTTGTTTGCTCCATGAGGTAAGACACCTTTCCTTATCACACTCTTCTCCAAAATTCAGGTATCTCCATCAGCTCCACAGAGATATGTTCTGGCACATTACAGGGAAATAGGCTCAAGACAGGGGAGCAGGGAGAGAAAGGCCACAGACATCTTCAGTCCTCTTCCCTTGCTGCTGAAGCAGACACACTCTGCAGCTGAGGATCCAGAAGAAGGGAAGAATAAGAGGAACATTAAGACACACTGCTGCCTGCCCTAGTATAAAGGCTTCACCTGAAAAAATGCCAAAACACCTCAGACTGCATTTTTTTTTTGCCATTTAACAGGAGGTGGTCTCTCTTTTCCTTCACAGAAGGCTGAGCAAAAGAAACAGGAAAAACATGAGTACATGTGTGCAACCAGCATATACTATCACACAATGGAATGAAAGCAAAGTGCCCGGCTCAGTATCCTGTTCTTGGAGATAATCTGTGTTTAAGCAGTAACATAGCAGCTCCAGAACCATTTGGCAAACTACTTGAGTGGGTTTGACACCTGCTGTAATGTGAAGTACCTATGTGGCAGAGCTGCTTTTCAAAGTGGCACAGAAGTTGTATCAAGCATGTGCTAAAGCATTAACTAGTTTTTTGTTATAGTTAAGACATTTTAAGAAGTTAAAATAATTCAGTGGACAGCAATAAAAATGCATGTAAGAGAACTTTGATAGTCGCATTTTAAAGCTCCTTATGAATCCTGCTGCTGAGGGAAGAACATCAGGAAACACTCCTGAGGATGCCATACTCTGACATCCTACTAAAATACATACCAACAGTGCATGAGAGTCCACACAGTACTGCTGTATGCATATTGGACTAGCATTAGAAATTATTCATACAAAAGTACTTCTGAAGTGTTTGTATTACTATTTAATCTATGGATCTCATGCACTATAGCCAGTGCTCTTACCCATGATAATTTACATTAGCAATTGTTAACCACAACCTGTTGTAAACTGTAGGTTTTTTTATCTTTTAATTACTTTTTTAATGTAGTGTATTTTTAATCATGTAATGACAGGTTTGTATGCTCTTATTTGTTCCTCCTGTTCCATTCTCTCTTATGGAAAATACGCAGAGCAAGTTGGAAAAATAAGCTAAAAAATTCAGTCAAACAACACCAGCATATATAATTGACAGGTTTTTGAAGTAGAACATATTAGAAATGTCCCAATATTTATTTCAAAACTCCTAACAGCCATTTGTTAACTTAGCTGTGTATGTTTGTCTACTCTACTCAGTGTAAGTAGTATTTATTGTAAGAGCTTAATGTAGGTAGCATGACTATATGTGATACATACATCTATAGAAAAAAACCTGCAACAAACAGCAGTCCAAGGCTGCTGTTAAACTCTGTTAGAACAAGTATGAGTAACTACATAGACTTAGGCTAAAAAGCAAAGTTTTCCTTGTGTTGGAAATTTGTTCACACTTCATGTCAGAAAATGAAATGACTATTTACTGATTTAACTGACATAATTACTAACATCAGGAAGCTTTCAGGGGGTGAAAAAAAGTTAAACCAAATTGTTATAGTATTGATCTGCCCTACCATTATAAGTGTGGCTTTTTAAAGTCTTTAATAGATTTTCTCTAATGCCATATGTTACATTTAGCAAATTAAAGGCACGTGGGTAGACTAATACAACTACAATTCAATAAAAATATATGTACTTTGTAACATTCATAACTCCATGATTTTTCCTGTGTTATCCTGAGTTTCTACACTTTGACATTGCAAATCCAGTTGCAAGGCACCTCTCATCTTTATCATATTGCTGTGTAGCCCTAAGTTTAAGTGTCTCCCTGTAGCCACTCCCAGGAAAAAACCTCATCTCATCTTCAGCAAAGTGTTCAGGATAGAAAGGATGAACTACCCTTGTATGAGTCTGTTACTGCCCGTAGGTTAAAAGGTTAGATTACAAGCTTCACTTTTACTTGGCTAAAGTTAGGTAAGAAGGATCCCAATGGTATACAAAACAATGTATCTTCTGGCACTGACCACTTTCAAATGAGATATTTTTTCTGCAAAAAGAAAGGTGTAATAGAACAGTAAAATTAGAACACATTTATTTGTTTGCTATTCCCTGCCTTGCAAGGGGCAATAAGCAGTTCATCATGGCTTCAGATTGAAGCTGAAGCCTTCCTCTTGAAGGTTTGCATTTAACCTGAGTAGTCTAAAATTTATTGTTTACTGTATTAAGGATAGACATGTGCAGGACTGTTGCAGGACTGGGAATTAACATATGATAGTTGGTGGAAAGCTTCTGGGCAATTACTGCTGTGTGGCAGAGAGACACGTGCCTCTTTGCAACTCCTTTTACCTGAGAAAGGTGGAAGACAGACTATGGGTGTTACATAGCAGGTTAAAGGTGGCCAACAATCCATTTCAGTTCAGTGTAAGGCTCTAAACAGTCAAAAGTGGCAAATGAAGCAGAGAGGAGGACAAGTTTCCACCTCTGATGCTGCTAAGAAGCATTGCTGGCCAGTCTACATGAGAAGGTGTGAATCCCAGCAGTTCAAACTGATAAACTGAAGCTGTATCATTACTTCTTTTCATTTTTCCTGATCCTAGAAAAGAACAAATAGATTTTTGAATGTGGACCTTCCTGTGTACGGTTGTTTGAATGCACAATAAATTCAATGTAAAACTTCCCTGTAACACAAAACACAATGTTAATGTGGTACAGGCTCACCCTGTCAGCTAAAATTTGTTAGTTCCTACATTTTCAAAGGTTGCACTGGCTAGCTTTTGCAGTAGAATAGGTATCTCTTACTCTGCAATTTGTGTACAATCAGGATCACCTCCCTGCTGCACACTAGATAATTTGAACCAAGAACATGTTTTTATGCCCGCACATAATCCAGATGAAATTTCTGCTGCAGGGCAATTTGTTGATTCAGAGCCAGTATGGAAACAGGGCCTGTGTTTTAATGATAAATTTCATATTTTCTTCTGCTCTGCAATGAAAAAATACGCAAGATTCTGAGAATGGAAGGAATGGGAAACATGAGGAGAACTTTATTATGCATTGATAAACATGCTGTCAGGCACCTAGAAATTACTTCTGTCTGAAGATGTGCAAGTTACTAATTCTTCAAGTTAGTTGCTGCACTAGAAGAAAAGAAAACAAAACCAACAACCTGTTATCCATTACAAAAAATCAAAGTTCAACATGGTTTGCTTTATTCAAACATAATCTTGCAATTTTTTTCCCTTTTGCTTGAAATGAAACATAATAGACAAAACTATTAGAGGGCTGCTAGAGGTGTTATCCTCTTATGTACAGGAGATAGTACACATATCCACAATGTGTAATATCTAGATTAAATTGCTTTGAAGGAGGATCTGAACTCAGCAAGAAATTTGAACCCAAAATGCAGCAGTTCAAAGTATTCTATAGTAAGACTCACACTGACAATTTTGCTGACACTGTTCTGTTCTCTATGAATAGTTATTAATCCAATCTCTGATCCAGGGATGACCCAGTTACTATACTATATATGTTAAGAATATTGGCTTAAAATGCAGCAGACATTTGGAATGCAGACACAAATAGATGCAAACACACAATTCAGCACTGCATAAAGAATTTAGATAGCTTCAGATGTTTTGGTGAACATATACAGACCCACAACAGATCAACACCGAGGTGCTAGCCTGGCTCCCCAAATCAGCATTACTATGGTAGCACAGTGTTGCATTTGCAAAGGGAACAACCCTCAGCCCTACCTCTCAGCAAAACTGGAGAGCTGGAGTGCCATGATTCTGGCTCTGAAGCTAGCCACAGAGCTGGCTGTCTCAGCCCAGTCCCTTCATCATGTTCTAATTGTGAGCAAGACAAAAGTAACTTCTAGGAAATAAGGAAAGATTTAAGGAAGCTGATGAAAAGATGGTCTTTATTTTGCAAACATATTTGCATGTACTTACATAATTAAAAAGCAGTGAAGAAACCGAAGCTTTTTTTTTTTGTGGTCTTTGCAATTTGGATGAAGTCAAACATTTTTCTTGCCTTCCTCATATGAAAACAATAGGCACTTTTCACATCAGACTGTGCTGTTGCAAGTGCATTTCATTGATGTGAATTATATGCTTTCTCTCCAAACCCAATCCATGAATATTCAAAAAAATATTCTTATTGTTGGTGGGGTGGGCAGGTAATGTCAGTAAGTTGTTACAGTGTTAGCAAGACTGGAATATGAGAGACCTTCCACATACTAGGAGACTAAAAGAGCTTCAATTCTTCAGTATGAAAAGAGAGAGAAGCAGGTTATGAGAAAAGTCTACAGTGTTGTGAGTGGCACTGAAAAGGTTACTGTACAATGATTACTCATAATTTGTCATAAAACAAGAGCTGGAAAGCACCTAATCAAGTCATCATGCAACAAGTCTATGACAAATGTTCTGTTTCACAGACTGAATAATCAGAGTGAAATTCATCATCACAAAACTGTGGGGAGGACCAAACTATACACATGCTGAAAGAGAGACTAGAAAAATGGTAAATGGGAGTGTACAGGTCATTACACACAGTGGTCCAGTTGCATTTCAAATTAAGATGGCCTCAGAATTACAATGCTACCACTTCCTTAGAGTACAACACCACTTCAGGAGCTGCCAAGCTGGGAATTAATACATGGTGATCCACAGCTTCCTTCCCCTCTGAATCAGATGGCAAGCAGCCTCATACAGCAGCTGATTACTTCTTTCTCTATGCTGGATGCATCCCCCCTCCCTCATCTCTGCTCCTTTCTTGCTCACTTGGGAAGGAGTGAAGCAGGGGCATCTAGCACTGGGAGTCTTCCAGGAAGCAGAGTGACAATGTCTTGCTTGCTCTATGGGCAAAGGATGATCTGAAATTAATGAAGTGGACACAGAGAGATGGCAAAATGAGAGTAAAAGGGCAAGTGCTCAGATTCTCTGCCCGAGTAGTAACAGAACAAGCACAGTTCCAGGCAACACAGTATTTATTCTTAGCTGCTTGCTCTGCCGAGATTTACAGACAAAAAGAGAAGAAGCTTATCCTAAGTGAATTATTATCATTATTTGCTCATGGCCTAAAACTTACTTGGTTTGACTCCTGTATGATGATTCAAAAAAATTCTACAACATAGGATCTTTGGTCTTGCTCATAAAAATATTTTTATTAAAATTATCACATGAAACTATTACTACATATGCATACCTTGTAAGAATCACTGTAAGTAGGACACAATAGAAGTAATCTCACTTACAGTTTCAGCTGCAGTATCTGTCTCACACAGTCAACACTTTCAACTCCAGAAGGCTGTGTATGTTCAAAAGTCAAGAGCATGTTCTTTCCTTTCCCAAGAGAGACTTGCATCGAAATACCACGGAAAGGTTTTAGCGTTTTAGATTACAGTTCTCTATGTAAAAGGGCTATGGTATTTGGGTCAACCATTTGAATGTCACTAGGAAGTCTGATGAAAAAAATCAGTCCTTTTTAACATGTAATCTTGATACTTCAAAAGAGAAAATACAGAAATAACCACAAAAATTGAACTACATCAGCAATATCTTTTTGCAAACACTCTGGAATGTTACCAGCTGAAAATTTGGTGTCCATTATGCCACAACAACTACAGAATAATTTTATAGCCTGTAATCATGTCTTAATTCTTACCTTTGCTTTAGAGGTATTTTAACATACTGTGAGAGCAGCAACAAACAGTATTTTGGTGGTACTTTTGACAGCCACTTAACATGATACAAAGTGGTTCTACTTATTGCAAAGTTTGTTCAGGTCATGAAAATGCATTCACTCAATTCATAACATAAAGCACATAAGGACTGATGCTGTTACACACACAGAAATATACTTGCTAGAGCAACTGCAAGTGAACGAAGTATGCAAAGTACACGAAGTACACAACCAAGACCCTAACATCTTGTATAGCAAGGTCTGAATACCACTTAAGTCCTGGATTGGCATAAGTTACCATCATTCCACAGAGGTCAATGGAGTTTTTCTATGTATTCTAGAGCAGCCTTTTATTATCACCTAGACAAAAAGAAAAACCTAGTCCAAACCTTACAGATGAGAAGATCTTAGGTTAAAGACTCAGACCTGTGAGTAACATCAGGAAGCTCCAAAATATAGCAGTTTTTCTAATTGTTTCCAAATCTGCTTGAAAGATTGATTGATAAAACTGTGTGAAATAAACAATCACAGTACTAAGACTGCTTTGAGAAAAGGAATCGATTGTTATCACAGTTATTCATCTATATCAGTGTAGCCCCTTCTCCCTGAACTGTAGACTTTTGTTTATAGGTGTCATGAATGCAAAGAGGCTATTGCACACAGAGCCAGAAGAGAAGTTTTTACAGCAAATCTAATACCCACCGAAAAACATCCATGCAGAAGACCCCTCCCCCCCCAAGACCTGAGATTGCAATAGCATGCTACCTTTTCCTTAGCCTTAAAATATATCTCTTCTGGTTATGGAGCTGCAATAGCTGTGAGGTCAGATTGCAGCTTCTGTGCTGCAAAGAGTGTGCCTGTACTCAGGAGGAAGAGCTGAAGCAGTTGGGGGAGACAGCACCTTTCCTTCACAATGAAAACACACACATGGTCTATCATGCACTGATCAGCAATGTCCTGTCCTGTAGTTCACATAACTACAATCATCTCAGACGAAACAGAGAAAAAGAAATAAGCCTTAGAAACTTACCTGTTTTTCATTTTCATCCTCCAGCCTCAGCCTGTCCTCAATGCAGTTCCTGGCCTGTAGGAATGCCTTCCTCTGAGCCCTTTCTGTCAAAATCCTCACAAAGACCCCATACAAATTTACACTAACAAAAAGGATTGCATTGGCCACAAGCTGTAAGAAAGAAAGAAAAGTAGATTACTATTTTAAAATATATTTTTTTATTTTAAAACTTCTATTCAGCAAAATTTTAAAAAGAAAGGAAAGCCCCCAGCCAACATTGTCTTTAAAAACTTTGCCTCACTAGCCCTGTCACTAGTACCTCTTCCTACTTCAGTGGAACAATTCTTGCAGTTACCACAGGTCCAGGCAATATTCTGTATTGCAGAATACAGAACGTTGCATCTGCTGAATTTGACTTCTCTCATGATGATTGGTTTCATTCAGATCAGCTCCTTCATCAGCTTTTTGGCAGATCTGTCCATCTAATAAGGAAAGCAATATCTTCAGCATTTGTTAAACGGCAAGACGTCCAGCAGACTGAAATTATTTTCTTAGGCCTTCATAAAGTAGGGATATTATTGCCCCTTTTTTTAGAGTTGAGAATCAAGGCACTAACAAAATCTGTGACTAAATCAAAATGTATGTCTGGTCATCCCAAGCTTTCATATTGTGCAATTTGCACTTGGAAAATCTGCTTCCTTTCCCATATCTATACTATTAGCAATCACACTATATTTTTTTGAGAAATCATACAAAAGATTGTTGATACTATCTTGCAACAGACCTCTTAGAAGGTGCTGAGTGTTTTTGAATTATGGCCCTTTGCACAAACTAAGCCCCATTGAAATGTTATAATCAAGGACAATTAATTACTTTGGAATTGCTTCTATGAACTGTGCTTTGTTGTAGGATGCCTAAATGATCTAACTGTCCTTCCATGTGTTTTAAATGCTTTTTACAATATACGATAAAGTTATTCAGTTAAGCTAAGTTGAACACAAACTCCTTATCTAAGACAATTCTGTCCAAGTTTCTCACTACATCTCTCCTGTCTGAAACGTATCTTCAGATAGTAAATTCTGCAATGAAGTACAGTGTTTTTTTACAAAGAGAAAATAATACCTATTTACCCAGTATCTTTTCAGTCTCATTCTCCAGATTTATTGAAGTTACTACCACTGCATCATGATTAGGACACAAGGGACCCATAAATTCCAGAATTTCAGAATAGCTGCCATACAATTTGGTAAATATTAGGTTTAATAAGAGCAAAGAAAGACATAACAGCAAGTACAACAATTCATGCTAAATTTCTGTGCACCTAAAATAGTTCATAAAGACCATATAACTGACAGGTACACATTTCAAGTTAGGATATCACTACTGATCCATGATTTGCTCGTGCAAATGCAAAAGGAGACCACTAGCCTTGTTTGAGCTGCATAGTGAGCCCAGCTGTGCCATAAACAAAATAAAATTAGAAATTAATGAATAAATAAATACACTGACATTGTAAGGAATGCTTACTGACTAACAGACTAAGGTGTACTGACTAAGGCTTGAATTCAGTCAGTACAGTAAGCAAAGATCCGAAATGATGTCCAGAAAATCCCTGCTGATGTTGGAGAGCCTTTGGGAAACTTTTCATTCCACAAAACCAAGAAGGAAATGTCTATGTGTGTAACTAATGGCAGTATACATCTTAATCTCCAGTAATTACAGAATTATAGAATTGTTTGAGTTGTAACAGACCTTAAAATCATTTAGTACCAACCTCACTACCATGGGCAGGAAGATCTCCTACTAGACCAGGTGGCTCAGAGCCCCATACAACCTGGCCTTTAACACAACCAGGGATGGGGCATGCACACCACCTCAGGGCAACCTGGTCCACTGTCTCACCACCCTCACAGGACAGAACTTCTTACTAATATTTAACCTAAATCTACCCTCTTTCAGTCTGAAACTGTTGTCCCTTGTCCTATCACTACATGCCCTTGTAAAAAGCCCCTGCCTAGCTTTCTTCCAGTGCTACGGACTCCAGAACTGGACACAATCCTCCAGGTGGGATCTCACAAGAGCAGAGTAGAGGGGGAGAACCAGCACCACCAACATGCTGGCTGTGCTTTTTTTGTGCTTGGGATTGCCTCAGCCCTTGTCTTTGTTGAACATGTGATTTGCACAGGCCCACTTTTCAAGCCTCTCAAGGTCCCTCTGGATGGTATCCCTTCCCTCCAGCATGTCAGCCACACAACATACCTTGGTATTGTTGGCAAACTTGCTGAGCATGGACTCAATCACACTGTCCATGTCACTGTCAAAGATGCTGAACAGCATCTGAACACCCAATACTGACTCCTGAGGAATAGCATTCACCACTGATCTCCACTTCAACATTGAGCTGCTGATTGCAACTCTTTGAGTGTGACCATCCAGCCAATTCCTTCTCCACCAAGTGGTCCATCAAGTCGATGTCTAATTTAGAGACAAGGATGTCATGTGGGACTGTCTCAAATGCTTTGCATAAGTCCACGTAGATGATGTCAGTTGCTCTTCCTTTATTCACCAGCTCCATAACCCCATTGTAGAAGGCCATCAAATTTGTCAGTCATGACTTGTTATTCCCTGATTGGTGACAGCATGTTGGCTTTCACCAGTCATCTCCTTATTTCCCATGTGTCTTAGCATAGTTTCCAGTAGGATTTGCTCCATGAATTTGGCAGGCACAAAGGTGAGACTGACTGGCCTGTATTTCCTTGTGTCTTTTTTTTTTCTTTTAAAAAAGGGGAGTTATATCTCCTACTTTTCCAGTCAATGGGAACTTCACCAGACTCCTGGCACTGGAGCAGGTGATCCTTGAATCCTTGAAAACCAGCTTTCTTGGCCACTTTTCCCTCCAGGGCCTTCTTCCATGCTACTCTACCAAGAAGTTCCCTGAAGAGGCCAAAGTTTGCTCTCCTGAAGTCCAGCAGAGTGAGCTTGCTGTGTGCACTCCTTGAACTCCACCATTTGATAGCCATTAGAGCCAAAGCTTCACTTTTCTCATCAACTCATCCCTCTTGGTGACAACAAATCTCAGCATAGTGAGGAGAATTGAAAGATTCATTCTGCATGCCTTATCCAGACTTCAATAGATCCACAAGTCCTTTAACTTTTACTTTCATTCCTTTTTGTTATTAGTTAACTGGACAACAACAGCAACTTTCCTGCAAACATTCTCATCAGTGGAAAAAAAAAAAAAAGATACACTGTGACATTAAAGAGATCAGGGCCTAGAATAGCTTCAGATAGCCAAAAAGAAAGAGTTATCTAATAAGAGCAAATACCAGTGAAAAATGGTGTTACAGCTTCCTCTTGAGAATTGCGAAATGTGGGTTTAGGTGTCATCAATCAGAAAAATTTCAACCTAAGACTCTCATATACCAGTTATTCACATGTTGCTTCTCAGAGGTGGTAATTGGGATGGTAAAACATGGGAAAGCATCCAGGTGGGTTTTGAATGTCTCCAGGGAAGGAGACTCCACAACCTCCCTGGGCAGCCTGTGCCAGTGCTCTCACACCCTCACAGTGAAAAAGCTATTTTTTATATTTAGGCAGAACGTCCTGTGCTCCAGCTTGCACCCATTTTCCATTGTCCTATCACTGGACATCACTGAGAAGAGCCTGTCTCCATCCTCCTGAAACCATCCCTTTATATATTTATAAACATTAATGAGGTCTCCTCCAAGTTAAAGAGACCCAGCTGCCTCATCCTTTCCTCACTCATAAGGGAGATTTTCGACTTCCTAATTATCTACATGGCTCTATGCTACACACTTTCAAGCAGTTCCCTGTCCTTCTTGAACTGAGGAGCTCAGAACTGGACACAATATTCCAGATGTGGCCTTATCAGGGCAGAGTAGAGGGGGAGGAGAACCTCTCTTGATAGACTAACCACCCCCGTCTAATGCACCCCAGGATGCCATTGGCCTTCTTGCCCACAAGGGTACATTGCTGGCTCATGGTCATCCTTCCACCCACTAGGACCCCGAGGTCCCTCTCCACTGCATTGGTGTCTTAACAGGTCAGTCCCCAACCCATACAGGTTGTTCTTTCCTCAATGTAAGACTTGCCCTTGCTATATTTCATTGAATTTCTCACCATCCAACTCTCCATCCAGTCTAGGTCTTTCTGAATGGCAGCTTTCCAGTATGTCATCCACTCCTTCCAGTTTTCTGTCATCAGCAAACTTGCTGACAGTGTACTCTGTTCCCTCATTCAGGTCACTGGTGAATATATTTAATAGTACTGGCCCCACTACCAGCCTTTGAGGGACTCCTCTAGATACAGGCCTCCAACTTGACTGTCTCCCATTGACCACAACTCTGACTTCTTTCCTTTAACTAGTTCACAATTCACCTCACTACCTGATTATCCAGACCATATTTCCTCAGTTTAGCTATGAGGATGCTGTGGTGTCAAATGCTTTACTGCAATAAAGATGAACAACATCCACTGCATTACCATCATGTATCCACCTGGTTATGTCCACATAAGAGGCTACCAAGTTGGTTAAACAAGACTTCCCCTTGGTAAAACCATGGTGAGAGCTCCTAATGACCCTCTTGTCCTTGATATGCCTAGAGACACTGCTGAGGGTAAGTTGTTTCATCATCTTTCCAGGGATGGAAGTGAGATGGACCAGTACATAGTTAATGGGGTTGTATTTCTTACCCTTTTTGAATAGTGACATTTGCTTTCCTCCGGTCCTCAGGCATCTCTCCTGTTCCCCACGACTTATCAAAGATGACAGAGAGTGGCCAGCAATAACTTCTGCCAGTGCCCCAGAACCCAAGGGTGCATCCTATCAGGACCAATGGATTTATGGATGTTCAGGTTGCTTAACTGACCCCTAACTCAGTCCTCATCAACCAAGGCAAACTCCCCCCTTTATCCCAACTTCCTCTGAGGCTTTAGGGGTTTGGGCCTTCTGTGGACAGCCTCCAGCAGTATAGAAAAAGAAGGCTTTCTTTGTATCCTCTGTCACCAGGGCATCATTCAGCTGTGTTATTAAAATTAAAATTACTTTAAAAAATTTATTGTTGTCACAGAATCTTGTATAGTGCAGTCCGTGTATCTGCTACACTTTGGTACCAACATCCTGAGTTTGAAGCTTGCCTAGTCCTTATCGGGGTACACTTTTGTCATTGTTTGAACAGGAGTAACTAAAGAAGGAGGGCTTTTTGGACTCTAAGAAGGGTGGAACACAAAAGGGAGGGATCTATTTCCTCATTTCCTGTCATACTCTATAATATAAAAGATCAGAAAGCCAGCAGCTCCTCCCTCTTTTTCCTCTCACCTCCTGCTGTCGATGCTACTGTTTGTTCCCGCAAGCTCGCCACAAGCTATCTGGTTGTGTATGTATATATATAGTTGTATATATTTGTATTCTTTGTTACCTTACCTGTTATGTTATTACCTTTCCCTTGTGTTAGTAAAATCTGTATTCAATTGTTTTCAGTTTCCAACTTCAGGTCTCCAGTCTTTATTCCCCTTTTATCTACCCTTGCGGAGGGGGGAGAATGGTGGGAGGATGGGTGGAATAGAGAGGAGTTCTGTTGTTAGGTTTGTGTCCCGCCCAAACTGCTAAACCATGACAGAACAATTGGCGTCCATTGTGGGGTTCAAATTAAATTTTTCTTTTAATTGAAAATATTGTAAAGTTGGAAATTGAAAAAAAGAAAAATGGGTTTTCAAATGGCATGGGTGAAAGACTTGTTACATTCTTGTTAGATAAAGACTTGTTACATCTATCTCCTGTTTTTTTTTCCCCCAGTGTATTTCTTGGGTCTCAAGTTAGTTTTGGTAGGGAACTCTGTGCAAAACAGCAGTGCACATCAAGAACTGAGTAACTACGTCTGAAGGTAAGAAGCATTAAACATACACACACAAAAAAAGAGCTTGAATTCAATGAAAGATTTTTTTTCTGGTTTTTTGTTTGTTTGTTTGTTTGTTTGCTTTTTTTTCCTCCCAGAATGATCTCACACCTGGTGACCCTTAGGACTAATAGAGAGGCTCTTTAAAGAGACTCTCAGAACTTTTCTCTTTATTCCAGATAGATTTTGCTCCCCAGTTTTTTCCTTCAAAGTAAAACTATTCGTGTGCATTCGTGCATGCTCTTGTTCTGTCTCAAATAATGAAAAATTATAATTGCTTTTTGAGAAGAGCTGCTTATTCAGCAGACTAATTCTGCTATCAGCTAAACAGTTGCACAGTAGATGGTTCACATCTAAGGCTGGTTTTCATTGTGGAGTAGCTTTCTGTTTATCTCACAAAATTGCCTCATAGAAAAAATATGCTTATTTCACAAAGATATAAATGACTTGGTCACTTGAGGACTCTTTTACAAAGTGGCATTCATGTGTGTGGATACTGAAATACACAATGGAAGTAGACTAAATGAGAAATATAAATTACCAGAAAAAAAAAAATCAGAAAACTCCTTCAGAACTTCATTGTTCTTTCTAAAAGCTAGGCTTGTGTTGTGAATGAGACTGTGAGGGGATTTCAATAGTTATCATTATTATAATGTAGTGGTTAGTACCAATATTAAATGTATTCTCATTAGCATGAGTTCTCACAATATCCCATGAGGCAGAGAAGAGTGGAATATGTAGAAAGTGTGGCCCACATTTCCAGGTCAAGTTTGATATTTGCAGGAAAGATAAGACGAATGTGGTTTGTGTATGTCTTAAGCTTCAAATACCTGGTAAGATGAGAGGTATGGAGGGCCTGAATTCTATTTCCAGTTTTCTCTGTTATTTGAATTTTACTGCAAGTAGCTTCTGTTATGAAAACAATGTATCATTTACTCATTCTGTCAAAATACTAAGATATGACAATGTTGTTGCATTATTGTAAAATTCGAATGTCTGCTGTCAGACAAGCCTCTAAGAAAAGAGTCATGAACACTTTACCATAATGGGTCAGTGCTTCCACTATTATAAATCTTGAAGAACAAGGCAAGACTGTGCTGCTCACGGAAATTATTGATATTATGAACAAGAGCTTTCACAAGTTTAAACAAAACTCTCTTTTTCTCTTTTGCCTGTTGTGGGAAATGTTACCATTAAAGCAGTTCTTTATTTACAGCACAAGACTGCATAAAAGAGAATGCCTAATTACCTCTTGATCCTGAGATGGTTTTGTTAAGTTTAGTAATTCACTTAATCAATACACTTCACAACCTTCTGAGAACACTTAATTACCACATCTGATCCCTCCACTTGCTGAAGTGGCTTCACAAAGGAATACAGAACTTAGTTCTTTACTTCATACCCAAAAGCCCACTCTCCTAGGAGAGAGGTTATCCAAACAACTTTTCTCCCAATTGAATAAATGTATTCCAATTTTTAATAAATGTCACTCCCTTATTTTTGTTAGTTGTTGTCCTGCCTGGTTCATGCCTTGTACTACTGGCGTTGTTCTCCTGTGCTACACTCTGTGGATTCTGTCTTCATTTGCACCCCTCCTGAATCTACAGCATACTCTTAAGAGGGGATTAGTGAGTAGTTGTATCAGTGACAATGTGTTGAATGGGAGTGATATCACTGTTGTGGAAAAGGCATTAGGATATATAGGATGCTATGTCCATTTACCACAGACAGTGTTTTTGAACTGTATGGGCACAACGTTTAATTGATGAAATACACTCTTTGTCTCTCCCTCTGCATATATAACTGCTGCTTAAAATACATGCCATTAACCTTTATAAAAAATGCTCGGATCAAAAGCAGAGCCATCAAGAGCCATTGAGCTTCCCAGTATTAAAAAGTTGACTTGTTGCATCTTTCTGAAAAGCGTATGTCCTTTTAACTTGGAAATGTAGGAGAACACACCTTTCACATGCACCTCCCTCTCACACTATACACCATGTTTATTTCATGTCAGAAATACATAACTCTGAGACTAAATAGCATACAATTATTAATGGAAGCTCAGAACTAGGTCAGACTGTTCTGACTGTTCATAATTTTGGAACCTAAACTTTATATATTAGTGCAGCTTAAAAAATTCTGGTAAATATATCAGTGACTGATTACTTAAGGTACCAAATATTTGTTTTGATGAAATTACAGAGTTTCAAGTGCCTGCTCAACAATACTCTCACTTAGGTATGTGAAATAAATCTATGACATTAACTTCAGGCTCCTGTTTTGGGGATTTGAGGCTGTTGTGCCTGTCTTAATCTTAAAAGAACTCACAACTCCATCTTTTTTACCTTTCTATGTTAGCAAAAAATTAAATCCTTATTTTCATGTACTAAGACTTCTGGAGTTCCTGTTTTATGTCTTATTCGTTAGGAAGACAGAAAGAAGCACTTACAAGCAAGATAATTGGAGATTACTTTTACACAAGGCAAAAAACAAGTGCTGATGCTATTACAGACAAAAGATAATACCTGAAGAATATTACATCTCAAAAAAATATAATTGCCCAATCATCATACAGATCAGTCAAGTCTAAAAAATTGACAGATCTTCATGGTTTGTCACTATATGTGAGGCTACAAAGATCTCTCAGATAATATATGAATGGGATAATACCTGTAGCTTCCTTTTGATACTATATTATGTCCAGAGTGTGTAACAATTTCCTAGAAGAAGATACACCTTAAACACACCAGCTTAGTTATTTCAATCTGAGGAAAGCTGTACCCAGAAAAAGGTCAAAATACACTTGCTAACTGGCTTACATGTCACATCCAACAAATTCCTTTGTGCTGAGAGGCAAATGTTACTTGTATTTCCTTTCTGGCTTAGCTGTTGCATTCTTTTACAGCATAGTTAAAGTCACCGCAGAACAAACAGGCACTCAGTTCTGTGTTTTGAGCTGAGTTGTTATGGTTTGAGGTCTTTTGGACATTCCCTAGAATTATGAATAACTGCTGTCTATCACAAGACTTGGAATATGTTGTCAAAACCATTTGAAATAATTTCAATAGAAATTATGGAAAATATATTTTATTTCTTTGTCCCTATTACTTAACCTGCTTGACCGAGTCCAGATGATCAGACCCTGAAGCTATAAGAAGAAGAAGAAACTATATCAATCAAAAATCAGCTTTCTCTCCTTTTCCCATTAGTTAGTTAGTATAATGCCATGTTGTGCAATTAGAGCATAGTACAGTTATCTGTTGTCCAAAACTTTTTTGCATGTACTGTTGCAACACATGGTTCCTTTCCAGTGCTTGTTGTTTTTTTGTTTGTTTAGGAGGGGGTTTTGTGTGTGGTTTGGATTTTTTTGTTTTGTTTGTTTGTTTGTTTGTTTGTGGGTTTTTCCTGCTTGGTTGGTTTCGGGGGGCTTTTGTATGTTTGGTTGTTTGTTGATCGTTTTTGGGTTTTTTTCTCTCTTTTCAAGCTGCAGTCATTAAAAATATAAAATTAAGACTTGTAGGGATACATAGTCCAAGCTAGTCTGAAACCTATGGTGGGACTACTGTGAGAATCTTAAAAATTCCAAGAGCTGTCTCTGCAGATAAGATTCGCAAGTCAACAGCATCCTTTAAGTTATAGTATATTCTGCCCATATTGAGGGCTTTTGTATTGTCAAAGTTGAAAAGGAGTGATTTAAGCAGAAGAGAGAGAGAATACTATCCATTTTCTTGTTTAGCTTTGAAAATTATTTTTGTAAAGTGCAACCAGATATACAGTATATCACAAAGCAACTTAGCAAACAAAAAGATAATAGAAGATTGATAAAAATATTCCTGGTCACATTTGCACTCCAGAGACTTATTAGGAAATCATGAGGACACACTTCTGTTTAATGATTCTATTAAACAACTGAATTCAAAACAAAAAGAAGAAAAACAATGGTTAAAAGTGGAACTGAAACATGCTTATGCTGAGAAGAAAAGAAGAGCAAAAGAATACTAAGAGGACTAGAACTACATATATGATTAAAAAATTAGAGAAAATTTTGCAGTCTTGAAGACTGCTCAGTTCTTTTTCTTTTTACAATGTCATAATTTTTTCTGCCTCATTAGAACAACCTCTGGGTTTTTTGGTTTTTTTTTTATTTGGTTGGAAGACATGCTAGCTAAGGATCATGGACTGCTATTCTTTGTAGTGTGAGTGAAGTGTCTTCCTGGCATATTTTTTTTCACTTCAATAGCTACAAAAATATTCAGAAACTCATCCCAACTTTCATTTAAACAATGAAAGTCTTCTCTTCTAGTAACTCTTTGGTGGGCCTCTTTTCTGCTTTGAATGTCTTGTCAGCTCTAGTTACCTTAGCTCTGTCCATCAAATTAAGAAACTACAATCTTAAGAGAAATAGTGCTATTTCTCTGTACATATTTTAAATATTGCAAACAACAGAATTTTATGCCCTGGAGAAGACAAGCTTGGGATTTAACTGAGTTATCGAGAATTAAGAAAATTGCAGGGGGAAACAAAATACATCAAAAATTTCTTATTCTGCTTCAAAACAAATGAGATGGGGGGATATTGTGTAACACCCCAAAGCCAGCTGTTCACTGGTGAAAAAAATAATAAAAGTCAATTGCAACTACTGTAATATGTCATCTTGTCTGATATTACATCTTTCTTAATCGTACACAAATCGGCTCTTAAGGGTTTTCTGGCTGCGCTCTTTCTTGCACAACAAAATGAAAAAATAACAAGTATGGAATAGGATATGTACTCTTCAGTGCTGCTATGTTTCTGTTTTCCTCTACAGTGTGATCTATTTATTCTTTTTCTGACCCCAAAGACATAAGACAAATTCAGGACTCTATTTAACTGCATTTGCAACAGCAAAAAAAAAGACATCCACTGCATGTGTGAACTTGCACAGAGATATGTGATTAATCATGCTAAGTGAAAATGTATATAAAAGGGGCTCATAATGGAAGCAAATATATCACTGTTGGTTATACTATATGCATGATATAATATGCACAGAAGTCTGGCAGATGCTTGGTTTCTCATGGTAAAGCTTTGCTACATACAGAAAAATGAATTATCTATTTGTTCAATAACTTGTCAGCCATTTTAATATTTACTAATATCCTGATAATAGTAATCTCCTGAACTAAGTAGTTCCTAAGTCATTATAGGATGTTGTCAAAAACAATCTGGGAAAATATAAGTCTATAAGAGGGGATTTAAAAATGAGATATGTGGTATTGAATTAAAGCTTTCTAATAACTATGAAGATACTTCAACTTTTTTTAAACAACAAGTGTAAATAAGAAAATATAATTTCACGGTACATTGCAGCTTTTTAAATTTTTTCCATTTTTTCCTTTCTGTACTTAAGAATAGAAATAGATGTGAAACATACATTCTCACAACAGCATACCAGTTGCATTCATTTTTATGATTGTAAATAGTTGTACATATTAGATTATTCTTTACTGTTATAATTATTACATTCCTTTAATATATGTTTCTGAAAATATGTAATAAAATTTAAAAAGGATTTATGTTCAATGCTTTAAAAATTTTCTTGTCCAGATTGTTATGCACTGAATATCTCTTAAGTGACTTGCCCAAATTCTCTGACAAATTATCCACTTCAGATGTTCAAAAATCCTTATGTAAGAAATCCTAATTTACACAGATTCATTAGGGGTAGGGTTCCTGCCTTCAGCACTGAATACTAGTGATATGATTCTAATTTTCTCAATGAAGTAATTTGAAATACTTAACATGGCATCAAACACTGTGTCATGGTCTACTTGAAAGTTGAGGTGATGGCAGAAGTTCAGTGAAGACCCTTATAAAATTGAGGCATTGAATTAGTAATTTTGGAAGAGAATGCATTTTTACAAGCTACGATCTTCATAGAAACAAAAACTAGGTCACAACAAAACTGAAGAGTTTTGATAATGTGGAATATCATGTAGTTCAATCTTCACATCCTTTACAGATGAAGTACCAAAGGATTACTTAGCCTAAGGACAGATGAATGAAGCAGACATGAAGAATAGTTTGAACCAGTCAAGTCCCATCTAAACAGAGTGTAGAAAATTGGTCGTCAGACTAAGTGGGTATGTGCTTCTTTGCCAATACAGAAGAGGGAGGGAACTGGGATGAATTAAAACCGAATACTGAATGAGAAATAGCATATTACAAGGATGCTAGAAGGAAAACAACCAGTGGGACATTGATGTTTAAAGAAGAGTTAACAGTCACAAAGATTCCAAGCTGGGCCACTATGGAGGCTTGTATGTGGACCTGTATGTGGACTAAAAATAGTAGGCAAGGTCACAGGAATGGTGCTATTCATTAAAGGAAGCATGCAGCCCACCAGTGATTATGTTAACTGCATTGAGATGTGACAAAATCTCCATAGATTAAAATTTGATACTTACATAGGAAAATCACATTAATAGGGCAATGCTATCCCAGCCTGAGGAGGATGGAAAGAGGGAGTATGGTTCACTTGGGAGCTCTCAGAGAGGCTGTCACTGCAGAATACAGAGTAAAGGGAGGCTTCTGTCATTCCCATGCAGATCCAGTAACTATTAAACTGGACCATGAAGCTGAGGCCAACTTTTAGGTCCCCAAAATGACTGCTTCCTGAAGCAGAATTAACAAGAGGAGAAGCACTACTGAATGTTTTTCTCCCCTCTTTCCTAATACCTGTTTCAAAAAATAACTGTCAAAGAAAAAGTAAGCACAAAGTACTTAGAGATATCATTACAGGAGAAAAAGAGAAAAGAAAAAATAATCCATGAAATGAAACAAACAGAAACTCTATAATCATTTTTAACTTCAGGAGGAACTACTGTTATTTATAAGACACATGCTGGGGAGTTTCTCTAAGACTGAATTATCCATAAAACAGGTTCAAAAAAATGTCCAAATAAGGGAGATCAGATTGCCAGGATCAGGTCATACTCTGCTAGCCATTTGCACAAAACCCCACTGTGACATTACTGAACAATAGCTTTTATATTAAGTGGTGAAAACTATGAAATCTAGAATATAGTAGAATTAAATGAAATATAGAAATGAAATGAAATACTAGAATCTGTAGAAAAAGAATAGTCAAGGAAAAGTGAATACAGTGATTTTAGAGGAAAGGTAAGTCTGTAAACATGAAGTCTGTCTCAGTAGGTCGTTTTATTTAAAAATTAATATGAACTAGCACAAGCACCAATCACAGGAACTATACTTCTGTTCTCTTTCAGGGATCCCCAGCAACTTCTAGTGGTATTTTTCAGTAAGTCCAAATGCCAGCTAAAACACTAGTAAGAGATAAAATCCATCATGTTCATTCAAAGTTCTGACAACTTTAGAGATATAGCCCTATTCCTTACACTGAGGCACAATGACTGCCCCATTGCAATTACTTTGACTACCTCTAAAACCTTATATGCATAGCCTATAATCAGTTGACTAAATTATGCCAGTACTTACTTCACATGATCTGGTTCACTTGCATATCTATGTGAAAGAATTATATCATGCTTTCTGCCTTAGTAGCTTAGCCTTCCTGCAATGTGCTATGTAGTGTTGCATTGACTGTATTGCTTTGCTTTGGCATGTTGGAAAAAAAAAAGTTTCTTTAAAATAGGCAGGTTTTCATATTGAGTAAATAAAGGTTATATTTTTATAGTCAGAATTACCTATACACAGGAGCTGAGACAAGGATTGAGATCACAATTTTAGAAAGAATTCTAAATACCTTTATATATGTTAATACATGTTTGTAATTGTATTCAGATCACATAAATTGTATACAGTTCTACCCTTAGAGAGCTATGCTGACAGGGACACTAAGTGAGACATTTTTTCAGTGTAAGGCAGTGCATAGTTATTTTAGTGCAGGAAATATACCAAGTAATTACATTTTTACCTGCCTAAATTACCCCTTGCAGGTTCAGTTGATTATTGGAATCCACAAGCTGTCACGCAGACACAGTGTTTCACCTTGAGTACCAGCTTTCCAGTAATGCAGTAGATAAAATAATTCTTCTAAGTCTTTAAAGTCTCACAATGCTTTGAAACAGACTGATATATGTGAAAATCTAATTTACCATCTGTACAACTGCACAATTAATGAAATCTCTCTGTCGCTCTCTTTGGTAACACAACATCATGCAGCAAAAACTCAGGGTGTTAGACCTTACCACTACAGTCCTTTGAGTTACTAGTAGAGAACACCATTGGCTCTCCAGTTCTTTTTTAGTAAGTAGTGCATGCACAATATGACACAGTATTTTGAGTTTTAAGGACATGACTACTGATAGAAGTCGAATACAACCATAAGTGAATCAGTAATTTGATCTAGCAATGCAGTTTTTTTAGCAAAAGGCCCTGCATGATTTAATGAGTCAGTTTATTTAGGGAGTTAAGACTTCTTTGCACAATACAAATAAAAAGCTAGTCACCTAGCATGCTTCAAAGACACATGACCTGAGGCTGACTTGTGTGTCTCCTGAGTATGGCACAGCACTGCAAAGATGTCAGCTGAGTTCTGAAAATTGCCTATCCAAAGGAGCACAGTCAATCTGCCTGAGAGACTTCAAACTCTCTCTTAGGAAAGTTTATCCTTCCGAGTGCAGTCTTGTGCTTCTGGTTTCGGTGTTTAATGTATTCTGTAAGCTTTGCACCATGTCCTCATTAGTGCTGGTGCATATGTATTAAATGGAGAGTGGGAGGCAAGGAGCACAAAGGCAGTTTGAGCCAGCTGAAGCAGATACTTTTTATTTGCTGACTTCTTGTTCTTATCCTGTGGCAGAAGCCCATCTTTAACTGGCTCTGGGAAGTTATCTGGCCAAAAATAACCCACTCTTTATAAATAATCTTATATTTCAAAATTGGGGCCCTTGAGAGATGGTATGTTTTTCAATAGTAAGCAACATGAGATGCACTACTGCATGGAAGCTTGTTCCAGCTGAACAAAATTAATAAAGTATTATGCTATAGATATTTTTATTAAATCATAAAATGCTGGTTGTTGTTATTTTCCTCCTCCTCAGGAAGGCTAATGGCAATTATGGGAGTGCTGACTTTGAAGATGCTTAGTGCATTTCAGTTAGTTACACTGGCAAAAGAACATAGAAAAGGACTTCAAACATCAAGGTTAAGAGTACTGGTACTGTTTAACAGAATCATAGAATCGTTGTGGTTGGAAAGGATCCCTGAGATCACCAAGTCCAACCGCATACACACGTATGTTAAGCCAAAAAACCCAAACCTACAATTTCAGCCACTAGAGCATGCCATGAAGTGTCACATCTACATATTTCTTTAATATTTCCAGGGATGATGATTCAACCACCTCCCTGGGCAGGCTGTTCCAGTGCCTGACCACTCTTTCAGTAAAGAAATTCTTCCTAATATCTAATCTAAACCTCCCCTGAAACAACGTCAGACCATTTCCTCTGGCTTTGCCATTATTCACTTGGGAGAACAGGCCAGCATCTACTTCCCTACCACCTCTTTTTTTTACTTTTTCATAAAGACTCTAAATATTATATAAATATAAAAGACTCTAAATATTTCATACCATTATTGTAAAGTATATACACATCAGGTACCATTCTAATAAAGACATGCCATATCATGATGATGTTTACAGGTTCAGTGAAAAAATATTAAAGGTGCACAAATTACAGACACAAGTATTTGAAAGCTATACAGACTATGATCAAGGCCACAGTCATGAAGCTACAAATAAAGAAGAGAGACAGCTGCAAACAAAGAAATGTTTATGTCCAAGCTCTAAACATACATGGGCAGACAAGTATTAGACAGCCTGCCTACTTCTAAGGCCTAAAGATGGACAGACAAGAGCCATACTGCCAGTTACCTGCTGTTCAGTTGAAAAACCCACCAGGTAACCAGAATCAAAGAACCACAATTCAATCATCCAATATAAATTAAGAAAACAGCATAGGTTGCAGTCATCCAGGAAGCAAGGCAAGTCAGCCATCTCTTTCTAGGACTACCAGAATCAAATAGAAGACCAAGGGATGAATGAAGCTAACTGCAGTATCTAGTGAACAGATGTCCACACAACCCAGATATTACATGAAGAGTTAAGAAGTGAAACAGCTAAGCCCACAGTTCCCAGAAGAAATTCTTCACTAAAGATCAAAGCTCAAAATTAATGTTTTCAGCAGTTGCTGAAGGTTATGAGTATCATGCAGTATTTTGACATTTTTTTTGCACTTAAATAACTACCCCAGGAGAGGAGAACATTTATATCTTGCAAAGGTACATCATACAGTTTCTATTCAGCAATGTTTAATTCTGCTGCAGCACATATCCTTTTATTAAAAAAAAAAAAAAAACAAAACAAAATACACAATTTTTTCTATACCTCTGGCTTTCTTTGTCAAACCACAGTTTGTTCTGGAAATTTTTACCCCACATGGGCACTCTGGTAAGCTTGGTGAAGAATTTAGATGTGCTGTGAGGCAGAGCCTGTTTTAGAACCACTGAAGATAGTTAATGTCAAGACCATCATCTGTGGAAAATTACAGAACAAACTAGTATTTTGTCACATGCAATTAGAAGCAGTTCATAGAATCACAAAATCACAGAATGGCTAGGTTTGGAAGGGATCTTAGAGATCATCTAGTTCCAACTCCCCTGACATGGGCAGGGACAACTACCACAAGATCAGGTTGCTCAAGGTGCCATCCAACCTGGCCTTGAACACTGCTGGGGAGGGGGCAGCCACAAGTTCATTGGGCAACCTGTGCCAGTGTTTCACTACCCTCATGGGGAAGAATTTTTTCCTAGTGTTGAAACTAAAACTCCCCTCTTTAAGTTTTAAACCATTTCCCCTTGTCCTCTTGCTACACACCCATGCAAAAAGCCCTACTCCAGCTTTCTTGTAGGCCCCCTCCAGGTATTGGAAAGCCACCAAAAGGTCACCTTGGAGCCTGCTCTTCTGTAGGCTGAACAATGCCAGATTCATCAGCCTAACTTCATAAGGGAGGTGCTTCAGTCCTCTGATCATTTTTGTGGTTCTCTGGACACACTCAAGGAGGTCTATGTCCTTCTTATGCTGGGGGCTCCAGAACTGGAGGCAATACTCCAGGTGGGGTCTCATGAGAGCAGAACAGAGGGGGAGAATCACGTCTCTAGATCCACTGTTTATGCCTCTTTTGATTCAGCCCAGGACATGTTTTGTCTTCTGGGATGCAAGTATATATTGACAGCTCACATTAAGCTTCTGGTCCACGATCATCCCCTAAGTTCTGGATTGTCCTCAGGGTTGTCCTCAGTCTTTTCTTCTCCCAGCCTGTATTCATTCATGGGACTGCCTTGACCCAGGCGCAGCTGATGGGACCTATGACCCATCAACAGGATGGACCAGGAAAAGATGCAAGAATTTTGTATTTTTGCCTTTATCCAAGGCATAATTATGCTTTTGACTCCTGAGATCAGATGAGGCAGTTTCTGCACTCTGTCAGTTTCTGCACAGGGATCACAGCACTGCTGACAAAACTGATTTGATGTTTCTAGCAGTTCAAGTGATAGGTCGTTCTGTTTGGCCCTATCTCTTGCACAGCCCCTGCTCAACAGTTCTGCTTAGTGAGAAAAAACTAAATAAACCAAACCACCAGTGGGACAGACTGAACAAAACAGAGCCAAGCAGTGCAGTTTCCAGTTCTCATAAAAAATTGCTGGGAATAGTAGCATGCCATGCTCTGCACACTAATTAAGTTGGAAAACTCTGTGGAAAAAGGCAAGGTTTCTTCTGTTGTCATCCCCTAAAATAGAAGCAATTCAGTGTGCATCCATTAAGCAATGGGATATGGGGAACAGACCTGGTGTGAAAAGTGGCTGATGCACACTGGGCAGCTGCAGACACACTGGGCAGAGCTCTGAAAAAAACAGGTTTAGTTTCACAGTGTTTTCAATATGCAAAAACCTGATGTTTTCACTGTTGAAAAAATGTATACATACATATACACAAATATATGAAAAAATCCTCAAATTCCACTATGAAACAGAACTTGGCAAAGGACCAAAACCAAAACTAAAAATAGATCAGGGAGAAATAAATGAGGCTAGCCCTGTAAGCCTGTCAAGGGATTCAAAATAGCACAGTAGGAAATCCATAGGAGAGCAAATCCCTTGTATCCTGTACAATTATCCCTTGCTACATAGTTCTTTTTTGCTATCTCCTTTCAGGCTGTAAACGCCTAGAAACCTCTCTACAGAAATTAGAAGGTTGCCTGGGTATAACACAGTAATTAATAATTCTGAGTTATCTAAAATGCAAATTATGTGCCAGATATCTTCCATTAATGATCCTTTTAAAGTTACAACAGCATTTTCAGAAAAATTATTTCCTTACAAATGTAGGTCAGTGACTGTATTCCAATGATCAGATAACTGGAATATCTTAACCTACTTAAAGGAGTTTAAATTTAAACTTATTTCCAAAAGCTTCCATTGCTTTCCCTCTCTCTGCTGTAGTCCTTTTACACTTTCAACTATATTAATCTCTATATTTATGACAGGAAGCTGTGACCATTCCTTGAGCCATGAGGAGAAACTCCCTGGAATAGAGCAGTGCCAGAGACATACACATAGAGCAAACCTTTCAGCAGAACTAGAAGTGCTCTGATGGAGCCCTCAGTACCAAAAGCATACCTTCAGAGGAAGGTAAGGGACCTGGTGTCATTGTGACTGTCAATAAGGGCAGAAAGAATTATTTGCAGAAGAAACATAAAGCTTTTGAACAGATGCTACAGTTCAATAGCATCTTTCTTGAAATCAGTTTCTTTCTAAATGTACTTACATGTACATTAAGGAAACATGAATACATTAATGATATGACTACTACAATAATTTCAGTGCCTTAATATTTTCTGTTTCTATCAAGCAAAGTAATAATAATTTATTTGGGAAGAGGCAGCTACCATCTTTCTGTTTTGCAGTAATACACTACCAAGTTCAACAAAATCCCAGTGCATGTCTTTTCTGGAGGAATTTTTAAAATCTATTTTATTACACTGAGTTTTCTCAGAGAAAAAAAGGTATTGGAAAAAAGGAGAGAGGAAGGTTTTTGAGGGTTGATTTGCCTGTCTGATTGACTGAGACTGACTGTCTCTTCCCCTTTCATTTCTCTGCATGGCATTCATTTTCATACAGTTACTAATACAAGGGGTAGTACTATATTTATCAAGAAAGGGAACTAGGAGACCAGTATGGTTAAACAGGGAACTGCTAGATAAACTCAAATGGAAGAAGAGAATCTATAGATTGTGGAAAGAAGGGATGGACACTTGGGAGGAACATGAAACTTGTCTGAGAAAGTAGAGGCAACTAGGAAAGCTAAAGCCTCCTTGGAATCAAGCCTTGCAAGAGAAGTTAAGGACAACAGGAAAGGGCTTCTTCAAATACACAGTGGATAAAACTAACATTAGAGGCCATGTAGGTCCAGTGCTGAATGAGGTGGGTGCCCTGGTGACAGGGGATACAAAGAAGGCAGAATTGCTGAACGCCTTCTTTGCCTCTGTGCATACTGAGACTGGAGACTATCCCCATGAGTCCCAGGCCCCTAAGGCTGCTGAGAAAGTCAGAGTAAAGGATGAGTTTGCCTTGGCTGATAAGGGCTGGGTTAAGGATCAGTTAATGGGGATGGACATCCATAAATCCATGGGTCCTGATGGGATGCACCCACAGGTGCTGAGGGAACTGGTGGATGGCATTGCTAAGCCACTCTCCATCATCTTTGGTAAGACCTTGGGAACAGGAGAGAGGCCTGAGGACTGGAGGAAAGCAAATGTCAATCCAGTCTTCAAGAAGGCAAGAAATAGGACCCAGGTAACTACAGACCAGTCAGCCTCACCTCCATCCCTGGAAAGGTGATGGAACACCTCATTCTTGATGCTGTCTCCAGGCACATCAAGGACAAGAGGCTTATCAGGATCAGTCAACATGGCTTTACTAAGGGGAAGTCATGTCTGGCCAACCTGATAGCTTTCTATGAGTATATAACCAGGTGGATGGATGATGGCAGAGCAGTAACCATAGCTTATCTTGATTTCAGTAAGGCATTTGACACTGTCTCCCACAGCATCCTTGGGGCTAGACTGAAGAAGTGTGGCCTGGATGATTGGGTAGTGAGGTGGATCTGGAGGTGTTTGAAGGATAGAAGACAGAGAGTTGTAGTCAATGGGATGGAGTCAAGTTGGAAGTCTGTTTCTTGTGGAGTCCCTCAAGGGTCAGTACTGGGACCAGTACTGTTCAATATATTTATTGATGACCTGGATGAGGGAACAGAGTGTCCTATCAGCAAGTTTGCTGATGACGCAAAACTGGGTCGAGTGGCTGACACCCCAGAAGGCTGTGCTGCCATTCAGAGGGACCCAGGCACACTGGAGAGCTGGGCAGGGAGAAATTTAGTGTATTGCAACCAGGGCAAGTGTAGAGTTTTACATCTGGGTAGGAACAACCCCAAGTACCAGTATAGGTTGGGGACTGAGCTGTTGGAGAGCAGCACAGGTGAAAGTGACCTGGGGGTGCTGGTGCTGGCAGGATGACCATGAGCCAGTAATGTGTCCTTGTGGCCAAGAAGGCCCTCTACTCTGCCCTGGTGAGGCTGTATTTGGAATATTGTGTCCAGTTCTGGGTCCTTGGTTCCAGAAGGACAGGGAACTGCTTGAGAGAGTCCAGTGCAGAGCCTTCAAGACAATTAAGGGAGTGGAACATCTCCCTTATGATGAAAGGCTGAGGAAACTGGGTCTCTTCAGCTTGGAGGAGAATGAGGTGTGACCTCATCAATGTTTATAAATATGTAAACAGCAAGTGCCAGGAGGATGTATTCAAGCTTTTCTCAGGGGACAGGGGCAACAGGACAAGGGGCAACATTTATAAACTGGAGCACTGGCAGTTCCGTATAAAGTGTAATGTGACCAACAACAGGAAACAGGAGCAAGGAGCAACAGAGAGCACCCCCAGCAGTGACTGCCAAGAGACAGCCATCCCAAGGTGAGGAGGTGATACTTCTGAGGGTGAAAAGAATGCTAATTGCTCACTTTCATTTCTTAATAGCCCTTTCCCTGGGGTGATAAATTTGTTTAAAAACCTGTTTTCCCTGTGTTACTCTCCCACTATTAACTCCTTCCTAAGACTCCTTTTAGCATGGTGTTATTTTCCCCCAAATAAACCATTGTGATTCATTCAAACCATAAAGGTGGTTACTTTTGCAATTTGTAGGATGCATATGGGCAGTGGCTAATATTTCCTCACAAACCAAATATGAAATATGAATAGTTACAGGCCGCGACATAAATATAAGAAGAACTTTTTTACTGTGAGGGTGACAGAGCACTGGCACAGGCTGCCCAAGGAGGTTGTGGAGTCTCCTCCCCTGGAGAGATTCAAAACCCACCTGGATGTGTTCCTGTGCGACCTACACTGGGTGATCCTGCTCTGGCACTGGGGGTTGGACTAGATGATGTGCAGAGGTCCCTTCCAACCCTTAACTTTCTATGATTCTGTGATATACTCTGACAGTCGAGTGGGAGGTGATTAAGGAACAGCCTGTATTTTAAGATAACCTACATGCCATCCTGTCTTTACTGCATGATAGCTAAAGAAACCTTCCCCTTTCAGGACCACACAGGCCATAATACTGCTTTTAAGTGGAGCTAAAGAAAATTATGAGAATATTTTTTATTCTTTTTCTAAAGGGAAAATATCTTTGTACCAAGTTAATTCATATAAACCTCCATTTTCCAGAGATTTGTCAGACTGCTTGGCACGTGCTTCTCATATGCTCTGTCTTCAGTGATTGCTAATGCTCTGGAAATCCCTGGCCTTGATGCTGTATTGCTTGTGTTCATCAGTGTGATTAAGAACAAAAACCTAAGCCGTGCAGTTGCAATCACATGATAGCCCAGTCACAATTCCTCCTGGTAACACAGATAGCACTCTAACTGTGTGATTCTCTCTGATCATGCCTTTCTTTCTCCTCTGTGTATGATCTAATAATAGTAAACTATATTATTCCAGACCATATAGCCACAAGAAGAGTCTTTAATTGCCTCTTTTAAAGTATTTTCAAATTACTAATGCAATGATGGCAAGTGTATTCTCGGGTTATTTGATAAATAGTTATTATCATCTTGCTAGTCTAGTAATTAACAAAGGTCTATCATAAACTGACTAGTTGGTCTGTGCACAGCCTGTTTACATCATTAAGAAAATCACCATCCTGTGGTACTCATGGAGATGTCCATGGACACCACAGTGGGAACTCAGTCTTGTGAGGCTGCTATAACATTTCTACACAAAACAAGAGCTCAAGCTGATGATCTTTTTGTGGTTACCAGAATTCATCCTACAGTTAGAGGCTTAATTCTACCAAGATCACAGGGTGATCACAGAATTATTGGAGCATTATCATAACACACCTCCAGCAACACAAGTCATCCAGGAGTAACCATCTCAGACCCAAGCTAGAAGCCCAATATTTTCTGTCATGGAATAGGGAGAGTCAGACCTCCTTCTGCAGAGGAAATGCATATAAATCCACTTTTCAGAGTAGAGCCACCTTTGCTTTGCTGTTCCAAATAAATGTCCAAGTTAACAGGGACACACTGAGCCATTTCTATCTGCATTCAGTTGTGCTTCACAGCTTGTATGTGTCCCTCCTGATGTGGAATGGCAAGTGCTTCCTGAGTCAAGATTGATCAGACTAAGCCCAACTGATAAAAAACAACAAGCAAGCAAGCAAGCAAACAAACAAAAAATTTCCTTCCTATTCTTAACACTTGCTTCCATGTGAACCAGAGGCAGCTGAAAGCAGGTAACCATGGGATGACTTGGGTGCAAACCTGCACATGTATTTAGATGTCTAATTGTCTCTAAAATCAACCTAGGGGCTCTAAGACATAAATACTTTTGAGGACCTGTGCCTTACAATTCAAGTCTTATTGAATACATGGATAATGTAATATGTGAAATATAATATAGTCAACATCATGTCTTAAATTATTTCTAACGGTATATTGGAGGACATCTTACAAATTTATACTTAAATGTCTTTACATTTACTGACTAGTTTGGTGATGAGACGTGAGTAGGTCACTGGTTCTCTGTGCAAAAAATTCCCCCAAGAATTTGCCTGAAGCGTCAGAAGTTAAAATGCTTTAATCCATGAAAGACTACAAGCAGCCAAAAGAGCAAATCTTGAAATCAGTACTTTACTTAGTCTTTTCTAGTCAAAACCCCTAGTGAAGTCAGGCACAGAACTCTTTCCTACAGAATATCACAGGCTCTGGCCTTATACAGTTTTCTACAGATTTTCCAGTGTGCTAGTCCTGTGTTAAACATCATCTGAGCAGTTTGCATGAACAGAGATAAGCCAATATTTGTACCTGAAAGTACTCCTATCATCCAAGAAAGAAAGAAACAGGGAATGACAAAAATGGAGAGGGGAAGAGAGGGAAAGAAGGGAAAAACAGGAAATAATGGAGTCTCTATTGCCTTTACAAATAAGCACTACTTCTCATCTCACTTAAAATTTGTTAAAAAATTGAGTAACTCTTTAACATGTACCAAGTTGAGTATACATAAGTAAAACAAGCTTTTTATCTAGATCACTATTTTATATTGTACGTGGCTATGCATGAACGCATTTAGTGCAGAAATCAAGAACAGTTAGGCATATATAGCTGAGGACTGCTTAATTTCCAAAATTAAGAATTAGAATACCTCTTTAGTTGCATAAGAAAGCTAAATAATGGTACCATAGAATTTACCATATTCTCAAAAATTCACCAGGCCTAATCACACTGCCGTGTGTGGGCAGTGCAGACACTGAAGTTACACTACACAAATGTCTTAAAAAGGCAGTCAATTTTTTGCTGCTTTGTTTTTGACTTGACTTTTAGTCTATTCACAAGTCATTTATGTCCAGCAAGTCAATTAATTATCTGTTCATATACTTCATTGATTAAACTGTTGGTCCTGCATTTATACATATGTAAGACATACAAAAGCTCAGCTTGTAATGCAGTGATCACATGAAGTAGTATACCACAAAAAAACATTTTTTTGTTTTTTGAACAACAAAGAATTTGATTCAGACCCTAAACATTGAAAATTATGCTGGTCATTGCAAATTATTAAATTGTTCAAGGAGAATGTTAGGCAAGTGGTATATGAGAATGCACAGAGATTCTAAAACAAACCTTATCACAATAATTTTTTTCACATGGAAAGTACAAATGTCGATGTCAGTAGCAAAGAATATTTTTTTTTCATAGATACAATCGAAACATATTCTGTCAACTGTAATTAAGTATTTCAGAAAAGACATCAGAAAAAGAGGCCTTCCCCTAGTCATAGAGATACTTAGAGATGAGTTGAAGGAAAATGTGTGAGAAGCCTGTGCAAATACACTAATGAGGAAGAGAGACAGACAAAATGAGAATTTAAGAGTCCTCTGACTCATTTCCCTTATGAGGGGGAAACTCTAAGAGAGAAAAAACACAGAAAACAGGCAGGATACCTCTTTCAATCACTTTCAGAATAAATCTACTCTGTCTTTGTGTAGGTGATTGTATACTTTAGACTTTCATTTCCAATATTTAAATGTAATACTCAAATAGCAAAAAATAAATACTTTGAAAGTTTCACAAACTAGAGCAGACAAGAAGAGGGGAATGGTAATTTTTCACAGTGCCACTTATACTCCTCAAATCACGAACTTTTTATCCATTCTTTGACCATTTGGATTTTTACTGCTGAAGAATGTCTCAACCATGTGTTGTCATACAGCTACAGGGAAAAGTCCATGATATGCAGGACAATATCCTTCTAACTCACAGTGTTTGTGAAGCTGCTGCTGGGAATTATGATTAGTTAGCAGTAGGTTAGGGGACAGATTCCCTCTTCTTTTCATTTAACTAACCAATGACTGTCTCAATTTTCCTCTCAACCTGGCCATGTACACACATATTATACCTCTCTCTTTTATTTTGTGGAGCAAAATGAAGCCAAAATCCTCTGCTGGTAAACCAGTGTACTGCCTCCAAAAAGCCTGTTAATACTTCTTTAGACATCCCATTCAGATATTAAAATAATATTTGCAGAAAACATAATTTAAAGATCATGTTAGTTTTTCAGATTTCACATTGTTTAGTGTTAGCTTCTTGTGACTAGCAGAATCAAAACACAATATGCTCAGGCATTATGCCATTCATCTGTATCTCAGCATTATATCTGGGATACAGAATTATAATGGATAGACATTATAATGTACAAATTATGGCTAGTTACTTCTAAAATGTGGTGGAAAACATATTTGTACATCCACATTGCCCAAGAAAGAAAAAAAGTAAGTAAAACAATTCCTACTGGTACTAGAAAATACATAGATTAATAGGTATTCTTGGTTGTGTATATTAATTACCATTGCTTTAGGTAAATTAAATCAACATTTCATCTACCTCTTGGGCAGTTAAACAAAGTTACTGAGGCAAATACATAGAAAAATGTTTAAGTGGCTCATAAACATGCTCCATTTAACTATAATATGAAATTGCACTCTTTCATGAACAGCCTGCTCCAAGTCATGCTGACTAGAGGAGAAATTTTATCTCGAAGTAACTGAAAAGAACAACATGACAGTACAACTTAGTCCAGAGGAAACAGAAAAATTTTAAACTATTTCTTGATGATGCTTATGAAATTCTTGTCCCAGACAACTGCAGCTGGAGTTTGGAGACTCACAAACTATACCAATTGACCAATCAGTTTTGGAAAATCATCTTGGTTCTCTATCTCTAGTCTTTTTTTCTTCTTTGCCATGTCTTAGTGAAGGACAATAGATTGCCTGTTATTTGTGTACTTGTAGAGCAAGGACTGAGTTGAGGAGCTAATCCAAGTTGGCACCTGTAGATGTTAGCATAACACCAATGGTAAATTATAATAAGACAAGCTGAATTTCAGCCTAAAATTAGATATGTAGGTTTCCTGAGCAATCCTTCCTTTGTTTTGTGTTACTGTTTTCTCAGCTGCAATGAGAAAATAAGATTTGAAAAAGAAATATTTTAAGCAAGCAGTGCTTCCCTGAGAGACTACTGCAAAGTGAGATGGGTTTCCAGATATACAATTTGTGTATTTTATCACACCACATCATTAATTTTCAGCAAGTGCTCTTTTATGTCTTCCATCAGTTTGCTGTAAGATACCTTTATTTGAATATGTATGACTACAGTACTATGCAAAACCTCTTCCTGAAAGACACTACAAAACAAATTTAAACATATTGTGGATCTCCTGCTTTTCAACAAATCCAATTCTCTGTTCCTGCACTTAGGCCACAACAATCCCATACAACACTACAGGCTTGGAGAAAAGGGGCTGGAAAGCTGCCCAGCAGAAAGGAACCTGGGGGTGTTTGTTGACAGTCAGCTGATTATGAGCCAGCTGTGTGCCCAGGTGGCCAAGAAGGCCAACAGCATCTTGGCTTGTCTCAGAAATGGTATGACCAGCAGGACTAGGGAGATGATTATCCCTTGTACTCAGCATTGGTGAGGCCACACCTCAAATACTGTGTTCAGTTTTCCATCCCCCACTACAAGAAAGACATCAAGGTGATGAAGGGGGTCTGAAGAAGAGCAACAAAGTTGGTGAAGGGTTTGAAAAACTAATCTAACCTGATAAGGAGCACCTGAGGAAACAGGAGTTGTTTAGTTAGAAGTGGAGGAGGCCGAGGGGAGACCTTATTGCTCTACACAACTACCTGAAAGGAGGCTGTAGAGAGGGTTGAGTCAGACTCTTCTCATTAATAACTACTGATAGAATGGGGGAAATGGCTTCAGTTGTGCCAATGGAGATTTAGGTTGGATATTAGGAAAAACTTATTTATAGAAACAGTTATCAAAAACTGGAATGGGGTTCCAGGGAAGTGATTGAAGCACCATCCCTGATGGGATTAAAAATCCCATAAATAGGGACACACTTTAGCAGTCAGCTGACATAGGTAGGTTTGTAGAATTAGGTTAAAGGTTGGGCTGGATGATCTTACAGGTCTTTTCCAACCAGAATGATACAAATTAAACCAAACCTTTAGTTATACCACCTGTTTTACTTATTTTCCATATTTCATTTCCGTATTTTTATTCATATCTAAATTAATGCAAATATGATTAGCTATAAAGCGAGAAGTTAGGTTACAAATACAGAAAGATGTAATCACGCCAGTGCTGTTCCCATTGAAGTTCAAATAGCAGTGAAGACAGCACAGCTGCTGTTACAACAAAGAACAAAAACTGACAGAACAGTTAAAAGAGCAATTCTGCCCTCTTTTTCTCACTGCTTGCTCATTCCTATTGCCAGCCTCTTCATGACAGCAGAGAAGCCCATGCAGTTATGCACTTGATTAGCAAACTCAACCACTTGGGAGCCCAACCAACCATGCTGGTTCTAATCCACAACAGCTCCCTGGTCCATTTATTTAACTGTGCTTGGGTGGTGAAAATATGTGACCCATTGATGCCTATCCACACCCACAGGATTACTTTTTTCAGTGGTAATGATTACTTAAAATATGGTCTGGGAGTAAAACTATGGCATTAATAGCAGCTTTAGGAAACCCCGAAAGAAATAGATGGCCTTTTAATTATTTGTCTAACACTAATCACTCACCTTGGAGACTTCCTTCCTACTAGAGACTTTGGATATCTGATGACTGTGGAGTCCAAACAAAGTCTAGGCACTGTCTTTCAACACTAGAGATTTTTGATGTCTGTTCAGAGGGCATTAATTGAGCATCACACATCATCATACCTGCTAATTGTTTCCAGGTTTACTATTCAGGATATAAACAGCAGATATGGCAACAATGCCAGTTATCACCAGGCTTTGTTCCTGACCTATTATCTGATGTGTGTTAGCACTTTTCTGCCACTTTATGATCCACACAGAGATGAGATTACAACAAAGAAGGTTCTACTGCCAAAATGAACCTGGCATATGGCAGTTTGTAAGCTCATGCAACGAAGCTTGACTGACAGATTCACAGAAGGCAAAGACATACATGACCTAGAATGGAAAACTCCAAAGCATAGAAAGTGAGTGCACCAGAACAAGGTGTGTCAACAAGGCTCTCATCTTCTGAATAAAAAGATGTGTTCTAGTTTCCTCAAGTCAGAGGAAAAAATGTATTAGCTGGAGTTTTCTGTTCTGTTTGCACACACTAATACAGCTGGCACAAACAAGAGTCAGGGTTTGCACATGAAGCACCCCATGCTTCAAACCTTCAAACCTCAAGGTGATTGTCAAAAGGCTGGTGCAGACCAGTTCACTTCTTCTGTTTGGCATTACTTTTTACTGATACTGCCAGTCTTCTGTGTCCATAACCTTATTAAGGACTAAATTAATTTGTAAAATGGAAGGTAGAACCAAGCCTCTGATGTTTATTAATTGTTAGGGATTTTTACTTTTAAAATCAATTAATTAAAATATATTAATTCATGAGAGATTATATTAATTCAAAACTTTAAAATTTGTTAATTGTTAAAATTAAGTCTGTTTAAATCTCAGTAATTTTTTCTTGAAAAAAACCACACTTCTTCCATTCTTCACAATGCTCATGGACCTGTGTGCCAGACTAGAAATTCAACCCTGAGCTGAGGCCAGGAGAGGTGAAGCATTTACCTGCTGGACAGCTAAGAAAAATAACTAGATCCTGTTTTTCCTTTAGTACTTCTTTGCCACAGGAAACTCTTCAAAAGAACTCAATCAAGAAATAGTTCAGTCTACAGACTGATAATACCAATCAACATTTGTAGCTGTAGATGTTATTATATCCAGGTATATAATAGAGTGATACGGTATTACTTCTAGGCCACCAGTAGACCTGTGACATTTACACCAAACCCAAGAAGCTTTCAAATCTCTAAACAACCGTGAGACTTCCAGATACTAGAAATAGTTCTCCTGAGGAGGAGTAACCTGACACCTAATTGTTTCCCTTCTACAGCTCCTCCAAGAAAGCCTGCAACATACCAGCTTTTGAACTGGTAGTTTTCAGATGCCTTAGGGGTTCCTTAAAAAAAAAAACCCATACGTTCAAAATATTTTGCATTCATTGCAGTATGCCACAGCATGAGCTTGTGCTGTAGCCAATGTATACTTACATGTTGCACCACTGTAATTTGCTGATAATTCAAAGCCCTCAGTTCTTCCTTGGGACTGATTTAGGGTCAATGTGACTTTTTCCACAATAAGAATCATGGTAGCTAATCCAGCCATAAATTTAAAAACTAGGCCACATCACTGCTACAGATGATTTGCATTAAACCAGCATGGGTCAGCAGAGATATCAGCACAACTGTTTCTGAGTCCAGTACCAGGAATCATACAGGACATCCATGAGAGGTCATCCTCATCTTCCAGAGCATAGCATCTAAATTCTGTGACACATAAAATGAGGTAAGGAGTGGCCTCCAAATCTTTGACAGCCATGGCAGTAGTGACCAGTGGGAATTTGATCCTGATACAGTTTCTCTCTCTTAGGAGCCTGTTTGCCCATGAAGAAGAGATGCTTTTCCTCCGCCATTACCAATACCGTGTATTGAGGTAAACAAATATATCCTGACTTCCTACATTGTTCACATCAAATGGTGTGCCCTTTTATCTAAATTTTTCTGTGATTAAATTATGACAATCAAGAAGAATTAGTGGCATATCACATAAATTTTCCCAAAGCCCTGTGAGGTAGCTCAGACTTGGAACAGAGACATTCTTTACTTAAAAGGCATAAACATAATCTCAGTTTCATATGAACAAATTTCACAAGCTCTGCTCAAGCACAGTATTCTTTTTAAAAATTGATCTTTTTGATTCTTAGTCTTTTTTTTAGTTTGATAATTTAAATTGGAGAGATATTATATGAAAATATCTTTTAAAACTGCATTTATTAGCGTTATTTTATTTCATTTCCTGATTTTGTGTAGGTGGATAATTTAATCTTCTAAGAGATAATCATAAGAAGATTTAGGGAAACAGAACAATATCTATCTGCCAGTGTAATGTATGAATGAGCAACTCTTCCAAAAAGACAAAAAAGGCCAGGTTGGCTATGAGCATCCCTTAATTTTATTTGCTAATTTCTGTAAAGAACAGTTTATTATGTTTATTAAGCTGAAAAGGAGGATTCACAACCACTTGTTACTGAATCCAATAATGAACACATTGCTCCAGAATGAACACCTGAAGGGTGGTGTTATGGTGGAATATTGTTCTGTAACATTTTTAATATTAGCCACACTAATGTAATTGATTTCTTGTAACATGTATATCTGGATGACAAAGAACTTCTGTTATGCCTGAACTACAATTAAAGAAATACCTGTATTTCGTACAGCATTGTTACACTTTATTGCCTGCTTTAGAGCCACACTAGATTCATATTTCTGGGATTTTCTCTACTTCAAATTATGCTGGAGAAAACAGCTTTTCGGTATATTTGGTGAATTGATTCCTGTCAGGTATCTGCTCAAGTGGAAATTTCATACAGAATAAACATTCCTGCATTATATTTGTTGTACATTTATATGAGTTAAAATTTCTATTATATTAACCTGCATTAAGGGAAGTGATTTACTTGGATTACAACTTGAGGAAATGAAAGGAAATTACTATGTCATTTCCACAAATTCCTCCAGGTACATGTCTTAAAAATTTGGAGCTAAGAATTTCTTCCATTAAAAGTTTCCCAGAGGAAGGGAAGGGAAGGGAAGGGAAGGGAAGGGAAGGGAAGGGAAGGGAAGGGAAGGGAAGGGAAGGGAAGGGAAGGGAAGGGAAGGGAAGGGAAGGGAAGGGAAGGGAAGGGAAGGGAAGGGAAGGGAAGGGAAGGGAAGGGAAGGGAAGGGAAGGGAAGGGAAGGGAAGGGAAGGGAAGGGAAGGAAAGTACTTGCACTGTTTCCTCCTGTTCCCAACAGGAAAGGTCTTGTAGGAATGAATACTGCCTGATTTTTTCCTGTCAGCAAATCTCAAGATATTATGAATTAATCAGAACATCCCTTTACACCACTGATAAAAAAATTTTAAAAAATTATTCCATAGTGGCATCACCAAGAGCTTACAAGCAACAATGAACAATGTTGGCCAGGTTCATCTTTCCATACATGCCATTTGCTTTTATGTATGCTAGGGTCTATTTTATTCCTGTAAGAAAGACAGGAGCCTTCCTATATGGCCTTTTGAATATGACCTTTTGAAACTAAGAAATCACAAGACAATAACTAACTACAATAGACAGAAAGCATTATTTTATGCAAGCTGATGCTTTCTGAAATGGCAACAGCAGAATGAAGCACATTAGAATGCCATGAATCTAAACTGGCAGAATGAGATAACAAAAAGCTAGAAAGAAAACTTCTGCTCTAGTTAGTAAGAGCTACCTAATATAGACATGCAGATATTCAGGTCTATGTTTGAGATAGATGAAAATAAATTGAAACTTGCTCTAGCTAGATGATATATTGCATTGGTTCTGTCCAGCAAAGTACTGCACTATTATAATTAAATTAAATTAATACAGTTGCTAATACCTAGCGTTACCTGCAATGTTTTGCTATAAACCTAACAGATTAATTTAACAATAAAACATTAGCATTTTGAAATGAAGCCACCATTTTGCCCACTTTGTTAGCATTAAAATGAAAACAGTAAGACACATGAAGACAGTCTAAATCATACACATACTACCAAGGATTACAAACACAGTCCTGTAATATTGTATTGTCATTTCTATTACTGTATTGCCATTCCCATCTAGAAGCTTTGTAATGATTTTGCAAGACTTCTGGATTGCAGCACATCAAGGTTGATCTGGAGCAGAAGTGTAGCTACTCGGGCTACATTTTTTATCTATATCCCTGCAGCTTGGTTTAGCTCATTTAGACATAACAGCAATTTTTTAAATCTAATTCACTGGATATCTATAGCTATTTTTTGTTAGGTTTGCTTATCTTTGTATGCTAGTACAACAGTTTATAGAACAACAAACTACAACATAGTAATGTAGTATGCAGAATCATAGGCCTATGGAAATGTAGCAGAGGCCTCAAGAAGTGCAGAGACAGGAGATGGTGTAGAGGAGTACAGGCATGGGATGACAAAAGATGGGTTGTGGGCTTGGAACTGAAGCCAACACCTTATAGAGACTCACTAATGGTCAGTTAAAGAAATGCAGAGCTGAAGATGGACAAAACTGGGTTTAGGTGTAACAAAGTGAACAAAGAGCAAGTATCTAACATATGTAAAAGGAACCATCTGTAGTAAATTCACATGCAACATGTAACTCTAGAACAGTAAAAAAAGAGAAATGTAAGTGAGCAAACATAACAATGTCCCCTAGTGGACCCTAGAGCAAAGAAGAAACCATTAAGGTGATCATCCCCTTCCTTCCAGTGAAGGATACTGGATGCTGCCAATACATCTAACATCACCATGAGAATGAAGTCACCACCAAATGAAGATTAAAAATCCCACTTTAAAAAGGGAAAAAAAAAAGTTTTGCCAATCTTTTAATAAAGACTACATGACAAAATTTAGAGTTATGTACAGATAGTGGGAATCTCTAAGAACAGCAGCCCTAATCTTTGGAAAGAGAGGAAAGCTGCAAATTTAAATAGATTATTAGCACATAGATATGTTTTCAACAGTAGAGACATTCTTGATACTACCTTTGAAAAGCACTGCAGAGAATGAACTAGTACAGTCCCTCAGCAGTACTTCATATGCATGAAAGAGGAAAATTGAGTTTTGCACTAAATAATTATAACAATGGGGATGAGCTGTCTTTGATTTGCAACCCTTCCATTAGACTGCTAGACTCTGCCTTCTGTATAAGAAACAAAGCTGTAGAGATCAACAGTTGTCAGTGATGTGTTCACTAATTACATTACTAATTGCTTAAACAGCATTAACAAAAATAAGATTAACTTTGGCATGATAATGAAAATTACTAGTGATATTCCAGACTACTATGACACTTATATGCAAAGACTTAAGATAGAATAAAATTTTAAGTATGAAATAAATTCTTTTAAATTAATGTTGCCAGTTTGTCCACATTATCCTTTTCATAGTCAGCCCATTTCACACTACAGTTTTGGTACTTGGTGAATCAATAGAAGTGTTAATCATACAAATAAATGAATACATGCATAACAGCAGTTTTAAATACAAATAGAAAAATACTACAACACTTATTTCAACACACTCCTGGGGAAAAAAATTGCTAATTTATGACAGTATCTTTCTTCTGCTCTTTGTTACTCTTATTGGAGATTTGGTTTTCACAAAAGATTTGTTCTTTCACAAAGACTTTTGTTATGTTTGAAGGCAGTTTAGTGGTGTATTATTTGCTTTTGAATTTTCCTAGAAATAAGCATACATTAAAAAAACAAGCAAACAAACAAACAAGGGGACAAGATTACTTAAGAGGGACAAAAAATTAATTAGCAATAAATCATTAAACTGCACATATGCCACCACTGAGCAATTTCTGTGAGCAGCCTTTGCCTCCTTCCTCACCCCATCTGGCCTTAGCATCTCTAGCACCCACGCACTACATCACAACAAAAATTATACTAAGCTCCTTGGGGCAGGGTTCTGTATTTCTGTATGTTCTCTGAAGCACCTAACAAACATCAAGAAGCTGTAAGAGGAGAAAAAAAAACCAAACCAAACAAAACAGTAATGAAAACCAAAACAAACAAAAAACAAAACAAAACAAACCCAAACAAATACCACACAGCTACCCCTCCCTCTCTCCCCCCCAAAAAACACAACAAACCCCAAACTGGAGTCCAAGCTGTTAAACCCTCATTTGTAGGTTCAGACACCTATGGATACTTTGTCACCTTACACGGCATAAGCATTTTGTTCCACTAAAGGAAGTGAAAGTGTCCAACTTATGTCTCCTACAATAGCTGTATACACTGTTTACATCCCTAGCACAGTGTCAAATACAACATGCTAAAGCTGATGTGAAGTCAGCATGCCTTTTAGCATTAATTACTTCAAATGGGGTCATGGTTGCCCACAAGTACTTTGCATATTTTTAATATTCTACTTATTTATATATGTTTTATCTATTACTACATTTCTCTTAAGAGACGACTAGGACAGATTAGCAGATAGTAATGTGGCATTTGATGAAAAAATAGATAGTGAGTTAGGAAAGATGAAGCTCAAGTTCTGCTACATTACTACCCTATCTCTCTTTCCCTGTCTACACTTCCATTCTTCCTCTCCTCTTGGTTTTACTAATACCTATATCTCATGACATGACATGCATGATACGTAGTGGTGGAGAGAAGCAGAAGAAATGAGCCTGTGATCTCCACAGACCACCCACAGAGAACACTGTAGTGTGAGAAAACTATTACTTGCAAATTAAATGTCATGTGCTGTGTAGACAAAATCCTCCCTGATGATCTGATCTATTGATTTTAATATCCTGATGTGTTTGTACATATATATGAATGCAAATTTTAAGCATGCCATTCAACCCACTCAGGGTCTGATTCAGCACTACTGAAGTCAGTGAGGATTTTGTCATACAAAGATTTGCATAAGGTGATTGCTCAGGTAGCAAGGAATTAGAAGACATGCATTCAAAAACCCACTTCAGCACAAATCCATTAACTTGGCTATGCCTGTTTTTTAACTGGTTGAATCTGAAACAACATAAAGTGCTTGGTCTTGATGACAACCTAACTTGCCAATTTAACCTCAGTGGAAGTTACTAGATTAATGCTTATGCTAAACAAAAATAAAATAGTTTCCCTGCCTGAACCACCAATAAGTCAAAGGCTTTTTTATCGGAACACCAGCCTCAGTGGTTGGTGCATGTGCTTCTACATTTCTGGATACAGCAGACTTTTACTTAAAGATTTGAAAGAGTCTAGTGCTAGAGCCTCCAAGATGATTAAGGGAGTGGAAAATCTCCCTTATGAAGAAAGGCTGAGGAAGCTGGGTCTTTTCAGCTTGGAGAAGAGGAGACTAAGAGGCGATGTCATTAATGTATATAAATATGTAAAGGGTGAGTGCCAGGAGGACGGAGCCAGGCTCTTTTCAGTTAAGTCCAATGATAAGAAAAGGGTCAACAGGTACAAGCTTGAGCATAGGAGGTTCCACATAAATATGAGGAAAAACATTGTCACTGAGGATGACAGAGCACTGGCACAGGTTGCCCAGGGGCATTGCGGAGTCTCCTTCCCTGGAGACATTCAAAACCCACCAGGACACGTTCCTGCGTGACCTCCTGTAGGTGCCCCTGCTCTGGCAGGGGGGCTGGCCTAGATGATCTTTCGAGGTGAGGTCCCTAACTTTATGTGATTTCTGTGAAGGATCTGGAAGGGATGACTTATGAGGAGAAGCTGAAGTCATCTGGATTTTTCAGTTTGGAGCAGAGGAGGCTGAGGTGTGACCTCATTGAAGTATATGGCTTCCTCATGAGGGGAAGAGATGGGACTGTCACTAAATTCTTCACTCCAGTGACCAAAGACAGGACTTGGGAAGATGGTAGGAAGCTGAATCAGAATTTAAGTTTAGGTTAGACATTAGGAAAAGATTTTTCACTCAGAGGACACTTGAGCAATGAAACAGGCTCCCCAGGGAAGTGGTCACAGCACCAACCCTGGCTGAGTTCAAGAAGCATTTGGTTGTTGCTGTCACAAGGACAGGAGCTGGACTTGATTGTGATGTATCCCTTTCAACTCAGCATATTCTATGATTCTATGATTTAAATTTACCGTGTGCTAGGGGCTAGCAGGCAAAGGGTTGGGGACAAAGAACAGAGCCATTCATGCTAGTCCAGTTCTTCACAGAGCAGTCCTGCCTTACTGACAGGCTGACGGCATGCTGTGTCTACAAGCATTGGGATGGTCATGATAAAAACCATTGGGATTAGGAAGCAGATTCAGACTGTGAGCCAGCATCCATTCTAGATGTTACATAAAAGGTTGGGCTGGTCTCAGGCTGCTCTTAGGGCAGGAAAATAAAATTAAAATGATGCAGTCTTTGCACAGCTTTAAATCTCCAACCTTTATGAAACTGTTCTTTGGAAAAGGAAAAAAACAACTTCTTTGTAGAAGAACAGTCTCTTCCATACAAAGAGGTAGTCTCCAAATCAGAAGACTTTTTGCTTGAAATATGCAACAAATTAGTGTGCATTTTTGTGCTACACAAGTTCACAGAACAGTGAACTGTTGATTGAGGCTTGATTCAGAGCTGCTTTCTGCCTCCTGTTATCAGCAAAACATATTTCTGTAGGGACTGCATACAAATGACTGAAATTATTTTGGTGGGGGGAGAGGGTTATGAAGAGGAAATATAGGTGTGTTGCATTAGCTGCTAGTCAGTTATTTTTATGGTTTTTAAGTCAGGCTCTTGTATGTTTAATAGGAGAGTTAAACTACTGTGAAGAAACTAAGTTAGAATATTTCCTCTCTTAAAAATGCTTCACATTCAAGCTCTAGGTTAGATTATTAAGCGAGCAGACATTATTTTCAGTTTCTTTCTTTATACTGTTCATCTAGAACAGCACATGCCACACTGAGCTGTGACTTGGCATCAAGGAAAATCTGCATCAGGGCATCCAGGATAGCCTGGACTCCCATGAGGACTAATTGGTGCTCCAGTAAGAATAGCTATCTTCAGCCTTACTCAAAGAGAAATAGTCCAGTGTTTTTAGCATCCTTTTAGATGCTTTTAAGGAAGGCTCCTCTCAGTGCTCCTGCATTTCATCTGCTATCCCTCTCATGGAAACTCTAAATCATGCATTTAAAAATAGACCTTCAGATTATCTGGGTAAATCATAAAGCACAGCTTATCTCTCTCTTCCCCTTCAAAACATACAATTTGTTTTGTCCACCAGTTCATCAGTGTGAAGTCATGAATAATCCTGTCTGTCTCATCAACCCCACTCTTTTGATTGTCCCTTTGTATCTCCATTATGTGCTTGTGTGTTCTCCTGCATGAGCATGGAGGAAGAAGGAGGAAGAAGAAGGAATCCAGGGGTCTAGGCACAAAGGTGTGGAATTCTGCCTTTGGCAGTGTTTATGCCCATAACAAGTGTGCGTGTCCTAGCACCACAACACAGCCTTACATAGCCACGGAGAATGATACAAGGATTCAGCAGAAGTAACATACTAAGTACTTCGATTATTCTTCGTTAAATTGTTGTTTGACACCAATCTAAACCCCAGAACCTCTGTTCTCCCCTGAGAGCAGCCATTCCCCTGAGGGCAGCCATAATCAATTCAACACGAGGGAGGACACGATAATTTTTCAGTTTCTTTCCCAGTGGTTCAGTGGCACCACATAACGGAGCCTTAAGCAGCAAACCTCCACTCCAGCCCCAGCGTTTCCCATACGCTCACCTCATCTTCATCCTCCTCCCCCTGCCAGTGCGGCCCGTAAGGCCCCGGGATCCGGAGAAAGCCCTGCAGGGCTATAAATAGCTACACGAGGGAGGGGGGAAGAGTGCAGCAGCACTCTTCCAAAGATGCTTGCTGCAGAGGTGGGTTTTCCTGGATTAATTCAGCGAGGGCAAGGGAACCGCTAGGAAGTTCACTGACAGGGTGATGTCTGTGGAAGGGGGTCAGTAGCTGCCCTAGGAAAACTGAAAGGGGAATGCCCCGCGAGGTGAGTCTGACCCCCCGAGTGCCCCACCTCCTCACATCGTTTTTACAGAGGCCCCCTGAGATGTGCTGTGAGAACGAAAGGTCTACGTCTGAGAGAGACAGCGAGAATACCAATCACCTCCACCGAAATGTTATTAGCACAGGCACCTTATTGCCATTATGCCAAGTTTGTACTGAGTCAAGCGGCGTTACCTCTCCATACTGGATGTGCTCCGGCACATCCCTGAACCTGCCCAGCGTGGGAACAGTAGCGCTGGGCTCCCCTGCATCCCCGCTAGTTTTCCTTCGAGAGACGAAGCCGAGAGGTACCGTTCCCCAGATGCCGCCGTATTCCCCCCCCTGCCTCCCCGAAACTTTCGGGAGCTCCAGACACCGCCTGAAGCACAGGTGCCTGCTCGCCCCTTCCCCGCCGGGGACACACCGGGCACATCCCGGTAACATCCCGGTAACATCCCGGTAACATCCCGGCGCCGCCACCACCCCGGCCGGCTGCGCGGGGACCCGCATGCCGCCTCAACCGCTCCGCACCGCTCCGCACCGCTCCGCACCGCTCCGCGCCCGCCCGCCGGTGACGATCCGCGCGGTGCTGCAGTGCCCGGCGCGGCCCAGCCCCTCTCTCACCGTTCTCCAGAGCTGCTGCCGCTTGGCACTGACGGAAGTGGCGGTGACGATGAGGTGGGAGACAGACACCACCAGCCCGAAGACGATGGCCAGCAGGGTCCGGACCGGCAAGAGCGAGTAGGAGACGAAGGTGACCAGCATGAGCTGCCACATTCCCTGCTCGGGGGCGCTGGGTGGCTCCATGCCGTAGGAGCCGAGCGAGAAGGGGCAGCAGAGGAAGGAGAAGGTGAAGCTGAAGAGCAAGGTGAGTTTGACGATCTGCTGCAGCTGGGTGACCTGCAGGTACTTGACGTTGGTGACGATGAAGAGGGAGAGGAAGATGATGCAGTGAACCGGGTGCGAGCCTTTGGAGATGGTCAAGCTGGGTCCAGAGAGCAGTTCGACCACGGCGAGGCTGGCGGTGAGCACGATGAGTACGGCCAGCGCCTTAAGGGTGGACGTCTGCTCCAGCTTCAGGTTGTAGCTCTGGAAGAGAGCCTCCAGCTCCTTGCAGTCAAACTCGTCCTCGCAGGCGATGACATCCAGCAGCAAAAAGGGAGGGGGGTCTCCCAGCCCGGCTCCCGTTCCCGGCGCCGCGGCAGCTGGCGGGGAGCAACAGCAGTGGCAGCATTTCTTCCTCTTGGTCTTGACGTTCTGAAACGGTATTTCCTCCATGTCAGTGCCATTCATAAACCCCGGGGAAGAAACGCTCCTCCTGGTGTCTCCCGCTGCTGCTCCTCCGCCTCGCCGCTCATAGAAGAAGAGAAAGGGGCCGCACGCCCGCCAGCAGCCGCAGCTCCGCGGACGCGGACTCCGGGTGCAGCCCGCCAGCCGCCGGCCCCAACCCGCGGCGCCGGCAAACGCCCCCCTCCTGCCACTGAGGAGCCGAGGAGGGCTGGGACGGCTGCAGGAGAGCCTCACTCCTGTTAATATGCCAACCTCCCTGCCTGCTGTCTCTCCCCTCCACCCCCCTCCTCCTCCCCTGGCGCTCCAGGGATTTTAATCTCCTAATGACACCAAAAACACCATCCAAAGGTTTGAAATCGAGCGAAGGGAGGGGGTAGGGGCAGAGGGTGGGTGGCAGCGGAAAGAAGGGGAGCTGGGGATATCGGCAGACGGGTCTCCCTCCCTTCAGACACCGCTATTTGGATAAGCAGGAGCTACGGAGAGTGGGTGGCAAACGGGCTCCTGGGGAGCGGGCAACATTTAAAAAACCCACCACCAACAAACAAAGACGATTTAAAAACCAGTAACGAAACCTGGAGCCTGAGCTAAGAGGAGGAAAAGTGGGTCAGCGGGGCCGGAGAGAAGGCAAAGAGGCAAGGAACGGCAGGGCGATTCCCTATCCAAGCCCGAAAGCACCTCACCGGGGCTGGGGAGCGAGAGGCGCCTGCGCAACTCCCGCTTCCAAAGGCGGACACATCCCCTATGGAGACACCGCGGCCCCGGGGCTCCGCGCCCCTCCCCACCGGGAGCCCGGGGCCTGGCAGCTTCCCGCCTACACCCGCCCTCGGATTGCGGCTGCTGCCTGACAGCCTGCTCTTGCCTTCCTGCCTTTACATCTGTTTGAATGTGTATATAGATGCACAAAATCTGTATATAAACACACGGAAATACATGTGAGTATACCTACATGTGTGTATTAATAGAAATGTATACATACAGGTATACATTCAGGTATACTGCTTCCTCGGAGAAATTATTATCTGCCTGAATAAACACCTCAATTTCACTTGTTTTGCCTTCTAGACTCTGAAGCAGTTGGGAAAAGTGCAGTGAATGAGAAAATGTTCAAGAAAACATGTTTCTGTGTGCGTTTCTGCCTTCCTGGGCGTACAAATCAAGTCAGCAGCTGTGGAGGACTACTCTTGTGATGGTAGTAAATTATCAACCTCATCAAAAATTTGAACTGGAGTCTGTTTCTGCAAAAACCTTCCACTTCTCTTTATAATGCTACTACCACATGCCACTATTACGGAGTTGTCACCAAAGAATACAGCAATATTCTGTAACCATGTAATCTAATTTTGAGATTATGAGACTGATTCCAAACTCTGTATAGATTACGGAAAGGTCTCCACTTTTTGTTCTAGTTTTTTGTTCTAGCATTTGTAAGTATCAAGGCAAGGAAAATATCAGATTGAAGACTTCAATAAATTACAAATATTTGGCTCTTGAAAGAGTGCAGGAACACTTTCCAGAATCAAAACAGAATCCTACTATCATTGGTACATCGAAGATCTAATTGCTGGATTTTGTGTCAGAGATGTCAGATTCTGATCTTAGATTAAGGCTGAAGAGCCTTGAGATACACAGGAGGCAATGATTCTTTAGCATTTGTTATGGCTGTGGATGCTATTGGTACTTGACTTCTGGACAGTAAAATAGCTTTTAAAAAAATCTCTGATACATGATCTAAAGCAACATAGTCTCTTACATTATTATTTTAGTATTTTGTTTTATTCTTTGCCCTCCAGACTTGGTATGCAGGGGTCTTCTGAACCTGCACAGCCCTCATTAGCAAAAGGGAATTAATCAACATTGCTGGAGTTTGTGTCTTACAGATTCAAAGTATTTCACACTTGAGCCACTGACTGTTAACTGTGTGTTCATGTGATGCCAACCATGGTGGTTTTGTAGACTATGACTTGGATCCTGAAACACTGCAGAACTGTAAAAATAGATTGTATTTAGATTTCTCTAACTTCCCTCAAGAAGAAAGTAAAAGGGTTAGATTCGCTCACTTGAGTGCTGGAAATAGGAAGAGATGTTTAGCTGAAATAAAATTAAATCCAACAAAAGAAAGCCTTCCTTTGTTTTGTAGTATGTCTGCTGTGTTTGAAAAGCTAAAAAAAAATTTAAAGCTAATTAACCTAAAGTTAAAATCAACCTCCTTGTTCAGTTTGATAAATCAATTCACTTCAGTCACACATATACTACACAAATGCACACCTGTTAGTTTTTCACCTGTCCTCAGCTTTCTTCTAAGCTCATATATCCTGAGGGATAAACTAAGATATCACATCTCACACTATGTAAGAGGTGGCATCTCTCTGCCTTGACCTACGAACAATCCACTGAACGAGCTGTCATTGCTAGCAGTTAGCATTTCTTTCCTCTGTGTTTCAGCTTGCTGATGAAAAAACGGAAGGTGATTTCCTACAGGACACTCTGTGGTTTATATTATTTTCATGCTTCTTATAACCTCAGGCTGGGTTAGTTTGTATGTTCATACAGCAGAGAAGGCCCATATGTATGAGGTATACACATCTTCATTCTTACTTGGTCAAGGGGAAGCAATGAACTGTTGCAGCTTCATCTTCCTTAGATACTAGGAATATGGAAATGCCACACAGTGATTAATGAAACTCTTCCATGCTTTATACACTGTTTCACACGACAGGGCAAATACCTCACCTTCCCCCACATAGTGAAGAGCCCAGTGTTTAGCACCTGATGACAAAAATGTAAAGAAGAAACCGCAGAACCTTCATCTGAAGCAGGCATCTTATTAAAGCAAATAACCAGCTATAAATTGCTGGAATTCATTTGGCACAATGCTGCATTTTCTGACCAAACTTACCTGTTGCAGATGACAGCAGCCTGTTTGGCGTTTTTTGAACTGTGAACATCACTTTGTGGTTTGTAGTGCACTCCTGGCTTTTTCTAAGGAAGAAACACGGTTAGTTTTAATATATAATGCCCTCAAAGTTTTGGATGTTGGCCAGACCCAAACCAGCTCTTCCTGTTGAATTCCCTCATCTTTGTACCCAGAGACTACTCTGGGAATAAATGTAGTTCTGACAGAAGGGTAACTAGAACCCATATTTACCACCTTCTGCACTGCAAAACCTATCTCTTTTTTCATCTTCTTCCTAAGAAGCAAGGTGAGTTGTTTGAGTCACTGGAAGCAGAAAACATTTCTTCATGGGGAGCGGGGCAGTATGTGTATCTCAGTTACACTAAGCAGAAATCTAATTACTTTCTATTGGAACTTAAAAGTAATCTTGAACTAAAGGGCTACTCAGTGTTTCAGAACATCTGGTTTTATTTACTTTGCGTATATAGATTACCATTTAATAATTATTTATTTTTCACTGTCCATCTTGTTCTACTTTACTGAACTTGGTACTTGCTTTTTGTATCTTCTCACCTCCCATGGTTTAAAGCACTCACTGTCTGATGCATTGGCTGGAGATCATTTTTGGAAGTGATACTTTTCATAGAACTAGAGCTTTTCAGCATCATTAATATTTAGCATAATCAAAGTTTGGCATCAGTATAAGTTTTTTCTTGGATTATTTTTTGTCTATGTTAGGATTGCAAACATCTTTACCTTTTATCCATATTTAGTATTGCCTACTTGTTACAGAGTGCCATGCTCTATAATCTGAGGCAGGGGATAAATTTCTCTTCTCAACTCCTCTGACAGTATAAGTAAGTACTCTGCATAAAGTTGTGGAGAAATTTCTGCTGACTCATTCTAGCAGGCACAGCTTGTTAATGCCACCAGAGAAGTGTGTCTAGAGAGAGAAAAGCAGTGATGTGGGCAGGACAGAAGAGGTCCTGCAGAAAAATGATAGGAATGGTCAGAATTAAACGTACAAAATTTAAGAGTGTTGAGTGTTTCCCTCATGGATCTCTGAAATACAGGAATTTTTTTTTTTTTTTTTTTTTTTTTTCCTGTGAGCCTTTGAGGAGTTTTAAAGAAAGTGAAAGTGCTTTTTTTTTTTTCTAAATCATGAACAAATTTCATTTTTAATCAGTTTGGGGACTTCATTCATGTTCTTATTTCAAGAAATATGGACTAGTTTTCTATAAAGCTATTGAAATACTGTTTGAATGAATTTCATGAGAACTGTAATAACTGTTCCTTAAAATTAATTGTGGCTTTAAAATTTGATTTATATTGCATGCATTCTGATGGAGGACAAATGAAATTAAAAGTGCTGATATACACCATTTCCACACTTAAGCAATTTCAGGTGCAATTCACCTAACTGGAGGGTTTCTACTACAGACCTGAAATAAACTTCGTGCAGTTACAGTAAGTGAAAGCCTTACGTCACCTACAAGTTTAATTATAAGGAAAGATTAGCATGTAACCTCAACACTGTTCTCCAAAACAAGTTGGTTTAAAATTTTCATTTGTGCTTTTTTATACAAGAACCAGTTTTAAGAGACAAATTTTTAGGGCAACCAGAACAGAGCTAAGTCCTTCAAGGGTAAATTTACATTGTTAACACTAACTGCTCAATGACAAACCTGTGCCTTCTGCTCAGATCTAACAACAGCACTTTCTCTTTCTCAGTTTCCTTTGGACCACACAGTGTTTTTAAATCCAGAGTATTTTAATCACACGTCTGTCTATACAGAAGTCTATTTAATTGTGTCATCTACTGGGGGAAAAAAATCAGAGGAGAAGAAAATTACATTAAGGCCTTGACCTCAAGTCACTTGTCAGACAAGACTACTACTGAAGTAATGAGGAGATTTGACCAAAAGTTATGTAGCTGAAGTGTCTAATTTGCCAGCAGAGAATGAGGATGGGTTGTCTCCCTCTCACAAACCTCTGCTGAGCAGAGACTACAGACATCTAATAGCATTTGAATCCTTTGCTTCTCTCTTCTATTCTAAGCCATTCAGGAGAGCATGAGACTTCTGTGACCTACTGAACTTTTACATCGATACTAATGAATACTTCCAGTGACCAAGCAACATGCTTTACAGCCAGCATGGGTGTAAAGCAGGTCAGTTGGATCCTTCAGGCTTTTGACAAGCCATTAATTTCCTCCATCAGTTCTCCATCTACTCTGACATCTATTCTTCCTCTGAAATTAGAGCCATCTAAAGACTATTATTTAGACAAAATAAAAGAAGAGAGGGGTTGGTGCATTTTTATGAGGAATTCATTCACTCTTCCTTTTGTGATCTCTAGTAAGCCACAGTTCTTGGAGCTTACTGAAATACCACGCCCAATCTGGCCACGCTCTCACCTCACTATTTTGTACTGAATCCTCCCTGTTACCTCAAGAAATGTCAGGATTTTTCCTTCATGAGCCTGTGGATGGACACAGGAAAGGTTCCAAAGCTGCTTCAAAGCAGTTTGTGGCATACTTTGCCAAGGGGTATGCAACAGCAAAAAATAAATCACTAAACCACCTGCACCACCTCCAAAGCACTCACACCACCTACTTTTATTATTTCTTTTTCAATGTGTAAGTTATAGCATACTCTTTTTCAGAAGAGAATAGTGCACAAGAGAGTATGCTGCAGATACTTTCAGTCGGCTGTGGATGCTCTCATACACCCTCATGGTGCAGTGCAGCTCAATGCAGAGATTAGCTGCTCATAGTGTAGCACTTGTGTCAGAGCTAACCAGCTCAGGCTTCATACTATATTTTTACACAGTTGTGCAGTAATCAAGTCTGGAGACAGCTTGTTCAGGACTGCCTTGCAATCTTTGCACTGCAGTATGAAGCCTAGAAATACCACATCAGACTACAGTAGCTGAAAAACTTTACCCTTCTTTCCTGCTGTAAGGCAGATCTTTCAATACATCAGTATTCAGAATCACATTCCCATGCAAGACCAGATACAGCCCAAGCAGTTGTGTTTGATTTTTTGCTTCAATAAAGCTGTTTTTTTATCTTTCCTGTTCACCTTGGTTAACAGACATTTTATTGTGCCAACTCCACAGTCGTTATCTCACAAAAACAACAATTATATAAAGCTGGATCAGTTCTTGGGCAAAATACAAATATTTTTCAATTGTTACAAGCTTCCTTTTGCAAAGTCTTTCAGAAAAACAAAGAAAAGGAAACAAACCTAACCCTTCTCCCCTAGCACCTTAGTACTTGTCCATGCAGCAGAACAACAAAAATTTCCAAAAGCAATGAACAGATTTGATAGCAATTTCTGTTATGCAGGAGATCTGATTGACCAAAACATTCTTAAAAATTTCTTAGGCATAAAAACACAGTAAAATTGAGACCACTTGGAAGAAAATATGCTTAATTCTCCTGACTTTCATGCCAAACATTCAACTCTTTTTTCGGGAGTTCTGCAGGGCACTGGCAGTGTTTGACAAGATTATTTGGCTGTGATTCTGTTCAATGAAATCAAGGGAAGTTTCAATATTCACTTCAGCTGTGTTCAGAACTGTAGTTCTGATATTATAACTATACTTGTTTCCTAAGGAGGTTTTTGTTCCTTTTTATATTCGTATCACCATTTTCTAGGGTAAGGGTATGGCTCTGTTCAGACCCTATAGAAGTCTTGTTTGCTTAATGAAATGTAGTTCAGATGCAATTCATAGTACGTGTAAGGACAAGCATTTTTCTTAGTATGTATCCTTTGTATCCCAAGATGTAAGCAAAAGTAAAGACAGAAACTATAGCCAAATTTCCCAGTTGACTCCTAGCCATATTTCTGATACAAATATTTTTTAAACATATCAATTTAATAGTAATTAATATTCACTAGCTCTGATTTCCTCCTATTTTGCTCATCTCTAAATTACACTGCACACATATTCTTGGATCTTTTATACAAAGCATGGTACAATTATTATCAGTTAGCATGGTATAATTATTATTATCAGTTTGTTGATGTATTCTTTCATTGTTTATCAGTTTTTTGTTGGTGGATTTTTTTGTTGTTTATCAGTTGACTTTTTTTAATCCCATGTATGTTTTTGTTACATCAGTTTCTCACTCTGGGTAATATTCAGGACTTGCACTTCTCTGACTTTCTATCACAGTGCACTCATTAGCAGTTCCGTAAATAGCTTCTTCAAGTGCCAGAAGTGCCAGACCTGAGGCTCCCTTCTGGACTTCTGATTTGGGCAGAACTCCACATTGATTTCATTTGGGAGTTTTTTCTTGAGTAACTGTTCTGAAAGGCTGCATATTTTCATTTGCAGAACTGCCTGTCAAAGAGTGAAAAGCACACTGTTATGAAATTAAAACCCCATAAAAAGTAATATCTTTGTAGCCAGTTCCCCCTGGAGGAAAAAATTGCTCTTTTATAATAATTTTACTGTTTTCTGATGATAATTATGATTATAACAGTAGTTTCAAAATATAGCATACTCCAGACAACCAGTATATTCCTTGCCAATTAGTATTTGCTTTTATGACTGAAGAGAACACAGATACAGTGTTTTGCTTTTTTATCAACTCAAGGAAACAAACCCCAAAACTAGTGGAATTTTAAATAAATATCCTAAGATGCTTTTCAAATAGAAAGATAAGCTTGTTACTAAAGGCTAAGCCACAGATGACACACAAGATTCACTCCTCTAACAGATCCTTGAAAAAAGTATCCAGAAAGAGCATGTGTTAGATTTTAAACTGCTGTTCCACTTGATCTCTATCGAGAGCCAAAATTTCTTCTGTATTATATCTAATCTACGTAATGAGATTCTTCATGTAAGTCCTGCAACTAGCAACAACTAATTAGGTCAAATTAACAGCACATATGCTACTGGATCTATTTTGAGTTTAAACCCTCAAGATGGAGCTACCCTTCTCTTTAAAGTAACAACTCCTGTGTTACACATACAAAAAAAGCCTTCGTGTTTTGCTGTGTGTACTGTTACTTTAGTCAGATCATTGCTCAACATTAAGGCAGATTTCCGGTGGCCTTCAGTAATATATTTGCTTTCTTGTCAGCTGTGCTCCCCTTTCATCCTAAGCAATTTGCATAAACATGCATAATGCTATTTAGCTTATGCCCCACTGTTACTATAAATAGGTGGACTGGAAATTCAGCTTAGTAAAGCAACTTAATTCTTTTCTTGTCTCATTCTTTCTTCCTGCTTACATGCTGTGCATGTGTTTGCGTGTGAGAAGGTGTGAAAAAATCATGCACTCAAATTTTAAGAGATAAGTGTTATTATTCTTATTAATGATTAGCTGAAACACAAAATTTTCTGATCTAATGCTAGAATAGGAGTCTTAAGAACACCCCCAAATAACAAGAATTCCTGGAGATGTGTGTTGATGTGTGTGTGTGCATGTGAATGTGTATATTTGTAAATTTAGAGAACCAGGATTTTTTTAATTTATTTTTTCCACCACAAAAATGGGGAACATTTTACATTTTTTTGTCATGTGAGACAAGATGAGAATTATGTAGTCAGGTAGTGATGTTACTAACACTACATCTCATACCTTTCACACACAGTTTTCTTTTGGTTTTTTGTGGTTTTAGTTACCTGCTCAACAACCTCTTTGCTTATCAGTGAAGATTGCAACTGATAATTAGGTTGTTTCTTTAAAACCCCATGGGTTAAATTAAAAATCTCATAGACTGTATTGAGTCGAAAGGGACTCATAAGTTTAGTCTCACGTTTTAAAACAAAATAAAAATTATGCTTAGATTTTATTTAAAATGGGTATTTTTTTTCTCCTAAGTTTTGCTTGCAAAAATAATACAGTAGTTTAAATGTAGGTCTGCATGCCTAAAAATTATTTGTATATTTGTTACAGCTATTTTTGTCACACCTTAGCAGTTAATCCTTCAGAATTCTTACCCTCCTTAGCATTGATAGCACTTTAAAGCACAGAGACACATTACTTTAAGGAGAGCTTACAGCTGTTTTTAACTCTAGACTAAGTCTGACTACATCTATTATAGACTGGGTCTTATCTTCTAGTCTGAACTATATTTCACGTCTGTAAACAAGGTTAAGTGCTATTTCTCTTCTTCTAATCCTTCTTAGCAAGACAAAATGGTAGTCAGGTCAGTTTAAATATTACAGTTAAGTGGGAGAAAGGTCACTATAAGATTACTACAAAGGTATCAGGTGACACTAAAGGGTGAATGCATTTTCCTAAAGGATTTCTGAGGGATTTTTCAGAAGGCGAGGCAAAACTAACATTAAAATAAAATATCTGTAGGAAGATTCAATTACCACTGCAGGAACGAAACCTGTGTTTATTTTTGTGAGTAGGTTTTAGAGTTTTGTCCAGCACCAACATATTCTTTTGGCACTCACCGAAAGCTGGGGGGGGACCTTCCACTTCCTTTAGCCCCAAGTGCTTCTCTGCAGTGCCAGGGATGAATTCTGCCCTGTGTTGGTCAGCTCTGCTCATTGCTACACCTATGAAAAATTCCCCCTAATTTCAGTGGAAACTTACCCTCTAGGGCTGGATCCAGACATTAGGAAGCCAACTGGATATTTTCTGCCAGGTGTACACAGTTTTATGCACAGTTTATATTTTTGGGGCTTCTACATTCAAGATACATATGTGACTAACATACCTCTTCAGTGAGATTTGCAACAGTCTTTGTAGTCAGGAACGTGCTTCTGGAGATCAGTGTGGCCTTGAAAATGATCAGCCCACCAAGGAAATACTGAAGAGAAGTGCCCAGTTGACTAGGCATTAAAAATTCTCACCTGTAGGTAGTTAATTTCTTTCCCGAGGCATCCCAGGGAACATTCTCTAAGGACGTGGTAGGAAGAGACAGCAGCAATATTCAAAAAAAGTGTTGATAGTACTTTCTGAGGATATAGATAACTCAAGTACCATCCCTGTGCTTTGTCCTGTATTTTTCTTACTGAATGTGTTCTGGTTTACTTGGTTGTATTATTTGGTTATCAACAGTAAAACACGTCTACTCTTTTCACTCTGGTGTCCAAGTTTCATTAACATCCTCGATCAGCAAACCATCCTCATCGCTGATGGTGCCACACCTGGAGTATTGTGTCCAGTTCTGGGCTCCATAGTACAAGAGACTCATGGATGTATGGGAGAGTCCAGTGAAGGGCCACAAATATGCATCTCTCCTGTGAGGAAAGGCTGAGAGAGCTGGGACTGTTCAGCCTGAAGAACAGAAAGCTCAGGGGCAACTCATCAATGTCTGTAAATACCTGAACAGAGGGTGCAAAGAAGAGGGAGCCAGACTCTTTTTAGTGGTGCCCAGTGCAGGACAAGAGGCAATGGGCACAAACTGAAATACAGGAGATTCCCTCTGAACATCAGGAAACACTAGCTGAGCAGTGTCACAGGTTGCCCAAAGGGGATGTGGAGCTGCCATCTTTAGAAATACTCAAAAGTCTCAAGGACATGGTCCTGGTGTAACCAGCTCTAGGTGTCCCTGATCAAGCAGGAGGGTTAGACTAGGTGACATTCAGAGTTCTCTCCCAGTCTCAATTCTCCTGTGATGTTGCAATTCTGTCATATATGTAGGGAGGGGGCTACACACCACTCTAATGCAACCCCACTCCCAGTGTTTTATGTGGACGAACTGTCTCCTCCGTTTCCTACACTGTGTTAAAAAAAAATAAAATAATAAATTAGTCTACCTGTTGGAGAAAAAGCAATTGGACAATTAAAGATCTGCCCTGAGAAACATATCTAATGACTGCAAAATACACAATATAACTGCATTTTCTAGTACACCTGATGCTGCAGGGTTTAGATGCAGATGAAAAGTCTATGTTCCTATAAAATCTGCAGACACATATGGAAACATTGTTTTAGCACTCCAGTTTTATACAGCAGTTTGAATGGGAGATCTGAGATCTGTAATTTGTGTTTAGGTTCATAATTTGGTTGCTTAAATCACTCACAAGATATGACCTAGAGTGTGAAAAACTGTGTACATGAGCAAAGAAATAAGAAAACTGCACTACAAAGCTACCTTGAAGTGATTCCTTTTCAAAAGCTACCATATCTAATGATCTGATTTTGTAGCCTTTGCATTTTGCACAAAAGTATTATTTCCTCTTTTAAATATATTGTGAACAGCATGAGATACTATTTACCCACTACTTCTGAACAGTATTTGTTTTGGTTCAGTAACTCTTAAATGTTCTTCATATTATTGTGTCTTTATGATTTCAGTGAAATTCCTCACAGATCCCTTTACATTTAGTGTTCCTCTTTACCTTATATAGTATTTCAATTACATGCAGTAGAATAAATGACCTTCTAAAATTTCCATATTTGAAATGGATCAACGTGGCTTTTGAATAGATTTTCAAAACCTGTTTGTTATCAAGGGAACTTTCTTTTAACTTATGCATATACCTATGGTAACAAGTACAATCTATTATGCCTGTCATAAAGCAAAGCTTTATTTTCATAAATATTTAAAAGCTGGCACACCTATAATATAGACTAGGAGTATTCTAGTAATTTTTTAAAAATAGGAAAAACTTAGTGGTCTTCATATAGATGAACTTGGTTAAAATGACAGTGAATGAGAGATGCTTGGGCTTTATTTTGAGCTAGCAGGATAAACTAAGGTTTAGAGATATTTCAAATAAAAACAGAAGACGTCTTTTCTTCTTTGCATTTTTGACATGATTTGACTAGATCAGCTTAGCCACTTCTAGTTTGGAACAAGTTTTATTTTTACTGTGCAAACACAATTCATGTGAGAATACATACATAGAATCATAGATAGAATCATAGAATCGTCTGGGTTGGAAGGGACCTCAGAGATCATCAAGTCCAACCCTTGACCACTACCGCTGTGGTTACCAGCCCATGGCACTGAGTGCCACATCCAGTCTCTTTTTAAATATCTCCAGGAATGGAGAATCCACTACTTCCCTGGGAAGCCCGTTCCAATGTCTGAATATGACATCTCCCATGAGACTGCAACCAAGACAGAGCCTGGGACATGGCTTTGATCAACCTTTGATCTAGTGAAAGATGTAATTGTTCATGGCAGGAGGACAGATGGCCTTTGAAGGTCTCTTCCAACCCTAACTGTTCTAAAATTTTGTGATTCTATATTCCATCTAATGTTTCTAATCAGTGAAGACAGTATCAAATTAAGTGCTCTGTATAAAAAGGTGAGAACAACAGTTGGCATACCTGGAATACTCAATTGTGGAAGAATTCTTAGGAGAGAAAAATAAAATATATATAGAAACACTGAGTCAAGTAGGTTGCTCCAAAAGGACTCCCTTTTCTATTTGTCCAGGAGTAGTGTTCAGTATCAGACCCTACTCTTTCTTTCTTCTTGTGCTGGTAAACTTCATGTGTCTACACTTAGGGTGATATTTAATTTTCTGAGAGACTTGAATAGAGAACATAAGCTGGGGAGCCTTTCAGTTACCTTTTTAGGTGTCTTCATTTATTGGACACTGAATTCTATATTGCATTGGACAGAAATTAAAAAAACCTTTTGCTCACAAAGAAACAATATGTTAATAAATGGAGCCAAGCTCTTTTTCTGTCCTACCAATTACTTTATTATCATTACTGTCTCCCACAGGGAACTAGAATATGCTGTTGTGAGCTTTTGCCAGAGGAACAACCTTATGTATATTTGATGTGGTTGCTAAATGGTATTGTGCTTATCATTTGTGAATCACTGAAGCTTGTATCTATTTCTTGTAGCTGGGTTTTGCGCCTAAAGGTTTATTTTAATGGCCCATTAAACTCCCACCTGGCTATTTGGTTGTTCACACTTACCTATTTGTACATTAATTTGTGTATCATTTAAGACAGGTAAAAGTGCATAGGCCTGTAAGACACCAGTTGAAAATATACAAAGGACTCATGGCAACAAGCAACTAGTTCTCTTTTAGTTAAAGAGTGGAGTTCCTCTACTTACTATGCTTCTACATCTAGAACTAGTGAAATGTAAGAATAGCAAAAAGTCATAACTTCTTAGGAATGATGTGAAGTACAAAATGCAGCAATATTGAACTTTATATTTTCAGTCTTTGAAAAAAAGGACGTAGAATGTTGTTTACTCTTACAAAACTGTTAGCATTAAACTATGGTATTATTGCAGGTATTCTTCTTTAGCATTAATGACTTGTACTTTATTAATACCATAGAATCACAGAATGATTTGGGTCAGGACGGACCCTCGAAGGTCATCTAGTCTAACCCCCCTTCATTGTACTGGGAAAACATCAAATAGATCAGATTGTTCAGAACCCCATCCAACCTGACCTTGAATGTGTCCAGGGATGGGACAGCCTCTCTGGACAACATTTTCCAATGTTTCACCACTCTCATTGTAAAAAATTTCTATCATAACCAGTTGTAAAATTTAGTTGTGTAAAATTTTGTAGAAGTATATTATATAATAAATCCACTCCTGAAAAGCTATGCTGGAGGATACTATAGAAAATAAAGGGAATACTATGAACATGAGATGGTGGGGTCCAAGTTCCTTATTGCATCAAGGAGGGCACACAGCAATCTCGTTCCTCTGGACTTCAGGAGAGCAGACTTCAGCCTCTTCAGGGAACTGCTTGGTAGAGTAGCATGGAAGAAAGCCCTGGAGGGAAAAGAGGCCAAGAAAGCTGGTTAATATTCAAGCATCACCTCCGCCAAGCCCAGAAGCAATGCACCCTAGCAAAGAGGAAGGCAGACAAAAATTCTAGGAGGCCTGCAGAGCTGAACAAGGAGCTCCTGGACAAACTCATACACAAAAAGGAAGCCTGCAGAGAATGAAGCAAGGACAGGTAACCTGGGAGGAATACAGAGAAACTGTCCAAGCCGCCAGGGATCAGGTTAGCAAAGCTAAAGCCCTTGTAGAAACAAACCTGGCCAGGGGTATCAAGGCAAAAAAATAAGCTTCTATAGGTATGTTGGTGACAAATGGAAAACTAGGGAAAAACAATGGGTCCTTTCCATAAGTTACCTGGGACGTGGAGAAGACAGAGATACTCAATGACTTTTTTGGTTTGGTGTTTACTGACAATTGCTCAAGCCATACCACCCAGTTCAGACAGCAAGGGCAAGGATTGTGAGAATGAAGAACCACCAACATAGGAGCACACCTGTTTCAGACCATCTAATGAACCTGAATGTGCACAAGTCTATGGGACCTGATAAGTTACATCCACAGGTCCTGAGGGAACTGTCTGATGAAGTTGCAAATCCATCATATTTGAGAAATCATGGCAGACTGGTGAAGTTCCTACTGCCTGGAAAAGAGGAAACGTAACCCTCCATACTAGAAAGGGTTAAAAAAGAAGACCCAGGGAAGTACAGGCCAGTCAGTCTCATCTTTGTGTCTGGCAAGGTCATGGGACAGATCCTCATGGAAGATATGTAGAGAGCAACACCTCCTTCCCTGCCTGTCCTTCCTAGAAAGCCTGTATCCTTCCATTCCAACACTTCAGTCATAGAAGTCATTGGTTACCTTCACATTCAGACTGGCTTCATTTTGACAACAAGGGGTAACTTGGCCAAAGTCAAAGAGCTGAGTTGTCTCCACTGACTGAACTGTCTTTCCTGTTGATACAGCACTCGTACCTCGAAACAGGATTTTCTTGTCCAACTTTTAAACAGCCTGAGTCTTCCACAAAAGCTGAGTCAAAAATAATACTTTGCTCATGGCTCAAAGTTCACCTGGGTTTGAACTATGAAGGGTTAAAAACACCATTGCTACGAAGGCAGCAAACACAGAAAACAGCCAAGAAAGTTATCATGAATATCCAAAAAGTTTTTGCCATATTTGCTAAAAGAAGCAAACAGGCTAAACATGTGATGAAAGTAATTTTAGTCTCCCAATTAGTAAAGGAAAACTATTTTACTGAATATTATCTAGGCAACTGCATTTTGAAAAGGCATTTCTTTTCAGGAAAAAATATAATAGAGGGAAGTTGGTGGACATTAATCACAATTAAGAGTGTTGAGTTTTCACTGAATTTGAGGTGCTGGAGGTTGGGTGGAGCACCACTGATATCAGTTTACTTTTCCTGGCAGGATGTTGTCCTACAAAATAATAGAATGCAAGATAAAAAAAGAAAATTTAAAAATCAACCACATGATGTTTTTATTATAGCTGGTAAAACAATGCTCTAAAGCCTAATGGAAGCAGACATGGCCTATAAATCTTATCACATATAATGAAAAGAAAGTATATAAAGATAGATATGAGCAATTGGTTAGAGTAGACTTAGGTAATGCATACTTCAATGTACTTTAAAGCATAGAATCATAGAATGGTTTAGGTTGGAAAGGATCTTAAAGATGATGCTATCTAAATGTTCCAATGCCATTTCCAGTATAAGTTGCCCATTATAGTTTTGCAACAACTAATAACTGCCTTAAAAAAGAAATAAAAAGGTAAAAAACCCAGTATTTAAAGAAAGCAACAACAAAACAAAACAAAGAAAAAGGGATTTCAGATTACCTACTGCCCATTTTCCATATCTGTGCAGTTTAGAGTCAAGTACTCATGGTAAAATGGATAAAAAAATATGAGCTAGAATGATTAAGTAAGCAAAAGTGAGATTTGTCATACATACTCACACCAAATGATATCTTCCAGTAAAGTCTAGTTTCATTACAGTCAGCTGCTATGTGACTGATGAAAGAAAGATATAGATAATATGGTCTTTTTTTGTGCACTGGAGAAAGAGAACTACAGGAAATTAAAAAAAAAAAACAAAAACCACAACAAACCCCAGCAATTTTAGATACATTGTCAGTATCACTACTTTGCTCTTTTTTCTTATAACCAAAGAATTTCTTTTTATTATATTTTATTCTTACAGTTGCCATGATTTTGCACTTGGGCTTTCTTCCTCAGAAACTTCCCTTAAAATACAGATAAAACTAAAAACAATTCCTACAGGCATACCGAGGTTATAAAGTAAACCATTCTTCTACTAATATGGATAAATTAGGACATTTGGAGGGGCAATGACTTTCCCAATACCACCTGCTAAATAATGAAAAAACTGAATTTAAAAAATCATGCAATCCTGTCTCGATAGTTATCTTACATAGCTTTATTTATTTTATCCTAAGGAATTAATTTACTTTAAGTTTTGGATACAAGGACAAAATTTTTCAAATTCATCTGTGATTTCACAGGTAGTGGCTTGCTACTGGCTGATATTTCTTTGCATTCCTGTGATTTAAGAAATGTTACAATTTCAGACTGCTGCAACATCTCCTCATCCCCATATCTCAGCTTGCATATCTGGTTCAATGTCACTTTCCTGCTTCCTATATCTATTAATTCTGATGTACCTATACCTTGCCAGAACCAGTGATCTAGATAATATGTGTATAGGGAGGGCAAAACAGGGAAAAGGGTGTAGATCTATGCTGGGATGCATCACAGACAAGTAGAATAATGTATAATATGATTTTACTACTATTGTTACTGTGTACTTTCACAAATGTACTATGAGCTATTCAGCAAAAGGCAGGAAAAACTAGAGTCTGTGAATCTTGAGACACTTGTTTGATATAATGACAATTTTTATCATGCACTCACTGATACTTCTTACCAACAATAAAGGATTGTTTAGCTCTCCTTTTTTAACATGAATACAATTACACAAAACTATCACAAGGATGTGAGCATACCTGTTACCATAGTTCTTCTCCAAAATTTCAGACAACAAAGAAGCCTCTCTTCAGAACAGCAGCTCTTTTTCCTTTGGTATAAATCTTATTTTATCTATAATTAGATGTATCATATACTTAAGAGCTGACATATTGGTTGCATTATTCTTCATTAATTTCTCAATATAAAAGTCTGACATTTCATACCCATGTCTGCTGGGGAAGACAACAAAGACATCCAAATGTTTTGCCTCCTCTATTTATTATTAAGACCAATATTGTTCAGCATGCCCCACTTTGTTTTTTCTGTCTTCCTTTTCTTCCTCCTCTTACACATGTTGGTTGGTGAACTGGAGAATGAAGTATTCTTTTCTCTGCTCACAACTGTTTACCTTTGGTGGTTCTTTTAAGGTATGTCTGTTCAGGGTACATCAGCTGGAGTGTTGTGCTGGTCTTGCTGAAGGGTGAGAGAGTTCTGTCACTTGCCAGGATGCCATGATTTTGCACCTAGATTCTTTTCCTTGAAAACTACCCTTACAATGCTAAAGCCAAAACAGAAAATGAATCTTGATGGTCTGATATGTTTACATGTGGTAAAACAGCAAATAAAACTTCATTAAACCTGAATAATGTTAAACATTAAACTGATTGACAATAAAATAACATTACAATTAAGAGTAAGTTTTGCTGTCAGAAGAAAATCAATAGACATACTAACATGACTGTATCATTCATACATTTGCACTGGCTGGCACATATCCATGCTAAAAATCTGGCACAGCCTCTCCTTTATAGTTTCTTTAAAAAGTCAATAAAACTGAAACTTTGGCCTCTTTGATCTCTTTGCCCTTGGGCTTTATTCTTTACAGCACAGGTACAGGTTAGAGAATTGTGTTTTAGGAGTTGCTTCCTTCAGGAGGAAAGGGGGCCATATGTGTGTGTCTGATTTGGATTTGTTCTGCAGCATTACAACTTTGCATTTCCTGCTAAGTACTACATGATGTCTTGCAGCATCAAGGCTACTGAGCTTGTCTCCACTGGCATAGCAAAGATAAGAACATACACTAGAATGGTACCTGTAACAAACAGGATGCTGCTATCAACAGTATAGTTTGCACCTTGACTGTAGACCACAAAAATCAGTGTGGCTACACTGAGAAGAATTCAGTCCAGTGTGGACTGTGTCTGCTGTGGTCAGAGGTGCCAAAGTGGAAGCTACACCAAGTCCATTTATCTCAAGAATGAAAACAGTCAGAAGGAGTAAAGAGTATGCATTTGAGAATACTGGAAGCAACAAAGAACAACATTTGTCGTAAATCAGGGATGTTTTTCTTCAAGTGCTCAGCTTGATCACACTCTGTTTAAGCATCAGAAACACTGTTAAAACCAGACGTGCTTGGTGTGAGTTCAGTAGGCTGATCCTTATGGCAAGGGTGGAATTTTTCACTTGGAAGGAAAAAAAAAAAAAAAGAAAATAAAGAAAAGTACTAGGGGAGGTTTTAATTTACTTGCCTATCATCTTTATTTCTTCGGATGCATGCTACTTAAGATGTACAGTGGTGTGCCTGAACTGTAAAATGCTTCACAGAGTGAAAATGCTTTGTCTTCTGACAAGAGCCAGGGAGACAGTAATGTTCCTGGATCAAACCCAATGAAAAGTGATACATAAAACATGAGAATGAATCCAAATTTTTCTTACACAATCACTGGAGAGTTTGAAAAGAAATTTTTATAAAAGTAAAGGGAGCATTTAATTAACATATCAAAAACAATAGAGGAAATAGTTACTTAAACCCTACAGAATAAAACCCAAGAAGGGAAATTATACAAAATGAATGTCTAGTTAGGGCAGAGTGCCAAAACACTGAGAGAAAGCTTGACTCCCAGTTTAGTAAGGGAGGTAAAGAAGCGGAAAGGAAAATCAGAGAAAGTTTAACACCAAGGTTTCCTTTTAGGGATAGGCTGTTAAAAAGTATGAGATCTTTTGGTAGTAAACACACAATACCATGCATAAACTGCACAGAAGTTGTAAATGTTGTCCAGAACAGAAATTCAGAAAAACTCTGTTGCTGAAAGTTTTGCCAGATATGTCATTTACTGGTAAAGTTTCCCCCTGCACTAATTGCCCTACTCTTAAAAGCAGAGTGTCCACCACAACTCAGTTGACTCCTCACTATTCAGATTCCTTCTATAATGCTTAGAATTTGGAGAAACTGCTTGGCATTTTCCCCTCAGTTTACAGTTACATCTGGTGCAGGCCAACACACAGAATTGTCAAGCAAAATTCTGTTCCTCCACATCCCATCCATTCCCTTGGACACAGGAGTAACTCCTAGTATTCAGCATAGGTTGCAGTCTAGCTTATTGACATTAGCTATATTAGTCATTTACATGACTACTTATTGACATTACAATATACTATGACAGCACAAACCAAGCAGATGTTGGCATTACCTATCCACTCAGAAAACACTGGAAAGGAGAAAGGAAGTGAATTTAAGAGGGGAAATTCGTAGCATTAAGTACTTCTCTTTAGTTTTGGTTGGTTTTTTTTTTTGGCACAGTGTTTTCAATAGAGTTGTCATATCTCAAAAAGATGCTTTCTTTTGAATACCAAATACCTTTCTCTACACTGCTGGCCTGGGAAGCAGAGTTCATTATATGTAAAACATCTTTCCAGTGACTGGCATCTGCATAACATATTCCAACATGTCTGTTTGGTGCAGGGATGACTGTGATTAGTGACTTAAATGAAGGAAACCACTGGGACCCTGCCAGCACTACTACATTAACCCCTGATTAGCAGCTGCATTTTACAGGGTGGCTAAATGTGGACTCTATGGAGTAGTACTGTCTGCTAATAAAACATATCTAGGAGCCACCTGCTTAAAAAGCAGAGATTATGGAGAGTTCCAGGCAACAATGGACCAAACACTGTCTGCTTCTCCCTGATTCGTTTGCTTGAAAGCTGGAATAACAAAAACAGGCAGAAATTTGGTTTCCCTGACTCAGTTGGATTATCTGAAGAAAGGCACCTAAAAAACAGGGACAAACCCTGTTTCGTGTTGTACTTAGCTGGGCAAGAGAACATAAACTTTGAATCCCAGCTGTTTCTACCCATCAGAATAAGTTTGAATTTATAATCCTATGCAAATGAGAGGTCTGTGTTTTTTTCAGTTTATGGAGAAGACTAAAGTAATTCAAACCAGAAAAGAAGAGCCTTCAGAGAGTCAGAGATGTGATCCCCTCTTTACTATGCACACAAACCTACACTGAGCTTTTGGCACATTCATAAAGCATGCCACAGATACTCATGTTTGACAGCATGATATGGAATGATGAACAAAATACTGATAAGCGAAAAAGATGTGCACAAATTGTATATGTATCAAAACTTCTGTTTGTTTCACAGGGGCTTGGAGTACAATTTCAGTGACATGATTATTTTTAAAAAATTTTCTTTTTGCATTATTTTACTCTTCTCGGTACCAAACCATATTAATAGGTCAGCACCATTTCTTTTTTTTGAAAGAGAATATGACAAAGAAAACCACTAGAAGAGCCACAGTGGTGTAAAGGTGAAGATCCCAGACCTTCTATGATACAGTAGGCTTAAAGGCAAATGTGAAAGAACAAAAAAATCTCTCCTGTTCTTGAAGTCAATGGACATGTGAAGTCAGGTCATCAACACTTTCATACATCAAATAGTGAAAAATCTGAGATGAATTTGGTACTTTCACCATGTTCTGTAATTAAAGCCTCATGGAATATTTACCCCTGGACTCAACTTTAATGCTATTATCACATGCATGAATGCTTGCATGTGCATGTATTATCTTCAGCATGTTGAGTCTTCAATAGCACCTATTTATTTCTACTAGTAACATCAGTGATGACCTACCACGTGAGGCACAGAGATAGCTTTGAAGATGGTAGCTGAAGCTGTAAGAGAAAAAAAAAAATCACTGCTTTATAGATATTATAGTTGGCTATTACTGTAGCTATTCCATTTCACTTCTGTATTCACTGCGTCATTCATCCACCTGTGTGCCCAGAACCTATAGTAATTTTGGATAATTTAACCATTTTTAGCTTTGTCTGGGTTAAAAAGGTTCCTATAGCTTTGTGGAAACAGACTTCTTGGAGACAAGAGAGACAGCTTGTTTCAAAGGTTTAGATGAAGAAAAAAAAGCCTTAGTGTAAACTACTACTCTTTCATCAAAGAATATACAAAAGTGAGAAGAATCTCAGGTAGCATGCACAGCTTCTTAGGTACACAAGCTTCATTAGAGCTTGTGTAAGTCCTCAAAGTCAGCACTTTGTTCAGAATTTACTATTCAAATGCTTTATTTAAAGTCTGACTGTAGGTGCCTTTATTGACCCAACAGTTTTAAGAATGAAATCAGATTTGCTTGTGGATATCTGGTTTCCATAAAATTATGTTGCTGATTGCATCTACAGTCTGATCCTTTAATTTTTTTATCAAATGACTCTCATACCTGTTTTTCTACTCCCTTGCCTGAACCAGTGACAGTCTTTAATTCATTTTCATGCCCTTTGACATAATCACAGCAGTAGCATTTTTCCAGTCTTTCCGAACTTACTCATTATTTTAAAATTTTGAACTATGAAAGTATTTCCTCAAGAGGCCACAAAGCTGCTTTGACTGTGTGTGCAAAGGGTTTTGTAGGTTCACAGATCGCCCTACAAACAGGCCAAACCCCAGTGGGACCAGGAACCTTGTGGCAGCCACGCAGGCACGGAAGAGGCCTGGCCAGGAGCCATCTGTGAGATTTAAATGTCCCCAAGGAATGAACAGGGACATGGCATGGGGTAGTTTGTGCAGGCAGGGAGAGCGGCAGGGAGCCAGGGAGCTGCAATTTACTCCAGGACTGATGGTGGCTACTCGGAGGAAGACACCTCTGCTGCCAGCACCCACCAAAATGGATATTGGTACGGAAGCCACAGGCTGTGGCATTCCTCACAGCCTGTGGCCTCCATACCAATATCCATTTTGGTTGCATTGGCAACAGGAGATATCTCTGACTGTGGCTGTGTGCGGTGTGAGCAGGTTGGTGACCTGCTAAGCATGGTGGCACAGATCCAAGATGAAGTGATGGAGCTCAGGGAAGAGGTGAGTAGGCTAAGGAACATCAGGGAGAGTGAGAGGGAAATTTATTACTTTCACCAAATGATCTCTCCAAAACCAGAAGAGGAGGTAACTCTCAGTGGAGCAGAGGATCCCATGTCCTATCATAAGCAAGCCCTCCAGCCCTCCCACAGTAACCCCCAGGAGGAGGGTCAATGGGAAGAGGTCACTGCCTGATGAAAAAAGAAACAGAGCAAGTGTGTTCCTCTAAGAAGTGCACCACCTGCAGCACCCTGCCAGAATAGGAATGGGGCTCTGCAGGAGGATCTGGTTGTGAGCAAGGTCGAGGGCTCACAAGGGCCAGAAGCATCACCAAGGCCAACTCACCTCAGGCCAGACATCAAAACTGACCCTGGTAAGAAAAGGGTCAATGGGTCATTGGAGTAGGTGACTCCCTGCTGAGGGGTGCAGGGGGCCCAACGTGTAGTCTGGACCCACTTCATAGGTAAGTCTGCTGCCTTCCTGAGGGTCAGGGTGTAAAGGGTGTCACAAGTAAACTTCCCACCCTGGTGAGGCCTTCAGACTGCTAACCACTTCTGGGCTTCCAGGTGGGAGGTGATGAAGCAGCATCAAGATCAACTAAAGGAATCAGAGGGATTTAGGGGTTCTGGAGTAACTAGTTAAGGGATCAGGAGCACAGCTTGTGTTCTTCTCCATCCCTCTAATGACAGTGATGGATGAGAAAACTAACAGGAAGAGTCAACAGAAGTCATGGCTCAGGGACTGGTGTCATCAGAAGGATTTTGGGTTCTTTGACCATGGAGCAGTATATGCATCACTGAGTCTACTGGAAAGAGAAGGAGCACACCTATCTCAGCGTGGGAAAAGGATTTTCTCTCAGGATTTAGAAGCCCTCATTGAGGGCTTTAAGGCTTTAAACTAGTCTCAGGGGGGGGAGGGGATAAAACCAGGCTCACTAGAGATGAGACTAAGGACAGCCTTCAGTCTGCTGCTCCACTCAAGGTGAGAAATGGTCATATACATTGGCACAACAAGAACACAGGGCTCACTCAGGTTAGTAGCCATGAAAGTGTCTGGGAATGGTCAAATACCAAAGGTGAAAACTAATTGCCTAACTACCTCTCTGAAATGTTGGCACAGATGCTATAGACAGACAGTGAGGCAGTGGTGTTGCTTTTTGCAAGAACAACTTGAATGTACCGTATTCCATCCAGGGGAAGAGGTAAAAGGGGTGGAAGTTAAGGTAAGAATTAAGGATCATGCAAATGGGATGAAACTGTTGTGGATGTCTACTGTAGACCACCAACACAGGAAGATACTGATGAGGCCTTCTGTAATCAACTGGAAGTAGCCACTAGATCACACTCTTTAGTACTCATGAGTGACTTCAATCACCCTGATATTTGTTGCAAAGCTCACACAGCAGGGCATATCAAATCCAAAAGGCTCTTGCAGTGCACTGACGGTAAATCTGATGCAGCTACTTGAAGAACCAATGAGCAGAGGTGCACTGCTGGACCTTGTATTAAGGAATAAAGAAGGTCTTGTTGGGGTTAAGGTTTTAAACAGCCTTGGTGGCAGTGACCATGACATGATGGAGTTTAGTATTTTACAAGGAAGAAGTACTGTAAGTAGGACTACAACCCTGGACTGCTGCAGGGCTAACTTTGTACTTCTTAAGGATCTACTTTTGGGAAATCCTATGGGCTACGACTCTGGAAGGGAGCCCAAAAAAGTTGGTCAGTTTTTAGATACCACTTAATTCAAGCCCAAGAGGAGGAACATTCCCTTGAGTAAAAAATTGGGTACAAATAGTAAAAGACCTTCATGGATCAACAAGGAACTTCTGAAGAAAGACTCATGGAAGAAAGAGATCCAAAGCTCATGGTAGAAGGGACTGGTCTCTTAGGAGAGCTATAGGGATGCTGTCAGGGCATTTAGGAAGGCAACAAGAAGGGCCAAAAAGCCCTCTTAGAACTCAAACTAGCAGAGGAAGTAAAAGGAAACAAGAAGAGCTGCTTCAAATACAGCAGTAGTAAAAGGAAGAATAGGGAAAATGTGAGCCCACTGATAAATAGGGTAGGAGCCCTGATAACAGTGAATGCAGAGAAGGCAGAGTTGCTGAATGCCTTCTTTGCTTCAGTCTTTACTCCTAAGACCAGCCCCTGTGAACTCCAGACCCTGGGCATAAGAGAAATCCTGGAGGAGGGAAGACTCAGCACTGGTCAATGAAGACAGGGTTAGAGATCAGTTATACAAATATACACAGGTCCATGGGCCCTGATGGGATGGACCTAAGAGTGTTGAGAGAGCTGGCTGATGTTATCACCCTACCACTCTCCAACATTTTTGAAAGATGATGGCTAACAGAGGAGGTGCCTGAGGACTGGTGGAAAGCCCATGTCATTCCAGTCTTCCAAAAGGGCAAGAAGGAAGATCCAGGCAATTACAGAGCAGTCAGCTTCACCTCCATCCCTGGAAAAATGATGGAGAAGTTCATTCTGGAGGTCATCTCTAAGCACATGGAAGAGAAGAAGGTTAGGAGTAGTCATCATGGATTTACCAAGGGGAAATCTTGCTTAACTAATCTGATAGCCTTCTGTGATGTTGTGTCTGAATTGGTAGATGCAGGGAGAGCAGTGGATGTAGTTTACCTTGACCTTAGCAAGGCTTTTGACACAGTCTCCTATAACATTCTCATAAGCAAGCTCAGGAAATGTGGGAATGGAAGAATCAATAGTGAGATGGATTAAGAACTGGATACAGAATAGAGCCCAAAGAGTGGTCATCAATGTCAGGGAGTCCAGCTGGAGACTTGTGACTAGTGGATTCCCCCAAGGATCAGTGCTGGGTCCAGTCCTGTTCAACATCTTTATCAATGACCTTGGTGATGACACAAAGCTGGGAGAACTGGCTGACACCCCAGAAGGCTGTGATGCCATTCACAAAGACCTTGACAAGCTGGAGAGTTGGGCAGGGAGAAATTTAATTACTTACAACAAGGGCAAGTGTACCCTTACATCTGGGTAGGAACAACCCCAAGTACCAGTATAGGTTGGGGACTGAGCTGTTGGAGAGCAGAGAGGAGGAAAGAGACCTGGGGGTGCTGGTGAACAGAAGGATGACCATGAGCCAGCAGTGTGCCCTTGTGGCCAAGAAGGCCAAGGGAATCCTGGGGTGCATTAGAAGGGGGTGTCTAGAGGTTCTACTCCCTCTTTACTCTGCCCTGGTGAGGCCGCATCTGGAATATTGTGTCCAGTTCTGGATCCCTCAGTTCCAGAAGGGGTCTAGCTTGAAAGGGTCTAGCACAAAGCCCCCCAGATGATGGAGTGGAACATCTCCATCATGAGGAAAGGCGGAAGGAACTGGGTCTCTTCATCTTGGAGGAGACTGAGGGATAACCTCCTCAATGTTTATAAAAATGTAGGGCTGGTTTCAGGAGGATGGTGCCAGGCTCTTCTCAATTTTGCCCAATGACAGGACAAGAGGATATAAGCTTGAGCACAGGAGGTTCCATATAAACATGAGGAGAAATTTTTTTACTGTGAGGGTGTGAGAGCACTGGCACAGGCTGCCAAGGCAGCTTGTGGAGTCTCCTTCTCTGTAGACATTCAAAACCCACCTGCATGTGTTCCTGTGTGGCCTGCTGTAGGTGACCCTGCTCTGGTGGGGGGTTGGACTCTATGATCTTTCGAGGTCCTTTCCAACCCCTGGCTTTCTGTGATTTCTGTGATTCTGCTCAACCAACTTGCATGAAAGTGTGAGGCATAAACTACCCATCATTCTCAGATGCACATCCTGGACAGGCATTTTGTCCCTTCCTGTATTACAGAAGCTTCAGAAAAATGTATGTCATCCTTACAGTACAAAAATACATCATCCTTCTAATTTCAAAGAGATATTTGTATTTTCTTCATTGTTGGACCAAGGCTGCTAAAGAAATTTCTGTTGCTGATAACACAGCAAATAAATATTGCACCCAAATAATTGTAATCTGCTTATGGCAGTACAACCAGGGCCATTAATTTTTCCACTTTGCCTCCAGTCTTCACACTCCCTTATCAATTCTTCTTCCAGGACACTACAGATCTTGCAAAGCCTCCTGCCTTGGTATTTTCTAGACACTTTTGAGGATTCTGCTCTTCTCTTGCTTTGTATTCTTGGCAGGTTATTCATACTCTGACTCTGATCCAAACTAAAATACTGCATTTCCTAGCAGGATATTCCAATAGGGTCTGGAGTTCTAGACATGCACTGCGAAACATACTGCAGACTCTTCATCCCTCCCAGTCAACCTTTCACTGGAGGGGGCTGAGCTCAAGGAAAACACATTGTTAACACTGACTGCTAACCCATTGCAAGGGGTTGCAACTCAGCATGAAACTTTTGCATAGAGCTAATATGACTTTAGGACTCTGAAAACATGCTCCTTGTGCTTTCCTGTGCTTTAAGAGCATGCTGGGACCATATGTGTAAGAGCACAGTCTGTTCCTGAAGCAGCTATTCCTTTTTTTATTATTATTTTTTGTTCAAATTTACTCAACTATTGCTAGTAAAGCATTAAAAGAAAAAATCCATACATAGAAAAGTAAAAAGTGACTGTTTACTGCTTTCTGACTTCTTCAAAATCCAGCTCTTGGTTTTTTTGGTACAGAAAGAAAAGTATGTTATATTTTCAGTAACAGGAGGAAACATCAAATACTGGTCACAGCTTGCAGCAACCTTTCTGTTTAAGGATTCTCTTACACTGTAAGTTTCTGTGACAGTGATTACCTACTGAAGTTGTACAAAAAAGTGACACATGGAGATCAGCTCTTTTGTTTCATAGCCCTGCACACTTACTGCATAGTCTTGAATAAGCTTCCAAAGAAAAAAAAAAACAAGAAAATTTTTTTCCTGTAGGTTTTTCCTTTAGTTCCAAAATGTGTTAAAATTTGATTCTGGACCAAAAAACTACTGTAAATTCAACTCTAATATTATTTGTAACGTAGGAAACACCAGTATTCTTATTTTATAGCTCAACCTAAAATTTGTCACAAAAATTAAAGATGTAAGAAAAAGATTTTCTTAAAAAGCACATTATTGTTATGACATTGCATATACTATGCTATATAGATAGATTTTTGAAAGGCAAAGTTCCCCTGCTTATTCCTCTGCATCACTTTCTGTTTTCCAGCTGATAGGAAAAGATTTTGTGCAGAAAATTTGAAACAGTAGTTGCTGGCTGACCCAGAAGCAAAAGATAAAACTGTTGTCAGCAATGTAGTGTTATCTGTGAATTACTAATTTCAGAGCTGTGAGGATTTGCCTTTTAGTTTGGACTACCTACCATGAAATGAGAGAAAACACAAAGGCAGAAAAGTGCTTATTTCCCCTTTTAAGATTTTATAGTCATTGTTCATTCTTTGGCATTTTTCTTAAACCTCCACTGACTGTGTAAACTTCTCAGGTTTTATCCAGAGCAAAAAGAATCTAGCCTTTGTAGGGTCAAAAGAAATTTGCAAATCTGTCCTAAAAGCTCTAAAAATGAAGCTAAGGGTAATTACAAGCAACTAATCACACATACACAAAAAAATGTTTGAGATTAAACTTCTATTAATTAAATTTTCCAGGTTGGCAATACTTGTCTGTCAATGTGTGCTTGAATCCCAGAATGCCAGCCATGCCCTGGGCTACCTCAAAAGAAGCACAGACAGCTTGTCAAGGGAGGGGGTTCTCCCTCTCTACTCTGCTCTTATGACACCCCACCTGGAGTCCTGTGCCCAGTTCTGGAGTCCCCTATGATTCTATGATTGTCTCAGATGCCTTAATATCTACTACTTATATATTGGATGAACTTCACTTTCTGAATCTGATTAGTGCCTGACCTATATGCCACTTGTTTTGTGCATATGGGTAGGATTAATAACTACTTTGTGTTTATCAGTACACCAATACCCTACTCCTGTAGTGCATGACCTGACAGAACCAGAAAATTTTCTTTTTTTTCTTTTTCTTTATTTTTATGAAAACATAGAACCAGTTTGGTTTCAAACCCAGGACACTGAAAGACCATCTGGTCTGACTTTTCATTTTAATTTAAAGAATTTCACCAGCATTATATCTTAATCATCAGTTAGTTCATTGGAATAGGGATATCAGTTTTAGGTCACACTGGAAGCTTAGCAAGTGGCACCTTAAATATTTGCTTATAGTGAACTGAGAGTATGCTGAAATACCTACTGAAGCTGTTTCCTCCCTCACTCTCCCCTCATGAGCTCCATACTGCTTTCTGCTCGTATAGGATTTCTGAATTTTTATATCCTACTAAAGTCTGCACAGCCACTGAGAGATGATACACCTACAATACTAGGTAGATCAATACAACAGATATCTTCTTTTAGATTCAAGTTTGTACCAGCTCACCATACTCTTTGATTGGAATTATGTAATGTCGAAGCTGTTCAGTCTCTTAGTATTACTGTAGATTTTGGTTAATTCAAGTCTATAAATACAAGATGAAGCTATGGAATAGTTCTGCAAAAAAGCAGCCAGGGTCTACAGTGCAATGGAAGCCCAACACAAGTTATTGTATTTTCACAGTTTCCTTCCAGAGACAGGAATTATAAACAAATGTTTTACACCAGAGATATCTCTGGCCCATTGCAGCTAGAACAGCATGTACTTTGGGAAAATGCATTTCTAAGGAAGACATGAGAAGTGAAGAAATCCAGCAGAGGAAAATCAAAAGCCTAAGGCAGTCTCAAAAACATAAAGACAAAACAAACTTTGAAGATGAATGGAGAAAAATCAATCTCTCTGTCAGTTCTTCAGAATAAGGGAAGGGAATAACCCTCACTCCAAATCCATTCCTCCTCCTCTACTTATATCAGTGTTAAATGGAAACATAATGCAAGACAGATGGGGTGATCATGAAATCAGACTAAGGTTGTTTGCAGGTCTTCTGGTGTTTGAAGAAAGTAGATGTGAGGGTCTGAAAAAATATTATTAAAAAATGTATGTAAACACAGTGACAACACTATGGAATTAAAATCCCAAAATTTTTTAGCTGTCAGACTCAGTATTTCCTGCATTGAGTTGAGATTCAAAATTAATTCAAATTGCCATGATAAAAAGTCACCAACTTCATTGTAAGCTGGTGACAATTCTTCCTTCCTCCTCCTAATCACTGGCTTTAAAATATCAGCGAGTGTCTGGAAGCTTTCTCCTGGTTATCATGCCAAGATATCACAAGCCTTGGTGATGGAAATCTTTAGCAGATGGTACACAAGTGGAATGGACAATTTTATAAAGTTTTATGGGATAACACTAGTTAAAAGCAAACATATAGCATAAGACTATTCAAGTGGCCATCACTTTTCCTCTGTTCTATAACATTGCTTAATGTTTAGAGGATCATGAGCATAAGAGGGCACCAAAAACTGCCTTGTGCAACAAAAGGAGGAAAGGTGAGTAGGAAGTGTGGCAAGATGCCCAGAGGCAAAAGGCATCTGCCAACGAGAAGAAAAACACTAATGAAGTACTTTCATGCTTTATATTTCAGTCAAGCGGACTCAACCCTCCAGGCATATCAAAGAATCACAGAATAGATTGGGTTGGAAGGAACCTGAAAGATCATCTAGTTCCAACGCCCCTGCATGGGCAGGAGCATCTCCCCCTTGAACAGATTGCTCAAAGCTCCATCCAGCCTGGCCTTGAACACTTCCAAGGATGGCATCCACAACCTCCCTGGGAAACTTGTTCCAGTGCCTCACCACCAGCACACTAGGGAATTTCTTATTGATATCTACCCTCTTTCAGCTTGCAAACATTCCCCCTCATTCTATCACCACACACCCTTGTAAAAAAACACTCTCCATTTTTTTTGTTGGCCCCCTTCAGGTACTGGAAGGCAGCTATAACATCTCCCCAGAGCCCTCTCCCCTTCAGGCTGAACAGCACAAGTCTTTTAGCCTGTCCTTGTATGAGAGGTGCTCCAGCCCACTGATAATTTTCGTGGGCCGCCTCTGGACTTGCTTCAGATGGTGCATAACTTGTCCATAACCTACTTGATAAAAGTGATGTCAACAAATTGATCTATTTTAATTTTAATCTCCTCCTTCCATCCTCAAATACAACTTGTTATGCTATTTAAAGATGTCTGGGATTCAGTAGTAGTTTAAGGGAGACCAAAGTGCTGCCCCGGTTTCTCCCAGGTATTTGACTAGAGAAGGAATGTTAAACTCCTGTTGTGCAAACTGCTTGTGGCTGTGGAACAGTGTTGTTTAGCTCCCAGATATCTTGCCACATCTTAGTTGTATCTATGCTATACCAGACAGAATCTATCTAAGACACCAGTAAGCAAAAATACAAAGCACCATGTATGTACAGAGATAAACATTCTGAAGCAGCCTACAAGTATAGCCAGAAGCAGCACTGACACACTGGCATGCTTCCCTGCTAGAGTTTTTTTCTTTAGTAAATTCTTGGCTGTGCACAGATGAAGGAAACAAGGGGATAGAAGCCACCAAACCACCAAAGCAGAGGAGATTTTAGAACAAAGTAGGAAAGTGATTGTGCCTCTGTACTCAACACTGGTGGGGCCACACCTCAAATACCATGTTCAGTTCTGGGCCCCTCAGTACAAGAACGACATGGAGGTGCTGGAACCTGTCCAGAGGAGAGCTACCAAGCTGGTGATGAGACTAGAGAACAAGTCATACAAGGAGTGACTGAGGGAACTGGGCATGTTTATCTTGGAGAAGAGGAGGCTGAGGGCAGACCTCATTGTCCTCTACCAATACCTGAAAGGAGGTTGTAGGGAGGTGGGTGTTGGCCTCTTCTCCCAAGTAAATAATGACAAAACCAGAGGAAATGGTCTGAAGTTGTGGTAGGGGAGTTTTAGACTAGATATTAGGAAGAAATTACTTAGTGAAAGAGTGGTCAGGCACTGGAACAGCCTGCCCAGGGAGTTAGTTGAGCCATCATCCCTGGAGGTATCTAGGAAACATGTAGATGTGACACTTCATGGCATGCTCTAGTGGCTGAAAATGTAGGGGTTTGGGTCTTCTTGTTGTGTGTGTTTATGGTTGGACTCAGTGATCTCAGAGGTCCTTTCCAGATGAAACTCTTCTGTGATTCAGTGAAAACAAACTGTTTTGTGGAAGTGACCATTTCATCAGCTGCAAGATCTCTGATTGTCCTACTGGAGGTCAGGTTGTGAGTAGCATAATAAGACATCAAGGCAAGAACAATGTTTCTTGTTCAAATACATGCAATTTTAGTCTCTCTCTCTCCCTCATCAACCTTTTTGTAAACTCAGCAGCTGTACTTGCATCTCCAGTTCATTCTGTAGAGTAGGATGTGCACTGCAGAACCTCACACGGTCTTCCAGTACAGAAGTTCAACAAAAAGCAAATCCTACATGCAGCTATCAAAGTATCTTCAACCACATAAAAATATGCCAATGTCATGGCTCTGTATTATTTTTAGGAAAGTTTGGAACCACATACTCATCAGGATGTGGATTTCATGCTTGCTACTGTGCTAACTATTAATAATTCTTATTTCCTTCAATTAAGTGCCCATGATCAGGTTCTTTAATATTGTGCCAAAAAGACAGCTACTTTAGTACTGTTTAATTTCTTTTCATATCTTTACTTCCACTAATCCGAAATTATTTCATGATAGTCACTGGATTACGCTTCAAAAAATTCCCCAGTGTTAGGATTAATCATCTTCCCTAGGAGGGGAAATGGGGTCACAGGAAGGTCGTTTGCATTGTCCAAGGTAATAAATTTGAACTCTTGCAAAAGACAGAAAAAGACCTCCACACTGTTGCCACATCAGACAGCATCCACTTAACATGGACTCACATTCTTCTACATCTCATGTGCAAGGAGAGTTTGTACAGGGTTTCACTTCTTCCAGCATCTGGCACAGAAGGTGCAGAGAAGGGAGAGGAAAAATGAGGGAGGGAGGACAGTGGAGATGGAGAGCTTCCAAAAGAAATTTTTTTCTTTTTTAAAACTTAAGCAGCAAGGTTTGCAGCAGACATAGGAATATCAGTAAGGAGGCTTTGAAACTATACATAGTTTCTGTGCTGTCTGCATGACTTTGAACAAACTCGGTTAGCATTCTATTTCTCTTACGTCTTTATCTGGGTTATCATCAGGTGATTTAACCTAGGGATTGAAAAGTATGAGACCATACTTTGGGTGGATAGGGAACTCAAATATTTCTGTTTGGCATGAACCATGGGCAGGCAGGGCACACCATGCAGGGCTTTGCTGGCCTTCGCTCTGCCGCCAGTAGAAAGAGGTGAAAGGAATCCCCCCTCACCTGCTTGCAGGATCCTGGGAGGCAATGACAACAGTGTTAAAGGTTGTTTGATGAAGTGGCAGTCAGAAAGCATATTTCAGGTGGCTGCCTCACTGTATTAAAAACCTATTTTTATCCAGCTATTTAAGTTCAAGGTTATTTCTCTTGCAATTTTTGAGCTGCATTAGTTCTTTGTCCTAAATTATTAAAAGAGAAGTCTGAGCCTCCTTCCTATGGGAAGGGCAGCAGGGATAAACAAAAACTGATATGGGTAACATATGTTTTTTTCAAGGACAGATGCCTAGAGGAATGGTCCCTTGTATCCAAACATTCCCCAAAAAGACCATACCAAAATTGCCATTGGCAACACAACTAAAACCTGTTTCACAGATGCCTCTTCTGTTATCCATGCTGCTAATGCCTTGAAGGGCTCATGCAGAGAACTAGGAACAAGTGTAAAATACAGTGCAGGCAGCAAGTACACCTATATTCCTGCTGAAGGAACTCTGTCAGTCACTGTATATTAGAAGTTCCTCCTACTCCTCCAAGGCTGCTGCAGGAGGGAGAGAGAGGCCTGAGTTTTCATAAACAGGAACTAAAGCCTAGACACAAACTGTCTTCCAGGACTCGTGCCTTATTTCCACCATAGTAGTTGGCTGAAAAACTGAATTGGACATAGCCCCTACTTTGGGAGAGACTCTTAAGGCCATACAGCAGCTGAAAACTGGCAAGGCAGCTGGGGTTGATGCAATCCTATCTGAAGTCTGGAAGCATGGAGGCCAAACATGCCATGGTAAATTTCATGAGCTCCTTGTGAGTTGTTGGGAATGAGGTGTACTACCACCAGATCTCTGTGATGCAGTCATCATCACCCTGTACAAGAAGAAAGGAGAAAAGTCAAACTGCTCCAACTAACTCCGAGGTCTAACTCTGCTCTCCATTGCTGGAAAAATCCTTGCAAGAATACTTTTGAATAGATTAGTATCTGCTATGGCAGAAGAAGTTCTACCTGAAAGCCAATGTGGTTTCATAGCCAATAGGAGTATCACAGTATCAGAAGCTTTGTGTCAATAGAGAATACCTTTCAGAAAGTTCTCCATCAGTCTCCATCTGAATATTTTGAATGATAGAGGATCACTTCTCTTAACATTTCTTACTGTGGCTCAGGACCACCACTGATAGGAAAATATTTATAAAGTTTCAGATTCTTCTTCCTGACAGATTCAAAAGGCCTTTAGTAATGACATCTCTCTATGGAAAAATAACTGGGATAGAGGCAAGTTGGCCTAGGTCATGCAGTGGTCTGCTTAAAAAGCTTTCACCAACAGACTCATCTACCATTATTGCTTCCTTTCTGGGCCGTGTCACTTTATAGCAGACACCTTACCTTCTTCTTCCTTACGACCACTCAAACTTGATCTGGAAGTGTACAGGAATGATCTCTGGTTTTAACTTTGTGCACCAGCTTGATGGTACCCGAGGATGCAGCAATCTAATCTTGTAATTTTATCTTCTTCAGATTATACTCTTCAACTCTTTCTTCTTAAGACAGTATTTTCCTCAAACCTCAAACCTTCTATCTTTTCTTCATCTCCTACAACTTATCAATATATTTTTCTTAAAAGCTGACATAGAGATTTTATAGGTTATTCCAGCATTACTCCAAGAATGCACTTTCAATTCAGTGAAGTACCTCTTTACTCTCTTGTTTATTCACTGAAAAATCTCAGCCATAGCATTAGAATTAAAGTTAAGACTATACAGAAAAATCTGTCCTCTATAGCTGCTTAATCATGCTATGACAAATTCTTTGAAATTCACATACGGTAAATACAACTCCCATTAACTGTCCTGTTTAAGTTTTTACAACTGCCCACTGAAGAAAATAACACTTATTTGACTGCGCTGGATTAGGAACTGGCTGGAGGGCTGGGCCCAGAGAGTGGTGCTGAACGGTGCTGCATCCAATTGGCTGCCGGTCACCAGTGGTGTCCCCCATGGATCAGTGTTGGGCCCAGTTCTGTTTAATATCTTTATTGATGATTTAGATGAGGGGATCAAGTCCATTAGCAGCAAATTTGCAGATGACACTAAGATGGGGGGAGTGTGGATCAGCTGGAAGGCAGGAGGGCTCTGCAGAGGGACCTGGACAGACTGGAGAGTTGGGCTGATTCCAAGGGGATGAGGTTCAACACGGCCAAGTGCCGGGTCCTGCACTTTGGCCACAACAACCCCATGGGGAGCTCCAGGCTGGGCACAGAGTGGCTGAGAGCAGCCAGGCAGAGAGGGACCTGGGAGTCTGGATTGACAGGAAGCTGAACAGGAGCCAGCAGTGTGCCCAGGTGGCCAAGAAGGCCAATGGCATCCTGGCCTGGATCAGGAACAGCGTGGCCAGCAGGTCCAGGGAAGTGATTCTGCCCCTGTACTCAGCCCTGGTGAGGCCACAGCTCGAGTCCTGTGTCCAGTTCTGGGCCCCTCAGTTCAGGAAGGAGATTGAGGTCCTGGAGCAGGTCCAAAGGAGGGCAACCAGGCTGGTGAAGGGACTCCAGCACAAGTCCTGTGAGGAGAGGCTGAGGGAGCTGGGGGTGTTCAGCCTGGAGAAGAGGAGGCTCAGGGGAGACCTCATCGCTCTCTACAACTCCCTGAAAGGAGGCTGGAGCCAGGGGGGTTGGGCTCTTTTCCCAGGCAACTATCAGCAAGACAAGAGGGCATGGACTTAAGTTGTGCCAGGGGAGGTTTAGGTTGGATATTAGAAAGAATTTCTTCACAGAGAGGGTGATCAGACATTGGAATGGGCTGCCCAGGGAAGTAGTGGATTCTCTGTCCCTGGAGATATTTAAAAAGAGACTGGATGTGGCACTCAGTGCCATGGTCTGGTAACCACAGTGGTAGTGGTCAAGGGTTGGACCTGATGATCTCTGAGGTCCCTTCCAACCCAGCCGATTCTGTGATTCTATGATTCTATGATAAGCACTGAAGATGTAGTCCTAGTCTAAACACTATAACAAACTTGCTCCTTTTTTTCACATAACTGTAATAAAAGGTATTATATTAACAATAGTAGCTTCCAGCCTAGAAATAGACAAGTCTATTGATTTCATAGAATCATAGAATCATAGCAAGTCAGGGGTTGGAAGGGACCTCAAAGATCATCTAGTCCAACCCCCCCCTGCCAGACCAGGGTCACCTACAGCAGGCCACACAGGAACATATCCAGGTGGTCTTTGAATGTCTCCAGGGAAGGAGATTCCACAACCTCCCTGGGAAGCCTGTGCCAGTGCTCTCACACCCTCACAGTGACAAAATTATTCCTTATGTTTATACAGAACCGCCTATGCTCCAGTTTATAACCATTGCCCCTTGTCCTGTTGTTAGTCACCCCTGAGAAAAGCTTGACATTGTCCTCTGGCACTCCTGCCTTACATATTTATAAACACTGATGAGGTCACTCCTCAGTCCCCTCCAAGCTGAAGAGCCCCAGCCCCCTCAGCCTTTCCTCATAAGGGAGATGTTCCACTCCCTTCATCATCTTGGTTGCTCTGCACTGGACTCTCAACCAGTTTCCTGTCCTACTGGAACTGAGGAACCCAGAACTGGACACAATATGGCTGTCTCCATGAGAGGGACCCTGTCCTGGAGCAGGGGAAGAGTCCTCCCCCTGAGGAGGAAGGAGTGGCAGGTATTGTAGTGAACTGACTACAGTCCCCATTCCTCTTCCCCCTAAGCTGCTGGTAGGGAGGAAGTAGAGAAAATGGGAGTGAAGTTGAGCCTGGTAAGCAGGAACGGGTAGGGGGAAGGTGTTTTAACACATCCTACTACATGAGTGTTAAAAGGAAGATGCTCATGGCAAGGGGAAAAACTGTCCAGATCTTTAACTTGCCCAGATTTCTCACTATTCCTGGAACAGGAAAATCAGTTTTGTCCAAGCATTTTATCATCCAAACCTTATAGAACAGGAATGAGGAAAGCTGTCATACGTTTCCTTCGGTCTTCTGATATTCTGCATCACAACCAAACTGACAGTTCCAACATTAAAATATCTAGGTTAAGAGTACAATGCAATGAAGTTGACACATAGCCATTGCAAAACTCCTTCCTATTCAGTACAGCTCTGCTGACATCTCTCTTCAGAAATTAAAATTTTGCAGTCAGATAATAGCTGTCAGATACATGCACATCTAAGACATGTTGCTAGCTTGTTTCCTGAACCTATTTGGCTTGCAAGGGAAAACTCATTCTTCTTGACATTCACAAGTCTTCACTAAATTCCCTAAACATTAAGAAAAAAAAAATGTTCTTCACTATGTATTGGGTCAACCCATCATCACATCCTCACATCCCCTGACATGAGATGTGGTACTAATAAAAACCATTGAAATATAAAATGTACACTGATGCTTTTCTACCTTAAAAAAAAGATTTTTTGAAATGCTCTTCTGCAGCAAAAGTTAAATATCATCCTTAATATAGTTTGATGGTATTTACTCTGAAAGTATTTGTTGTGGTTTGAGCCTGGCTGGTAACAAAGGACCACGTGTCCTCTCACTCCCCCTCCTCCATTACAGGATGGCAAGGAAGAAATCCACCTAAAACCCTGTGGGTCAAGACAAGACCTATGAGGTTTTCACTCACCAATTACGCTCATGGGCAAAACAGACTCAACTTGGGGATAAATCAATTTAAATTATCATTCATCAAATCAAATAGGGCAAAGAGAAAACACAAACCAGAGCTTAAATACTTACCTTCACACACCCTTCCTTTCTTCCTGGACAAAAAGTACTTTGTTCTCAGCATCTCTACCTCCTCCCAAGCAGCACAGATGGAACAGAGTGGGATTTACAGTACAGACATCACAGGTTGTTCTCTGCTGCTCCTTCCTCCTCAGTGAGAAGGATTCCTCACAGTCTTTCCCTGGTCCAACATGGACTCCCTCCCATGAGAGAAAGTCCTTCATGAACCCTTCTAATGCAAGTCCCTCCTCCAAGGCACAATCCCTCAGGAGCAAACTGCTCCAGTGCAGGTGGCCCACAGAGCCACGGACTGCTTTGGGAACAGTCCCTTCCACGGCTGCAGGTCCACATCTATTCTGTGATTTTCACCAGGCTGCAGGTCCACAACTGCTCAAACAGGATTTTTCATGGATGGCAGGTCCACAAAATCTGCTCCACTGTGATTCTCCATGGGTTGCAGTGCTCTCACCATGGAATGTACGGAATAATCTCTTTAGGCACCTTCTCCCTCTTCTTCCTCACCAGCCTTGGTATCCCTTCTCTGGTCTTGCTGGTGATGTGTCTTCTGGTTGTGTGCTTTCTCCCTATGAGTTGCTTTCTCTTACCTACCTCTTCTACTCTGCACTGCTCTTAACTGCTCTTAACTTTCTCCTTCTTGAATATGTTAATTACAGAGCCAACATACTTTTTGTTCTCTGATAGCCTAGCGCAGGGACAGGCATGTTAGAATCGTAGAATCATAGAATCAGATGGGTTGGGAAGGACTTCTAAGATCACCAAGTCCAACCCTTGAGCCACTACCACCGTGGTTACTAAACCATGGCACTGAGTGCCACATCCAGTCTCTTCTTAAAAACCTCCCTGGGCAGCCCATTCCAATGTCTGATCACCCTCTCTTAAAAGAATTTCTTCCTACTATCCAACCTAAACCTCCCCTGTCAGAGCTTAAGTCCATGCCCTCTTGCCTTACTGAGAGCTGCCTGGGGGAAGAGCCCAACCCCTCCCTGGCTCCAGCCTCCTTTCAGGGAGTTGTAGAGAGCGATGAGGTCTCCCCTGAGCCTCCTCTTCTCCAGGCTGAACACCCCCAGCTCCCTCAGCCTCTCCTCACAGGACTTGTGCTGGAGTCCCTTCACCAGCCTGGTTGCCCTCCTTTGGACCTGCTCCAGGACCTCAATCTCCTTCCTGAACTGAGGGGCCCAGAACTGGACACAGGACTCGAGCTGTGGCCTCACCAGGGCTGAGTACAGGGGCAGAATCCCTTCCCTGGACCTGCTGGCCACGCTGTTCCTGATCCAGGCCAGGATGCCATTGGCCTTCTTGGCCACCTGGGCACACTGCTGGCTCCTGTTCAGCTTCCTGTCAATCCAGACTCCCAGGTCCCTTTCTGCCTGGCTGCAGAAACACTCCCCCCCAACTTAATGTCACCTGTGAATTTGCAAATGGTGGACTCAGTCCCCTCATCTAAATCATCAGTGAACATATTAAACAGAACCGGGCCCAGCACTGATCCCTGGGGGACACCATTAGTGACTGGCTGCCAATTGGATCACCAACGTTCAGCATCACTCTCTGGGCCCAGCCCTCCAGCAGTTCCTAACCCAGTGTTAAATGCCTCAGCCTTTTCCTTATCTTTGATAACTGTTTCCCTCCATATTCAACAAAGAATGGAGGTTTTCCTTGCCTATTCTTTTCCTGTTGATGTGTCTGTAGAAAGACTTCTTGTTACCCCTAACAGGAGTGGCAAGATTAAGTTCAAATCATGCCTTCATCTCTCAAATTTTCTTTCTACATGACACAACTATATTCCTAAACTCTTCCTGAGTAGCCATCCCTTTTTCCCCTAGTCTGTAAGTTCTCTTTTTTGCCCTAATTTTCTTCAATATCTCCCTGTTCAGCCAGACTGGCTGTCTTCCCTTCCTGGTTTCCTTTTGGCACACAGGGACAGCTTGCTCCTGAGCATTCAAGACTTGCTTCTTGAAGTATGCCCATCCCTCCTGGACCCCTTAGTTTTCAAGGGCTGTTTCCCAGGGTACACTCTGAATCAGTCTTCTGAATAGGCCCAAACCTGCCCTCCAGAAGTTCAACACAGAGGTTTTATTGATGGCCCTCCTTGCATCCCTGAGTATTGAAAACTATTATTTCATGGTCACTGTGCTCCAGACACCCTCCAACCACTACATCTCCCACCAGCCCCTCTCTGTTTGTGAGCAGGTCTAGTGCCTAGAGGCCCCATCCCTGGTAGGCTCATTTACCAGCTGGAGCAGGAAATTATCCTCTATACGCTCTAGGAATCTCATGGACTGCCTCTTCGCTGCTTTGTGGAGTTCGTGGAGCAGGGAGAGCTAATCGGAGCTACTTACATGAGCCAACCCCCTGGGGGATCCCTTTCCTGATACCAGAAATGGCATTGCATCAACCCAGAACAGCACTGTTGAAAAGCTGTCTCTTCTTTCATTTTAAGGTGTTCTATCTTCTCAGCTTAGGTTTGTTTCTCTGACCGTGAGAAAGTGTGGAGGAGGAACTTAAGGAACTGTGAGTGGCTTCAAGCACTCTTACACATAAAAATTTACTCTGAATATAAAACTAGCATCACTTGAACTCCAAATTTTTGTGGCAATTTTCTTTTAAACAAGAGCAACTCACACATTAAAACAGTTGAAGGCCTCTGGGTTTCGAGTTTGCTTTTGGTAGTCTATGTGGTAGGATCAGTAGTGATTTGAGCAATATAGGACAGGAACATAATATAATGCCACCTTGCACCATGTTTTTGCATGATTTCAGAGCTCTGCTTTCCAATAGAAAACGCTGGAGACATTTTCACTTTAAAAGTTAATTGCTGAGCACCTGCAAATCATGCTGTCTTGGCCAATAGTTATACTTAGAATAACGTGGGGAGGCTTAGAGTCCCAAAGACTCTAGAGAAGGGTCCAAACACTGTGTCAGTGTTTTTCAAATATAGTTCAAATAAACTGTTTTAATTTTTAAATTAATATAACTTAACATTATTTTTATTCCCCCTCACATCTTAAGAAGTAATTGCATCTCTCAGTGTTGCCAAGTTGATGACAGTTGCTCATACATTTACTTCCAGTAGCTTCAGTAGGACAGGAATCAATGATCATAGAATCATTGAATGGCTGAGGTTGGAAGGGACCTTAAAGGTCAACTATTTCCAACCTCCCTGCATGGGCAGGAATATCTTCCACTAGACCAGGCTGCCCGAGGCCCCATCAAACCTGACCTTGAACACTTCCAGGGAGGGGACAATCTAAACTTCCTAGGGCAACCTGTCCCAGTGTCTCACCACCCTCAAATTAAAGAATTTCTTTCTAATGCCAAACACAAAGCTAAAGAAAACTCTCGATGTGCAGGATTTCTGCTACGTATTTGCCTATATTTATTTTAGAGAAGTAAAACCAAAGTATTCAGAGACCAGCTGAATGACGTAAAAAGATTTCACCATGTACAAATGATGTGAGCTGTGTGTTCTGGCAAGACATGTGGCTGCCACTGAGCCCAGGCAAACCATCAACAACTGCACCTAGGTACAGTCAACTGGAACCTGACTTTGGAACAGTAGTTTCCCATTAACTCTTCCTATTCAGTTTTTATTGGTTTTGGCTTAATTTTGTGATTTTTTTTTTTCTGCTAGAGTACAGTCAGAAGGCCGCTACTCTATTTTCAAACAGAATAAAACCACACTGCTAAATGACCACCAGAAAAAATAGAAAAGGTGAGCATGAAGTTCTGGGAAGTTATCTTGAATTACAGAGGGATCCTCAGTAGGGTGTGAAAGGGAAAAACAGTGTGAAACTGTGAGAGGACTGACAGAAGTTGGGTATGAACCAGTTAGGGTACTGGAAAGGGTTAGAAAGTGTGAGCATCAATCTTAGAGAGATGACAAAATGATTCAGTGGCACCTCATAACCACATACAGCTTTCTATCTATGAAAGTTTTGCCCTTCCTTGGGAAATTCTGATCTATCTGAGCTTCTAGCTCTTCTTCTGGCACTTAAGCAAGGATTTTGTGATAGTCTGAGAACAGAAAAAGGACAGATAGAGAAACTTAAAACTACTGTAAACACCTTCTAAAAAGCTACCAGTGCTGGGGGACACAGAAGCTCTCTGTCTATGCTGGACATACGAGCCATTATATAGTTCAAACATTTACAAGTATGTCAAATGTACTTAGTAGAACATATATATATATATATGAAGAATTAATTTCATTGATCTTCTACATTGTGGTTATGGAAAAAGAGATACATATGAGAAAAACTAGTAAGGAGTCCCATAGCAATTTTATCCTGGTCATATTAGTGACACAGATGCACACGTACACAGTTACCTAAAATAAAATATTAACTGATTTTAAAAATCTCTAGGAAAAATAATCAAGGAAATGGCTTTATTGACTGCTTAATAAGCAGGAGAAAGAAGGAGGGAAAAAAACCAAAACACCAGGATTTTAAGTACAAGGAGTTCAACAGGAAGGTATATAGGTATTGTGTTTACTAATGTAAGGTGTTCTTCAGGCAATATTTCTTGTAAATAATCCTCCTCCAAACTGAAGATAAATCTTAAACGAAGTATTTTTTCCAATCAAGTCAGTTACGGAGTTTGACAGATTAATCAATATATGTTAAAATCTTTCTCCATTTCTCACCATATCATCTGCCAAGACTCAGCTTACACAGATGGGCAAATGCCTCACATTATGAGAAACAGAGCACATACACCCTATTCTAGAAAAACCATGCACTTTGTTCAGATTTCTTTTTTCTTGTAATTCAGACAATAAGACAATGTTACACTGATCTGAGTAATGGGCTGTCTTTTCCTCTTGATTTTGACTTTCTGATCTTTGAGAAGACATACTGAAAAATTTGATCTGATTTCCCTAAGAACTTTCCATGTGAGCAGCTAGGCATTAGTTTTTCTTCCCACTCTTCCCCTGTTATCCATCAGGACTTTCCTTTGTATGGAGAGACTACATATATATATACTACTCTGTTTAATAAATTAATGAATGAATGAATAGATAAATAAATAAAAGAACATTATATGACAAGAAACATGACCCAAATAAAAACGAACCATTGCTTCAATATTCACATAATTCAAATTGAAGCAGTAGTTTTACAGAAATAAAAGTAGTAGTTTAAAGAAATATATATACAATGGTTTCACAGAAATAGAAGTAGTAGAAATGTATAAACAATAGCTTAAAGGAGTCTCATGGAAATTTACTGGCTGACTAACATACGTAGATGTGTATATAGCAAGGATGTATCTGATAATGGAATGTAGTTACTATGGAAAACTTATCTATGAGAGCAGATTATGGGATGTCTCAAGATTCAAGAGCCAAAACTGAGAAAAACTAATTAGGGGGTTTCAGACTTCCAGAAAAGGAAGAAAAATGCTGCAGGTCATCCAAAGGACAGTGACGAAGACTAAGATGATGAAGGAATAACCAGCAAGGCCACATGGAAACTGTAATGCACATGCAGAAAAGGGTGGCAACCTATGTTGATGAGTTCTTGGAAAAATTATGAATATGCTAATAATTTCTTGGGGAAATATAAGAATATTATCTTATACATGTACGAAAACCATGTAATTAACTAATAACAGTGCTCACACTAGGAGGAGAGATCCCCTGTGCATCCAGCACTGCCATAAAGAATACCTTGCTTAATAGACTTCCAGACTCTTGAGTTTTGATTCTACTTTCACGACATCAAAATTGTCATACAGTTGATCAGTGTCACATTTCTTAGTCATTACTGGATCTACTTTCGGATTTGACCTCTCCATACTATAGAATAATAGCACTTAGAATTAGAATAAAATTGTTATAATATCCAGGTTAAACTTGCACCAAGACAAAAAGCAGGTCCCACAGTGTTATTCCACCCAAGACTGTATTATAGCATTACACTTCTTTTTATCTTCTCTAACTCTTAAACTAAATTTTATAAAGCAGAGTTATCAAACATCATTATATGGAAAGAATGGGCAAAAAAAGAGTAAAGTTTGTAGTTGTTTAAGAAGGTTAGATGTATGATATCTACTTATACTTTTCTGCTATTGCAGAGAAATAAATACTTTTCACTGCGTAACAGCTCTGGTAATGCTTGGACCTATACATGTACCAAAATAGCTCACTAACTAAAAACTATGCACACACATGAAAAAAAACAAACAAACCCACTGGAAAAAATACTAAAAACTCTACAGATCATTTTCTGTTAGGTCAGTGAATTGACCTGTTTCATCATGAGATCTGGGCTTACTATATGTCCAGTTGCAGATGACATAAGTTTAAACAACAAAGGTTCTGAGATAATTCACCTGTTAAAAAAAGAAAAAACAGAGTTTTGATTTCTGAGTAGACTGAAGCACAAAGAAAGAATGCCTTTTGTCTAGGGATTGAATTAGACAAATATTTGTCTCTTTCACAGTCCTTCCTCAGTTAAGTCCCTCTGTCAGTGTCACATGGTCCCATCTTAGTTCTCATAACGCTTCAAGTCAAATAAACAAAATCTTATTTTCTATCTGTCTTTTTTATTTTATTGATTTTTTTCCCCGCTTTCAAGTTAGCTGTCTATTAGCATACACGGTTCACTTTAATAAACTGTATGTTTTACTAAAATACTGCTTGTTGGGTTTCCTCAAAACCTCTTGCTACAACTTAGCAAGTTCCAGTGAAGAGTCCTACACTGAGTCCCTAGCAGCTTTAGGCTGAACACTTCTCTGTGGATCTTTTTGCCATCTGAATACTATAGTCCTTTGGTGTTTATACAAGGCACAGGAAGATGACGGTGCTCATATACAAGCTAATGAAAACCATAGAAAATGAGGATTCTGTGAGAAAGACTTTTTTTCTTTTTTTCTCTCTCTTTTTTTTTTTTTTTTTTTTTCCCTCCCCTTGAATGCACTGCAGAAGATAAAAAAACCTGCAACTATTTTGCATGGAGAAAAACATGATAAGGACAAAAGATTTCCAAAAACTGATTGGCAATTGTAATAACAACAAAACACTTCAATTATATTATTCAGTGATCCAGTGCAGTAGGATTTATTAGTTGTTTGGGGGGTTTGGGGTTTGTTTTTTTTTTTTAATTTGAACTACATGGCATTCTGAGATTATACATGAGACTGAATGTATATTATACATTATATAAGAAACGTTTTGTTTCATAGTGCGTACAACACGTGTGACTACCACTTAACTTCTGACAGTTTATCAAACTTTTGCTGACATTTATCAGCTATGAAAGTCTGAGTTCATAGGTCAAATTCTGCTCATGCACTTCATTTCATCATATATTCATAAGCTTGGTGGTGAAGGTTACAGCATAATATTTGTATTCCTTCACATTTGTCAGTCCTTTCCTAGCTGCTAAGTAATCCCACAGAACTGACGCTGGCTACAATAGAGTTAAAAATGTGGCACTAAGAGCAGATGAGGATGAGACTATTTTATTTTGGAATAATTATTGGCGTAGGCAACTAGAATGAATTTATGGGATTTCAGCCAGACAAGCAAAGTGAAAATCTGGTCTGTTTCTATCATGCTTTCTTGGCAGTAAAGCCAAATTTCACATTTATGAGCAAAAATGTTAATAGATTATGTTTTGCAACTTTACTAGTGCATGCTTTGCATTGTCAGAGAAATTAAGAAACCTCTTCTGCATAACTGAACATACTATTCCTTTCTGTTGTGATTTGACATTGTCTGTGTTAAAAATATTTGAACCTCTGTAAGAGTTGCATGTTAAAGGCCCTGCAAGTTTGGAGAGAAAGGAACACAGTTCTGATGCTGAATCGCAGAATCACAGAATGTGACCACTTGAAATGCATGCACCTGAAAAAAAAAAAGTGTTTTTTTCCCAATAGCTTGTTCATTTCAATACAACATATAATGGAAGATAAACTGCATCTGTCATCAACAGAAAACAACACTGAAGTGTCCCTCAGTGAGACAGAGTTGAGCTGAGACTCTTGTATGAACATCCCAACTGCAAATACGTTTGGAAGTCTGATTTCATTCTGTTTCTTCCAGCATGTGAGGTCAGTCATGCAAGGTATACTGAAGGCTGACAGGCAGAACGATAGCTTTCTCTCTCTCTCTCTCCCTAAAGCATTTTAATTTGCCAGAGAGTCTGTCATAACCTTTTCTGCACAGCTACACAAAACTATGACTATGTACATTCGGGATTGCATGGCAGGTTGCTAAATATAGTCTCTTTGTTTTTGTGTTGTTCTCTTCAGTCTTGACTGCCTGCTGTATCTTTCCATCACCCTCTAAAGGTCTTCTCAGAGAAAAGCTGTGTTAAATCTAAGACTTTACCTGGAAATATTACTGCATTTATTTCCCCAGACCTGACACAGACTTTATTTGTTGACTAGAACTATTTATCCTGCACAGACAGCAGGCATGCTGGAAGCAGACATCACAATAGTCCTCTTATCTTGCTGAGAAGTATTATTGTACTTCTGCTGTATATTTTATACTCAGAATGCAAATAATGACTTTTGTGATACTCCAGCCATAGCAATGATAGTGTCTTGGCACTACAACCCTCATGATAGTGAAGAGAGTAGAAAGCAACTTAAAGTTACTTTTAAGCAACTTGCAAATTGCCCTAAAATATCTGAGTACCTAAAAGGTACACTTTTTTGAGTGTCATCTGTGTACAGAACAGGGAAGAACAAAAAAACCCCCCAAAATTCTTAAAAATTTCCAACTAACTTTCCACAGGATAAAGCCCAATTTTGCAAACAGGCTTGCTCTTTTTTCATATCATGTGTGATCCTAATACAGTACAGACCATAAAATATTTTATGTTCATTCTACTGCCACACAATGTTATGCAGGTAATACACTTGACAAGCTATCATTTACCAAGTATGCCCTCAGATATCTAATAACTACTACTTCTGTATAACCTCATGCACAAAACTGAGCTTTGTTGCCTGATTTCTGAGTATTAGATACTTGCCTGTGGTTCTTACAAGAGATATGAAATGAAATGTGTATAAATATCTAGCATCTCTTCTTTTTAATGTCTTGGCCTCATATACAAATTAGAACTGTCAGCAGAAGATTCATAAACAAATATAATTCAGTAAGAGTTCCTGAGAATGGAAAAAAAATGCTTTATTTTATTAAAATGCCCCCAGTTCTGAGCTTCATAGTGCCTAAGAGGACTTTACCAGAATACAATTTTTAAATTACTAGCTACTACAAATACATGGAAAGAATAATATACAGGCCAACAACGTGGTATGTATTTCCTGTGCATCTCTTTGAAAGGCTTTAGGATTTTTTTGAAGATCAGTCAGATTGAAAAAGCAGTTCCTTCAGGTGTCCGTTGCAGAAAACTATTTAGAGCCTTCTGATGTGCTGAAGGTTTCATAGCTAGAGATAATAATTACCTGTGGTGAGCAACATAATCCACAGCCAACTAACAGTAAGGATGCTCAGCACACAATCAGCAAGACCAGTAAAACTGCTGGGGCTAATTAGGCACAGTAACAGTTTATACTGTGTGATTGCCAACCTAAAAATATCCCCTTCCTCCACACATTCCCCATGCAAGGTTTAATTTATCTGCTTTATGATGGAACTGATTTCATACCTCAAGATCACAGGCACACACGTTTCACCTTGAAAAGTGTCTACTTGCATTGCTGAAAAGCCCTGCAGCCTGCACACCTCTCTGCCCCACCTTTTTCCTCATGTCTTGCCCCAGGATGCTGCTGCCCTGACACCAGCTCTGCTGTTTCCCTGGGTGTACCATGAGGTGGTTCTCCTGGCAGAGATATTCATACAGCCCGGTACCAGTGTGTGACTCAGTCACAGCTGAGGAGGAGAGGTATGAGCAGAGAATATGGAGGTATGCACCTGTTCACCCATCATTATTCATAAAGGCCTAAATGCAAAGAAAAACATCTTAAGGCAGAAACACTTTTTTAGTTTGCTTGCTTTCTAACTAGAAAAGCTGCTTAGGTAGTACAGGAGAATCAAACAATACAAAATAAAAAAGTTTTAAATGGTATATTCCTTTGATAAGGAACAAATTGAGAAATTTCTCAATCTGCCAATTGAAACTGACAAACTCTTTCAAGGCCTAGAGGATTTTCAGGCAAATTTCTGACGTTGAAGGATTACTCACACAATGTTTGCTTCAATATCTAGAGTTCAAAGGATTCTACATGCTTGTACTCATAATTAATAATGGAAATCACATAAGCCTGTGGCAATAATATGAGCTCTACTTAAAAATGTTTTGAGTCCTTACCATTTACAGGCAACAAAACTTTGTAATCTGCACATGTTCAACAGAGTGAACTGTTAAGGAAATAAGGAATAATTTTTACAAATAGATATACATGAAAAACAGCAATAAAAGGCTTTATGGCAATTCCCCCTTCATGAATTGGAGAAGCAGTGATGAAAATAATAGCTGTACAGATCTGAATAAAGAAAGATAGATCTGAAGATCTACAGATCTGAAGATCTGTATAAAGAAAAGATAAGGAAAGTCAGTGCTTGCTTGAAGCTTGGAAAATACTAGTCTCATGTCTTCCTCTCACACACATTCAGCATCTCAGCAGTTTCAAAGAAAGGGCCTTTTGCCTCTATGTTTAAGCTCCTCCACTTATAAAGAGCTGTCAAAAGGATTTGCCTTGCCCATGTACATACCTATGATTCAGTTTTTAATAATTCAGTATCTTAGCTGAATCTTAGATATCTTAACTGCTTGGGCAATGGCATTTTAGTAGATCAGCAGGTATCTTGGCCAACATAAAATTTTCAAGAAAGTTTCTAGGGTCTTACATTTTAGAAATATAATGACTCCTACATTATCTAAATAAATATTTAGGGTATAGCCTAGCTTCACTGAGCACCTGCAACAAACAACATTTCCAACAGACACTTAGCAGGCATAATGAGCATGAAAACAGATTTTAAAAAGCATTTGTCCTTTAGCTTCCTATTTTGCAATATTTTCACAGTTCTTTAACTGTTCACACTTTAACTGTTCCATTAGTCTGATGGAACCTGCATTTAAGTCTCTGAAATTAATGCACTTATGATCATAAAACCTTTCTGGAAATAGTTATAGAAGTATTTATAAGCTACAATTACACTTACTTTAAACGATTCTTCTTAGATCATTTAAAATAGATGTTTACTTCCTAATTAATTTTAAATGCTCCCCAGAGTGTTGTAAGACTGTTCTTAATACAGTGTGCATCCTGAGTGTGAAAGTCTACATTTGTGAGTAAAATAGAAAGAGAAACAAAAAATCCAGGAGTTGTTTTAGCAAAGTTGGGTTAATAGCATGCCAAACTGGAACAGATTTTGTTCATCATAAGGACAGGGATAAAGATACCTGGCACTACACACATAAGGTGATTTAATGTAGAATTAGGCATACCCTTCTGGTACATTCTGAGAAATGCTAAACCCTTAAGCTGGCACGCCCCACAGTAACATAGCAAAATGCTGAGGACCCCAAATCCTCTTTTCAATATTGCTTTTCTAATATTTTTCAAAACCCTGCATCTAGTGCAAGGTGCAAGCATTCTTAGCAAAGCTCTTTCTGTTATATCTTGGTGGTTGTAAATATTAAAAAGGTGCTGACCTAGTTGTGCTACTCTCATAAGCTAGTTCCATTCAGAGAATTTCAAAGACCAGTCTAAATGAATATTTACAAGGTGAACTCAGGGTTTCTTTGCCTTTCCTACAATTTACAATGTATTGTACACTTAAGATTTTTTAGAAGTCAAACTTAGAAACTAATAGCAATACTTAGTGTTAAAGGTTGAGATGCCTTTTCCTCTTAAAGGCATCATTTAAGGTAAAAGTAGCACTTTTCTTTAAAGACAGGAAAAACTAAATGTGGCAAAATGTGCAGTAAAACAGTCACAAATGGTGTGTGACTTCCTTTGATATTCAACTTTTCTGTTTTCCTCATTCTTAACCCCTTCCATCCCTTGATGAGGACATTTCATGCTACTGAGGAGAATAGAGGTGGATGGACATGGCTCATGAAGGGTTCTGAGAGCCCAGTGCCAACTAGCAAACACTGCCCGTTGGCTTTACTACAGGGCTGTCTTATCTGCTACCTCCCCCCTACTCCTACCTCCCTGCATACCTATTTCACCCAGTGCTGTGAAGTGTTAATTCTCCTTGTTTAATGATTTCTAATTTAGAAGAAAGCAATTCATAACTAAGCATCTCAGTGTGCTTTTTAGTTATGAAGATCTATACTATAAACAAGAGGAAAATATTGTAAATAACTCCATAAATATGTACTATACATTATTGTGCTGAGACTACTAATTAACTAATGACCAGAAATTAACAATTTTACTTAAAAAAACAGAATTAATTTTAAGTCAGCTGTAGTTAGATGACATCTTTTTAAATACTATTTATAAGATGTAGAAATCTAGAAACTGGCAATATTTATTTATCACTGTTGTTCTCTATTGATGACTATTTGGCTATTATTCACCAAAATGTCAGAGACTAATTATTCTGTTTTCCACAAAACAGACTTTTTCACTGACTTGACATGATTTCTCACACATTTTTAATAAGGCAACATAAAATTAATACAAAAGCCATGACTATCTAAATCCAGCAAAACTGGAAAGCTAAACTAATAATTTGTTCTGTGTAAAGTATCTTTAGAGAGTCAGCTCTTTCAGAGAACTCCAGCGAGTTAAAAGGCACATTACTGACTAGCCAAAAGAAAAATGAGTTGGACAATGAGGTCTGTTTTGTGGCAGATTTCACCTATGCTGCAGAAATTTCAGAACGTCAGCACTTTAAAATTACAAACATGTGCTGCACCTGGTTCCTGAACAAATAAAACACAACATGGGACTCTCCTTTGATGACTTGTTTTTGCCAACGCAGAAAGCTTGAACTACGAAAGCAGCAGCCTGAATAGGTCTGCTTATTCTTGCTTCAATAACCCTTTCTCAGTGAGGGCTGACTGATTTATCAATAGCTGTGTCAAAATTTTAAAATGCCCTCTGACTAATTTCTATTGCTGATTGTAAATAAGCCACACACTTTCAGAGATCAAAACAGGATTTATTTATTTAAACAGATAAAGATGGGACCTTGAATACAAATAGCGAAACACTACCCATCCTTTAATTTCTCTTTTTTGAGACATGCAGGTGAAGCACTAACTTCAAAAGCACAACAGTAAAGGAACTTAAAGATGCATCTGCCTGCCTACTCAGCATCAGTCAAATAGTGATGCCTTCCAGAATTTAGTATTATGTGCATTTATCACCTAAGCAATTCACTGCATTACAAGGGGGTCTCTAGGAAGGACATGGTGGGATTTTATTGAAGAAGACAATGATATCAGACTACTTTTTCAGTCAGTGCTGTCAATATTAGAGAGAAGATATTACCTCTAATAATACCACATGGAGGACAGATCCATCTTTGGTGGTGGTGGTGTGCCCTGAGCATCTACTTCTATGCTTAGAACTTTTTGAAGACTGGGAAACATGGGGTCCAGCACAGCAAAAATGGCAACCTCTTCTAGAGTGTAAAAGCGGGTGACAGAAATCCTCATGTATGGTTTTGAGGGATCTATACAAAACTCCTTTTCCTTCCCTCTAACATTTTATGTTGCCATAAGAGTAAGCACAAACTCTTACAGGGGACAAAATTGGAGTATGTGTTGTATGACAGACTCATTAGAATACATATTCTTGTCATTTTAACCTTGCATCATAGCGTGTTAAGCCTTATTTTCATTCTGCCCCCTTCTCATGCTTTTTTCAATCTACCCTCAACTCCACCTTTCCTGAGCATGCAACAGGAAACTAAAGCAAGCTAAAACTGATTTCTGAATTCTCTGGAACTCTGCACATTATCTACAGATCTGTGTTGGGCTGTCCTTTAGCTGCAGAAGAATTAAATAATTAAATTTTTCCTGACATGCTGTATCACCAGTACATTTTGCAGTGTAAACATGAGGAATTTCAAACTGTTGTAACAGCTCACAATCTGAAAGCTGCTTTCACAACCAGTAGTGGGAGTTTTGCTGTTGGCTTCAACAGGGACAAGCTCAGGTTTCATATTTGTAATGCAGATGTGCTTATGAAAAAAATTATGATCTTTTTTAAAGGTTCCCTCTTATCTTTAATACAAATTAAATTACTTATATTGTCCATATTCCAGTAAACATTTTTAGTTATTTTCCAGCTTCCAACATTTTCTCACTGTGTTTAATTTTTTTTCAAGAACACAACTCTGAGAGCATGCCATTCAAAACAACTCTTCTGAAGTAGCAAATTTATGGTTTAAAGGCAAATATTCTCTGCTATTCATTACGTTTTTCCCATTACATTGTTCAGAATAAAATTTGAGATTTGATGGCAATGCGTATTCCTATATACCTATGTCAAAAATTCCTTTCTCATGTGCCACACAGTCAAAATTATTAAATAATGACAAGCAAAGAAGGCTTACAGGTTACTTATAAGTGCTGGACACACAGACAACAATACTACCACACATGCATTAGTAAGTGTGACTTAAAATTGAGATTTGACATTTCTAGCATCCTGCATGCTTTGGGACATGTTGAAGAAATGCACAAATCTCTTCCATAAGTTAAGCAGACATACTATGAGAGGTGACTATAGTGTAACAGAAACTGTATTTTATTATAGAAGACAGTTTCAAATAAACTACTCTATGTAAAGTTTATTGATCAATTCAGGTGAACAGTCAGTGCAGAAGAGAGTCTTTAAAGAAAAAAAAGCAGATGGTTCACTGCCACATATTAGCTCCATATTCTCATGTCATGCTGGTGGGAGATGGGGAAAGGGAGACTTAGAAAACAAAATATGTTTTGAAGGAAACCAGCTGCACAAATGGATATTTCAGTTGAAACCTACATGCAGTCCAGAGTTTCCTCTTGCCTCCAGCCTTTTACTATGGAGATTTCTACAGCTAATATTGTTAACTAACTTGTGGCCTGCATAATATCAAGAGTAAAATAGAATGAGACTGGGAATTAATCTCTTTTTCTGAGGTTAATTCCTATCTCTTTAAGTGTTGTTTTGAAGATAATGGTAAAGGCATTGTAAGGCAATCAAGCACGTGTCATACAAGGAATCAAAGTCATCTGTTAAATATCACAAAACCTGAGTGAGGGTCTGAGTTGTTGTCATATACATCCAAGCACCAGAAAACGGTGGCTAAGGTAAAAAATGATGTCCTCTCAACTACTCATACAGTTCCTATTTACATGCGTATTACTTTCAGAGTCATAATAATAGGGCTTACTATTATGAAGAGAGAAAGAGGAGTAGCATGTGTATCATAAGCATTAAATCTAGCCAAGTTTAAAGATGAAAATTTTAAAGACTGCCTTATTATCCCTTGGTAAACTATTTGATTGGTGACCACAGCCTCTCTGTCGTAATTCCCTTGCATTAACAAAGCATTATTTGTTACTTTTCCTTTTTTTACACAACTGATACACTTAACTAGAAACAGATAAAAAATTCTGACATACTCCCATAAGTGTGCAATATTGCTAGGGATTAGCAACAAGTCTCAAATCTGTTTTAGTTGGGAACTGTTCTTACAGATGTTGTTCACTAATTTTGAAAGTAGTTCCACAGAGAAGCTTTGGATCCAAATCTTTTCAAGATATATTAAAAAATTATTTAAAATCTCACTTGAAGTAGATCAAAACAGCAGCAGCCAGAGTCTTTAAATCTGGCCTCCAGCCTAATTTGGAAAATCTCTTTGAAATGGATGAACAAGAAAATAATAACAAACTTTGCCTTTAAATATCAACATTCAAAATTTAAACCTTAACACTGCTATTCAGACATTGCTCCAGAAGCATTTAGTTATATTTCCAGAGGCACAAATTTCTTAACATATCAAGGCAGACAACATTGCTCTAAAGGTGCAAGACTGTCATCCTCCAGCTGCATTAAGCTGCTCTGCTTCAGGCAGAATTCACCAATGAAGTGAGAAAAATAAATGGAAATCTGTGGCGCATTAGCTGCTCTATGCATTCTCACTGAGTAAGCAGCTTTCCTGATCTGCAAGCTAATATTTTTTCATAGCTAAGAACCACAAAACAACCCACTGCAAGCCTCAGGGAATGGAAGCACTGGGATGATGTTACTAGAGAAATCAGTACTACATCACTGATGAAAATGGAAGGAGTCATTTCATAGGATCATAGAACAGTTTTGGTTGGATGGGACAATAAAATTCATCTTGTTCTGTAAGACCAGGGGCAACTTTCAGCAGACCAGACTGCTGAAATCTCCATCCAACCTGGCCTTGAACACTTCTCAGCCTGTCTTCATAGGAGAGGTGCTACAGCACTCTGATCAATTTCATGGCTCTCCTCTGGACTTTTTCCTAGTTTAATTTCATTTCTGTGCTGGGAACTCCAGAACTGGACACAGCTTGAGCTCTGCAGCCTTACCAGACTGCTCTGAGCTGCAATTTTAGATTTAATGGATGCTGAATTATGTTATCCGAGTCTGCTATGACTGCTGCTCTTGAGCTGTGAATGTAGGTGCTTAGCTGTCCTTTGAATAGTCCTTGCTCCAGGGTGAAGATTTGTAAATGTAGCCCTTCTTCCCCACTACTGCTTCTCCATTACCCTCAGTCTCTCCCACACCCTCACAGAGACAGGGAAAGCTGCTTGTGTCATCACATATAGCTCAGGCATCAGAGCACCTGCTGAAAATATACATTTCAAGGTTCAAAATTTCTTCTGGGCCAGGGGTGTCAACCCAGTGAGAAAGTACATGAAATCATCAGGCTATCAAACAGCTCAAAGCCAATGAAACCATTCTTCCTTTGAATTTTTTATTTTTTAAAAAATCTTTTGAACAATTGAAGATTCACCAAAACACAGGCTTTTTCCACTCACATCAGCACTTAGCCACAAAGAGTTACTTTCTCCTTCCCTCTTCCTGGTCTGCTGGATACTTAACTTTTAAAGAGTTTCAGCAAGAGAGCCTGGTGCACACTGATCTAACAGCAGGTAATGATAGCACTCTTGCTGGAAAGCCAAATTCAAATTCTTTTAATACAACAAGATGTTTTCTGCTACTGGGTGCTAGCTTGACCTTATGTTTTGTGTAAGAAAGGCAGATTTGTAAGTCAAGGAGAAACACCCTGTCTGCCAATACCAAGGGAAAGGAAGCATCCTATTCCAGTACTTCACTTGGCTACTGAAGTCCCACTTCTACCTTACCATCTTTCACTTGTTACTTCAGAAAAGTACCTCATAGAAAGCATACAGATGCCTATGGTTGGAGGTTACATGCAGCAGCTATGTGGGTTTAGCTTTGGTATATATTGAAATGTTTCAGCTGCTGAAAGAAACTGGAGCTTTGCATAACTATTCAAGGACAATGTAGCGTAATCAGTGCCAGTTCCAGGGAATTCCCCTTTTATATAACAATTAAATTTAAGGACTGTGACTCCTCACTACAGAAGACTCTCCTCACTACATGAGAGTAAACAGTTTCTGATGTGAAAAGAAAGCCTTGAGTTTCACGTCTTTACCTAGGGGAACATGAGGTGATGTCAGCTGAGAATCTGGAGGATGCAGAACAATAACCAAGACAAGATTAAAAAACCTCCTGTTTGACTAATTAACTCCTGTTAATGAGTGGCTAGGATGGCAGATATTATTTTAGAAAAGATATTTGGCCTGAGTATGAACATAGAATCAGCTTTTTAATGGACTGCACCAAGTCAAGATGCAGCAAGTATTACTGAAAAGGGCTTGGGTTCTTAGCTGGTATATGCAGATCACTCTCATCCTCACATAATTAATTGCTTTTCAATAGGTTTCACATTAACTTACTGGGAGAAGATAATTTTTCACTAAGTGGTGAGAGTACAATTGCTGTAGGTGCAATGAGTTTCTCAATTTTTTATCACTACCTTAATTTCAAAAATTCTACAACAAACAGTTTGACCTGGAAAAAAAAAAGATACAAAGAAGTGTTTTCCTCACTCTGGCTACTCCAGGGAGTATGGAAGGAGCAATCTCAGGACATAGGACAGAAGTGATACTTGTCCTTAACTTACTGTACCTCCACCTCTGTGTAAGCTGGGACAAGTCTCTAGCAGGGTTACAATTAATAAGAACAGGGCACTTAATCTAAATATCTACTGAAACACCAGTCTGACTCTGAATCTAGGAATCTGGGAGAGCTATTATTTCTGGATGACTCGACAAGAATAGTAGGCCTTTCAAATATTTTCTAATTTACTTTTTTATTGCTTTGGGCTTAAAAATTGTGTATAAGGTAAGAGAAAATAAGAACAATTCTGCAGTCACCCTGTATCAGAACTGGTAAGTAGAATCCCACTTAAAATAATCAGAATACCTGTATCTGCTGACCATTCACATCGTAAACATCACACTAGTGGAAATTCCTTGCATATAGTTCCTAGCCTGTCCTAGCTGTCAGGGTGTTTAGCACTTGACTGTAGAATTTGAGCTAAAAAAAAAAATAAACAAATTGCCTGCCTGCAGAAATCCTACCATTCCTTGCTTCTTTCTTCCCTTTCTTCTGTGTTATTTCAAGCAAGCCTTAAGAAGAGACTATGCAAATACTAGATGATAACTGGTTATCATGGACAAAGGGAAATTGGATTAGCATTTAGCATTTAGCATTTTGCCCAAGAAATAATAAGACCAGGTAGAGTGCCTCCAATGTCAGCTGCAGATGTGGTATATTAAAATGTGTTTTACAGTACATGAACATGTAATGGACAATGGTAGCATTGGCACACAGATTCAGACAAGTAAGAAAGACTGACAACACAAATACAATGCTTCTGAAAATCAATAGAAGTCTTCCATCAAATTCAGTATAGATTAAATAGGGGTGTTTTGTTGTTGTTGTTGCTCAAGTAGCAACTTTTGCCCCTCTGGTGCACCAATGGGATTCACTGTTTGGCCCCTCTGACCAGATCTTCTAGACGAAACATCTACTTTCACATCCTATTTTTTATCATCTCAGAATCAAACTCCTGTTGCTGAGAGTAGCTCTCCAGGTATTAAGAATCCCTAGATACACTGGGGAGTACTGTAAATAAACAGTATAATGAGGACATTCTTAATATATGACAATAGTGGTACCTTAGGATAGGTCAACATATTAATTTCTAAATTCAGCACACAAAGATCATCTCTGTTAGCTGGGAGCCTTTTGTTGTGATCTTACAAGATGTTCACTGTAGAAGAAAACATCAAGCTAAAAGTTAAGCCTCCACTATTTTCTTGTTTTATTCCAATAACTACAGAATTTTGATTTGATTGGATGGGAATATGAAGAAATGAGAGAAAAATCTACAGGAAGATACAGGTTAAGCAGAAGATCTCTCAGAATAATACTCTTTTTCTTCACTATCCACTCTTTCTTCCATATTAATAGGATAAATAAAAAGGTATAGATAGAATAAGAAAACTATTGCTCCACAGAAAGAGAATTTTCAATTTACACATACAATTCACATATGCAGTCCAGATACTTCAGAAGGAAACAATTATACCTGATCTTGGATGTCCTTTTCAAACAGCTGAATGGCATGATGCTTTTGGTTATCTTTACAGCCCTCTTCCATGGGGTGTTGCTTTGTTTTATTCATCTTAGCTAGGCAATGTACATGGAGCTCTCTCCAGTAGTTCCTTTAACAGCAAGCCATCCAGTTCCAAAGTAATTTCTTCCTCTTTACTCACAAGGCCACAGTGTTGTGCATGCAGATGGTAGCAGAGTATGGATGAGCCAAGACTTAGTAGCACTCCAGATTTCTGCAGCCCCTATTTTCCTTATCATACAGCAACAATGGCAGTCTTCTCAGGATATTCTCTCTTTCAATAACAGAAAAAATTTCTGATTAAATATTTCTTTAGCATAAAGGTGCACAAAAATAAGCAGATCGACCATCTATGCTGGTGCATAAAATCATATCCAGACTCTTGAAATTCATTGAGATCTGAATCTTGATATAAATCTTAACACAGATTGATGGATCCTGGAGGAACTGGTCATACAGCTCCTGACATAGATTTAAGCTTGATTTTAAACTACCAAACTAATCACAACATTTATCCCTACTCATTTTGTCACCTTTTCTTTTACACAGATTTCTAAATGTGTCAAAATCTCTCACACAAGGGCACTATTCTGCAACAGGGCTAGTTCATTGTAATTATGTCAGACTTTTGTCAAAAAGCTGTTACAGTAATATTTTGCACATTCAGTAATATAGGAGATTACATAATTTAAATAATTCTTATTTTTCAAATTATCGTTTTCAGATGTAGCTCAAAAAACCAAAATTCCTCATAAGAAAGCTTTGAAATAGTTCATAACATTTTCATTGTGACAACATGGAGGTCTGGAATAAAGGAGCAGCAAGTGGACTAATGAATTTCCAGTGTCTTAAATTCCCCTCTGTCTCACATATTGCAGAACCGTTTCATGGAAATTAACTTAGTTGAGGTATTTTGTCTCCTCTCCATTTCCCCTTTGTTTTACTCTTTTTTAGACTGTGCTCTTTTTTGAGCTGTATAAGAATACAGATCTTTGTGTATATTTATACTGTAATGTTGATGACTGGTCTTAAAAGAATATTTAAGTTTGCTAAGCCCCACAAACAGTGCCTATCTGTTATTATACTATTATTATTATACTTACTAGATTAGGATGGATTTGGCTTCATGCACCCTAGTTGGGCTTACAGAGATGTAAGCTCAGAATATTTCTTGACAAGAGTAATTTATAAGTTGAAAAGCCTTAATTATGCCATGTGCTACCCCTCCAGGACTCATTTTTGACTCAAAACATGCTCAAACCCCACCTTTATGACCTCAATACTGAGAAACATTATGGAGCAGTTCTTCTTGAATGCGTTCACGTGGCATGTGCAGGACAGCCAGGGGGTCAGGCCCAGCCATCATGGGTTTATGAAAGGCAGGTCCTGCTTGACCAACCTGATCTCCTTCCAAGACCAGGTGAGCTGCATAGCAAATGAGGGGAAGGCTGTGGAAGTTGTCTACCTGGACTTTAGTAAAGCCTTTGACACTGTCTCCCACAGCAGTTTCCTAGAGAAGCTGGCAGCTTGTGGCTTAGACAGGTGTACTCTTTGCTGGATTAAAAACTGGGTGGATAGCACATCCCAGAGAGCTGTAGCGAATGGAATTAAAACCAGCTGATGGCTGATCACCAGAGATGTTCCCGAGGGCTCAGTTTTAGGACCAGCCTTGTTTAGTATCTTTATCAATGATCTGGACGAGGGGACTGAGTGCATCTTCAGTAAGTTTGCGGATGATACTAAGCTGGGGGGGAGTGTTGATCTGCTTGAGACTAGAAAACCTCTACCAAAGGACCTGGACAGTCTGGATAGATGGGCCAAGGTCCACAGTATGAGGTTCAACAAGGCCAAGTGCCCATCAGAGAAGGACCTGGGGGTGCTGGGTGATAGCTTGCTGAACTTGTGCCAGCAGTGTGCCCAGATGGCCAGGAAGACCAACAGGATCCTGTCCTGCATGAAAAATAATGTGGCCAGAAGGACTAAGAGCGGTGATTGTTCCCCCATACTCTAAAATGGTGAGACCATACCTCAAACACTTTGTTCAGTTGTGGGCCCCTCACAAGAAGAAAGATGTTGAGTTGCTGGAGCACATGCAAAGAAGAGAAAAAAAACTGCTGAAGGGTCTGGAGCATGTCTTACAAGGAGGCAGCTGAGGAAATTGGGATTGTCTGTTGTGGAAAGGAGAAGGCTGAGGGGAGACCTTATTGCTCTCTACAACTACTTGAGAGGAAGTTGCAGTGAAATAGGCGCCAGTCTCTTCTTCCACTTAACTGATGATAAGACAAAAGGAAATGGACTCAAGTTACACCAGGGGAGGTTCAGATTGTATATTAGGAAAAATTTCTTTACTGAAGGTTGGTCATACATTGGTAAAAGCTTCCCTGGGGTATAGTGGAATTGCTATTCCTGGAGGTGTTAAAAATATTTGTGGATTTAGCACTTTGAAACATGATTTAGTTAGCTGATTTTCTTGGACTGATGGTTAGACTTGATTATCTTAGAGGTCCTTTCCAACCTTAATGATTCTATGATTCCTTTTTGCTTCTGAGCATGCATTAAAGACCTGTCTATATACACTGATATGTGTACATAAAGCATACAAGTATAGTATATGTACATATGCATGTAAAAGTATATGCTTATATATATAAATGTACACATGTGGATAGATAATGCAGATAATATGTCAGAAAGATATGTGAAGACACCTAGTAAACAAATTCTGTCTTTGACTACATCCTACATATAGTGAGGATGTAGTCCCTCTTAGGAAAAGGCTGTCTTGGACACTTAAGAGCAAGAGGGTCTTTTAATACTTAGAAAAAATGTGGGCAGAAAATCCTACTTCTGACTTGCATATTTTAAGCTTTGAAAGTGTTCTCCATTTTTGTTCCTGCTTTCCAGAAGCATGGAAACTTCAGATAACATAGTAGTAATTGTCCTGTAAAATGGACACATTTTATGGTACAGGACTTTAAGTCTGTCTTTAACCCTTTATTCCTGGATATTGCCCTGTACTCAATGCCTTCTCCCAGGCCTTTCTACCTAGACATGAGGTTCAGAAAAGAGAGAGTCTACCAGGAATGGAAAAGGATCAAGTCATTGATTAATTGAGAAATCCCAACCCATGCAAGTCTGTTGCATTTGATGTGATGTATCTGGGGGTGCTAAGAAAGCTGACAGAAATTGCTGTAACACTCTTGATCATCTTCTAAAGGTCATTTAATCAGGGAAGGCCTACGATGACTGTAGAAACACAAACATGGCACTCAACCTCAAAAAAGGCAAGAAAGATGACTCGAGAACCTCCAGGCTGCTTTGCCTCATTTTAATTCCCAGATAATCACTGATGCACATTTCTGGCCAGATGATGGAATTAGCAAAATTCTACATGGTCTCTCACAGCGTCCTTAATACGAACTTAGAACACTATAATTGGGATAGGACTACTAGACGGGTAAAAAATAGTTCAAAATTCTAGTGATAAACTGCTCTGTACTCCACTTGAACACTGGTTAAAAGCAGAGTAGCTCAGGGGCCTATAGTAGTTTAATATCTTCATCAGTTACCTGGAGTATCTGGAGTGCCCTGGCATCAGGTTTGTAGAACACTCCAAACTGAGGTAAACAGTCAGTATGTTCAGAGGCAAGGCAGAAATTCAGGCATGGCAAGACAGGCAGGGGAAATGGGCCAAAAGGGACTGCAGGAAAGTCAACAGGGACATTCCTGGCAACTTTGTGTACACTAACTCTGCAGCAGTGTAGGCTGGGGACTTGATGGCTATCGAGCAACTCTGCTGTTGGTAGAAGAAGAGAGACAATAGATATAAGCTGAAACAAGAGAGATTCAGTCTGATGAAACTTTTTGCCTGTGAGGACAGGCTACCTGGAGAGACTATGCAGTCTCCAGCTTCCGAGTTTTTCAAGATTAAATTGGGTAAACCCTGAGCAACCTGGCCTCAGGTCAGTGTTAGTCCTGCTTTGATCTGGAGGTTAAACTCCAGATCTCCAATGCAGCCTTGCTACCTAATGATTACTATGATTCTGTGTTTGTTATGGACACATGGCTGTGTAACCACCCCTGTCCTTACACACATACACATTTAGTCTCTGTTCAAATGCATAAAAGCACTGAGAGATTGTATACTCTCTGCAGACATCTATTGTCAAATACAATCCACTGACCTACATATAGTGACACAATAAAGGCTGTCACTACTGAGTTGCTGTCCCTCTTTAAAAATTGCCACTTTTTGTGAGAAGGTCATAAATTCAGGTGTCATTTTCCCATTGAAATATCAAAGAACATTAAAGTCTTTAAAACTGACAAAAAATAATAATGTTCAAAAAACAAAAAAAAAAATTAAATGTGCTTTTCTATTCCTAACAGCAAAGGGAGAAGGTGTTTTTACTGAATGCTCTGATTTGGTCTGTGTAGATTGTGTCAGTGATCTACTTCACAAATAGAGTGAGAAGGACAAAAGGAGGGATTTTACCACTCAAAGGTGACCCACAGATACAGATTAGTTCCATCCAGATTAGTTCTATGATTTGTTCCATTTTAAGAAATTAACAATAATGATGTGGGTAAGATGCATTTATTAAACATTAATGACACATTTACTTAGCTGAAGCCACTTCCTACAGATATACACAGCTCAGGGAGCCTACTTGCTTGTTTCACCGCCCACTTTCCTTGTATGTGGCATCACCATTAATCCTGAAGACATTTAACAAGAATGCCTCCTGTCAATGCAGTATTGTATTCAAGATAGTAATTTTTAAGTATGTGAGTGTAGGAGGCTTTTGCCTCAGAAATTCACGTTTATCTGAACCAGCCAAACCTCCCAAGTGTGGGAGACTGGGCCAAAAAAATCTCTACAGACGTCTGTTCTCATGAAATCCCTATAGTGAGCTGCAGATAAATAAAAGGACATATGGAAAACCAAAGGACTTTATATAAATTGCGGGTCAGGAACAGTATGTTTTCAGACTCATATTTTTCTGGATTGCCCCCTTGGAAAGAATGGGAATGTAATTGACTTCTAGTCCATCTCTCACTGATAGGTAAAGGCACTGTCAAAGTGATGCTAGGAAAGCTACAGCAAAACAGCATGACTGCCAAAGTCCTGAAGCAATGAGGCTTTGAGCCAGATTGCAGCATTTAGGAAGCAACCACAACAGTAAAAGATTGTCTCTGTTTGGCAATGGGCTGGCTGTTTCTCAATGCTGAAATCACTCGAAACTCACCATGGTCTCCAGCAGTCAGTCCCTCAGGGTTGCTGTCCCACTTAAAAGATATTTATAAATACAGCTTTTATAGTTGTACGACACATTACTATTATGATAATCCAAAGAGTAGTAATGGTAAATTCTTTCTCTGCTAAGGACCAGTGGAAAAAAAACCTAAAGAGGGTTACAGCTGCACTACTTATAAGAGATCTGCATGTTTATTTTGAATTATGAGGAATCCTGTTCTACTCTGGTTTAGGCTGCAAGTGAAAGCAAGTGACCTATGAATGTACCAGGGCATGATCTGTGTCAGATCAATTATGAAAGCACCTGGCTGACCTGGAAGTCCAGTAGAAACAGAGCCCTGACAATAGGCTCCAGAGGCATGTGTGGACAGCCTCATCCTTGTGAAGCCCAGGACACATGAGGCAGTATTGCACTCAGCAGTTAACAGTTAAAGGTGAGACAAAACCTAGCATCAGCATTTCCTGCCACGGATTAATTAAATGTCAGTTAATGCATTTATCCTGGAAATTATTTAGATGTCCATTCCAGGATACGCATTTTCAAGTTTTATTAGTGTCCTGGTTCTATTGTTACTTGAGGAAATCCTAGTATTTCCATCCACAGTTTCTACTGTGTCTTACCTGGCAGTCAACTGACAAAAAGCAAAATTCTACTTAAAAATGCTCCTAGGAGAATTGCAGCTTTAATGATCATTTAAGTTGATAATATTAGACCTTATCTGTGTTAGGAAATAAAGAATAGAACAACAAAAAAATTAAATAAATTTAGCACAATTTGGCATGAAACACCACTGTCTTGTTTCGGACCAGGATAGAACTAATTATTTATCTTATATCTATTAATTATAAGATAATTTTTATCTTATATCTTTATCTTTTTATCTTATAATTTTGCTTTCAGCTTTTTCAGCTTTTAAGAAGCTGCAATCGCTGAAATTTAAAGGAAGTTTCTTTGTCAGTGTCTGCTTCTAGGACTGATGACACTTGATGCTTATAGTTGCAGCTAGAGACTGGTGTGCAGAACCAAGGCCACTGCTCAGTTCTGAGGAACATCTTATGCTCCAGGAAGAGAAAGGGAGCAAAGGGGTCACACCTGCAACTCTCCTTTAGGGAGAAGAAGACAAGACAAATGACCAAAACTGTCCAAATGGAGTGTTCCATCCCATAAGCATCATACTTGATAAAAATTTGAGGGATCACAACAGTCAGCTCCTTTCCTTTCTTCCTCCTTCTGCTCCTTAGTCCATCGCTGGCATTCTGGGAGGATTCCATCCATTTGTCTGCCTGTGATCCCAATACCTGCCATCCTGAATCCATGTGTTTTGCCTCCAGCTCCCAACTGCTGCTAACTCCAGGGGTCTTAGCAGCCTGGAGCCTTTTCCAGCCCGGGACTTTTTCAGGGCCTGCCTGCATGCTTGATGGTAATATGAGAGTTATTGAGGAGAAGGGAGGGGGAACATGGTATTGTTTTTGTGTTTATTTGTATATATTTAATAACCTTTCCTTTTTATCATCACTGTTTCATTAAAGCTGTGTAGTTTAGCTTCTAGCTTCTAAGTCTCTCCCTTATTCTTTCTCCTTTATTTATCATGGAGGGAAGAGGGATAAAGAGAGAGCATCTGTTGTTCAGTTAATTGCCAGTCCAACGTTAAACCAAGACAACCACACATGGTGGATTAGTCTGGATTAATGCAATTCAGACTTGATTTTGAAAAACACTTCATTTCTAAAATTATTCTTTTTTTTTTTTTTAAATCATATCTGCTTTTGAAACTAAAGAGCATTTTTTATAAGAAAATATCAGATTGAGAGTCCTATAGAGATTTTGCTCCCTTTAAATTGAAGAATAAAGAAATTATAAACATTATATTTGTTACATATAGTCTTATTTTGAGAGAAAAGCAGAGTTCAAAATATCTTTACTTTTGCTCAGTATTTTAAATATGTTTTGTCAAGTCAGTGAAAACCCTGTGTTTGCTCTCTAGACTTTTTGTATCATCACTGGGCACTATGATGTTTTACAGCTGAGATTAGCAAGGATAGCTGTACTACTGTAACAGTATTACCTGGACTCGTGTGGTTTCAGTCCTAGAAAGAAAGTATTTAATAGTTAAAATGTGGAGGACACACACCGACATATTTTAGGGACTTCTGCTCTGATCCAGATCTCCTAGGCAGTCAAGCATATTCTCTAATATATTTACTGTGATTCTACATTTCTTTACCAGGGAAAGTGTTTTGTTTCCCCTTTCCTGTTTTTCCACACCTTATTTCTACATCTTCTGCCAGCCTAGGAGGATATTCTAAACTGAATCCTCACAAAATCAGTGCAAGAATTTACAGTGTAAACATGACTACATGTCTGAGTAAGGGCAGCTCTGTGTTAACAGCAGCATTAGAACTATAAAAGAATTGTCTCCTGTCCTGAGTTTAGGTCTAATCTTGGAAACTTGGATATGTATGTCCTGGCCCTAAAATACTCTCCCTATGGAAGTGCAGTCTAAACTTCATTTAATATTAGTTGGAAGTGAAGTGCTTTATTGTAAACAGAAGAGAACATGATTTGTTTATAATAAAGCACTTGACTTCCAACTAACATGAAAGGCATCTAGCATGCCAAAAATCCTGTAATAGTCCATGCCTTTGGACACTTCCTTCTGGTATAAAACATAGGTTATAGCAGGGTAAAATGACTGCACAAGAAAAACAACAGCAATGATTAAAAACCCTAGCAAAAGGGCCAAATCTACTTTGAATACATCTCTGCCTTCACAGTCTGACTCTAATGCCACAGAAGGTGATGAAAATGCTCTCATTTATTTCAAAGAAACATGGTATAGGTTCTAATAATTTTCAACCTACTGTGTGGTTACTATGAAATTGCTGAGTATATGAAAGGTTAATGTCAAGTAGAAATCTGAAATTTAGCAGTGCAAATTTGCCCTAAGCAGTAAGTAATAATGTTGTTCTTACATATATGGCTCCCTTGATCTCTATTAACACCTTAATATTACCAAAGTAATATAACTAGTGGGTTTAGATGGCTCCTAGTCTTTCAACCCTGATCCTGCTGTCGAAAACTTTTGTTTTATTAAAAGGATAGTGCTCTCTCCATGTTACTATTCTGTACAGGTACTGCAAGAACAACTGTAAAATATACAGCCCATTACTGATGATTAATGCTTTTGGCATTGTGTAAAAGGTTCACACAAAAGTGAGAGTCACCACATAATGCTAAACACTGTTGCTGAATTTTATGGGGATGGTGCACTAAAGCAACAGTAGAGACTCCTAGTATTAGACTTTAAGGTTCATAATAAGTGGGACATTTTTCTAGGCCAGTGGTTCTTGGAAGAGAAAGTCTCATGATTTTACTGCTTGTTTTCCTCACTGCATTGTACTAAAGCAACCACAAGTATGGAGGTATAAATATTCTTAGTAGGTTACCACTAGCATATTGCTGATTTGGTGGATGTATATTACTGTAATCATATTTAGTATTCTCCACAAAAATCAGTAGCTGATGGAAGCACTGAATGCAATGCACCATAGCAAGGACGCACCTGTTTTGTTCCTGTTAAATAAAGACTCGAAGAAAGCATGTATCTCTTTGAAATCCAAAGTATGGTATAGATGGATGAAAACTCTGTCCTGCAATGATCAGAGACCAAGACTAAAAGCTAGATACTGCTGGGTTTCCTTCTAAACATGTAACCTATGCAGTTTGATTCTGTAACAATTCACTGACTTCATTGGAGATCAGTCTTCTCCATTAAAATCTAAATGTCATGAGCTAAAGTCTAGCAAGAGGCCACCAAATAAACTAAGGGTCCTTGCAAACAGCAGAGGAGTGACCAAAATGCCAAGAGTTCTTACAAGTTTGTATTGAAGTGATCTATCCTCCAGAAGGCTGGAAAGTCACATGCAAGAACCTCAAAAGTAAGTCTCTTAAGACAGGTTCTCCATATTAAATTTGTTGGTCTTAAATTTGTTTTCATCCTAGTTACTTTGGTAACTTTTTCATGAGATGGATGCTCCAAACTGTCCTTGCTACCACCAGCTCAGTTACTCTACTGTGTTCTCTACATTTATGTTAGTACCTAAGAGCAAGCATTCAACAGGAACAACCAAGGTAACTTTAAAAAGATCGATGGATTTTCATTCTTTTTTCCCTTTCTTCACATTAAACACAGTGCAGAAAATAAAGTAAGGTTTTGCTCATGCAGGTAAAAATGTGATTTTGCAGTCAGAAGTGATTAGCACTTTCTTGTCCATTGAAAGTTAAACACACACAAATTTTGCATGAATAAAAGTAGTTCAAGAAGGGAGGATGAAGTTTTGAAACACCTATTCATGATAGGAATCATGTTTGCTAGTTTAAGGTGACAGAATGAATAAATCTGTACTGTCATTTGAGTAACTTGAATATTTAGCAATGTTCTACACATATGGGGTTTTGCAGTAGCACTTACCTGTCTTATATTAAAAAAAAAAAAAAACACACACACAAAAAAACAAACAAAAAAACAGAATAAATAATCAAAATGAGAAGACCTTATTTGACATTCTGATATTACTTTTTTAAAATCCCTCTTGCCTTCTGAGAGGTACCAGTAGAATGGGTAAAATTTCAAGAACTGAAAAAGAATGGATTAGAGAGCATATTAATCATAGAGTACATCATCACTGGAATCACCAGTCTTTCCCACATTAAATAGACAAATTCTGTCTTGGACAAAAATGTTAGACAGATGACAAAGGTTGTTCTTCAAAAACTAACAATACATTTGAGGGGATGAGATTTGCCTACATGAGCTCTAGAGTCTAACAAAAAGAGAAAAGACTAGTTGCCTTGAGAACTACACTGCCTTCTCTGTTCCTCACTTACAGTACTTACTTTTTCCTCTTTTTTAAATTTATCTTTAAATAGCTTGTTGCCTTTTCTACATATACTTACAGAATCACAGGCACATATAAATAGACTGTACAACTGTTTCCAAACATTTTGCATTTACACATTTGCACTGTGGAAAATGTGGTTGATGCCAAACAATACTGAAATAGCACAGTGGAGAAGATGGAAATTCACCAGCATAACTTAGCGTAACATAACTGCTAGATAAAAGAGACTGTGAAACCTTTCAATAATGGGTTTAGCTTGGAAGCTGGAAGCAGTGCTTAAAAGAAAATTTCTACACCACTATAGTTGACGGTGCAAGGGCTTCTACTGCTAAAATAGTGCAAAGTATGCCAAATTAGTTAAAAATATCATTAGTTTAAAACATAAAGATTTTGCATTAGCATGTTTTATTTTCCTCTGAAACAACCTAGGGCATGAGCACTCACATGCAGAAGCAAGGAGGTTTAAGATACTGGTATCTTCTTGTTTTCACTTTCTCTCTTTGAGGTGCTGAACAGGATTATAACATTGTGAATGGGTTTAGTATGCTCCAGCATATCTGTTATGGTCTGGACTAACATTAAAATTATTTTTTTGTTTTGGATCTGCCAGAACAAAGTCCAACCAACAAAGGTCGGGTGCAAGCATAAACTTTCATTTAACAGTTGGCTTAAGCAAACTGATAGAACCCCATGAAAGTATGGGGAATATGTTTCCAAGCAAAAGAGGGAGAGAGGAAAAGGAGAATATACAAGAAAAACGACAGAGGGAGAAAAATGGGAGAGAAAAGAGCAAGAAAGTGGGAAAGAAAGAATGAGAGAGAGTCAGTCACCACTAGCGGTCCAGCTGTCCGGTGAGTTTCTTCAAGATGTTTTTTTTTTATAAGCAGTGCTTTAAAGATAAAAAGTCTTTACCCAGCCAGTAGTTCTTATCTCTTTCCAGGCATATTCCCCCCCCCTCTCCCGCCTCTGCTCCAGGCAGGCCAGGTACATTAGCATAAGTACAATCAAGGTATCTCTCCCCAACTCTAGGCAGGGCTATTCACTTTAAAATTGTGTTTTCAGGCAAAAAAAATTCCAGTGAGAGAAAGATCATCAGTGAAATCTCACAATATCTAACATGGCTATAGATTTTGTGCACCAGATACAACATGAAGGATAAACTTTGGAGGAAATGTAAAATTTTCTTTTATGACATATTGAATAATTCCAGTTAAAAAGAATCTGCAAACATTAAGAAAATTCCTACAAAGATGCTAGTAGTCCTTTTTCTCCTTCACCCCAAATATTGGCTAGTTGGTAAAAAAAAAAACAAACCAACATCAGGGTAAAGAAAATCAAACATTATGAACGTCACAAATGCCACGATTAGGGGCCTTTGTGCAGTCCTGTGCTCACTCGTCCCTTTAACACTTATGCACCAGTGATGGAAAAACATTTTTAAATACTGTTCTATTTTCCTCACAGGTCTCTGCTCCTCCCCACACTACCTGAAATGTACCAACTGGTACATTCAACAAGATTGACTTCTTCCCAATGACCAGTTAATTCTCCAAGCTGTGTGTTCAAATGCAGGTAAGCCCAAATGCAAGGTAAGAATACCAGAATTAACAGCAGGACCTATTTCCATAAATTCTAAATCTACAGATGATGAAATGTTTTGTTTTCACATCCTGGCCCCTTGCCCTCTGCTGCACAGTTGGCTTCAAAACCAGAGTCCTTAATTCTTTGAAGGAATGAGTTTTCACACTTGGGTAGGTGGCAGCCTCTGAAGTGCAGGTGTTTTGCAAGAGGATGTAGTCTTTATGCAATTAGAGCATTTGTGCAGATTCAGGAAAACACAGATGCCATGTGCTGCTGGTTCAGCTTTGAGCACATTTCCTGTACTTAACAAGCATAGTCTTCAGGGTTCATATTGCAATATTTGAAATTAGACTGGCCCATTTGTTGTACATGAAACAATGATTAAAGCTTGCTCTTACAAACACTGGTCCTTGTACATTTCCACTACCGGTGAGATGCCAAAAGGAAGTTATGCCTTTAATCTTCCTTTTCCATGAGATCTACCTGTAATTCCTTAGGGCAGGTGCTATCCATTCTTTAACAGTCACAAATATCAAGCATTCCTTTTGTTGTCATGATCATATAACACTGACAATATTCATGTTATCAGTGTAAAATAAACTCTTGGATACTAAAAAAGTAATAAATAATTAAGCTTTAAAATAATAGCTTCTGGCAAATACAAAAATTATTACTACAGTCAGCCAGGTATTCACTGTAAATCTGGTTTTAGAAGTCCTTTAGTCATTTGTGCCATGGAAAATACAACATATAAAACACCCTTGCCAGTTCTTTCTGTGCTATCCTAAAAAATACACATCTCCATACACGTCTCCAGAGATGGAAAGCAGTAGTCAAGTCTGTGACACCATCCGATCCTGTGAAAAAGATCATGAAGGTCAAAAGTCATGTAAGGAATGTATCCTGAAATAAAAACAGCAGTCTATTACAGCTCAGGTAATATGTATTAGCTTTGAAAGAAACTACCATGAATTTAAAACAGAAGGGACTAATTCTGCAAGAAAAACATATTCTAAAGAGCATACTGTTTATATATGATAGTATAAGCTTAGCAGCACCTGGAGGTAGCCTAGAGATTATTAGCTTTTGTAGCCACTACAGCAGGAAAAATAAATTGATACTGGTACTGAATTACTCTCTGTCTCCACACAGAGGACAAAGACCCCTATTCAATTGTACTTGCTCTGATTCCAAGGCAGTCATCAGTCCTACTATGGTCTCATAACAGCTCTGAAGTGTTTGCTGAGAATGGCAACACTTCTTGTTAGTTATTCTTTCAGCATCCTTTCAACTAACTCAACATATTCACACATAAACTTTCTAATAAGCCACTCAGTATTCAGAGCCTTTCATTTCTAGCACTATCAAAGTCAGAATTTTTCAGCGTTTTCCAGAAAGTGAATAATATTCATGAAAAAAATTGCAAAACTGGTTGGTATTATTAGAAATTCCTCTTTATCCATATAAAAATGCATCTTTTACATCTTCCCATAACATTTTAAAAAGCAGCAATTTTTTTTGATAGGTAGCAGGTAGCATGAAATGCATAGTATATTTGTAGTTGTGTTGCTTAGCCTTTCTATAACTTCTAAGACTTTTTAATTTAATCAGCCCATATAACTGCCATTTCTATAGTATTTGATATCTTCCTAACTGCAACTCATATTTGGAATGGAGAATGTAGGAGATGTCGAGTTGCTTATTTTACAGGTGAAGAGTAGACACACAGTAGTCTAAGAACCTTATTTAAAGGAAATCCCTGAGAATAAAATAATTGACAGAAGCATTGCCCCTTAGAAAATCTATGATCTTCATCAGGAATCCAGAATAATTTCCTCCATAATGAAGGATGCCATTTCCTTCATCAAGATTTTTTTTCCTTCTTTTTTTTTCTGAGAAACAGCATAATATATTTGCTATTTGTACGATTTTCTTCTGATAAATGAATGTAGAAAGATAGTCATCTGTCGTGGTTTAATGCTGGGCTGGCAAATAACTGAATGACGGATGCTCTCAATAAATCCCATTCCCTGATAAAGAAAGGAGAGAGAATAAGGGAGAGAGACTTATGGGTTGGAAACTAAACTACACAGCTTTAATGAAATAGTAATGATAAAAAGGAAAAAAAATTATTAAGTATATACAAATATACAGAAAAATGATACCACGTTCCTTCCCCTTTTCCCAAGAGTAGGAAAAGTGGTTTCCTCCATCACCACCCAGGGCAGCCCTGGGAAAGTCCAGGCTGGAATCCTGGAGTCAGCAGCAGTCGGGAGCTGGAGGCAGGAACACACAGATTCAGGCTGGCAGGGATCAGGACCACAGGCAGAGGAACGGATGGAATCCTCCCAGGATGCTGAAGCAAACAGGGACAGGCAAAGGTGAAAGGCAGAAGGAAGGAAGAGAGTAGAAGGGTTTTAACCCTCATGATCCCTCAAATTTATATTGAGTCTGACATGTATGGGATGGAATACTCTGTTAGGTCAGTTTTGGTCATTTGTCTCGTCCACTTCTCCCAAAAGGGGGGTTGCAGGTGTGACCTCTTTACCAACCTCTAGCCATAACTATAAACATCAAGTGTTATCAGTTGCAGAAGTGGACACTGACTGAGAAATTGCTGTTAATTTCAGAGATTGCAGCTACTTATGAGAGACTTATCTGAAAGCAAAATTACAAGACAGAAAATTAGCTCTATCCTGGCCCAAACCAGGACAGTCATCAGTGCTTGATTATTTTAGGTAGAGAAGCATACTGTTTTTGCAATAAAGCAATGTTAGCAGTGCATTGACTTTCTTGTTCCAGCCTATAAATGAGCATTAGAGAATGAAACTGTAAACAAATTAAGGACTTTTTATCTACAGAATAGACACTAATCAATTAATCTTTGTTTTATGGCTACCATAAGCGGTCCAAGGAAATAGTTTTAATGAGATATTTATCACTTGCCAATAAACACAACCCACAGCATTAGGAATAATTGTACTATTTGTAGCAAACCAGATAGTATGGTTCAACTTTAGCAATAAAACAAACTTAACATTCAGCAAGGCTTTTGTGATTTAATTGAAAACTCCAATTTTGAGTTGGAACTTCTGCAGGCTATAGATTAGCAGTACATGAATTTTAAAAATGGGCAATATTAATTAAAAAATAAAGGTAATTCAGGCCAAATTCTGCCTTTAAAGGGCTATGGAGGGGCATGAAATTTTACTAGGAAGATTATAGACTTATTGTCCATGAACATTGGAAATGTAGTGTTGATTTGATACAGTGATATTCTGCCACATATTTCTGCTCCAACAGAAAGCTTTTTACAATGGAAGTGAAATCCTTTTCTCCAGGAAAGATATTTTCCTGTTTCTCAACACTGTGATTGAGCATTTCACCCATCTATACAATTTACTGCTCTCTGTCTAATCAATGAGCATTTTATAGCTCCAAATTCAAGACTCTGCATAGCAAAGAAAAGTTCACTTTTGTGAAGGGTAGGTTGCTCCTTTTCTCTTTTCCCCTTACTATTCTCATTTCACAGCCACCTCGAGGAAGGCATCAGACTGTTTGAGCCATGAAGTGATGTAGCAGACAGGATGCATTATGTATTTGTCTTGAGCAGTCTGAAGGACTTAAGAAGAGACAGTTCCTTGATATGAGGGGAGGCAACAAAGACATTCAGCTGAGAAGGAACAATTACTTGATCTGGAGGTGCAAACTTTTGAGTGGTGACTTCATTATAAATTCTTTATGTCCCGTTCTTCCTCTCTTTTCTCTTCTACAATTATAATTTTAAGGGACTACTCTGTAGGGAGTGGTGTTGCAACACCATTGTAAGCCCTCGAATAAATACTTGTTAACATTCCTAAAGGACTGTCTGGTGCCTTTGGAAATAATGGCCTGTGTATGGCCTGGGGTCTGCATATGGAGACAGTGGTAGAGATAACAAAGAAGGTAGAGGAACAAAGAGGGCAAAGGTCTGCTCCATCAGTTGCTCAAACTGATATGTCTTATCATTGTGAAACAATTGTTTGAGTGCTGTACAGAAGGAGCTGTGATGGTGGGCTTCTTGGGGGGGGAAGTTTCCACAAACCTCCCCCAATATGCTGGCCAAAGGACTGGTAATTTTCTGTTATCTACCTCTCTAAATTCTTTCACTTTCACTTTTACTTTGTTCTCTCTTCTCTCTCTTTCTCTTCTCTCTTTCTCTATAGAACGAGGTTTTATAGTTACCCTTTGCCTGTAACAGTTACAGTTTTAATGCCTATCAGTACTGTGTATGTTCAATAAAGTTGTGTAATTACACCTGATGCGCTGTTATCTTTATCCTGGTGGGATTCAACAAGAATTTCCATGTTTCCAGATTTTGGAATGCGACAATTCTTTCCAAATAGGAGTAGTACTTAGTCATAGACCTCACGGCCTGTGGAGGAAACAATAATGGATCCTACATCCACACTGTAGCCCATGTGGGATCCAACACTGAAGCAAGTGGATTATTTCCTGGAGGAACTATAGCCCACATAGAGCCCATGATGGTGCAGGTTTATTCTGAAAGACTACAGGTCATGCAGAGGACCCACACTAGAGCAAGGAAGAAATGTAAGGAGAAAGGAGAGAAGCAGAGAGAAACTGTAATAGACTGACTGTAATCTGCTCTGGACTGACTACAACCTCCCATTATCCACTCCCACTCTGGCATTCAGAGGTTGGAGGACAAAGTAGAGGGATCAGGAATGAAGGGGTTGAAGGGTAAAGATAAGATATAAGGGTGTGGTAGTAGATGGGGGATAGTGTTTTCAATTTTTGTCTTTTTTCCTTACCACCCAACTCTTTTTGTCAATTTTTTTAAATCTACATTGTCTGTTTTGCCTGTGATTACATTAGAGAAGTGATGTTCCTGTCTTTATCTTGGCACACAGTCTTTTTACCTTACTTTCTCTCTCTGTCCTGTTGTTGGGGGAGAGTGGGAAAGAGGGTGGGAATGGGGCAGAGGGGGAAGGTAAAGAGAGAGTAGCTAGGTAGATATTTAGTAGGAAGCCATCTGTCTGGATTTCTCTGTAGAATTGGTACCCCAGTTACCAAAAAGATCAAGTCAGCACAGCATAACTTATTCATAGGATGCTGAGCAAATCATTTGCTTTCTTGTTGCACAGGAACAGGCCTGCAAGACTTACCCAAAGCACCTTACAGATGTGTTATGAGAACAAATGCTTTATAAAAACATGGGCACCCATATGGAAAGAAAGAAATTTTTAGCTGGACTGCTTCCCCCACTGGACTGAACAGCAGAATCTAGTTTTCTTTTATTTCTGCTTAAACATATATGAGTGTTACAGAACAGGAAGCACCCTGTTTGATGAGACAGAACATTATACAGGGAGTTAAAAGTTAAAACAGGGAGACTCCTTCCCAGTCCCAGGCTAACAGAATTCCAGACAATCTTACGTGCCTCAAAAACTAATGGCAAATTTACTTTCCAGGAAGTAGAGGATCAAACCTGAACTGTTTAGAATTCTGTACTACTGCACATGAAGAAATAGGAGCATCTTCATTTCTCTTCAGTGACTTTTCTGTGACTTGAACAGATAACAATATATATTGCCTCCAGTGCATGTCCTCTTTTTCCTGTTCTAAGCCATTCAGCATACCCTATATTTCCTATTGGTAGTTGCTCAGCCTATCAGTTACTTGAAAAAACAGGTTTTTTTCCCCCAATATCGCCTCTTTAATTTTGGCAGTAAGTACACGAGCACAAGGCAAACTGGAAGAGCTGAAAGAGATAAGTACAGTACTTGCTTAATTTGCAATTCAAATTACTTTTTATTTCTGCCCACATGCCTGTAAGCACTTCTAAAGCTGTCTGCAATTCTAGAAAAGCCATCTGCAATTCTAGAAAACCTTCCAGAAGCATATCAGAAGCAAACAAAGAAAAAAATCTATGTGTTTCCTTCATAACCTTGCATATCAACCTTCAAAAAAAAATCAGATTTCAATTTCTTTACCAAGAATAGAATAAAAATTTTCACAATGGAAAAAAAAATATATATAACCTCCTCACTCCTCGCCCCTTTACCAATTTTCTCAGGTGAAAGAATACCAGAATGGTTGAGACTGGATGCAACCTCTGGAGATCATCCAGGCCAATGACTTTGCCTAAGGCAGATTGTCCATAGGGTCTCATCCAGCATTCTAAGTGTCTGCAAGCATTGAATCTCCAGTCTCTCTGAACAACTATTTCCTGTTGAAAGAATCACAGAATCAGCCAGGTTGGAAAGGACCTCAGAGATCACCAAGTCCAACCCTTGATCCACTACCACTGTGGTTACCAGACTATGGCACTGAGTGCCACATCAGTCACTTTTTAAAATTGTCCAGAGACAGAGAATCCACCACCTCCCTGGGCAGCCCATTCCAATGTCTGATCACCCTCTCTGTAAAGAATTTCTTCCTAATATCTAAACTAAACCTCCCCTGGCACAACTTGAGACCATGCCCTATTGTGTTACTGATAGCTGCCTGGAAGAAGAGAACAACCCCCCCAGGCTCCAGCCTCCTTTCAGGGAGTTGTAGAGATTGATGACAGCAGAATTTTTAAAAATGGTACTTTCAAAGTAATGTTTTACAATTAAGTAAAACTTAAGGAAATCGTTGAAACATGTTACAACTAACAAAACTTAACAAAGTAATGGGTAGTAACACTTAACAAAGTTAGAAGTTATGTTACCCTCATATTCTGAGATCAGGTTAGAAAGGGAGACACAGAGAGAGAAAGAATAGGAAAGACATCACTACCCTTCGATCCAGTGATGACCTTTGTAGGAAGTTGTGGAACTTGCACGCATCCAGCATTTGGAGTGTGCCTCTTTTATGCCACCTGACCCCACCTTTTTGGGGGGGCTTTGGCATATCTTGCAAAGCCAGGTGTTCACTTGGGCCCCTCCAGGTGGGATGACACAGCAATAACCCTTATTTCTGTGGGTGCTGCCTCTTCAGTGGCTTTACTCGGGGCACACAGAAGATGTCACTCTGCCTCTGCAGGGTACAGCTTGCCTGCCCCTGTCCCTTATGGAATAAGGACAGTGTCCTGCCTGTCAGGACACCAAACAGAGCTCCCCTGGCAAGGACAGTGTTCAGCTTATCGGGATAGACACCAAAGGAGGGGCTGCTCTTGTGAGAATAGGGCCCTGTTTATCAGGGTGGCTACCCAAATGAGGGTCTCTCCTTGAGAGAACAGGTCCAGATGGCTTTTGAATGAGGCTTCCACCCGAGTGCAATGTCCATTTTGTCAAGGCAGCTGTTTTGAGACAAATATTCTTTTCAGGATTCTATGGGGGGGAGGAAGGTATCAAGATCTGGACATGTTTTCTCTTTCTCTTGTAGATAAATGCAGTGGTTTTTTTCTTCCCAAACTGGGTCTGTCTAGTTTTTGCCTATTACTGTAATTGAGAAATCCTCCCTTTCCTTGCCTCGATTAGCAGCCTTTAGGGGGGATTTTCTCCCCCCTGTCCCACAGCTGGGGTTAGGGGTGAGAGGGTGGAGGCCTGCTTGATACCAGATGGGCCTAAACTGTGACACCAATGAGTTCCTATGTGCCATTTCAGCATTTTCACTCTGTTCTAATGTCAGTGGTTCCCCTGCAGCTTAAGGTTGTTTACATTGGGTGAGGATCTGTCCCCAAATGAAGGAAGAAGAGATCATAGACATTTATGTTTACAGGTGCCATCTCTGAGTATTAAAACAGCAGTGGGTAAAGGTCAAGCTTATTGCAAATTGTCCATTGGCATATCTGCTCTACCTTTATTTCTAAAGTAAACCTCTACAGAACAATAAAAAGTTCAAGACAAACAATAAATAGAAATACCAGCAGTTACCAGCACAAAACAATACAGTAGGCCCTAACAACAACAAAACAAAACAAAAAAAACAACCAACCAAGGAACCAACCAACCAAAAAAATTTCCACAAGCAAAAAACCCTAATCTCACTTTAAAAAAAAAAAAAGATAATAAAAAAATAATTGGAATTCTCCTAAAGTTAGGTGGGTTTTTTTTTGTTTGGTTGGTTTGTTTTGTTTTTCTGCTTTTCCCTTCTTCCAGTCCTTTAGAAGTTGTAATCCTTGGGATTTGGTGGAAAAATTAGTTTTGATAGCTGAGAAATAACTGTCTACTCGAAATTTACAATGTTCTTGGACAAATACAGTAACTTCATTCAATGGATAAGGCAGTGGAATGACCAAGCAAACTGGTAGCTCACCAGACAGTAACAGGAATACAAGTCAGCATACCTGAACCTGAGCTCTGAATCAAGTCAGCTAGGTCACACTATTTCTCATAATTCATTGTGACATACAAAATTGCATTATTTCCTTTTATAAAAATGCTTGTGGTGTTTCTACTCTTACTCCTTGCTGAAACATTTCCAATGTGTTTGTGGTTTTTACCCTGGTCTTAATACACCAATGTAATTTTCTGTTATATGGTGGAGCTGCACCCCAGATAAACATGCTATGGGAAGTCGAGTTATGAGTATATTGGACCTGCTAATTTATATTATATCTTTAATGTTCTTTGAATGCAAAAATTTATAGTGAATGAATACTGTAACTGATCCATTGTGAATAAACTGGTTGAATTAATTTCCCCCATGCCACAAAGTCTTACCTCGAGATTTCAGGTCTTAGCATCAGCATATAAATAAAAATAGATTTCAGAACATGGTAATGAGCAGATCAATAATATGTGTATTACAGCAGATAGTAATTTTTATATATATGCAAAATGAGCACAAGATGATTAATTCTGGTAAGAGTGAAATCCAGGCTGCTGCTTCAGTTAGAAGGCAACACAGAATCTGCTTGAATTCTCTATTATCTCTTCTCTGCATGAAACACAAGCTTAGGAGGGCATAGACAATGTGAAGAATTGGTGACCTATTAGTCAAACAATGGTAGACAATCTGGAAGAACTAAGCAAGCCATAACTAAAGTATCTAATCAATCTGCAAATCAGTCACTTCTTTAAGTATTTCCACTGTATCAGACCTACAAAATCATGAGGTTGGCCTACCAGCTTTTAAATTTTAGATTAAAATGTCCTATTCTATCTGTAAATCCAGTCAAGGGTGCACCATTCCCACACTAGTAAAAGGACTCTCCACTTCCCATACCAAAGAACCCCGAAATGTGGGATGAAATGAAATATCTTTATCACACAGTGACCATTCCATCTTCTCCCCCCCAGATTGTATCCAACTGTATAGTAGTGAATGCTGAACCACAGTCAGCTCCTATTTCAGTTAGTCCCTACCTCACCTTCCAAATCTATTCTTTCTGTCCCTCTGAGGAAAGCTGTTGTTCATAACAGTATTCTACATGGCATACAGATAATACATTTAATAAATATAGTCACTGTACGGCAATACTTTGTTGCCCTAAGAAGTCAGCAAAACTGTTCGGATTTCCTAGCTGTTGATGTAATTTTACTATACCTGTACAGCATTTTCAGTTGTTGCCTGACATGTGATTTTAGTATATTGCCTTACCAAGCTTTGCCCTGCTATTTTCTTTTTTTATTTTTTACTTATGTATAGGTGTGTGTAAAATGAAAGAGAACTACTGGGTTTTGGGTTTTTAAAATATTCTTATTCTCCTTTTAAGAAATATGTCCTCAACACTAAGTTAAATACAATTCAAAGATCCATCATCAAAGCTGAGTTTTGTGAACTAAGCCTTATTTTTCAAAAGTGACTTTGATTCTTTTTTAAGAAATGTTTAGAACGGTTGAAAATACGCATAAAGCACAAACCAACCAACCAACCAAAAAGACGAATCCCCACAACCCAAGTGATCACAAACCCTAAAGAGACAGAAATAGTGCTTACAAAGCCTGACCTGAGTCTGAGATGAAAAATTCTTAGACCTCTCATTTTAGCTCTGTGAGACTTCCCATAGCAGAGCTTTAGACTAAAGATTTTAATGAAGCTCAGCTGCAGAACACAACAGTCTACTATTGCTTTTTTTTTTTTTTTTTTCTGAATTACCATTCATTTTACCTCATAGAAAAAACAGCAATGCTGGATAAACAGTAGCTATAAGAGGCCCATGTAATTTCAGTGCTAATCACCTTCCCCACATTTGTCTGTCCCAGCTCTCTAGTAAATGTGAGCTCCCCAGTTTCTCTTTTCAGCAGCCCTGCCTGCTGGAAAGTGTCAAAGCTATCTGAGTAGGTAATGGCTGCTACATGAATGATAATGGTTTTCACCTCCATTATCTCTCCATTTCCATTATCTCCTAGCCTCCATATCTTTAAGACAGAGATTAAATGAAATATGAAAGTTAGTTTTTATTTTATTCTAGGGCTTTTGCATTTACAAAACTGTGGTTATCTGATGTTTCTTCAACTAAGCATCAGATCTGGAAGTAGTAAACTTTACTTGAAACAAATCTAACTTACTAAATTTCTTTAGTATCATCTCAAAAGATCATCCCAGCTCACCTCTCAGTCCTGGAATAAAAAAAAAAAAAAAGTAAATTAAAAAGACTATTTGAATTCATAACAAAGAGTGGTGTATGTTTTTTTTAATGGAAGCTGAAAAAATGGTGTAGGTGGGTAATACGCAGTCACTCAGTGACCTGGAAAATTGGCAAGCTGCACTGGTAAGATTGGCAAGATTGTACTGGTTCTGGTTGCTAATGAGATGACTGTGTTTGTAGGTACATTTGTGGTGCTGTGGTTTGGGTTTGTGGCTAAAACAGTTTTGATAACACAGCAGTATTTTGACTGTTGCTAGAACAGTGCTTGCACAGGGTCAGTGGTTTCTTCTTTCCCATTCTTCACTCCCATTGCTCCAGAGAAAGTAAGACAGAGATCAGAAAGAATTTAGGAGGGGATACTGGGACAGCTGACCTAATTTGCCAAAGGAATATTCCCTACCATATAACATCACACTCAGCATTAAAAATGGGCCAGAGGAAGAACAGGCATGGGGTTCCAAGGTGGCCATTATTTGATGACTCTCTGGGCATCAGTCTGCCTGGTGGAGGTGGTGAATGACTGGTTTGCATTGTTTAGTATTTATTTTCCTTCTTTCATTTGCCTGTGAAACAGTCTGTATCTCAATGAGGTTTTTTGTTTCAGTCTTTCTGTTCTCTTCTGTGAGAGAACTTGGTTGGGGTGGGAAAAAGAACAGTCTGGGGTTAACTCACCACAGAAACACAACACAAAAAGAAAGGAGGAAGAAAAAGGTAAAGGCAAAATTATTTCTCTTGTAGAAACTGTCACTTTCAGATAAAAGGAACAAGTTCAGAGTAATATGAATGAAATCCTGTTCATATGGAATGGACCAATACATCTAATGAAAATCACTGTAAAAGGAGTTCAATTTGCCTTGCATTGTATTTAAATGAGAAAAATAAAGCAAAACAAAAACCAGTCCCCAAACTGAAATATAAAAATGTCCTATTATGACATATTTACAAGAAAATCTTTCTTGTTCTTCATCAAAATATCTCTTGTATTTTGTAATTCTGCTCTACCTTTACAATGTGGAAATTATTTGAGGTCTAAAACCAAGCAAAAGTTTTGATCGTTCTTGGCCTTTTAATTATTATTTTAAAATTTCTTGTTGCTCATTGAACTTTGGAAAGAAGCCAATACATAATTTGCTTAGGAATCAATACATCTTAAAATGAACAACAAGCAAGTTTTGTGTTGGTTTCCTCCTGTTTCATGTGTATTGGTCTTAGGTAGTTCTCACTTATTTCCAGCACTAAGTATTCTACTCAATATATTCCTAACTGACCTTGTTGCCACTTAACAGTGACCTAAAACCCAGAGTTTTGTTCTTGATATAGGCAAAATATCAAAATTAATAAAATAATTAACTATGTGGTGAATTGTATCTCACTCTTTCCTGGTGCTTAATACAGCCAACAGTATTTCTGATTCCTTGAATTATTCTGCTATGTTAATTGTAACATCTCCAAGACTGACTTAGAGGTTTGCATCTCATTGTAACCCTTCCATATTGGAAATATCAGAACAAAAAGGGTTACCCTCCACTGAACAAAATTAAAAAGGAATGAAAAGATTTATTGGGAAAGATTATTTTTTTGTTTGTAAATGGCAACATTATAAAATGGGACATTACAACCATCGCCAGCTATCAAAGCAAGTCTTCATATTAATCTTGCAAACAGCATTCAAAATTAATTAGTAATTAAAGCACTATTATTCCTTCTGAAATACAATTGTTTTACTTCATCTGTAAACAGATGGATAATAACTAGCAAATGAATATGAAAGGAAATTATGTTTTCATACAACAGTGCTGAAAAACCCCAATGACTTTACACTGCTGAAGAAGTTCACATGTGAACTGGGGTGAAACTCATTCCTGGAAAGATGAGCATCTTGAGCTGGCACAGTGTGAATGGCTATCCTTGAACATGATTCATGCACATCAAAAGTTTTTGCACACAGGGTTTTCCAAAAACAGTGCTTGACATTCAGCTCTATCAGATCCTTTGGTTTTTTTAGTCCAGTCATACTGAAGTTTTAGAGTTTTAAGGTAAGATACTGCAAACGTTAAACCTTTAAAGTCTAATTGCAAGGAGAAAAGAACATTTTACACATACTATCTCACATTTTTAGCTTTAACTATCTGCTTATTTAGATGCAGAATAATTTAACCTCATTAATTCATGTAGGTTAGATATTCATTTGGGCAAGATATAACGTAAGATTAACCCTACTCACAAGCATGTGACTAGCACACACAATTATCTCAATCACCTACTGACTTCAGTGCTGGGGTAGTGGCTTGGAGCAGCTCCACCATCAGTCAGACTGACTAGCAAAACACACAGTACCAAAATTTCAAGACAGTGCAAGAATTGCCGAAAAATAATTTGAAGTATATTTAGCTTATGATAAAATTCATAAGACTACATGTTTTAATACCTGCCAGATTTCTAGCTGTCTTGATTACATGGAAAATGAAAGTAATGGGAAATTACATTAGCTTAGTAATTATTATGTTAGTGGGTATATTCATATTCCCAGTGATGAAAAAAAAATCTTATCTTCCAGCAGATTCCTGGGCTGATAAAAGATGGAACCTGGGATATCAAGATGACTTAAATTCTGCTTCCATGTTTATCCTTTGAATGCCTGCAGTGCAGCCCCAGTGGAGCACTATCCTTGTCTGTGAATAGAAATTATGATATTGCCTGTCAAAACGGATTATAGAAGTACTGGGTTACATAAATTAAGTATAACTATACATGGGCACAGAATAAAGCCAGTAGCAAAAGGTCGTTTTGCTGCTTACTCCCTATTGCTTCTTTCAATGGATGTTAATGCCACACAGTACTTTTCAAGTGCTCAGCTCTTCAAAACAAAATGAAGTACACTGCTTTATGAGCATCAGATTTTGAGAGCAACAAGGACATCTTCCAGTCAGATCCTGTGTCAAGCAGGATCCCTCTGACCCCACAGAAAGTTCAGCAAGCAGAGTCTGCAAAAACCTGTAAAAAATTCTGCAAAAAAGGGAGTTTTCCTTGCCTGACCTGCATCCCTAGTTCATCTCAGAAGAGACTGGGGGCCTTGAAAGTTGAGCTTTTTGTTCAGTGACAGACTGTGAGTCCTTGGTCACTGAAGTCCTCTATTTCAAGATAGTAACCAGAAAAGCATACATTCCTCTTGGGTTTCATCACACGGAAGCAAATGCATATTTACCTGACTGTGGGAAGGGATTTAGCTGCAGGCAGCTTCGGTTTCGAGTTGGAATTGTAAAGGTCTTACAAGAATGTGAATATCCGCAATGAGAAAGAAGAAAAAGAGGTAAAAAACAAGTGTTGTTTTGAGACTTGCCAGCACGCAGAAGGATGCAGACTACCTATCAGCAGACGCGTTTGGAGGGCTGGACAAGGACAGAGAACCAATGAAATACAACATATATGCGCATGAACAGAAGAAAAAGTATATAAAACTAAGCCTGCTAAATAAAGTTGTCATTGTCACTGCCTGCCAAGAAGTGAAGTTTGCGTCTTTGTAGTCTCGCCACAAGTGGTGAAGCCCGAGCTGGCTGATGAGGAGAGGACCGCGGAGACAGAGAACCCAGCGAAGCAGCAGCCGGCGGATCTCAGAGCATAAATTACTACAGACATAAATTACTACAGACATAAATTACTACAGACATAAATTACTACAGACACAAATTACTACAGACACCTGGGGAGAAGGTGAGTCGCTGGGGACACAATGGGAGCGCAGATGTCTACAGAAGAAAAATCTATTGTGACTACTTAGACTAAGGTTGTAGAAAAGCGTGGTGTTAATTATGAGGAAGGAGCGCTCCGCGCCTTGCTTGCTTGGTGCAAACGAAATGGCTTAGACGCAAATGCTGGAGCTGCCTTTCACATAGATACTTGGGAAAAGCCAGGGCAGACTCAGATTGCTGGCGATGAAGTGAAGACAGAAAAAAAATCTCATGTTATTTGCTATAGAGGACGTGGCAGCCGCGGCCAAACCTCTTTTTCATGATGGAGCTGCAGAGACTGGTTTTGCTGCTATACCTGCTGCTAGCCACGAGTTGGTAACTGGCTCTCAAACTTTGTATCCAAACTTGGCAACGGAGGACTCTGTTTCTTCAAGGGATGAGGATCCTGAAAAAGAGCCGGACTTGTATACCCCGTTCGCCTCTCTAAAAAGCCCTTTCGTCCCTTTTAAGAGCCGCCGCTGCTGTGGCCGTGACTGGAAAAACCATTCCAGCAGCAGCCCCCAGGAAGGGCGGGGGGAGGAGGCTCCGAAATGGGGTCTGCGATTTCGGCGCTGACACAAACAGTAAAAAGTTTCAGGTGAACTGGGAGCGCCTGTGACTTCTCGATTGAAGGCTGCAATAACTGATTTAATTACCGACGGAGACGACCAAGGAAAAATTAGAATCGATTCGCTGCCGCACGCCATGGACACCCGAGCTTTCCCAGTGCAGTATCGGGAAGGGGAAGGGAATGAGGACAATGGGAAGTGCGGGAGCCGCCGCTTCCCTCGGGGCAGCCCGGGGGGTGCGAGTGACGCCTCTGTCGCCGCCGCTCCCCGCGCTTCTCAGAGGGGATGGCGCCCATCGGAGGGGTGATCCGCCTCTCCCTTGTTCCCTTTACCTCCCCCAGCCCCGACATACCCTGCCGAGCCAGGAGGGAGTGTTACCGTGTGTGAGATCCTTCCTTGCTCTGCACCCTTTCTCTTGTCCTCCCGCCCACTCCGCTCCCCCGTTCTGTTTTTAACCATGCTGCTCCATGAACTATCTGCCCTCCGGATAGTTCTGTTGGTAGAGCACAGGGCTCTTAATGACAGGGTCTCTGGGTTTGAGCCCACTGCTGCTTTTCCTCAAAATTGGCCATCTTATTGATCTCAAAAACTATTTCTTTACCATTTATTTACATAAACAGGACTGTGAACGTGCACTGTTGCCTCTTCCAGCAAATGCTAGCCCAGTCGATATGATTGAGGCTTGTGCTAAAGTTGGATCTGTAGCCCATCAGATGAAGGAACTTACCAAAACCTTTGCCACTGCGATACGAGCGGAAAGGAAATGTTTTCATTGTGGGCAAACTGGACACTTTAAAAACCAATGTTCCCGTACAGCGTTCCCTGCCGCGCATTCATCCGCTGATGCCATCCGTGCGTGATGTCATAAGGTGGGACATTTTGCTAAACAGTGTCACTCCAAGCTCACTTTCCAGGGCCAACCACCGGAGCCGCAGTCAGCTTTGGGAAACAGAAGCAATAACTACAATTAAAAACTCCAAGGTCCATAAGGTACCATTACAAGCATGTGGGCCATTAGGATAGGCATTAAATGCCTTACTAGTGGGACACTCTCTAGAACCACGATACAGGGTCTTTTTGTTCTCCCGGGCATCACTGATGCGGACTGTATGGGCCAAATCCAAGCCATGGTGTGGACCCCCTCCCCACCGGTTGTTATACCAGAAGGAAGCAGAATAGTGCAACTGGTACCATTTGTTGTGAAAGTCCCAGTAGCAGATTCATGAGTGTGAAATACAGGGGGTTTTGGGTCCACAGGTGCTCTACAAATTTACTGGACAGCTGTCATCAGTTCTGATAGGCCAGCTGTCACCTGTGTGGTCACACTAACACAGGGAAGTTCAAAGAGCATGTGAATCAAGGGTATGATTGGCACTGGAGCTGATGTTACTATCATAGCACCTAAGGACTGACCAAAAGGCTGACCCAGAGTGTCAGCAGGAGCTGCAATAGCTGGAGTAGGTGGAGCTACTCAAATCATTCAGAGTAAATTTCCTGTGCACATTGTGACCCCTGGTGTACAAGTAGCAACAACACGGCCTTTTGTTGTCATGGTACCATTAAATTTGTGGGGGAGTGATGTTTTGACCATGTGGGGAGTGTCTGTTGTAATTGACTGAAAGGATTTTTCTTAGGGGTCACTATGTGTGATGGCATTAAGCAATGCACCCTTAAGCTGCAGTGGCTGACTACAACTCCTGTGTGGATAGACCAGTGGCCCCTACTACAGGAGAAACTGCTTGCCCTTCCTGAGCACCTAAAAGAGCAATTAAATCAGAGTCATATAGAACCCTCTCACAGCCCATGGAATACTCCTGTGTTTGTGATTAAGAAAAAATCAGGAAAGTGTAAGCTTTGTCATGATTGGAGGCAAATAAATTGAGTAATGAAAATCATGGGGGCACTTCAACCTGGTATGCCTCCTCCTACCATGATTCCAATTGTCTGGGAAATACAAATTGATTTGTGAGAGGGCATGTGATGGCTTTTTTACCATTCCCTGGCATTCTGATGATGCTGAGAGGTTTGCCTTCTCTGTCCTGTCAATCAATAATCAACCTTGTAAGCATTAGGAATTGACTGTTCTGCCTCAGGGTATGAAGAATAGCCCCAGCACCTGTTAGTGGTATGGAGCTCAGGCTTTGTCAGAAGTTTGATGACAATTTCCAAAGGTATAGTCCTTGTTGCAGCACCAACTCAATTGCAATTACACCAGGTTATGCCAGTGAAGGAGCAGTCGTTGCAAAAATTTAAGCAGCAAATAGCCTCAGCAAAGGTGCAATCTTGAGCACCATGGAAATACCTGGGAGTCAAAATTTTGGATCAGACAATTCAGCCACAGACTATTCAAATTTCATACAAGGTAAAACTGCTGAATGATGTCCAGAAGCTTTTGGGGACCATTAATTTAGTACACCCTTTACTTGAACTAACCACTACTCAGATGGCACCTTTCTTTCAGTTATTAAAGGGTAACAGTGACTTGCACTCCCCCCTGACTCTAACTAAAGAAGTGTTAACTGCTTTTCAACTGTTTGAAAATCAATAGAGACAAAACAGGTGTACTGCCTTGCAGAGGACCACCCTCTTGATTTGTATGTGGTAATTAATGCTTATCACCTTGTTGGTCTCTTAGGACAATAGGACACCCAATGGAGAAACCCCCTATATTTCCTTGATTAGTTTTTTACCCCATCAAGTGCACAAGACCGTGAGCACCCTTATCAAGCTAGTTGCCAAGGTAATCTGTAAGGGAAGTGATATTATCTTCAGCTTAGTGGCAGAGATCCCCAGAATATTGTTTTGCCCATGCATCAGGATTACCTAGACTGGTGTTTGGCAAACAGTAGTGATCTTCAAATACCATTGTTGTATTTTGCAGGAGAGGTCTTGTTTCACATGCCCTCACAAATTTTTGCAGCTTCATTTGCAACTACATGTGATAGAAAAGCCTTTGTTAAGGGACTTACAGTATTTACTGACAGATCTGGAAGGACAGGGAAAGCGGTGGTTACATGTCGGGAGCAAGGTCAGTGGGATGAGATAGTCAGGAAGATGGATCCCCTCAATTAGTAGAGCTTGTATGGCCCTGAATGTTGTAACATTTCCTTGTGTGGCTCTGAATGTTGTAACTGACTCTGCCTGTGTGACAGGTGTCTGGCAGCGCCTAGGTTGTGCTGCGTTGAAAGATGCAAATAACCAACAATTGTTCCATCTGTTAAAACTGCTTTGGCACGAATTACAGCATTGAGTACAGCCCTATGATGTTTTGCACATCTGTAGCTACACTGGTCTGCCTGAATTAATTTATGAGGGTAATGTGTGGGCTGATGCCTTGGCAGCTTCTGTGTGGGCTGCTCCCGAACTGGACAAATGGCAACAAGCAGTATCTTCTCATGCCATTTTTCATAAAGGTGAGCATGTTTTGCAGCATCAGTTTGACCTTATGAACAGTGAAGTGAGGGACATTATTGTGTCTTACGGAGACTGTCAGCATCACATGCCTTTACCCTTGACAGGTGTTAATCCCCATGTTTTACAGAGTCTACAGATTTGGCAGATTGATGTGACACATGCCTGAATTTAGTCATCTCAAGTATGTCCATGTGTCAGTTGACACCCATTCAACTGCACTGTGGGCCTCTGTCCATGCCAGAGAAAACAGCAGAGATGTCATCTCACACTGGTACTGAGCCTTTGCAGCCTTGGGTGCTCTCCATCTCATTAAAACTCATAACAGTCCAGGTTACACTGCAACTAAAACCTCTGCCTTTCTTAGCCAATGGGGCATTTCTCATGCTACAGGTATCCCACATTCCCCACAGACCAAGCCATTGTTGAACACATGCATCACACACTCAAACGTATGTTTGAAAAACAAAAAGAGGGAATGCATGGTGAAACACCACAGAATCGCCTATAGAAAGTGGTGTACATATCCCCTCACGGTACTGCCTAATGCAGAAAATCCTGTAATTCTAACACATTTCTTATTGTTACAGAGAGTGGGGGAAGAACTCTGGCCTGCAATCTCCAGACGAGCGAGTGAGACGATCTGTGAGAGCTTATTTCTTGGGGACACGGGTATGCTTGTGTTTCCACAGATGCTGGACCCCAGTGGGTTCCTACCAGGTGTGTGCATCCTGCTGTTAGCCATGGTGGCAATCAAAGGTGACCTGAACCCCCTCAGGGGTGATCTGAACCTTCATAATCTGAACCGTCAACATCTGACTCCGTGCAACAGTAAAAATGTTTAGGTTACTCTGATGAATGCCTTAAATTAAACTACCATTTGTGCCTCACTTGCACAACCTGGACAGCCTCTTCACACCTGTTTAGCGGGAGTTTTGTTAAATGGCAGTGAATCCAGCCTTATTGTTGCTGACTTGAAAAAGCACTTTTTGTGCAAAGTTGTGCAGAATTGCACACCTAATTCGGATCTGTGGGACCATGCCCTTCCAGTTGTCTTGGAGCCTCAGGAACTAGGCATGTTACAGAGTTTGCCAGCTGAAAGCTGTGTTTACTTTAACTATACTGTTGGCCATGACATACATGAAAATCATGTAACAGTTATACAAGATGTTTCCCCCAACATACTCCTTTATCAAAATTATTCTGCTCGGTGTCAGCACCTGGGGTGTACTGTGGTGAGCCCTCTCCCAGGACTTGCAAGACAATTACCTCGTGGCCTGTTCCTTATATATGGAGACAGAGCCTGGTTGGGAATTCACAAATAATAAGAGGGCCTTGTACCCTCAGACGCCTAGGACTGTTGACACCAACTCAAACTTTTATTAAATCACACTTTCATGCACATATACAATATAAGTGTAGTTTAGTATTGACACTTGCATGTAAAGATTGCACGATTGTGGAGTCATGGTGAAATTTTAACTTCTCCAGTGCTTGCTCCCAGAGTAGCAGCTAAAGCATTAGGAATATTAAATAGAATGTCTTGTTGGGTAAGCAAGCAAGCAAGTAAAACCCCTCAAGTTTTGTACCAATTGGCAACAGATGTAGATAGTGTTCACCATGCCATGTTTCAAAATAGAGCTGCTATTGATTTTTTGCTTTTAGCACATGGGCACAGGTGTCAAGCTTTTGAAGGAATATGTTGTATGAATCTATCAGATCATTCTGAATCCATCCATAAAAAGCATAGCAGACTTGCAGGCAGTAACTCAAAAGATAACACAGGATTTTTTGGCATTGATGGGCGGATTGGGTCTTAGTGCCTGGATTAAACAAGTAGTAAAACTAGGCCTTTATTGCCTCCTAGTGCTCATAATAGTTGTGTTTCTTCTACTGTGTTTGCTATCCTTTCTGCAAAGGGCCCTGCAGAGGATGATAAATTCAGCTTTAGTGGCAGAAAAACAAAAAGGGGGAATTGTGGGAACCAATTTAGCTGCAGGCAGCTTTGTCCTCGAGTTGGAATTGTAAAGTTGTTAAACAAATGTGAATATCCACAATGAGAAAGCAGAAAATGAGGTGAATAACAGGTGGTGTTTTGAGACTTGCCAGCATGCAGAAGGATGCAGACCACCTATCAGAAGACAAGCTTGGAGGGGTGGACAAGAACAGAGACCCAATGAAATACAATATATATGCGCATGAACAGAAGAAAAAGTATATAAAACTAAGCTTGCTATTAATAGAGTTGTCATTGTCATTGCCTGCCAAGAAATGAAGTTTGCATCTTTGTAATCTTGCCGCACCTGAGTACTAAAGAGATTAATTGCAGTCATTAACCTTTGCTTTATGTTTGTCCTCTATGATACAAGGAACTGATAAAATCACAGTTCTTGTGCAGTAATATAGCACTTTCTCTCTCTTCCATTTCCACAGCTGTGGCTGGAACAGTGGTGATAACACAAAAGTGTTTTAGCTATTGCTGAGCTATTCCTTTCTCACGGGAAAGTGTGTGAGTGACTGCTGAGAGGGTAAATGCTGGGCAGGGTCACTGCACTGCAACTTGAGAGAGTATATTATGAACATATACTTCCATACATGCATCCTGTCTCTTCTGCCCACCTCTTTTCTCAAGGTTCAGGTCTCCAGACAGCATTTGCTGTTCATGGAGACACATAGATGCATTCCAACAGGAGAAATCAGCCTGTGAAATTCAGACCAGGGTAGTTTTCCCTCCCATTTTGACATCCTGCATATGCAACCAGCTTTTCTTGACTTGAAGCATCAATTCAAAGAGCAGCTTAGCCCTAATGGTAATAAATGAACTTGTACTGTTGTCAGAAAAGGAGTAGCTGAGTTGCAGCCTTACTAACATCTCATTTAGTGATTTAAACAGCACACAGGCCAGAATAAAAAAAAAACAAAAAACAAAGCAGTAAAAGCCATGACTTCGAATTCTGTCTAAACCTCACTATTCCTGATATCACCTCAGGCTGATATAACATGTTTTGATCCATCTCACATTATATAGTCACAATATTGAATTTATATACTTTAATATTGCTTTAAACATATTATTCATAAAAACTGATGTCACTCGCTCATTATGTCTGTTCTTAAAGTAGAAGAATAGTTCTTAAACAGAAAGCCGCCTGAAACACACTAGCTGTGTAAGTCCTGGCACAAGACTAGAATTTGTAGGGAGGGCACTTATAAGAAGATATATTGGCAGAAGAAAGTGTGATACCATATTCCTTCATAAAAGATAATAGTGACTTACAGTAAGGACTCTTCAGGTAAAAATATACAGCTATTTAATTTTTATTAGCACATACGGTCTTTGTAAAGAAGTTATGAGAAATCAAAGAAATTTATCCTACACCTTACCAGAGTAGGTGATTTTAATTTTTTTGAAGTAATATACTACTATACTTCATGGTAGTTTGTATGGTGCTATGCTTGGAATTTGTGATGAAAACAGTGTTGATAACACACTATTACTGAGGAATGCTTACACAGCACCAATGCCTTTTCTGTTTTTCATGCTGCCCCTTCAGCATCTAGGCTGGAGGTAAGCAAGAAGCTGGAAGGGAATAAAACTGTGACAGTTGACCTAAATTAACAAAAGAGGTATTCCATGCCATAAGATGTTATGCTCTTTAGTAAATTTTGGGGGAAGAAGGATGAAACGGTTACACTCCGAGGTAACGATGTTTTTCATCCCAAGTGACCATTACACTTAATGGAGCCCTGCTTTCCTGAAGATGGCTGAACTTGTGCCTGCTGATGGGAAGTAGTGAATTTATTCCATATTTTGTTTTTCTTCCATGCACAGATTTTGCTTCACCTATTTAACAGCTTTTATCTCAATCCATGAGTTTTCTCACTTTTACCCTTCCGATTATTTCTTCAGTCTGTGGGAGAAGCAAGCAGTTGTGTGATGCTGAGCTACCTACTGGGGTTAACCCACAAAAAATGATTGTCCTACATGTATGAGACACACATTACTCCTAAAAGCTGAATAAGTTAGCCAAAAACTTCTTAAGCTCTAGCTACTTGTAGTGTTCCACATGCCCACAAAATTTAATGACAGCCTTTTAAAAAGGTCAAAAGCAGGTCTCGGCTGTAATACTTTTGTTTCTGTTTCTTGAGTGATGGGCACATCTAGTGTGATTCTTTCATCTAGTCACTGTCTTTATATACATCAAAGTATCTCTCCATCCATTTTAGCCACAGAAGGTCAGCACAAGTTCATGTTAAGTTGCTAGTCTCTATGCCTTTTACAAAGAATTTACCAGGATAACATTCCCATTCTTCATGTATATATATTACTTTGCATATGACTACGTAACATTTGTATGTAAACTTTACTCCATTTAAACAGAAGTTCTTTATAATGTGTGTGCTCATTTTTTATCTGACCGTAAAGAAGGAAAACACAAAACCTTAGGAAAGCCAACCTGGTCAACAGTTCTCAACAAAACATAAATTTCAGGGAAACAATTAGGAATTCAGAACATCTGTTGTTATAAGCCACTTTTGACTAATGTAAATTATATTAATTTTGACCTTTATGTGAATGCTGCATCAGAATTTCTGGTGCTTTACTTGGCTAACTGTCTTGTAGACAATCACATAATTTTATAAAATTGGAAGAACTCTGCTTACTGATTGCTTGGAAAAAGAGTAGCAAAAGTGGAGGGTGAAGGCCTCTAGAACAAGTATCAGCTTCTGTTCTTGTCCAGACATGACTTCAATACAATGAGATATGTTAGAAGGTCAAGCATTATTTTAGTTCTTGGAACTCTCAAAGGTTTGTACAGGTAAAACTGATCTCAGAATGTGAGAATATGAGAAGGAACTTTGAAAAACAGAACTTTATAATGGGAAAAATCCTAACTACTCCTCTTGTAAATAGTAAAGCTGACTGTAACTTATCCTAGCAATAAATCTGACGGTATTCTAATAATTTCACTGTAAAAATCACACCTGCTTTTCATCCTTTCAACTATGTCTTCAGCTATGCTGATACAGACATAGAAAAAATCATAAAGGTCATTCCCTTGATCTGCCTGACCATGTGGTTCACAATTGCCACAGATAGTGTGGGTAAACAGAGGGTGATGCCAGCAGTTTGAGCAGCAATTGGCATGGAGGAATGTGAAGGAAGGGCACTGGAGCTCCACAAGCTTGATCAGGGAAACATGGTATACACCAGGAAGAAAGCCATGGCCTCCCTAAACTCTGCACCTCCCAGGACTTGTGTAGCTTTTTAGATGGAGCTCCAGTAGGAAAATGCTGCCACCTAGGTACCAGGCTGCAGGGTATGTCCTCCCCTTAGGCCAGCATCTAGGGTTAGCATCTATTAGGCCAGGACTAGGGTTCATCTAACCTCGAGGTGTTCCCAAGGTTAAGTTGGCCTATGACCGGCATCAAAACTGCCTCCATAAAGAAAAAAAGGCACCTTTGAAATTGGTGGCTCACTTCTAAAGGTAACAAAAGGCCCAAAAGCAGATTGGACCCACTTCTTAGGGAGATCTGCTGTCTCCCTCAGCCCTGGGTTAAAGATGTCAAGAGAAAGCTTCCTGCCCTGATACAGCCCTCACATTATTACTTTTTCAGGTAGTAAGCAATGAAATTTCAACAAGATGTCTGTGGACAATCAAGAATTTAGCTAAAACGCTACCTTGGACTTATGGAGCAAGGACTTTGGCCTATTTCTGAGGCTGGTTGATAGAGTCACTTTGGAGGCAGTCCTGAAAGGCAAAGGAGTCCAGGAAGGCTGGGCTTTCTTCAAGAAGGAAGCTTTAAAAGAAAAGGAGCAGGATGTCCACATGTGCCAGAAGATGAGCTGGTGAGGAAGAAGAATGGTTTGGATTAACAGAGAGCTTTGGCTAGAACTTAGGAAAAAAAAGAGTTTATGAAAAGGGCAGGAAACTCAAGGAGACCACAAAAATGTCATGAGGCTATGCAGAAATAAGATTAGAAGAGCCAAAGACCAACTAGAACTTATATCTCCATTCTTTATTAGATGCATCTGGAAACATGGTGACAAAGAATGAAGGCTGATTTAATTAATGTCTTATTTTCCTCAGTTGTTTAGTAGTAAGACCAGTTGTTTGCTGGGTACCCAGTCCCCAGAGCTAGAAGACAGGAATAGGGATCAGAATGGAGCCCCCCCCAAATCCAGAAGGAGATGGTTAGTAACCTGCTGAGCCACTTGGACACAAAAACGTCTATGGGGCTGGATGGGATCCACCTAAGGTCTCTAACGAAGCAAGAGAGCTCACAAAGTCATTATTCATTCTTTATCAAGAGCGTTTGGCTAACCAGTGAGGTCCCAGTTGACTGGAGATTAGCAAATGTGACACTCGTCTACAAGAAGGGCTGGAAGGAGGGTTTGGAGAATTAATGACACTTTACTCTGACCTTGGTGCTGGGAAAGGTTAAAGAGCAGATCGTGCTGAGTGCCATCAAGCAACACATGCATGACAACCATGTGGTCAGGCCAAGTCAGCATGGGTTCATGAAAGGAAGGTCCTACTTGCCTAGCCTGATCTCCTCCTATGACAAGGTGGCCCACTTGGTGGACGAAGGAGAGTGTCACAGTCTGATGCAACATTAAAATTTATTTTTGTTTTGGATCTGTGAAACAAAGTCCAACTTTGGAAGGGTCAGGTGCAAGCAGATTTTATTTGACAATCAACAGAAGCAAAATTATAGAGCCAGGCAAAAGAGGGAGAGAGAAGAAGAAGGTGTAAGAGAGAGAGAGAGAAACGGGAGAGAAAAGGGTAAGAAAGTGGGAAGAAAGAATGAGAGAGAGAGAGGGAGAGTCACCACCAGGGGCCCAACTGCCCATCGGGTTTCTTCAAGATGGGGCTGATGCAAAATGGCAGTGGGTCAAGAGACGACCAAAGAGCCACAGCCTGGACAGCCATATATACCCCTGAGTCCCTTTTGTTCCCAAGGGGCAGCTGTTAGTCAGCTACCACAGAAACCAGGGGCATTGGCATCAGAGCCATTGCAGACAGGCTGCCTGGAGGGGGGGAGCTTCTGCAGAAAGGTGCAGTCCCCTACCCACTGATCTGTTCTTATCTCCTTCTAGGCATCACCCCTGTTCTTCTTCGGCCAGCCAGGTTCATTAGCATTAGAGCCATTGAAAACAGGCTTGCCTGGAGGTACTTAAGTACCTCTGTATTGTTTTCAAGTGATTCTTGATTTAAGTTATAAGAAAATAATGTAATCTAATTTTGTGATCTGTTATTATAGCGTTTATCAATCTTAATTTACTGCTATTAAGCTGTTAGAAATTTGTATACTTTAATTTGAGATTCATCATAATGCTGTTGAACTATCTTAATATACTTTTATTCAAAATCACACCAGACCCATAATTATGTGTTTAGCACTACCCTGAAATCCCTGCACTTAAACACATTAGTTGTCAAACTATTGCCTGAATCTGGGACTATCAGTGGATTCAGCCTCACCTAGACTCCTCTCTAAGAAGGAATTTAGAAAGCAAGGCAGTCTAATTTAAATCTCGTGATTCAACAGAAGATCCTGCCTTGTTCTTTGCCCTAATTCCTGTGCAAATCACTACAGACCATCCCCAAATCAGTCTCCCCTTTGCCTGTATTAATCATTTCCCTTGATCCTCATGAATCACTGCCATCCATTTCCAGATGGCATGTTCCATGTTCCAAGTAACAGAGTGAACCTTGCCACTGAATTAAGTCACATTTTCATCAATCTCTTGTCCAGTCTGAAAAAAACACAACTTTTTCAGCCTTTCTTCTTAGGAGAGGTGCTCCAGCACTCTTATCATCCTTGTCACCGTCCTCTGGCCTCATTCCAATAGCTCCATGTCTTTCCTGTGCTGGGGAATCCACAGCTACAGGCAAAGTTCTCCAGGTGTGGTCTCATGAGAGAGAACTCGTGGATACTGACTAGTATCCCATGAAGTTGGCAACCACTGAGATGGGCTTAGAGACTTCACAAATAGTTTTAAATAAATAAACCACTGTCTCCTTTATTTCCAAGTGAAGTCACGGAACTAATCTGTCCTAGGGAAATGGAGCTACAACAGAAGCCACAAGCAGGGCAAGAACAGCAGACCAAGAATCAACCATTGCCATTGATAAGAGTTTCTATCAAGACCACTGCTGCCATCTCTGCATTCCCACTGACTTACTTCTGGCTGCATCTTCTGTGCCACAGCCTTCCAGCATGTTGCAAGAAACATCAAGTCAAGCAAAGCTGTTAGAGGTAGTACCTGACACTGTAAATTCATAGCCACAACTTAATGAACCACAAGCTTCAGCAGGGCTTGCTTCAGCACTGCTTGGAAATGACAGATCAGTATTACTTTTTGTTGCATCCAGGGTGTTCTGAACCTAGCTGATTTTTTTTTCCAGCCATTTTTTTCAAGCAGACTTTTTAGTAAAATTTAAATTAATGCTAATCAGTTCCATTCAAAAAGACAAAAAGAAATAATAACTTTTTCTAAAATGAAAAGATGAAAGTTCTGATTTTTTCCTTCTCACATTGTAGATGGAGAGAGAAAATGGAAAAAAAAAATTTCTTACTGGTTGAATGCATTAGCCTTTTTTCCAGCTACTTCCGACATTTTTTTATAATTCAGAGCAGTTAACATTTGAAATACTGAGTTATTCCATTTCATCTTACACTATACATAGCCTTTACATAGCTTTCACCTCTCTATTAAAAAATGTGGTGCTATGCTATGGGATTTTAAAAAAATTAAAAAATCAAGCCATCACTGAGAGCATTGTTCCCACATTCTATTACTACTTAGCAGGTGGGCAAAGCACCTACTAAGACACGAATATAAATTGGAGAGAATACATAAAAATCACTAGAAATCTCAGTAGACCTTTAAATATTTTACAAAAGTTCTGATATAAATAGGTACCTCGTGGAGATATTCTAGCCAGCAAGTCTCCACCTTTGAGCTCTGAACAAAAGCTGCAGGAAAACTTTGAAAAATTCTCTCTGAAAGATGGAAGATTCTTTTTTTCCTGCCTCAGTTGAGTTTTTCTAGTTTGCCTCACAGAAGATCTTTTTAAATAGTAAAATCAAGACAGTTTGGTGTCTGCATCAATTTCTGAAGCAGACGTTTTGAAGTACTGCTTCACAATCAAGTTTGCATTACTCTCAGAAAAAGTACCTTGTCAGAGAAGTATAAATACTTTGCTTGATCTCAGCACAACGACAATGAATTTTTGGGAAAAGATGCCCTGCAAGAAAATAAGTGCATATATTTATATTTGTTTATTTATTTGTTTGTATATTTTATATGCAAATAATAAATTATGATACTTACAGTAGAGGTAACTGTAAAGCTTAATGCACTCCTATTGGAGGGATCTCTGTCTTCTGTCCTAGAGGGTGGAAAAACCCTGACATTTGAAATTTCAGGTTGAACTACAACATTTTGAAATTAATCCAAATCCCATATGAATTTGTATAAGCAGAGAGTCGTTAAGCACAAGAAGTGCTCTCTACTGCAGGTCTGTTATTTTGCTCTCAAAGCTTCAGAAGACTGGGAAATAAATGGCAGATGATGTTATGCAGATAGGATTCTACCAGACAAAGATAATGCTAATATTTTATTAATATTTTCTTCCATATGACATTTACTTTCATATAGAGAACTAGAAAATATAATTTCTCTAAACATCTTGAAATGTTTCTATCATAACAAATGAAAAATCATTGTAAAATCTGGCATGCATAGGTGTCTAGAAGAACTACAAGGTAAATGAGTAACTAGCTGAAGTGACAGCTCAAAATGAGTTATACTGAAAAAGGGAATTTTGAGACTGTAAGGCACTTACTGACCTTCTTGAGAAAACAACATGGGAATAAGTTTGTTTACACTTTCATTTTCTGATATTGACACACAAGTCAATATGAACTCATGAAATTTGCTGGCACAGTGAAACTGGAGAAAAGTCTTTACAAAGACTCTTGGAGAGTCCTTGAGGACCTTGAGGTCTGAGGCCATATGACCTTCAGGAGTGAAGCCATAGAGATTGGATGAATCTTTTTATTACAAAATACAGGTTCATGCCCTTTGAATGATATCATAAGGTGAGAGCTCATTAACCTGCATCAGAAGTAGTAAAGAATTCATTATTTGATCACAGGATGTGAACTGATGAAGAAGAACATTGGCATGATTGGGAAAAAGAAGAATTCAATCCATAACCAGCATTAATACCCAGTTGTTATAAGTTGTTATCTCTGTAGCTGGATAAGGTTGAACAAGGCCTAGTACTGGGTCCTGCACTCGGCTCACGACCCCATGTAATGCTACTTGGCTTGGGGAAGAGTGGCTGGAAAGCTGCCTGGCAGAAGAAGGACCTGGGTGTGCTGATTGACAGCCAACTGAATGTGAACCAGCAGTGCGTCCAGGTGGCCAAGAAGGCCAATGGCATCCTGGCCTGCATCAGAAACGGTGTGGTCAGGAGGACTATGGAAGTGACTGTGCCCCTGTACTCAGCACTGGTGAGTTGCTGAAGTGCGTTCAGAGAAGATCAATTAAGCCAGAGAAGAGTCTAGAGAACAAGTCTTATGAGGATTGTCTGAGGGAAATGGGGTGGTGTAACCTGGAGAAGAGGCTGGGGGGAGACCTAACTGCTCTCTATAACTGCTTCAAAGGAGGCTGTAGTGAGGTGTGGGTTGGTCTCTTCTCCAACGTAGCTGGTGATAGGAGAGAAAATGGACTCAAGTTGAGCCAGGGAAGTTTTCGATTGGATATTAGGAAAAATGCCTTTACTTTAAGAGTGGTAAGACACTGGAGCAGGTTGTCCAGGTAAGTGGTAGTGTCACCATCCCTGGAGGTGTTCAAAAACACCTGGAGGTACACTTGAGGACATGGTTTAGTTGGCATGGTGGTGTTGACAGTTGGACTTCATGATCTTTCCAACCTTAATGAATATATGATTCCATGATAACTGTCCTGCTTGTCCACACATAATACTTATTTTGGATCATATTGCAGAGAAGTCTCAGTCTGCACAGAATTAAGGACTTAATTCCCTTAAATTCTGCAAGAAAGTCATTCAGTGCTACTAAGGTCCTTACTTATTTTGTTAGCCTACACCTTTTCCTGTTGAAATATGAAGACAACATTTACCAAGAGCAGAGAGGCTACATTTTGCTCTTTACATGGTATAGTAATTGTCTTAGTTGTGTAGGAAAAACCTATGTTGCAAGAGCTCCCCAGTATACAATATGCTTGCTAAATTGTATGTCTGAAAATTGAAGTGATTTGGACCTGTTGCTGAAGCTCTGGATTTTCTTCTGATGAAGCAAGATATATTATAGTCCCAATACAGAAATTGCAGAAATAAGTGACTTTAATAAAATAAGAAAATCCCAAAAGGGATAGGGTACCCATTTCAGCAAAATTTTGGTCAGATAAAGTTTTAGCTAAATACAATTATCCATCCTTAGATAAAAGAGGTCCGCAATGCATCATTCACTCAGGAAATGCCCAGTGGGGTGTTCAATGGACTCAGAAAGAACACTTACCACCAGGTTCATCTCAGGTGAAAAAAACAGGGACATGCTTGCAACTATTATCTAGAATGTTTTCATGACATTGACTTTACTGTCTAAAACATAGGATATTAAAACCTGGTTGCATTTTTAAAAAAGTCTATGGCACAGATAACCATTTCATTTTACCATTATTTGCCAGTGTTCTGGAAAAACTGTACAGTGAGAAGTGAAAGAACATTGAGAAGGACAGCATCAAAGTATCTCAGTCTTCCTAAGTACTCAACAGCCTGAACGATCTCAGAATCATGAGCATCCAGTCTTAAGAGTAAAAATTTATTCATTATAGCTGATCTTTCAATTATTTTGAAAACAAGACCTTTCATTATATTTTGAGACTGATGAACAACAAACTCTATAAGAAATCTCTGCTTTCAGTGTGGGACTTGTGATATAAAATACCAATCCATACCAGGTAGAAATTCTGACACCTAATGAAGATCCTGCTACTTAGAAAAAAAAAATACCCACACCATATAGCAGTTAAGTTCATTTTGAAGGAGAGAAAGAAAAAACTAGAAAAAATTATGAAACGGCAAGTTTCTCCCAACTGTTATACTTTATTCAACTTTGTTTAAAACTAACAAATTTTAAGAACAGGCACTACAAGACTACAAAGATGACACACCTCTTGTAATTCTGTTTTGTTTTGTTTTTCAAGCAGGAAGGAGAGACTACAGAGAGATATATGAGTGTGAAGAAGAACAAAATAAAAATATCCATGCTCTCATATATCAACAGCAAATTTACTTCAAAGAGTATAATTTTTCTTCTGGAAACTGTTTCTATAGGCAAAAGAAGCAAAATAAGAATCACAGTCTCAAAGAAAAGAAGTTTCCCAAATGACACTTGGTCAGTGGATGATTTTTGACATTTAATGGTACTGCATTTATGTGACATTTCTCTATATGGAGAATAAGAGTTTTAGTGATTGGTATTAGAAGATGAATAGCCCCCACACACATTTGCGTCTCTTCCAAAGCAAATTCCTTCCTCTTGTGCAATGTATGCAGTTGTGTTTCAACAGTATTGCTCAGATGAGTAGAATACAACAGCTGGTGACTGTTAGGGACCAACTAGATAGTTTTTGTGTTCTTTTTATTTGTGTGTATTCTTTTGAACACTTTGACAATGTAGTAAAGACACAAGGACAGATGAAACTATTACAAGCAAAACAGCAACTATCTCCCATCTTGTATATTAGAAAATTTATTAGTAATTTCTATAGGAGGATTAGAAAAAATTTTTAAAAGTCTCTCATCCTTACCTGAATTTCATGCTTAAAAATATTTATACTAAGCACAAAATACTGTGTTTGGGAGACAAACAATTGTCCTGTGTTCATTTATAGGCTTAGTAATTTCAAGACATAGACCAGCAGTGCCCATTCAATCCCCTATAGCTTTATGTTAAACTACACTTACTTGGAACATAAGGCAGTGGTTTAGAAGCCATCAGTAAATTACCAACTCCACTGATTTCAGTAGAGTGATATATTCATTTACAGTTTTCAGCTACTCTTACTGGAAAGAATATTAAATAAATATAAGAAGGGAATAAGTGGCCAAATGTGCTGAATTGTATATTCACCATAGCTAAATGCAGTAAATGTTTGATGAAGTATATAAATAATTAGTAACACATGCATACATTTAAAAATTTTCTCTGGTCAGGCATTCATATACCTGACATCTGAATTTGGAGAGGCACAATGTGCTTTCTTTGCTATTTCTCTTCCCTAGCACTTTATGTGGCTAGCCAGGAAGACACATTCTTTTATGGTGTCTGCCAAAGAGGCAGTGGCCCAACATTTTACTATGTGTTCTTTAATTCCCTCATCTATAGCAGGGAGCTACCGATGTTCACCTCTTCACTGAGACTTGTGTGTATGGAACCTGATATAATCTATTCAGTCCCATCTCTATTAATGTCATTCTTACATAGACATAACAATATATATTTATTTCCCCAAGCTCTCTTCCTGTGCCTACTCACAGTCTTCTAAGACACTTTGAATCACATCAGGCCTAAACTGGGAAAATACAAATAAATTCTTTTGATGATAAAAGAAATACACAAGTATATATGCATACTTATAAAATTGTTGTTGCAAAACTCACTGTCACATGGCATGCAGATGTTATGCTCTCACTAAAGACAAAGTAATAAGGAAATGCTATACAAAGGAATTATGATTTTTACCAAGAACACTCGTTGCTTTCCCACTTATTTTGTTTGTCTACTGAAAGCTGAAATAAGTTACTCTATGTCAGTTCAGGTACTCCACAGGAACACTTTAGGTCTTGTAAACAGCAAGGGAGTGCTTCTGTACAAGGAAAAAAACACCTTCCCACTACAAATGCAAAATAACATTCTTTATATCTATAGGAACTACAGATAAAAATGTCTCATTGTATTAGTAACATTCTATTGCAATGAAATCTGACACAGAAACCCATCAAGTTAGTTGGTTAGTTACAGTTCATGCATTACTCCCATGCATGACAGAAAATTATTGGAGATATGTCGGTACATTAGGTGACAACAGTGAAGTGAATTAAATATGACCATTTTTTGCATCCTTGTACTTGGGAAAAAATAGAAGAACTTTGTGGTTTTTTTTTTTCTGACTGAACTTGAACCAAAAGTCTACAATGAAGTTTACAGTGATACATGGAATACAATCCCATTGTGATTTTGTGTATGCCACCGGACATTAAGCCTCAAGAGCTTTAGGAAATGTTAAAATTCCTCAGGTTTCTACCTCAAAATGTAGAGTTACAAAATATAGCTCAAGGTTGGATTTTATAATTTTAAGTAATGAAAGAATTAGAAGACTTCAAAACCAAAAAGACATCAGTGAAGTTTGGAAATATTCATCTTGAAAAATTTGGAAATTTCCATCACTTTGTCTGTATTCACTTCAGTCATTCCTCCCCGATCCATGTCACGTGGCCTAGAACAAACTTGAAGCAAACTCTCAACCACAATTAAAACAAAAAAGCTTAATAGTATAGATGGAGTACCTTATTTTCACCAGGGTGGCCACCTTGAGGCCTGGATGTTCACACAATGTGAAGCACTCTTAAACTTAGCAGCATGGTACACATGTTTTAGCTAAAAAAAAAAGTCCTGAAGAGAAAGACACAGATAGCATCATATGGCATTACAGATGAAACTGTCAGAAACTTTCTGAGTCTTGATATTTATTTAAACAAGATGTCAATATCTCTAGCTTTCATAAAAATTCAAACCCACTGAGAACTATTAGTAAAGGCATTAAAAGAATTTTTTCCATTGGCTTTTTCTGTAAAGTATGCATTGAAGATCAGAAAAGCTATCAAAGAAATGTGACTAAGTTTCAGAGGGATTATCTCCTCCATGCTACAGAAGAGCGAGAATCCTCTTGTTCTCTGATTTTATTTCTACCTCAGGACTTTTTGAAGATAAGAAGAAACCCACTAATGTACAGTTACGTCCCTTTCCACCTAAGTATGCCACAACTAAAGAAATATACTTAGTGCTTGTGCTACAAAATTTTGTCACAACTTTGCAGACAGGTGTGCTCCCTGCTGACAATGTTTTAGCAGTAGTGCTCTGAAACATTCCATCCATTTTAATTCTGTAAGACTTAGCATTTGTACCTTGTTCATAGTCCTCAGGGAGCTGATAAATCCCTCAAAATCCCACAAGTTTATCAGGTCTTTTGAGTAACTTCAAGGACTTCTGCCCTTACAAGCTTCTTCAGTTTCGTATGATTGATTCAGTGATCATCTCATCTGGGCAAGTGCTGTATGCTTCTCCAAACCAGTAGACTGAAATTTCTTATATTATCATGGGTATGCAGCATATAGATGTAGTAGTTAAAAAATACTGGATATTTTATGCTGTCTCACCAACAGCGCTGCCTTGCAGATTTTACCTCCTAGTTCTTTGAAATAGTAACTCCATCCTTTCCCAGGCCAGTGCCTTCGAAACGCAGAGGAAGTTACACTTTTCTCTGTAGTTACTATTTAATGACAACATATGGAATTAATATATGTATTATATATAAAATATAAAAATACATTTAAAATATCAGTGCTGTGATATCCTGTCTCCTGATAACATCAGATCACAGATGATCTGACATCTTCAAAGAGATTAACTCAAAGAGGCAAAAATGGATGCATACTGAAAGAAATTAATTATACATATGAGAATTTTTTAATAGAGTGAAAGGTATGCTTGAGTGATGACTTGACACCCCTAGAAAAATACTGAATATATTTTAAACACTATTTTGTCAAATGAACACAAAATTTAGGCTTCTGGTATCTGTTTGCTTCTTTCCTTCTTTCTTCTACTTTGAAACCCAAGACTTATTTCAAATCTCTCTCAAATCCCAGGCATGAGTTTTGACAGAGCTGGGAACAGTGGTGTCTAAGCAGGGCTGGAAAGAGAAAGAGAAATCAGTTTCTTTAGATGTACCATTTAAGTATCACAAAATTCTTTGTGAACTTCTCTGTCACTGAAGAAACTTCTCAGACCTTTGTATGTGCTCTGGCATAAATTTAAAATGCAGTTTAAGTCTGCAATCCAGAGTGCAGTTACACAATGGTATTAAGTTGCCACAGACAGAAAATAGATGTCACGAGCAGATCATTTCCTGTTATCCTTTCATTAGCAACACTTGACATCAAATCAGGGCACAACCACTTTACTGCAGCCTATCTACAGTGAACTTTCTAGTGTGGTGATAAAATAATGATTAAAAATTGAACTAGTAATTTCAGCATTACCAAAAAAAATCCAAACAGTTGTTTACCTCATCTGAATGATTAAAGGAAAATTAAACGTAAGGGTATTTGCTGTCTACTCAAATTTACTTAGATTTCTCTCTTCATATGAAATCAGGTGGTCATATCCTCTATTAGACTCCAACATATTTACCTGTAGGACTTTCCTAACTATTATCTTAGGGAAGTGTGTCCAACACAGAATACAAATATGCATTTGGTAACACGCTATCGCTCAGTTATTTGTATAACAGTTAGTATCCAAAAACAACAGGGTCATAACTTTCTAGATTTTAGGTGTCATAGGAACAGATGACCAAATCCTTCATAAATGGCTTAGTCTACAAATTAGTGTCAGATATATGAGATATATATTATATATATGATACATATATATCAAAGTATATGGTAACAAAATGAAAAGGCAGGCAAACATACATCAGGTAAACAAAAATAATAGTGTTCTGTGAAAACAGAGAAAGCAACCTGATGGTTCTGTATACTCTCTCTTTCTAGTGATAGTAAACTTCCTTTTCTTTTGCATGAGCACCTGGAAATCAAGCTTTATTCCTACTGGTAAAAGGAAGATGATAGTGAAAGTAGATAACGCTAGAATAACTGTGGTTCCCACATCTTCCAAATGACTGTGAGAAGAAGGGGAAAGAAACGTTTTGAAGACAAAGTTATTCAAGCACTAAAATGCAAGCAACAATGACTGCTGCTCACCCTTTCCTCCCTCATGTATAAAGGCCAGCATATAATGACCAGCAAATGCAAGCACAAAAAACCTTGAGGAGAATTAGAGGGGAGAAATGCTGAGAAGTTTGTAGACTACTTGCAATAATGGGCATAAATTTGTTGTCAAATTTAATGCTAAATACAGCCCTGTTCACAGAAGCATCAAGACAAACATAAAACATATTAATCCTTATTCAACTAGAAAATCCTGGGGAAAAAGAAAAATTCAAAGAATTTTGGATAGTGGGATAGCATGTCCCTTAAAAATGTTATGACTAGCCAATATGCATTAGAGCACATCAAATAATGCCTTAGTCAACATTAGTCAAACCATGCCTTACTTTTTTTTTTTCCCACTGGAATTTAAAAGATACTCAAAGAAACAAATGGAAAAATTCAAGGCTTTTTTAGTAAAAAGTACCTTGTCTTGTAAACACATGTTCATTTATAACCTTCTAATAATTTGCTACAATACCACATCCTAAAGTGCTTAACATCATGTTTTCTGAAGAAACAAAAGGCATCCAGAAACTCCCATTTATTGCAGTGAATAGAGGGTGAAAACCTACAGAAACATGAACAAAAGATGTATTTGTAGAATACACCACATAATGCAACCATACTAATTAGAACTGAAGTGTATTTACACAGTTCAAGCAATTCATTGTGATTAAAATTACTTATTTAACTAGAAGCAAGAAGTAAAGGCCTGAATTACTCAATTATGAAATGGAAGGGAAAAGACTAAGATGTTTATTACTTACTAGCAGTCCAAGATAATGAATTTAAACTGTTTTTTTCCCCCATCTATACTAAGGAGGTATTTCTGCACAAGGAATTCAGTAGTTTCATTTGCTGTCATTTTTTTTCATGTAATTACATAGCATTTTCAGATACGTACTACAGTGCCATAGACATCTATATTATAGGGTTCAATTTAATTAAAGGGACAGAAATAATTTACATAACAAGACCCCAGGGACAATCATAGAATGGTTTGGGTTGAAAGGCACCTCAAAGATTATCTGGTTCCAACACCCCTGCCACGGGCAGGGACACCTCTCACTGGATCAGGTTGCTCAGAGTCCCAACCACCCTGGCCTTGAACACTTTCAGGTAGGGGGCAGCCACAACTTCCTTGGGCAGCCTGTGCCAGCATCTCACCAGCCTCACAGGAAAGGATTTTTTCCTAATGTTTCACCTAAATCTCCCCTCTACACGTTTGAAATCATTTCCCCTTTCCTCTAGATACAGACCCATATAAAAAGCCCTCCCCCACTTTTCTGGTAGGTGCCCTTCAGATATTGGAAAGTCATAAGCCTGAGCTTGTGGTATTGGTAGCATTTCAAAGAATTTACTGGTCATGAAGTTTTGGTTTGTTTATTTGTTTAAGGTTTCCAGTTGAAAACATACTGCATTATTCAACAGCAAGCTTTTATGTTATGAACAAGAAGAAAATATTCTTCTTGATATTTCCATTCTTTTATCACTTTTTGCAGACATTTCAGTTATTCCAGAGCATTACTTACCCAATCTATCTGCACTGTATCTATTTTCAGTATGAAAATTAGTTCTGATATGGAGAAATGCAACTTTTCTGCTTCATCAATATCATGAAAGGAAATGATATTTTATTACCCTGATGTTAAACATTTATATACTGATACAGTTTTCATCTTTCTGTTTATTTCCTGAAAAGGTGCTGAATGTCTATGAATAAAAAGATAAATTTAAGTAGCAAGGTGATTCAAGCATAATTGCTTGATTTAATTAAATAAAAAGTAAGTGGGAGTCTGTTATTAAAAGTCATCTGATTTTCTGAACAGTGTTTTCCTTAAGGTATGGAAAATAAATACAAACATCCTCACAAAAGAATGGGATTAAGTGCTATGTTTGTGGTTTTATAGTAAAAAGATGTAAAGTATTCCTTATGATCAGCTACAATATTTTCAGATGTATTTCAGACTAAGCTTATTAATCACTTTGAAAAGTACTGATCCGTTGGTGGAGAATTTAAAGAAATTTCCTGAACAAAAGCTACAAGTATAGCTGACTTGACACCTATCCACTGAACATTTCAACACAGAAATTAGTTCTGATAAATCTTAGAAACTTTATTCTCTAGTGTTATCTGATGTTTTCCGTGGCATGAAATCTGATTACTCCTCATAAAGGAGTTACTCCATAAAGGAGGAAGTTGCCTTAAGATTTCCCATGATCCTGATTATGTGATATTGGCTTAGTTCCAGGAGACCAGTAGCTTAATTTCTGGCAGAGACATTCCCTAAGATGTTACCTATCCCAGTGTAACAGATGAGGAAATGAGGCACACTCATGTCTTCTACTGAGTCAACAAATGCTTTCTGTGCAAGTGTTCAGCTTCTTGAATGCTAAAACCCCAAACTCAGTTACACTCCTTGCATCCTTCTAGAGCAGGAGTCCCCTTCTGTTTCTGTTTGAAAGTACTTTCTGGCAGCTCCCTGGTCTATGACAGGTGATTGTCAAGTGCTACCACAACACTGATAATAAAGAATAAATAAAAAAAATCACTAAAATAGAATTAGCCTTTGTGCCTTACAATATTATGCTTCAAGAGCAACATAGGTAAAATCATTCTAGCTCCAGTTCCCCCATTCTTTCAACCCATCATCTGAAAAGCCTCAGGAGACCGATGTCATGTAGCTTCCAAACCCCCTCCATTTTTCAACACAGAGTTATTAGTTTAACAATTCTCTATTTCCCAGCTTACTTGAAAACAACCAGACCTTTTAGATTCAACTGTATTCCTGGCATGCAGAAACAAAACAGAGACAAACAGGAACATTTCATCGGGCTAGTAAGGGGGTTATCCCTGAGAGAGTTGCTGAAATTGAGGTCCCTCTCTGGACATCAGAATAAAAATACGACAGACATCCCAGTCTGAACTGGCAAGTAGCCATTGCTCAGTTTGGGCATCAACCACACAGCAGTGGAGAAAGTTAGAAATGTTAGTAGGCAATTACATCTGCATGCAGAAGGGAGGGGACACCAAGCAAGGCAGGCTTCACAAAGCTGCATACAGATGGGGGTTTTTCGTACACATAGAATACACGTGATCTTTTGCCTGAAATAATAAAAATCCTAAGAGATTAAGCAGATTCTTTTGGGATTGTCTGGCAACATGCATATACCTGAAAAATGTGCAAATGCCTTTAGAACTCCCATCAAAAATCATGCATCGTAGCATGAATTCGAGACCAGAATTTCTCTCACCTCCACAATTTTCAACAATAGCTTCTGGAATTGTACTCCTTGCGCATACACACATACATATTTATAATTCTTTTTAGTTTAATTCAGCTAAGATAGAACTAAGATACTCTGATTTTAGCTATGAAACATTAAAAAATTGATTCTCACCCCTGAATTCTTACATGACAGGTTTTAACAAAGATGCTGGCCTGACACTGCATGATGATTTTTTTCCCACAGCTGTCAATGTTCAGTGAATCAATCATAAGCCTTCCTAGGAACAAAAAAGCAAGAGTGTTTTCTCTCTGAGTGTGTTTTTCATTTCCATAAATAAGCACTATATCCCTTGACTCTGTTGCTTAAATTTATTTATATTCATCCATCAGTATATAGTATTACATTAAGTAAACTGTACCATTCAAAATTAAGTTGTCTTTTCCAAAGAGAAATGGTACAACTCCAGTCAAACAAGTGATTATGCATGCTAAATTTTAATGAAATTAACAAGAAAATTTAAGGAAATTAATATTGAAAGGAATGGCTGTTCTGGGTCAGACCACAGGTCCATCTAGTCCTGTACCACGTCTCTGACAACAGGCAAAAGTAACATGGTTAAAACCATAAAATACTCTCTCAGAAAATATCTTTGTACACTGAAGGTATATACCGAGTTTGGTGTATTTGATCTGTATTTTCTGGCCTTTCTCTTCTATGACCTTTCTCAGTCTTCCTTTGAGCCCATAGAAACTTTAAAGATCTATAACATCTAGCAAGGAGTTCTACAGAAGTGGGAGCAAACCATGTGCAATGGTTAGCAGACATACACTGTGCAATTGTAAGACTAAAATGCTCTACAAGATTTTTCTTACAGTGTATTATAAAGAGTGTGACAATATTTTTTAGACTTATTTTTTCCCCATCCATGAAAAATAGTTTTTACAATGACTATTTTACAGTTAGTCTATTAAAGCACATACCTGGGTGTGAATGCAAAATGTGTTTTTGTTCAAAAATAATATGATGTCATTTCAATAAGATACAGATCTGCATTTCCTGTTGGTTAATTAAATATTCTATATATTCAGGCAGAATTGCCTGGAATATAATGAAATGCTGCTTTCTTTTTTTATCACCTTTGAATAATGCTTCTAAAAGCAACAGCTATAGGTATCACTATTTACATTTCTCAGCTTACAGATCTTAAAGCTAGAAGTCACATGCAGAGTCTTTTCCAGCTTTTCAAATAATGTGAAGATGTGCTACACAATTTATGCAGAAAACTCTTAAATTCTGTTTAAGTCATTAGAAATGTTGTAGAAAAAGATTCTTTAGCACTTAAAGTCTTTATGTGTTTAAGAATCCACCATGCTTTTATGTAGATTGTTTCACTGTTGAAGGTTAGTTCAAAAAAGATGAGTATATTAGCAATGTATCAGAAACATCAGGGAAGAAAACTGAGCATGAAAATGTATTTTACAATTGTGTTTATATTTTTAGTATTATGATACTGTTTCATTCAAAATCATGAAACACATTTACCTTCTTTCCAACAGAGCCTGAAATAATGAGACACATTTAAAAATTATTAAATTTTAAAAGTAATGTAAGCCTTTAACTTCTCATTTTCAGGCTATTTCTCTACAATTATTAAATCTAGGTCTTCACGGTTTTCATATTGAAAACTAAGATTTCTGGGAAATCTCATTTTCAGGAGCTAGGCTTTACAAAAAGACTGAAAATGCTGCAAACTGAATGTTAAAGTCATAGAATGTGGCAACAGTATATTTTAGTTAATATAAGGAAAAATAAATTGAAAAAATATGTTTATTTACAGTGGATGATGAGCTTTTACAGAAAGATAATCAGGCTTACAGTAATAAAAAAAGCATCAAATACACATTCTGTGACTTTCCTAATGAAATGGTTTCTTCTCAGTTTCTATATATGCAGAAAGCTGTAAGGATTTATACTTGTATCCTATATTACTGAAGGAAAATTAATTTTGATTTTGCTCAGCTGCAAATCTCATTTCAGTTGTGACAGACAGAATTAATGACAATTAAGGCAACGATATACAGAGAAATGCTCCTGACTTCGGTTTGAGTTTACACAGAGCAGTTTTCTATATAACAAAAATATCTTCCTTACATCTTTGGAGCCCCCAGCACAGGAAAGATATAGACCTATTGGAGAGGGTCAAGAGAAGGGCCACAGAGATGATCAAAGGGCTAGGGCACCTCTGCTATCAAGGCATCTCTGGAGAAGAGAAGGCTCTGGGAACACCTTATAGCAGCCTTCCAGTACATGAAGGGGGCCTGGAGGAAAGCTGGGGCGGGACTTCTCACCAGAGAAAGTAGTGACAGGACAAGAGGTAATGGTTTTAAACTGAAAGAGGGTAGATTTAAGTTAGATGTTAGGAAAAAATTCTTTGCCATGAGGGTTATAAGGTACTGCAATAGGTTGTCCAGGGAGGTTGTTGATGCCTCATTCCTGGAAGTGTCCAAGGCCAGGTTGGATGAAGCCTTCTGAAACATGGTCTAGTGGGAGGTGTCCCTGCCCTTTAAATGTTACATAATATATAGCCTTTATACAATATATATATAGCCTTTATAAAATATACAGCCTTTAAATGTTACATAATAAAATATAGGGCATATACTATGCTTGAGATGTTTGTATCATGGGAGAAATAGGTCCTATGGAAGCTAAACAAGAAAGTTACACAAGTAAGAAAAAATGGAACAGCTGGGAATTCACACAGAATCACAGAATGTTTTGGGTTGGAAGAGATGTCCAAGATAATCCAGTCTGAACTTTGACCAACACCACAAGCTAATTACTAAACCACGTCCTTAAGGACCAGGTCCAAATGCCTTTTAAATCCCTCCAGGGATGGTGACTCCACCATTGTCCTGGGCAGGACATTCTAATGCATGAACATTCACAACTCTATCAGTGAAAAAATGTTTCCTGACATCCAGCCCCCTGGCACAGCTTCCATCCATTTCCTCTGGTCCTATCACAGTTCCCTAAGGAGCAGAGGCTGTTTCCCTCCTCACTCCAACCTCCCTTGAGGCAGCTGAAGAGAGCTCTAAGGTCTCCTCTCAGCCTCCCCTTCTCCAGACTGAACACCCCCAGCTCCCTCAGCCTCTCCTCACAGGACTTGTGCTCCAGGCCCTTCATGAGCCTCAGTGCCCTTCTCTGGACACTCTCCATCACTTCTCTGTCCCTCCTATAGTGAGGGGCCCAGAACTGAACACAGGACTCAAGGTGCAGCCTCACCAGAGCTGAGTACAGAGGGATGATCACCTCCCTGTTCCTGCTGGCCACAGTGTTCCTAACACAAGCCAGGATGCCCTTGGCCTGCTTGGCCACCTGCACACACTGCTGGCTCATATTAAGTCAACTATCAGCCAATACCCCCAGGTCCCTTTCCAACTCACAGCTTTCTAACCACACTTCCCCAAGTCTGTAGCTCCCCATGGGGTTGTTATGACCCAGGTGCAAGACCTGGCACTTGGCCTTGGTAAACCTCATACAATTAACCTTGGCCCATTGGTCCAACCTGTCCAGGTCCTGCTGTAAGGCTTCCCTACCCTCCAGCAGACTGACACAGCAACCTAATTTGGTGTCATCTGCAAATTTACTGAGGGTACACTCAATCCCCTCATCCAAATCATTAATGAACATATTAAAGAGAACAGGCCTCAGCACTGAACCCTGGGGGACACCACTCATGACCGATCTCCAGCCAGATTTAGTTCCTTTCACTGCCACTCCTTCAGCCCAACCATCCAGCTAATTTTTTATCCAATGCAGAGTATATTTACCCAAGCCAAGTGCCATAAATTTCTAGAGAAGATATGCTGAGACAGTGTCAAAAGCTTTACTAAAGTCCAGATAGACAATATCCAGTTCTTCCCTCATCCACTAGGCGAGTCATCTTGTTGTAGAAGGAGATCAGGTTAGTCAGACAGGACCTATCTTATGTAAACCCATGCTGACTGGGCCTGATCACCTGGTTGTTCTTAATTTCTATTAAAGCATCGAAAGCCCTGCAGCATTTCGGTTCAATATGCATAAAAATTTTTCTGCATCTAAAGCATCAAGAACATAAAATCCTGCTTAATAGGTTTCTGGTGTCATAGTACTAATTTGAAGAGTAACACTGTTTCCAGAGAAGGTCCCTGAGAATTCAGAGTTTAATAGATGGTGGGATAAGGAAGAAGTTGGTTGCTGGGTGACTGGATCAGTGACTCATTCCTGGAAATAGATTTGTACCTGGAAATTGCCATCCTTCTCCTCTCTACCTGCCACCAGAAGTGTTGAACTACAGCCTCTGGGGATAGGTATAAGGACATGAAATCTGCAGGAGGGCATGGCAAATTATGTTGCTTTGTCTCCATCTCTCTTCTGCAACAGTGCAGCTGGAATATTTATTAAATGCATGGTAGTCACACAAGTAGAACAAAACTACGGTCCTAGCCATTAGGAGGAACTGTAGTTTCACAGGTGTGATGATCTGGTATTTGGACCAGATCATTTGAAGAAGCTGCCCATCAAGGAAGCAGAGTAAGCACAAGATTAAGAAGGGGCAAATACTGAGAAGAAAAAAAAAATCTATATTTATTAATGATTAATTTAAATAATAAACATTTTAATTTATTCATTATTTTTAAGTCTAAAATAATTAAAATTGTACCAATTTTTTATATTTTTTGTAAAAGAAATATTTATAAATTGCTATATTTACCTAGTGACAGCAATTTTATTGGAAAGTTCCTGATTTTTTAATTAAAATTTCCCCCCAACCAGACATGTAATTACTGATCTTGAAGGAAGTATCCATTTTTATTTGATTATTTGCCAAGAAAACATTTAATTCCAAATACCATTTCTTTGCCACTAGCATAACAGTGGAACATATTTTTTAAAAAATGTCTTCACATTTGACTTTTTCCATACAGAGGTGAATGAAGCACGTACCAAACTGAATGCAAATCTGGAGACCGAGATTATTAATTTTATTTTAGTATCCAGGGGAGATAATTGTTATCACTGTATGAACATATTTCTGTCTAAAATTTAATACAGCATCACAAATCTGCCCATGTACAGGCAATAATTCAATGTCCAGGACACCTGTATAACGATGCCTTTAATGCTAACTGCTGTTTATGATTGATTGAAAAAGCTTCTGGTAATCTTATTTTGGGCAAGATGGTTTCAAGAGCATACAGACAGAAATACAGCTGCCTGCCACAGCTTGTGACAGGACGAGCAGAATGACTTCAAGCTGGAGGAGGGGAGATTTAGATTAGACATTGGGAAGAAATTTTTTAGTGGAAGGGTCTTAAGACATTTGAACAGGTTGCCCAGGGAAACTGTGGATGCCTCATCCCTGGCAGTGTTCAAGGCCAGGCTGGATGGGGCTTTGAGCAACCTGGTCTAGTGGGAGGTGTCCCTGGCCATGCAGGGGGGTTGGACTAGATGATTTTAAGGTGCCTCCCAACGCAAACTGCTCTATGATTCTACATCAGTATGTCTTCCAAATATATCCCCTGATTATAAGTTCCAGAGTGGTCAATGCATTTCTAAGGGTTTAACAGAGAAGCTAGAAAAAAATCCAGTCTCCTGAATTAGTCAGGTGCCCCTTCCATAAAAGAATTACAGTCAAGCCTTTCAACCTTAATGACAGCCCAATGACCCCTGGCAGACAGTACTGAAAGCAAGTTGAGAACAGCATTAAAATATTCTTCAACAGCATGACAATATCTTTTTATATCTTCACTGCCCTTCAATGTTTTTTCTGCAGATCTCCAGTTCTTGATCCATCCACAGGAGACTTGTATACAGAGAGGAATAAGAAAGTGTCAAGACTGCAATCCTAAATTCACTCAAATCTGCTGTTTAAAATAAGAAAGTGTCAAGACTGCAGTCCTAAATTCACTCAAATCTGCTATTTAAAATTTAAACACTGAATTTCCTGCTGCTGGAGCATGCTGTTTTAAAAAATGCATAAACTGAAAAACAGTACTATGCCCAGTAATAGATGAAGTAATGTGCAAATCCCTGCTGCATGGTATTTTGTCATTCCACTCTCTCTAAATAAGAATGTGAGCCTTATACTGTGCAAATATCGTATAATCATATGAATAAATAAACTAAAGCTCATTAACCAGAAAATAAGAGTTTAGTTTCTGTTCTTTTTTCTGTCTTTTTATTTCCTTCCCTCTTTTTCTTCCTCTCCCACCATTCTTTTGTTCATCCTATCTTTCTCCATACTCATTTTCCTTTCATACTCATTCCTTCTTTCCATGCCTAATTATACACTGTCATGTCCTTCCTGCCATTCTGTGGACCAAAATCAGCCTTCTTGATTCACCAGGCTTATACTGTCATTCCAAGCAACTTTCACTACATCTGAGTAACAGAAATGGGTCTAGGAATACTCTTCAGCGTGAGACCACATGGCATGGTATGCCCTGTGTTTATACACTAACTCTTCTTCCTCTATGGTCAGATACTGACTGCAAAGTGATGTACAGAGCCCTGACTGGAAGTTCATCCTACAGACCTCTGCATCTTTCTACTCATTGCTTTTCTAACCCATTATACATGCCATACTCTCCTCATCTCTGCTCCTCATCTCTCTCCCATCTTTGCTATACATACCTACAGCAAAAACAGATTGTTGCATCCTATCATTCCTGCCCAAGTTCTTCATCATCCCAGAAGAGTGGTAGGTACTCCTGTATGTCACCTGTGGCTCCTGACACAGTTCCAAATTCAGTGGCTTCTGTCACCTCTCCTGCTCCCACTTCCACTGTTTGTGTTGGTGACAGGCAGCCTCTTCACAAGCAATCTCTAGGCCAGGTTTAGTAGAATATACGACAAGCATGTTATAACAGCATACCACTGCTTAGGACACTGATCATTAACAAACCTTTCATTGTGACCCTTCACCAGGCCTCAAAAAAACCCAAGATAAGATTTCCACCGTGTGGCTACCTGTGGCTTCAGGCTGGTGAAGGGACTCGAGCACAGACCCTATGAGAAGAGGCTGAGGGAGCTGGGGGTGTTCAGCCTGGAGAAGAGGAGGCTCAGGGGAGACCTCATTGCTCTCTACAACTCCCTGAAAGGAGGCTGGAGCCAGGGGGGGGTTGGGCTCTGCTCCCAGGCAACTTTCAACAAGACAAGAGGGCATGGACTTAAGTTGTGCCAGGGGAAGTTTAGGTTAGCTATTAGAAAGAATTTCTTTACGGAGAGGGTGATCAGACATTGGAATGGGCTGCCCAGGGAAGTAGTGGATTCTCCGTCCCTGGAGATATTTAAAAAGAGACTGGATGTGGCACTCAGTGCCATGGGCTGGGAACCACAGCGGTAGTGGTCAAGGGTTGGACCTGATGATCTCTGAGGTCCCTTCCAACCCAGCCAATTCTATGATTCTATGATAGGGAAGAGAAGGCTTGTGGTATATACACAGTTGAACAGGATAAGTGAGCAGCAGTTGAATGTTTGATGACTGGGCTAGAGGAAGCCCACCAAAGGAGCAGAGCCTTCACTAAGAGGGCCCATTCCATTCCCCAGGCTGTTTCTGGGAATTACTTTGGAGACCAGCTATCCTGGACCAGAACCATGCTGGGGAGTACGCCAGCAGTTTAACTATACTGGACAACAGCATACCAGTGTTCAAAATTATATCCTTTAGTTTATAAGCATAGATATATCCTTTAAGATTTGACTCATATGAATTACCTAGAGAGTGAATTAAGTTCTCTCAAATTAGGTCATGTTCTGAACTAGTGGAATTCATCTTTTGTGGAAGATAAAATCAAATAGACGAGAGTATTTTTTAGAGCTGCATTTTGAGTTATTCCTATTAATTTTAATTAGATATCTGAGTCTCCTAGGCAGTTTTGAAAACCAAAGCCAAATTATTCAGTTTGACTCTGGGGATAGCTTCCTGTTTCTCATTAGAAATGTGATGTATGGTGTTTATATGTAAATAAGAGCTTTGAAAGAAAAAGTCTGCATGATGCTTTAATTATGGGAAGTAATCTGTCACCATAGAATCATAGAATTTTCAACTTATATCAGACAAGAATCTATCTCTTCCTCCCTTTTCTACAACAGCTCAGTCACTCTAAAATACTACCCCAGAAGTTCTAATCCTGATGAAGGGAACGATTTTCTGTCAATATTTATTGTCACACCTTACTCCAGACTGATGAAAAGACAAGTTAAGAGGGCTATTAAATGAATGAACTGAACTGTGAAAATGAAACATAACACAGCAGGCATGCTAAAACTTCTGCAGCATTTAAAACCCATTTAAAGATGGCTACTGTACATTAGTAACATGATGGACTTTGTCTTAAGTCATTCTGTATCCCCTCTTCAAAATGCTGGTTTTCATGCAGATGCATGCACTATGTATATCTGTTTGCATTCCAGCCACTGAGCAGGACTGAAAAGTGATACATTCACAGTCATTACTAAAAAATGTTATTGGGTCATGCTATATGCTACATACATACGTAGAGCATAGGAGGTATATGTATCACATTCATATGTGTGCTTGTCTGTACCATATGATTAATTTAGCGTATGGAACGCTTTACATAAAACAAAAGAAAAAAACAAAGAACCAACAAACAAAAAACAAACCCACAAAACAACAACAACAAAAAACACATTGCAAGAAGAGGGACCACTGCTGTAAAAGAGGAAATAAGGCGTTCTGAAGAATAGATTAAGGTGGTCACATTTTTACTATGCACAGGAGTCTTCATGTCTGTGTTTTAAATTATCTTCAGACTTCCATTGTTTGCAGTAAGTGTTGAAATCTGGCAGAAGTAATGTCCCTTTATGTTTTATGAAACTTTGTTAGTATTTTATCAGGAGGCAAAATGACGGGAAAAACTATTTTCCAGGAATCACTTGCAAATTGTGAGCAATGTGTATTTATTTACTTTTATAGGATATACTTGAATTTTTACACTAATTAATTAAAAAGGATTCATATATTACTTTAATTCATAATTTAACTGTAAGACAGCATAATGCAATGTACTAACTTAAAGCTAAATATCAGAACAGAATTTATGCTGTATGCAGTTCTAGAGGTTGTGTGAAATGGAGCCAACTCCCCCAGGAGTACTATTGGGGAAATTATAGTATGAATCATGGGATGGTTTGGATTGTAAAGATCATCTAGTTCGAACCTCCCTGCATGGGCAGGGACATCACCTCTTAGACCAGGTTGCTCAACGTCCCATCCAGCCTGGCCTTGAGCACTTCCAGGGATGAGAAATGAGAAAGGGAGTTCAGATACATATTAAACATGTACTCATATGCAGGTGCAAAATCTGCCATGAACCACTGGAAGAGTGGCTCTCATAGGTTTTAAACAGAAAGAGAGATTACCTTACACTGGTGCAGGGAAAAGCCATCCACATGAACCTGAGATATGGGGCAAGGCAAAAGAAATTAAAACTGTGGTGCTGGTAAAGCTCTTGAAGCTGTTTGCCCATGTTTCTTCTATCAGATAATGTCAGCTCATTGAATTATGCAAATATATTTTCCACAGTATCTCTCCTAGCTGCGTCTAGCTCTGGAAGTCTGGAAGACACAGTGGAAAGATGCCTAAATTTCTTCACATGCCTACATTACTTCACTGAAAGGCAGCCTAAGCATCTATGCAGGACCATGTCACAAGCCTACCCTAAAATCACTTTGCTATTAGGACTTACTGCCCTATCCTGCACCAATAATTAAAATGGTAACAGAAAAAAAAGAACATTCACAAGGTTTAAAAATATTGCTTGTCACAATCTTATGAGTTCTTGATCAGTAAATCGGTAATTATTACAAAAAATATGAATTACTACAAATTACTACAAAAAACTTTTAGATGCCATCTTAGGGCTGCTTAATTTGTTTCTTTTGGACAACAATGGTGCCTCTCATCCTGAAGTGTTGAAGAACTGTGTGGCTCAAACCCACGTCCCTACTCTCTATTCACTTCTCATGGCATCAGGAGCAAATCAGCAGATATCCAGTATTATAACTACATCATCTGACTAGATTACTATACATAAGTAGAGTTTGCCTCCTTTTGTGTCACCTTATGCCCTTTTCCATTATAAATTTTAAAAATAACATTTTCAAAATGTTACACATTCAAAATGTGATATACATCTTTGCTAAATACTGCATCAGTTTAAAAAAAAATACTTGCAACTGAGCTATACGAATAATGACTAATGTTACTTTTAATGCTGATGATAATGCAAAGAGTAGTATCAAAAAGATAACTGACTTGTAGGCTATTCTCTTTTTCAACATGACCCCATCATATTGTTTCTAGTACAGTAGCTGTTTGGCAGTCATGTCTCCATCTACAGCCTGTAGATTCAGGCAGGACTCATGACTTATCTTGCCATCTTCACTGCTTTGAGCTCTTTCTTCTGTTTACAATCCAATTGAAGTCCATGTGTATGGAAGAGCCATTACCGTGGCTACCAGGACAGAACTGCACATGCCTGCAAAAGTTACCAGTGGAGTGCTATTTGCTTCCACTGGCCCGTTAATAAAATGGACTTTCCAGGAATATTACAGACTTTTCACTCCCCAACGAAAGACTTCATCTGTCAACAGGCTACAGGCAACTACAGGCAACTCCAGGCAACTCCATCCTACATATCACAGACAGAACCTTTCTTTCCCCTGCCTCCCTACTTTGCCACCCTGCAGTGGCTGCAGTCTGTATATCCAAGACTGAAGCAGTTCTGTGGAGGCAGTTCTCCCCATGAGTTAGTAACAAACACAAGAAGAAAAATGCTGCCAGCTGTTTGAATTTGTCAAAATGAGCTTCTGCACTTGTAAGGCTGGTAACTTTCTCTCCTGAAATTTTTTTGTGAAGTCCTGCTATTTATCTGCTGTTGTCGTCTCCAAGTTACTATGAGGTGTACACAGAAATGCATACATAGAGCCATACACATGCATTCATACGTGAAGAGCAGTGAAAGACTTTCCAGGCTCAATTGTTATAACTATCACATATTTATTTTTACAAAAGTATGATTATTATGTCTTCCATACTTACAGACTAAGATGGGCAGGAGGCTGGAAAGGGAGAAGGAAAACAGAAGAAAAAAAGAAGAAAAGAAAAAACCACAAACCACCTGTCATGGTTTAACACTGGCCTGTCAATTAAACCAAATGACAGATGCTCTCTATTAATCCCCCTCTCTTCCCTGATAAAGAAAGGAGAGAGAATAAGGGAGAGAGTCTTATGGGTTGGAAACTAAACTGCACAGCTTTAATGAAACAGTATTGATGAAAAGGAAAAAATACTAAATATATACAAATATACAGAAAAATGATACCACGTTCCTTCCCCTTTTCCCCAAGAGTAGGAAAGGTGGTTTCTTCCGTCACCACCCAGGGCAGCCCTAGGAAAGTCCAGGCTGGACTCTGGGAAGGGAAGGGAAGTACTTGCACTGTTTCCTCCTGTTCCCAACAGGAAAGGTCTTGTAGGAATTAATACTGCCTGATTTTTTCCTGTCAGAAAAGCTCAAGAGGTGTAAATCACAAACACTTAATTCTTAGATTAAATTTTCTCATAACATATTATGAATTAATCAGAACATCCCTTTACACCATTGATAAAAGACTTTTTAAAAATTATTACATAGTGGCACCACCAAGAGCTTACAAGCAACAATGAACAATGTTGGCCAAGCTCATCTTTCCATACATGCCATTTGCTTTTATTTATACTAGTTACTATTTTATTCCTGTAACAAAAACATGAGCCTTCCTATATGGCCTTTTGAATATGACCTTTTGAAACTAAGAAATCACAATTTATACTGAGTATGATGTGTATGGGATGGTATGTTCGGTCAATTTTGGTCATTTGTCTTGTCTGCTCCTTCCTAAAGGAGGGTTTGCAGGTGGGACCTCTTTACTCCGTTTGTCCTTCTTGAGGGCAAAATGTTCCTCAGAGCTGATCATTGTCTTTGATTCTGCACACCAGTCTCTAGCTTTAACTATAAACATTGAGTGTTATCACTCCCAGAAGGAGACACTGCCCGAGAAACTTGCCATTAATTTCAGCAAGTGCAGATACTTACAAGAAACTTAACGAAAAGCAAAATTACAAGACAGAAAATTACCTTTATCCTGGCCCAAACCAGGACACCACCACAAAAAAGAAAGAGCATGTAACATCTGAGAGCTTGACTTCTCACTACCATCAGTGCATCAGCTGTCCTTTTCCCTCCTGCCTGTCTATTTTTCAAATAAAAAGCCCAGAGAATTAAATGGATGTATCTTACAGTGTGATATGAAGGTCACCAAATCAATATCTGATATGCAAAGAAGGGAAGGTACTTGCCTAGATAGCAGCTCCTCAGCTTTTATACTCAAATGGACACATCCCTATTTAAAAACAGACTCATTGATTTAATACAACAGAAGCAGCAGATTTACCAGAGAGTCTCACAGATGGTTGCAAAAGAGCTTTAGAAAGCTTACTTAACTCCTTCTCTATAGGCAGATCTCTGCTGCCTAGTTTTACGTTACACTGCCTAATCACATCAGTAAAAACCAGCAAGAAATCATCCTTGAAGTGCTGCAAATAGCCTTTCAAACTGATTAACCCTGGAGATCCATTGAAATGACCTATGGGAATATATTTGGTTTTGAACTACTAGACACTGACAATCTTGGTCGCTTGGAGAAGGACATCTTTGCATTGTCATCTCTAAATGATGACTGCTGACCATGTTATTCAGTCCTAATGGACTTGAAATACACTTGACAACTGCAGAAAGTCTTCAAGATGCTGGGCAAGTTGTCAGTGGATTCTGGACTTCAGCAATAAGCAGTAAGAGCTGGTGCAGGTGTGCAGTAAATGTGCAGATTTTGATGGTAACAGCATGCACTAAATTTAGGGAGCTAATGCTAACAGACAGCACAACCCACTTTAGCTAAGAAAGTTATTCTTAAATATTTCAAAAAGACTACAGAAATGGAAAAGGTAACTTCTTAATATTAATAGTGTCTGATTCATAATAGATGCTGCAAACTCTTTAAAAATGGAAACGTGCCAGGGTTTTGTTTCTCTGCAGAGTGCTTATTAGAGATTATTTCTGGGTAGGGACTTAACAATTTAACTGTAGAACTTTATTGAAAGAGGATCTCATATTTAAAATAAGGATAACTGCCAATCTTTTTGCTCCTTCAAAAAGACAGAAGACATTAAATAATAACAGTTAATGACATAACAAATTATGCCTTATATTTGTGTCTAACCTTATGAGAAACAAGCTTTTAGATCAGGCATTGTAGGTTTTTTTGTATTCTGTTGGAGCGAGAAAGTCAGCTCTGTGGGACAGTTCACAATAATCGTGAGTGGCTCACACACAGAGCAGAGTCTTGGAAGGACATCTTCCCAACTACATCCTCTTAAATAGGAACATCAAGAAAAAAGATTGCAAATGATGGTGAGCAGATGAGTAGGTTGTTTACCTGTCTTTGGTTATAAAATTACTACTAGCAGAGTTTATGGAGGCCAGGAACAAGGAGTGTTTTGTATTCTTTGGAACACGTATCTACTGTGGTCCCTTCAACCAATGCCCAGAATTAACCAGAGTTAATACAAAATTAACTCCAGAGTGGCAGGCACACTGTGCATGGGAAATAAGCAGTTTGCTGTGGATCTTAGATTACATCTTGTGATCACATTAGATTTGTTATAAATCTGTATATTTGTCTTCCACTGCTTTCTATTATATTTTAAACAAAGAAACCTCAAAGCTGTAAATATCATTTCCATAATGCACAGTAACTGCCCACTGTTGTATGCATTATTGTACACTTCATTTAATAAGTACACGGTAATGTAGATTGGCCTGTTGATGCACATGCAGAATAACATTTGTACCTTATGCTATATACAAGATAACTGAGAGCCCTTACGAGGAATTTGCATTATTGAGGAAACCCTTTCCAGTGATAATCTAAGTGAAACTACGAAAGTGATCTGATCTCCTAATTCCTCTTCAGATACCGGCCTTCTTAATCAAACATTGTTAGAAACATTCAAATACAAAAAGCTAATACCTGGCAAAATAATGAACACCTTGTTTTGGGAATATCACCTTTAAATGGGGACTACAGTTGCCTAAATCAGGGCAAAAGCATTTTTTGCAGTCATTTTATACCCTTTTGTCTGCTAATTTATAAGCCTATGACCTGTGTACTGCAGTGAGAGTTCAGTAAAATGATACTCAGCCCTAATCAGACTTCTGCATGAATGCACATGTATCCATATAAGATGCATTATAGTATATCCTAATTGCACACACAGTCCTTCAGCAGGGAAGTGGTAGAACAGGCTGCCAAATAAAAATTAAGTTTCAGACAAGCAGGATGTGGCATCTTAAGTGTCTGTAGGCTTTTTTTTTTCCTTATGGGCTTTCATACATTATGTCAGACCACTTTAAGCACCCACTTAGGAGCATTTTAACAGAACTGCTGATAAAATATTTATAAACCACAAGAAGCAAAATTCTAGTCTTTTTATTTTTTAAAATTAAACAGGATGTCTTTGGGAGAAGGAAAAAAAAAAAAGGCAGAAAACCCTATTAGCAGTAAAAGTTTAACTGAGTCAGAAGGACAAAAAAGTGTGTCTGGACATCAAGTTTCAGATCCAGAAAAAAAAAAATTGACCATGAGGATGGGCAAGGAGAAGCAGAATGATATGAAAGAAAATGTTTTCCCTTCGTGCAAACTAGGAAGCACAAAGTTTATTTCAGTCTGTTAGTGGTACAATCTTTATGTTCCCTAAGGCTATATTTAAACAGTATTTTGTAGGATGGCAGTGCACCTGAATTTCCAGGCCAAATTGCATCAACACTGCATAGGCTTCATGATCTGTTCAAAATCAATGTTTGCGCATAATTAATGGAATCTTGCATGCCTAAATCACCTCAGGAATAAAAGACTTCATAATTGGGACATTCTTTCTTCTTCCCTCCCCATACACTCTTTAGGAATTACTTTGGCTACTTTTACCCTTTCCCCTTGAAACAGGATAGCAGTCCTTGTTGGGCTTCACGCTTCCACCCCATTTCAATGCATATACTTAAGTGCAGATCCCTGTTTTGTCTTCCAGCTTGATTTAAAACAATTCACATTATTCCCACAAAAATATATGTTCAACTCACATTCATTATAGATCTTAGCATAGACGTAGTATTTTGTTAGTACCATAGGATCTAGTTTCTAAAATGTGAATTTTTCCACTAATTCAAGAAACTCCAACTCTCAGTGCTTCCTTTAGCCTTGTTTGTTTTGACAGGACTATCAGACACATGCTGCCCTTGTCAAACTATCACAGCTATGCTAGACAAGCCACGAAGAAGCTGCTAGGTACAGCTTGCCTGTAGGGTAAGAAGTTTATCGCAATACCTAGATGTGAGAGAGCTTCACCAGATTATGCAAGGATTGCTTAGCCTCCTGATGCATTTCAATGTTAATTCTTGCAAATGCATATTTACACAAATCAAAATATTTGTCTTTATGGGACAGATTACAAAGCAGCACATAAACTGTTTTGCTGTTAAAGCATTTAAAAAACGGCAACCGTAAACCCTGAAATTCTTATACCAAATTATTTGGAATTTGGTATGATTACTTTCACAGTGTGTTACAGATTTCAACATACAAAGGTACACAGGTTTTTATAGTCAGAAAACCCTTTTAAGGATTTCCTGGGAGAGTTCAAAGAAAGAAAGAAAATATTATTAAAGAATCAAGTTTTGTCAGTATCTGTAAGAATCAGGCCGTGGCTGATATTTTCAATTCAATTAACTTTGATTAGATCTCTTCGTCTCTCTTTAGATGAAGTATTGAATAATGATGAGGGGAGAGTGAGACAATATCTGTCCTAGGACAGCATATCCAATTCATGGAAGCACCTCCTCCCTTCCATTTTAGCCCAGTTAAATGCAGAATGTGAGCAGAACAACCTCCCCTTAATACAGGATGATGTTGTTAATGATCTGCTACTGCACCTAGACATGTATAAATCTATAGGGCTGGACAGGATTCACCCGAGAGTACTGAGGGTGCCAGTGGGGGAGTCTGCTAAGCCTCCCTTCCCCATTTATCAACCACCCTGGTCAACAGGAAAGGTCCCAGATGACTGGAGAGTGGTGCCCATCTCCAAGAAGGGCTGGAAGGAGGATAAGGGAGAACTACAGGCCTGTCAGCTTGACCTTGGTACTGAGAAAGATCATGAAGAGGATCATCTTGAGTGAGCTCTCACAATAAGTACAGGGCAGACAAGGGATCAGGGACAGCCAGAATGGGTTTATGAAAGGGAAGTCCTGCTTAACCAACCTGATCTCTTTCTATGACCATGTAATCCACCTTCTCAATGAAGGGAAGCCTGTGGACCTTGTCTCCCTGGACTTTGTAAGGCTTTTGACGCTGTTTCCCACAGAATTCTCCTTGAGATGCTGGCAACCCATGGCATAGAAAAATGTACTCTTCACTGGGTAAAAAATAGTTAGGTGGATGTGCTCAGATAGCTGTGATTAATGGGGTCAAATCTAGATAGCAGCTGAGCACCAGTGGTGTCCCTCAGGGCTCAGTTTTAGAGCCAGTCTTGTTTAATATCTTTATTAAAGATCTGGACATGGAGATGGAGTGCACTCTCAGTAAGTTTGAAGACAACACCAAATTGGGTGGGAGTGTTGATCTGTTTGAGGGTAGGAAAGTTCTACAGAGGGACCTGGGTAGGATGGATCGATGGGCAAAGGCCAATTGTATGATATCTAGTAAGGCCAAGTGACAGGTCCTACATTTCAGTCACAACGACCCCAGGCAATGCTACAGGCTTGGAGAAGAGTGGCTGGAAAGCTGGGATGCAGAAAAGGACCTGGTAGAGAGCCAGCTCAACATGAGGCAGCAGTATGTCCAGGTGGAAAAGAAGACCAACAGCATCCTGGCCCGTATGAGGAATAGCATGGCAGCAGGAGTACAGAAGTGATCATGCCTCTGTACTCAGCACTAGTGAGCCTGCACCTCAAATACTGTGTTTGGTTCTGGGCCCCTCACTACAAGAAGGACATTGAGGTGCTGGAACGTGTCCAGAGCAGAGCTACCAAGCTGCTAAGGGGCCTAGAAAACAAGTCGTATGAGAAGTGGCTGAGGGAACTGGGCATGTTTAGCTTGGAGAAGAGGAGGCTGAGGGGAGACCTCATTGCCCTCTACCAATACCTGAAAGGAGGTTGTAGGGAGGTGGGTCACTTGGCCTCTTCTCCCAAGTGAATAATGACAAAACCAGAGGAAATGGTCTGAAGTTGTGGCAGGGGAGGTTTAGATTAGATATTAGGAAGAATTTATTTAGTTAAACTGTGGTCAGATGCTGAACAGCCTGCTCAGGGAGGTGGTTGAGTCACCCTCCCTGGAGGTATTTAAGAAACATATAGATGTGGCACTTAGGGCATGCTCTAGTGGCCCAGACTGTGGGGTTCCTTCCCCTTCCCTTTCCCCTTCCCTTTCCCTTTTCTCTTTCCCCTTTCCCCTTTCCTCTTTTCCCTTTTCCCTTTTCCTTTTTCCCTATTCCCTTTTCCCTTTCCCCTTCCCCTTCCCTCTCCTGTTTTGTTTTTTTGTACGTGTATGGTTGCACTCAGTGACCTCAGAAGTCCTTTCCAACTGTGACTATTCTGTGATTCTATAGTAAGCTTTAAAACTCTCTCTCTATTGTTTCTTTAACAGGGAGAAGCTATCACAGAGACCCTAATCAGACTGAAAAACCTGGGAACATGAAAGGTTTTAACCCTAAGACTTTTAACTCAAAGACTGTAACCCAAAACTTTGCACTCTAAGATCCCAGTCTAAATAATATCTTGGCTCTCTTTGATGTTCTGGATCAGTGGTCTCCAAGTTGGGGTGCATAAAACCCAAGGAGTGTGCAAGATAATCTATTGGGTTGTGGGAATAAAACAATGTTGTACCATTTTCATTTTTTAAAATTGAAATTTTAAATTGTGTTTAGTTAACATTTATTTCCTCTCATAAGTATAGTAGTACATATATATAACTAATATACATATATTAGGGGTGCTCATAGGAATGTATGATTTAAAAGTATGGAGCGCACTGTTCTAGACTATACATATTTTCAAATGCAACACAGCAAAACAATGCTTTGAAGTGACCTAATATGATTCAGAAGCAGATTGAAGAAGAAATCCTTCTTTCTTTGTGTCCTGTTCTCTATACAAGCACATCGGGGCTATTTTAAAATGACAAGCAAAACCAGGATTTATTTCACTCAGTAGATGGGAACTATACAGAAAAGATACTCAAGAAAGTAAATGTTGGCAATAGTTTGTAGTTTTCTTCTTAGCCAATCTAGTTATATAATTCTGTGTTTCAAAAATGTTGTCTCTTCTTGCTTAAACATAGTTTTGCCATTCTTAAATAGGTAACCACATTCAGAAAACAGATTCTGAACTTTTCTCTTATTTGAGAAACAGGCCTTCAATTCTTGTTTGAAAGGAAAGCTGTATAAGGAAGATGTACCAGAACTGGATGACTTTTTCACAAATAGCAAAACTACTGAGAAAAAAGGAGTTTTGAAGGAATGGAGATTTTGTAAGAAATCAGGTCATATCTTGCAAATATTCTTGGAAAAAAAATTCAAAGTTGTAAACATGTTTGATTTCATTATGTATTCATTATGTTTTCAGTAATGTTTTGCTCTGTCCTGGAGGTAATTTTGAACAAAAAGTAGAGTCAGAAAACACTGATGCATGTCATGTAATTGTTTTCAAATTATTATTAATCAGGCAGGTTGTGTAAAGACACTATTGAATTGAATAGTATCTAAGTATTTAGGACTAGAATTTTAGTGACATAGATACAGACCACAAACTGCTTGATCTATTCCTCAATGGCAACTTGCAAAATCCATTCTATGCACTATATGTCTGAACACATGCTTCATTTCAAACATGAGAATCTCTTACCTGAGTTCAACAGACAACTCACTTCACAAGAGTTTTTTCAAATCAGACCTGAAGGATTTCATCCCTGAATGAATGATCTGAAGATACCCCTAGATACATTCTCACTAGTCAAGCAAGTCTCTGTCCATTTTCATGGTAACAAAAACACTTATAAAATGGTCCAGTGTTGAGGATGTAATTTTCACTAGATTGCCTGATTTCATACCTTTTGTCCTTTATGCTGTGTAAATATGATAAAGTGCTTCTTAAAGCTGCAATTTAGAAAGTAAAATCAAACACCTACGGTTCATTGCTTGAAGTGAAATGAGTATATCATGTAGAAAAGGAAGCCAAACTTTATTAAGGATAAAATTTTAAAATTTATTAAGTATTGGTCCATTTGTGATTACTCTTAGGAGAGGAGAGGAGAGGAGAGGAGAGGAGAGGAGAGGAGAGGAGAGGAGAGGAGAGGAGAGGAGAGGAGAGGAGAGGAGAGGAGAGGAGAGGAGAGGAGAGGAGAGGAGAGGAGAGGAGAGGAGAGGAGAGGAGAGGAGAGGAGAGGAGAGGAGAGGAGAGGAGAGGAGAGGAGAGGAGAGGAGAGGAGAGGAGAGGAGAGGAGAGGAGAGGAGAGGAGAGGAGAGGAAAGGAAAGGAAAGGAAAGGAAAGGAAAGGAAAGGAAAGGAAAGGAAAGGAAAGGAAAGGAAAGGAAAGGAAAGGAAAGGAAAGGAAAGGAAAGGAAAGGAAAGGAAAGGAAAGGAAAGGAAAGGAAAGGAAAGGAAAGGAAAGGAAAGGAAAGGAAAGGAAAGGAAAGGAAAGGAAAGGAAAGGAAAGGAAAGGAAAGGAAAGGAAAGGAAAGGAGAAGAACTCTAGTGATTTTCTCAATATTTTGAATAACTACATAAAAATTAAATTACGGGGTATCCTATGCTAAAAGTTCTGTGGACAGAGAAAATAACTGATTAAGCTGATAACTGTCAGAAAAAGAGAGCATTAAAAGTAAAATCATCAAATCTATGTTTTAATTCTACTGCCTCCATTCTAGATTAATTATGTCCTCTGTGCAGTTCTCAGTCCTACCCAGTCCTACCCCTTTCTTAACTGTCCAGAGAAAGAGTTTAAAGGTAATTAAAAGGACAAGGAACAGGTGGTACCTCCTTCTTAAGAAATGTTCAGCATTTCTGTAAATGATAGTTTCCAGATCCTACTGTTTGGCTACATACTTCAAAATTTATCAACAGCTCAGAGGTTGAATTCACATTTATTACAGTCTTATTTAAACTTCAACCATTCCTCAAGGTGACCTTCTGCTCTGTGCAGTCATAGTCTCCAGACAATATTATGCACCTCCGTAGCAGATTGCTCTGGAAAATATTCTGGAAAAAAGGCAGAAATACTGTGTTTCTCTTAAGCATGTATTCTGAAAAACTGGAAAATACATGACACCCACAAAAAATATCTGTGTCAGACACAGAGCAGCTGACAAGGAGACAGCTAACTACAGTTGAGCATTAGGAGATGCATAAATATCAAGCTTATATTGTGGTCAAATTTTCTTTCATCTTTGACATGCTTAAAGGTTTTATTTTCATCCTGAGTTCACACAGTCAACATCGAAACAAACTACTTGTCATTAAATATTAAATTCCTTAAGGAATAAATCTGTAAGCCTTTCATTTCCTTTAGTTAGTTTTCAGCCAAAGCTGGCACTACTCAAGGCTGGAGAAGCATTCAGAATCCATAAATCCCAATGAAACTAAAGCAAGTTAAATTTAAGAAAGCATTTTTTAAGTAAAGCCATGAGGATGCAATTACATGAGTATGCCTACATGAGACAATGTAGTGTTACTCATAACAATCTGGTTTTTGTACCAGAGGAAACTCACAGAATTATGGAATAATAGAACTGTATCATCATTTGGGCTGGAAGAGACTTTTAAAGATTGTCTAGTCCAAACCCCCTGTCATGGACAGAGACAGCTTTTACCAGATTAAATTACTCCAAGTCTCCTCCAGCATGGGTTGAACACTCAATGAAGCATACACAATGAATCAGTGAATCACCTCCCTCAACCTGCTGATCATGCTTCCTTTGATGTACCCCAGGATATGGTTGGCTTTCTGGGCTGCAGCTGCCAGCTTCATGTTGAGTATTATTTCACTTCATCCAATCTCATACAAAAATATACCCAGGCCCCAGTGAACAAGCAGTTACCAGATGAAACAGAAGTATAGTTTTAAAAGAAATCATAACCAGTTCATGGCATTAGGTCAGAGGCAGAACATAACATGCTGAACTCTTAAATTGACAATTCTAACCTTATACTTTGGTTGGTATACACACCTCCACTGATTTTCAAAACCTTCACTGCCTTCAGTTGTTAAAGAAATTCTAGTCACTTAAAGGAAAGACCCATAACTACTTCTAAGTAGCTATTAATGTAATACAGGAATATGCATCATATTGTTAAAATTCAGCCACAGTATTTGCATACTATAGCTGGAACATCTCTCTGTGCTGGGTCACAACTGGATTTGGACGAGGCCATAGCATTTCAGTTTGTCAAAGGCTTAATCCAGTGTATTGCTACAAAACCACGACCACTGGTGTTCCCAGCACAGAAATGAACCTAAAGTCCTGAGGGTAACAATAACTTCAGTGCTATGTGGAGAAACTGAAGATGAGGACTAAGGCACTCCTACTTAACCATCCCTTGATCAACCCCAGATATATACCTTAGTGCACATATTACAGAAACACAGAATATATCCAGTTTGCTGCAAGCACTTCATGCATTTTAAATGAAAGCATCATTGAATAAATATATAATGATTTCATGGAAAAGCCACCAGAACCAAATTCTTTTTTTCTACAGGAGATGGCACACATCATTGTCTGCAAAGACACACTTTCTGGTTCTATGGCTTTCTAATTGTTTTCTGCTGTAACTTTGGCAGGACAAAAATCTCACTACTCAAGCTAAACTCAAAACTCACTATGCCACATGAAAATACAACCTGCATCCCAACAAACCTGATGCTCTCTGTCCCTGCTTTTGGATCAAAGTGCTACTATTTCATGACAAATCAAATCTTCCAGAAATGCATTAGAGGAGCTCCAGTCAGACCTTCCAACTGCATCCCTTTAGGTAAAGCCTCTGTCTTATTTCCAGAACAACAAATGGGTAATAATACTTCTGAGAACAAGAGTGTTTGGAGGAACCCAGCAGATTTTCATAATTTCACTCTATGACTTAGGCACTTCGATTATACTAAAACATGCAAGTATATTTGAAAATGCTAATAAGAGGATTTCAGCTCTTGGTGGTTCAGTTCAGTTAGAATTTTCCCTGAATTGTATTGTTACAACAGAAATACTACTATGGGGAGAACATCCTTGTGTATATATTCTCAAAAATTACCAGGAGTGTCTCTGTACTCCCACTTTGGTCAGAACCTGAAATTTTCTTTTTTCTCTTTTGACAGATAGTCAGGCAATACACTGAAATAACTCATACTCAAATAACACATTCAGGAAACTGTTAGTAGGTAGCAACACTCACAACAATACAATATTAGCAACAATCTTTCTCCATACATATACATTGCCTGCATATATTTAAATGTCTGTGAAAGTAGGCACAGTCACATCACTTGCATAATGGACTAGGTCTTTGTGTTATTTCGTCTTAAATCATTCTTGACAGGATGTCAGTAAGTGACTAATTTATTAGTCATAAGTACTCTGTCCCCTTTAGATGTTACAGAGACTATTGTCTGGCTGGAAAGATGTTAAACGTGTATTTAGTCATTATATGAGAGTTCACATTGAGGGTCAAAACTGATCTAGAGTTCTAGAATGCAATATTTCTGCCTTGATCATTAATTTAGGGTATAATCTGGGGCCAGTCAATTATATTAACTGTGCTCAACTTCCCTATCCTCAAGGCCAGGATAATAACACTGTTGAAAAACTGTCAAGAGTGTCAGTTCATGTTACTGTAGTGAGTTCTAGGACCTGAAAAGCCAACTATCAAGCATGAATCAAAAATCTGCAACTGATTATGGTTTCAGTAATACCATCAGCAGCACGTAAAAGCTACAAGTAAGTCATACAAATAAAAGTTAATGTGCCACAAAATCCCAAAGGCTATCTATATTCAATATAATTGTCCTTTCAGATAAAGAGGGGTTGAGCAGAGCAGCAGATGAAAGCTATGGACTGATCCAGTGATCTCAGGTAGCCATAAACACAGGCTGGCAATGATAAAACAGGAGCCCACAAGCAGAGCAAGACTTGAGGCAGTAAGAGTTTAAGTAAGGTCGTAGTGATTCATTAGGATACAGCCACTCATGTTAACTCTATCATGTAAGCAACAAAAAAGAAACTTTAAGATAAATTTTCATCTATTCATAGAAGCATAAACAGAAGGAACTGGTCTATTTGAAGATAATAGAAACCAGTATTTCTTAATATTGGTTATAAGAAACCTAATATTTCTTTAATATTGGATGTTTTTGATGCAATTTTATAAGCTCATAAAAAGCTCCGTTTAAGCATTGTCTCAATGTAACAGTGATTAGTAAGTGATCCAGAAAGCAAATCATGTAACATAAAAAACTTGCTGATAAGCACATTAGCTGTTTCAGCAACATTGTACATGTGCTAATGTTGTGAAAGTTACACACAGGCACCCCTTAATGGTAATAACAGGTGATGTATCACACTAACCATTGGGACATAGAATGGTTTGGGTTGGAAGGGACCTTAAAGATCATCTAGTTCCAACCTCCCTGCACTGGGCAGGGACACCTCCCACTGTTGTTGATCAGGTTGCTCAAAGCCCGATCCACCCTGGCCTTGAACACTACCAGGGAGGGGACAGCCATAGCTTCCCTGGACAACCTGTTCCAGTGTCACACCACCCCCATAGTAAAGAATTTCCTCCTTATGTCCGACCTAAATCTCCCCTCTTCAAGTTTGAAACTGTTGCCCCTTGTCCTCTCATCACACACCTGTGCAAAAAGCCCTACCCCAGCTTTCTTGTAGGCTCCCTTCCAGGTATTGGAAAGCCACTTGGTCACCTTGGAGCCTCCTCTTCTCCAAGCTGAAGAACTCCAAATTCCTCAGCCTATCTTTAGGGGAGGTGTTCCAGCCCTTTGATCATTTTTGTGTCTCTCTTCTGGACATGCTCCAGGAGCTTGTTATGGTCTGATTCAGTCCCCTGTATGACCACAGACTACTGGACTATTCCAAGGCAAAATTAAGACACAAATCATGTCAGATGTCATTTGGTATCCAAATATGGCACTTTATTCATGCACAAACAGCTGAGCAGGGAAGGGAGAGAGAAGAGAGTAGGAAAACAAAGTCAGAAAGAAAGAGGGGGATAGATGGCATACCACCCACACAATCCAATGTCATCCTGTTGGCAGATCCATGGCAGGGAAGCTTCAAAATCTGGTGGGGAACATCCATCATTTAAACTCCATGTCTCCTCCTCTTCCATGAAAGCTTCTGCATAGTCATATAATTCTCAAACCTTTTCCGCATAGCTCAGCCCCTTGTGTTGCACATCCCCAGTACTGTCACTGTGGGGGTCTTGGTGGGAAAGACCCCAGGCCCAGGCTCATGTGCAGGGGGTTAGGCAGGCACAGTCTGACCAAGTTCCTGCCATAAAAGCACTTTTTGAGGTGTTTTCACAGAAATCAGTACTTTCTGAGGAAGGAGCTGCTCCTTTGTGGTTGGGTAGAAGTGAAGTGAATGTCTCAATGTTTCTTTGTGGTTGCAGAAGTTCTAGTAAACAACCTCCCAAGCACTCTTTTGCACAAATCCCCCACGCTGGTGATGTTTGAGCCAAATGAATACATGGACCCTCACAGAACTCTATGTTCTGATGCTGGGGACTCCAGAACTGGACACAGGACTCCAGGTGGGGTCTCACAAGAGCAGAGTAGAGGGGGAGAGGCCTCCTTTGCCTGGCTGGTCACACTTCTTTCAATGCAACCCAGGACATGGTTGGATTTCTGTGTTGCAAGCATATATGGATGGCTCATGTTAAACTTCTGGCCCACCATCACACCCAAATCCTTCTCCTCAAGGCTGCTCTCAAGCCTTTCTTCTTCCAGCCTGTCTGTATTTGTGCATGGGAGTGCCTCGACCCAGCTGCATATACTTCTCCTTTTTCAGCCCAGGTCCATACACTTCTCCTCTTTGCATCCTCAGTTATCCTTTCTCCACTACTCACGAAGCATGAACATCTATATAGCTGGGAAAACTTTTAAGTCTCTCTGATGCAGACACCAGGTTGATAATGCATTTCCGTCATGAGATTTACAGCATGCTCTGGGTTTAAACAGCTCATAAAATTCTGCTAATGCAACGTCCATGCAGAGATGTGAAACTTAATTTATTTTGACCCTCCGCAATTCAGGTACAGTGTTCAGGGGCTCTACACAAACTCTCCTTTGAGAAAACAGAAAAGCATCTGTTGAACCTCAGTATCAAATGTCTTGCTCTCTGAGACGTCAGAAATGTAATTTTAATTGACTTTTAGTCCAAATAGAATATAACACAAAATTATTCTCGACTGTGGTAATGCAAAATTGTCAGGTTGTGAAAGAATGAAAAGAAATTCACTTTTTCAAACTACCAATTCACTTTTTCAAACTACTTAGCCAATTTTGAGGCTAAGTCTCCTGGGAAATTTGAGAAGACATTCAGTTTCTAAAAGCATTTATACCTGCCTTCCATTGAACGAAGTATTTGATAAATAGTACAGGATTGTTATTGTCCACTGGGGAGTATGCTAAGATGGTCTAATTAATTTCACTAGTAATCTAAACTAGATCTGGATCCTCAGAGACAGAAGCAAATCAATGTCAAACAATGTGATCTCTTTATGCCTCTTTTTTTAGAGAAATCTATTTTAGGTCACAGATGGAAAGCTAAATTTGATCACAATCTTTTACACAATCTCCTCTACAAGGTATTTTTTTAAAAAATAGAGCTTCTAATTGCTAAGCTATGCAAGTTTGTTATGGATTTTTCTGGTTTTGATAGTTACAGTCACAGCTGACTGATAATTTCAGATCCATTGCAATTCTGCACACCTTTTTCCATGGCCCCCTGTGTTTTCCCAGGCAGCTCAAACCTGGATGATTTGCCTAGATTTGTATCAGAGGCACGCTGTATTTATTCTGTAGAAATATGGGCAGCTACAGAAAGTGAGGCAGATTGGAAGTTCACTAAAAAGATTACCACTCTATCACATCTAGTTAAAAGTTTTCTATGATTTAAATGTATCTGTCCCAACAAGTAATAACTCATCTAGAAACTGTTTCAACTTACATTTGTACTGTTTTTTCTATGTTTACAATTATACCTTTATCGTTAGTTGCTAAAACAGAGGTGCACAGCACCACTGGGAGAATACAGAGGTGCCAAAAATCATGTGGAAAATTTACCAGTTGTGTGTAGTGTCTCAGATGCACAACAGAGCTTCAAAGAGGACAAGGTACCCATGCTTGGACACTCAGCTGTGTCATTACTACCATGCAAACCTGCTGCTGCCCACCACCCTTGGTTTCAGCTGTGAGTAACTAACTGTGTAATGTCAGCAGGATTTGTTACCTCACTGTTCAGCTCCCTTTCAACTGAGCATCCCAAGTCTCAGAGTGGATCAAGTCATGTGAGATTCCACTCACTGGCTGCCCTGCTCCTGGCTGGGGTTTGCAGGATGGACTCTGGCTGCCAGACTCTGCCCTGCTGCATTCCTGGCCCCTGGGATGCCCCCCACTCCACGCAGCACTCTGTTACCTGGAGCCAGGAGGTAACTGGACTCCAACTTCCTCCAGAGCCCTAAGTCACTTTGTGACTCATTAGTTGCTTGTGGCTTCTCCATAGCCATCTTCCAAAGAATCAGCTTGTCCTTCCAATGGTTCTTTGGTCTAACTACCATTGTAGGGAGAAAAGAGAAATAGATCAGACTTACATATTTGATAGACATATTAGGAATAAAAAGCTCTCATCACTCCCTCTTTTAATAACTGCATTTTAGCAGTTCATGTTCTGTACAGTAAGGTCAACAGATGGCTTGCTAGCATCACAGCTTGTTAAGGTTGTTTTGCTGACAATATCAGGTCAAAAACCCAACTTTTGCTTTCCAGTTTTGCAAGTGTTTCTCAAGATTTTATAGCTGATTTGAAAAGGAATTTGGTTTGCTTGCTGAAAACCTACAAAGCTCCAACTGCTGCTCTGGACTTCATCTAGAAAAATCATGGCATACGATTCACAGACTCGTATTTCATGGACTCAGAAGCTTTCCTTGCTGAGACAAACAGAGACAAAATTAATTAAACTGAGGTCCATATATATGCTCTAGCCCTTTCTGCTAGAGGCCCTCCCCCAGGAACCTCCCACCAAGGTTTCAGCATTTTTCCACTGTTTTTCAGTAATTTTCCACCATCCCTTTGGTAAACAAGGTAACTTGTTAACACATTCCTTTCTTATCACCCACATTATCTTCACCACTTCCCACAAAAAATGTGCGTCCTTCTGGCTCATTTAAAATTCAAAGTTTATCTAATAAAAAGATTTTCCTCACAACAGTGAAGATGCATAAATCAAGCACTTAGTGACATTATCTGCCTTCCTCCAACAGATTCCTGAACATGTATTCTGTGGCTACACAGCAAGCAAGAAAACACAGAGAATATCTAAAGACAAGGATGCATAAGGTTGAGATCATATTCTTGCAGGGATGTTTCACTTAACACAAACAATATACATCTACCTGTGAGAGTTAAAGGTTTTAAACAAAATTTAAAATTAACTGAAGAACTAAATACTATTTCACAAATTGCATTTATTCCTGTATTGTGATGTAATTTGAAATACTTATAGACAAAGTAAAACATAATCATCTGTACTATTAAAATTCTCTTTCTTTTTTTCCCACTCTATGCCAACAAATTCATTCTAGTGTCAGTGAACAGTAAAAAATTTCCCAATCATGTTTCCAGAATTTCCTTCCCTCTTTGATTACACAAAATAGTGCATATTGCTCTATTTCTGAGTGGTTATCAAAAACCAGTGGAACCACTGAGGAACGTGAAAACTGACTGTAGAATATCTAGATGTCCTACTTCACCAGGCTTCACCATCCTTCAAAGAGGATACACTACAGAATAGAATGCACAGCCTTGGAAGAACACTGAGGGAGTCGTTATGCTTTGTTGGTTTCAGTCTTTTATTTGAGGTTGGAAATGGCTAAACACTGAAAATGGGATCTATTAAAAGTTGTTATTTAGACTAGCATTAACATTTCAGTCT